>CM035623.1:24802500-26002500 GCA_020496765.1 Gossypium stocksii
ATTCACATACCATACTTAAATCATATCATAAAGACATACACACCAAATGGCCAAGTCCCTATACGTGCCATTATTCAAAACATTTCAAACTATAAAATACCGAGATAGCCTTTAATAGTGTGAGACGAACTCCAACGTCCTTACGATCCTCGAATTGGCTTGGCTACACTATAAAAGAGAGAAGGGAAAAGGAGTCAGCTACAATGCTTAGTAAGTTTACAAGTAAATAAATAACAACATTCATCAAGTATAAATATACTCATATTATACCATCAACTTACAAAATCTTTATTTTACTTCTCCACTTACTCTTTAACTTTCCTGTTTATCATTTCTTTACTTGAACTTTCTTGTAACATAGCTTGTATAACCGTTTGGAATACTCAAGATACTTGGGTTTTCCTACCTAATAATAGCCTGCCAATGCTATGCTCTAGGCATGGTCTTACATGGGATGTTCCCTGTCCTGCCAAAGCCATATATTTGATATGGACTTAATGGGATGTTCCCTGTCCTGCCAAAGCCATATATCTTATATGGACTTACATTGGATGTTCCTCAATTGTCTCAACATGCCAATGCCATATGTCTAATATGGGCTTACATGGGATGTTCCTCAGCTGTCTCAACCCAAAATACCATACATCCTTAAGTTTCAAACGGGGCTTTCTGATACATTTTCTTTGTTATCTCATCTTTGATTCAACTTGAAATATTCTCATAAAATAAATGTATATATGCTGGAAATTAACAACATTAATATCAAATATTGAAATATTGCATTTATTTACCGTAAACTTACCTCGGTGCAAAATACGATTAACTTGACAATTTAATCTTCTACCTTTTTCTTTCCTTGGTCTATCCCCAAATTTCGTTCTTCATGATCTATAATTAGCAAATTTAGCTTATTTAATACTCACATTTATCAAAACAGTCCTTAACTCTAACTTTGGCAAAATTATAATTTTGCCCCTAAACTTTTACATATTTACACTTTTGCCCCAAAGCTCGGAAATTAAAATTTTTTCCCTAATTCTTATGTTTTAAGACATTCTGATGATTTTCCCTTAATGGAAACATCAAATTCTCACTCTAACATGTACTTATGAACATTAGGTATTTTTACTAATTATGTCGTTTTACTCGTTTTCACTTAAAAATGAGTAGCACAAGTTGTTCAACATAATTTAAAACCTCATATTCTATCATAAAACATCAAAATAAACACATTTCACCTATTGGTATTTTTCCAAATATGAATCCTAGGTTAAATTATTGCTAGCATAAGCTAAATCAAGTTACCAGAACTCCAAAAACATAAAGAACATTAAAAACGGGGCTTGGAATCACTTACTATAGAGCTTGGAAGCTTGAAACAAACCCTAGCTATGGAGGCAATATGAGTTTCAGCCCTTGAAGAAGATGATAACAATTTTGCCATCTTTTTCCTTTTTAATTCATTTTAATTACCAAATGACTAAAATGCCCTTCATTAAAAACTTTGGTTATTTCTACCAATATATGTCCATTTTTGTCCATGAAAACCTAATGGTATAATTACCATTTAAGGACCTCTAATTCAATTATGCTCTTCAATTAAATTCTTTAACATCTAGAACTCATATTATCAACTTTTGGAATTAAGCCCTAATAGGCAAATTAGACAAGCAATTCATAAAATTTTCTACCAATATTTTAACACATACATCTAATCACTCGGTAAATCATAAAAATTAATCGGAATCAATTTTTTATCTCAAATTCGTGGTTTCGCAACCATTGTTCCGTTTAGGCCCTATTTTGGGATGTTACAAATAGAATGATTGGCACTCAGCCATCGATAGTCGGTACAGCACAAAGCCATCGGAAAAATGATCGACACTAAGCCATCGATCAGTCCACAATCGTCTTGGGTGACTCGTGCGACCTTATCAAATCAATACGAATGTACGGCTTTTAAGCCTTCGTTGGGTCCACAGTCATCTCGGGCGACCCGAGCGACCCTAACAGATCAAATCTTCCTCCGTACAATATCCCAACCCACATGCATTATGTCATGTATGCAAAATGTCATGTTCTTAATCGGTAATACAATCACAGTCAAATTAGTCAAATTATAACACAAGTCGATCATTTATTGTCGAGGGACAAAACAATCATTTTACACTTTAAGGGTATTTTTGTCATTTTACCCCATGGGATCTCGGTACAGAAAATCGACCTCTTGGAAGGTCTACAGTCACCTCGAGTGACTTAAATCACCTAAATTGACATAACGATGTAAATGAGCCTAGGGCCCATTATTAGGCCCAAGTGGGCCCACACGCTCGTGTGGCCCATGTAGCCCAGAACTCACCACAGCTATGCGAACGACATAGCCCCGTCCAAAACTTACCACATAACATACATTTTATCCATGTAGGCCTATAAACCCATTGGGCCCACATGGCCCAGTCCTGCACAACGTGGCCTAGAACGACCTATGCCATGTACGCGACATGACAAGCCTAACCATTTCCCACCTAGTAGTTAGGTTTACACAAGCGGGCCTACAGGCCCATTCTGACATTTCGACTTTTACCGATCTACAATCTATTCAGTGAAATACGTACTTTTAGCTTTGTAGCCGATCGTCCACAGAGCACAAAGTTACACACCTGTTATGGACCTATAGTTAAAACGCTTCCAAGAACCAACACCGATGATGACAATAATCCCATCATCAGTTCATATTCACAATTAAACCAAAACCTTACTAGAAGAGATACTTAACCCTATTCATCAGTACTTACTAATTGAACAGTCCCAGTACCCCCTTCTTGAACCAGAACCAACACAACCTCCCCAAAGCTCTATCCTTCACCTAAGTGGTTAATCGATTCATAAGAGCCTAAACCCAACATAGACATATCTAGAACTTTACGCACTTAACATGATCACTTGTCGGGAAAGAACAATCGGCCTTATGCCTTGACTAAAGAGATCGAACCCCTTAGCAACATTCAGAAAAACATAGTGTTAAAAGGGAGCCATAGATACGGCAAAGAGGAAAAAAAAAAGGAATGAACCAGACAAAGTCAAATGAGTAGCACTTACCACCAAGACCAACAAATAAGAAGCACAAGCTGAAAGAAGTGTCTGCACACACAGAAAAAGAAGTAGCAGTATTCAGCCAGCAAATAATAAATCGCTCTTGAGAGAAGAAAAGGAGAAATGGGAAACTCGATCACCCCAGACTAAACCAGAAATGGTCAGAGAGATAGGGAAGAGATAGAGTTCAAGAACACTTACCCAAAACCGAATGACAGGTATGGAGGGATGATGAAATAGTTGGCCAAATAGAGAAAGAATAAAAGATGAAAGAACTAATTTCAAGGGTATGAAGAGTATTCAGCCAAGTCTATAGAAACTAGAAGGGACTTCAGAGAAGAGTAAAGATAAAGAACAGAGAGCAAGAGAAGAAAATAGAGATTCAGCTATAAGGTTTAGAAGAAAATAATAAAGCCGTACTACCTAAAACGAAACTCAAAGAAAATGAAGAGTGCCAAAATAAAAGTAAAAGCATTCGGTAGCACCACAGGAAAAATGAAGAATACACAAATGGTCTTTTATTCAATTCAGCACTAGAGAAAAACCCCCCAAAAAGTAGTCAAAATCTAAAATCCTAAGGAAAAACTACTTAGCCAAAAGTCCCCTATGCACAACACCCAAATTCGGCACAACTTCACTCAACTAAAAACTCCACTTTTTCCTTCCCCTTATCCCTCTCCTAAAATCTCTCCACCTTATTCTACTCAACCACTAATTCAAACTCCTTTCAAAATCCCTTGATCCACTCCACTAATTCAAGAACAAGTCCAACTCACCTACCAATAGTGTTTGAGTCATATTCTGCATCTCACATGACAATAGAGCAAAATAAATATTCCTTGAACACAAAGTGACTCGAACTCAGGATCCCTTACCACCCTAATGACGCCACAACCACTGGACCACAAGCTCATCTTGTGTCACATTTCCACCACAATCATTTATAAAACCTACCTGCTAAAGCCGAGGTTCACTTAAGAGCGAAATAAAAAATTTGCCAAAAGCCAAGGCTTGAACCCAGGAGTTCTCAAACACTCCCAAACACACCCAAATTACTTAGCCAATAGAGCAAACAAGCAATTTGTGATATTTCTTGCACACATAAACTTTTATGTGCAGCCTCGTAGCTGTTCCTATGCACAAGGCCCATTCCTACTAGGCTCAAATTTAGGGCGTTACATGGAAAATAGCCTATTATTGTCCACATGGTTGAGCACACGGGCGTGTGCCTAAGCCGTGTGTGACACACAATCAGCCTTAAGGGCGTGTTAATAGGCCGTGTGTCCCCTGCATCAAATTTAGTTAAGTTAGTATAGAACACGGGTTGAGCATACAGACATGTGCCTTGGCCGTGTACAATTTTGATGATTGTGGTATTCAAGTCTGAATACTCCACGAGATGTTGACACGGGCGTGTCTAGGCTGTGTGAGGTACACGGGCGTGTGCCCAATCTATATTAAATCCCTGTAGGGCTAAGGACATGGGCATGTGAGACCACACGCCTATTTTAGGTAGAAATTTTCTAAGTGCTCGAAAGTTCTCGAATTGGTTCTAGAACGCACCCAATATATGTTTTGGGTCTCGTAAGCCCATAATAAGATTATTAAGAGAATGAATGATAAGTTTTCAAAAGAAAAGAAATTTTATAGCCTGAGATTTCAAGGTATAGTAAGACTCAGTAAGGTAACGCCTCGTACCCCATCCCGGCGTCAGACTTGGGAAAGGGGTGTTACATTTAGTGGTATCAGAACTAGTGTTTAACTCAATTCTAGGACTAACCTAGCACATGTATGAGTCTAGCTATACATGCCATACTTATGTATTTATGAGAAATGATAGTGTGACGACTCTGACATTTTAAATATGTTTTATTATAGCAAATGGATCCCAAACAAGCTACGACAGATGATGTAGAAAGCAATATGCTAGCTCTCACAGAAGGGACTGTGCCTGCTGGAACGAAGAATAGGCCAGCTACTGTAAGTCAGGGAGGAGAGGCTCGGGAAGACTTCTTCCAAATGATGAACGAGTGGTTCATTGAGTTCTTTCGAACAAACTCGACCACTCAACACCAAGCTCTACCCCCTCAATTCCCTTAGTCTACCCTAGTAGTTCCCCAGATAGTAGAGGTAGTAAGGCGAGAAAAGCCTACAGTTAATAGAATCCAGAAACAAGGGGCAGAAGAGTTCCGGGCAACTAAGGATGATGACCCAGAAAGAGCCGAGTTTTGGCTAGAAAATACCATCAGGGTATTTGATAAGTTATCGTGCACCCCTGAAGAGTGCATGAAGTGTGTGGTATCTCTTTTATGAGAGTCTGCCTATTAGTGGTGGAACACCCTTGTGTCGGTTGTACCAAGGGAGAAAGTTAATTAGGAGTTCTTCCAAGAGGAGTTTCGTAAGAAGTATATTAGTTCGAGGTTTATCGATCAGAAACGCAAGGAAGTTTTGGAGTTAAAATAAGGTCGGATGATTGTGACTGAGATGAGCATGAGTTTGTGAGACTCAGTAAATACACTCGAAATGTGTATCCACCGAAGCCATCATGTGCAAGAGGTTTGAGGCTGGACTAAACGAGGACATCAAAATGTTTATTGGTATTCTTGAGATAAAAGAGTTTGTGGTGCTAGTGGATAGAGCTTGTAAGGCCGAGGACTTGGCCAAAGAAAAGAGGAAAGCTAAGATGGAGTATTGCGACTTGAGGAAGAGACCATATAGCAAGTCGTTCCAATCCTCCTCCAAGAAATCAAAGGAATTTTCTACACGATCAGCTACTTTAACCGAGTTTTCAAGTAAAGGCAAAGGTAAACAGTATTCAGCCTCCAAAGCTCAGACCACCTCAGTTGCGAGTGTGGGTAACACTCGACCTAATAGACCCGAGTGCCCCCAGTGCGGTAGACACCACCTCGACGAATGTCGAGCTCATAAGAGGGCCTATTTTAAATGTGGTTCTCTAGACCACTTCATTAGAGAGTGCCCCAAGATGGCAGATAAAGACAAGGATCAGACTGCAAGGTCGGGTAATGCTCCCTCTAGAGGTAAACCTCAGAGAAACCCGGGAACGAGAGCGAGTAGTAAAGGCGCACCAAAAGAACAGACTGCGAGATATGAGGGTAGAGCTCCAGCAATGACATACGCCATTCGCATTCGCGAAGAGGCGTCATCGCCCGATGTTATAACCAGTACATTTTCTCTTTATAAAACTTTTGTTATTACTTTGATAGACCCTGGATCTACCCACTTGTATATTTGCATGAAATTAGTTCCTAGCATGAGTATGCTCGTAGAGTCCATGGAATTTGTGATAAAAGTATCTAATCCCCTAGGCAAGTGCGTATTAGTAGATAAAGTATGTAGAAATTGCATTTTAATGATTAGGGGTCATTACTTCCCAGTTAACCTCATGCTTTTACCATTCTATGAATTTGATGTAATTCTTAGCATGGATTGGTTAACCACTCATGATGTGGTAGTGAACTGTGGTAGAAAATATATTGAACTGAAATGTGATAATAGTAATACTCTTCGAGTTGAATCAGATGAATCAGAGAGTTTGCCTGAAGTGATTTCCACACTGGTTGCCCAAAAGTGTATAAGGAAAGGGTGCAAAGCTTATCTTGCTTTTGTGATGAATACTAAAGAGACAGAGTCAAAAATAGAGTCGGTACCAGTAGTTTGCGAGTATCAAGATGTATTTCAGAAGAGTTGCCCGGATTACCTTCAGCTAGAGAGGTTGAATTTGGTATAGAGTTGGCTCCGGTTACGACTCCTATTTCTATTACTCCTTATAGAATGGCCCCAACCAAGTTAAGGGAATTGAAGGCTCAGCTATAAGATTTAACAGACAAAGGCTTCGCAAGACCCAGTTATTCTCCATGGGGTGCCCCCATATTATTTGTGAAAAAGAAAGATGGCTCGATGAGATTATGCATTGATTACTGGTAGCTTAATAAGGTAACCGTAAAGAACAAGTATCCTTTGCCAAGGATCGATGATTTATTCGACCAGTTGCAAGGAGCCATAGTGTTTTCCAAGATAGGTTTGGGGTCTAGGTATTATCAGCAAAGAGTTAAGGAGTCCGACGTGCCGAAGATAGTATTTCAAACGAGGTATCGCCATTACGAGATTCTTGTCATGCCATTCGGCTTGACCAATTCCCCAGCAGTATTCATGGACTTAATGAATCATATCTTTCGGCCATACTTGGATAGATTCGTTGTAGTCTTTATCGATGATA
Organism: Gossypium stocksii; assembly: GCA_020496765.1. NCBI lineage: Eukaryota > Viridiplantae > Streptophyta > Magnoliopsida > Malvales > Malvaceae > Gossypium > Gossypium stocksii. The sequence continues at coordinate 24,809,831 of CM035623.1, forward strand.
TCTTGATCTATTATTGTGATGAGGATGAACATGCCAAGCATTTGAGGATAGTATTGCAGACTTTACGAGATAAGCAACTTTACGCCAAGTTCAGTAAGAGTGAATTTTGGCTTAAGGAAGTTGGATTTTTGGGCCACATCGTTTCGAGTGATGGCATCAGAGTTGACCCAAATAAGATTTCAGCGATTATTGATTGGAAACAACCGAAGAACGTATCCGAGGTCAGAAGTTTCTTGGGTATGGCCAGTTATTATCGGAGATTTGTTAAGGGATTTTCCATGATCGCCACTCCTATGACAAGATTGCTACAAAAAGACGTTAAGTTTGAGTGGACGAAAAAGTGCCAACAAAGTTTCGAAAGATTAAAGACGTTGTTTACCGAAGCTCCTATTTTAATGCAACTCAAACCGGGAAAAGAGTTTGTGGCCTACAGCGATGCATCACTAAACGGATTGGGTTGTGTACTTATGCAAGAAGGCAAAGTGATTGCGTATGCCTTGAGACAATTGAAGCCCCACGAAAAGAATTATCCGTCTCATGATTGGAGTTGGCTGCAATAGTGTTTGCACTAAAGATATGGAGGCATCATTTATACGATGACAAGTACCGAGTGTTCACAGACCACAATAGCCTATTATTATCCACACGGTTGAGCACACAGATGTATGCCTAGGCCGTGTATTACACACGGTCAGCCTCAAGGGTGTGTTAATAGGCCGTGTGTCCCCTGCATCCAATTTAGTGAAGTTAGTATAGAACAGGGTTGAGCACACAGGCGTGTGCCTTGGCCGTGTGCAATTTTGGTGATTGTGGTATTCAAGTCAGAATACTCCACAGGATGTTGACACGGGCATGTCTAGGCCGTGTGAGGGACACGAGCATGTGCCCAAGCTGTCTCAAAACCCTTGTAGGTTGAAAATAAAAATAAATTAGACACGAGCTAAGGACATGGGCGTGTGAGACCACACAGCCTGCCCACACGGGTGTGTCCCATCTCACACGGACGTGTGGCCTTATTTTAGGTAGAAATTTTCTAAGTGCTCGAAAGTTCTCGGATTGATTCCAGAACGCACCCGCTATATGTTTTAGGTCTCGTAAGCTCATTATAAGATTATTAAGAGAATAAATGATAAGTTTTTAAAAGAAAAGAAATTTTATAGCCCAAGATTTCAAGATATAGTAAGACTCAGTAAGGTAACGCCTCGTACCCCATCCTGGCGTTGGACTTGGGTAAGGGGTGTTACACGTGTTAAGGCCATGTGAAGGACACGGGCCAAAGACACGGGTGTGTGCTTGGCTGTGTGAAAATTAATTCTATACAGGCTAGGGACATGGGCGTGTGTGACCACACGGCCGGCCAACACAGGCGTGTCCCTGTCCCACACGGGCGTGTGCCCTATTTTGAAGTAGAATTTTTCTATGTTATTGAAAAGTTCTGTTTTGGTTTCGGATTGTGCTCAATGAGTCTCTTAGGCCTTTTAAGCCTATAATAAAAGGGTTTTGAATATGCTTGAAAAAGTTTTAAATCTTAGAGGAATTTGAGAGTCAGGATTGTGTGATCGTGTATTCGTAAGTCTGGTAATGCCTCATACCCAGTCAGGGCTTCAGACTTGGGTGAGGGTGTTACAGTTTATTTGTTGAGCAAGACTGAAAACTACTGTATAAATTTGAGGCCCAAGACAGCAAAAAGGAGGGAAAATGTATACCTAGTACAGCACACTTATTGCTTGCCGCCCAAGTCAACTAAATATAGCTAAATTTTTGCTACATTTTGCCCTAATTTTTCCCTATATAAACCCCTCTACATTCTACTATTTTTCATATCCCTCAAAGCAATTTGCTTAGCCAAAAAGTCCCTAAATTTCCTTCTTGTGCCTCTAACCTTAAATCCTGAAAGAAAATTCCTAGTTTTCTTCTTCTTTTTAGTTGAAAAAACTTAGTGCCATCGCAAGGAGATTGCCGAAGCATCGACATTGCCGTCGCACGTAACTGTTATCGCTGCTGCCATCACTGTCGCAACCCGTCAGTACTACCGCACACTGTCGTCATCCTCGCTACCTCTTTACCATCGCAAGGTTCACCATAGCAAGTTTCACCACTTTGCCAATTTCTCTTTTTCCTCTGTGCCAAAGTTTTGATGAAATTTTCGGGAAAAGATATCATGTTTCACAAAAGAACTAGATTGTCAAAGACTACTCCTAAAAACTCGATTTTGATTGATGAAGAAGTGAAAGAGAGATTTGATTCAATTTTCAAGCATCAATTTATGATGCCAAGAAAAGGTTTTAACTTGAAGAGCAATGATGTGATGGTTGTCCCTGTGCTGATTAGAAAGACAATCAATGCTCTCAAGTGGGAATGATTTTGTGATGCTCGTTCACTTCCTGATGATGAGCTAGTTCGAGAGTTCTATGCAAATTTAAATACACGAGATGCTGCCCAGGTCACTGTTCGTAAGAAAAAGGTACCTTTACCTCTAAGTTTATCAATGATTTGTTTAACTTACCTGATGTTGAAGAAGATGAGTACTCCCCTATGATGAACAATATCAACTGGGATTTTCTTCAACAATTACTTGATGTTGTTCGCTACAGTTTTATGCCTATCTCACACAGTTCCACCATCTCGATGGAAAGGATGCTCTTGTTATATGTCATCTTGACAAAAAAGTCGATTAATGTTGGGAAAATTATTCTCAAGGAGATTTGCAACTATGCTAAAAAGAAGACAGTAAGTGCTTATTTCCCATCATTGATCACTTTACCTTGCTTAAGGGCCCATGTGAAAACACAAGCAAATCTGAAGAGGTAGTATGTCCAAGGGTGCATTACAAGTCATGATCTTGAAAGGCTAGTAGAGAGGGTGCATGAGCTTAACCAAGGTGAGCAAGAAGAACCAACTAAGCCAGAAACTAAAAAGTTAACAAATAAAACTAAATTTGAAGTTGATTTAGTTACGTATACTAAAGAAGAAGAGTCTAATAAGGAATCAAACAGTCTTCAACCAGTTGAAGGATCTATAAACCTTAAGCTTAGGGTTGAGCTAGAAAAAGAACCAGTAATGCTGAGTGTTGAGCCTGAATTTACAGCTCCAATGCCAACTTCTGCAAGTACTTCACAGAAATCGGAGTTGTCAATTTTGATGGATATGTGTAAGTTCATGCACAATCAACAACAAACTTACTAGAAATATGCAAAAATTAGAGATGAATCAATTCGAAATACCTTTAAGAATATCTCTAACACTTTTGTTCCTGAGTTCCCAGATGCTATCTTGAGACATGGATGGAAGATATTGATTATACAAGCGGAGATAGAGTTAAAAAAGACAAAGGGAATGAGCCAAAAAAAATAAAATAAGGGATTCTTGTCATTTTATTTATTAATTTTAGGTCTTTAGGAATTTATTTCTTTAGTATTAGGATTTAATTTCTGCAAAAAAAAAATAGTAAACATGAATAAATACTTCTTTAGAAAGAAAAAGACTAAGTGATGTGGCAATGGAAATGAACATGTCTAGGATTGGATTTCGAGGAAAGACTTGGTATTTAAGCAGTCTTAATGACTAACCTCTCTTTCTTTTTAACCCTACCTGGTGTTCAGTTTTCATTCATTACTTTGTTCTTGTAATGAGGACATTGCTTCTTTTTAAAGAGAGGGTAAGGCAAATAAATTGCTCAAATTTTTTAAGTATGTTTCAATCATTTCTTTCATGAGTATGCTTTAATAAATGAATGTTTAGAGAAATTTCTTTGTTAAAAAAATAGCTTGTATACAAGCATAAATGATGATTTTATCTGAGTGATTATATGTTATCATACAGAATGGAATGTTGGTATGATCTTGGTCTTAGGTAATGTTTGCTATCAAAACTTAATTTCCTCTGATATTAGACATGCATGATGTAACAGCCCAGTTTAGACCCTAATCAGAATAGTGGTTTTGGGACCACATATCTGGGTTAGAAAAATATTTTATCCATTATTTCCATGCTTATTATATGTGCATTAATGTCTGTGAAAGTTTTGTATGAATATTTGTCCGTTTGAGTGCTTAATTTGCAAAAAGGACTAAATCGCAAAAAATGTAAAATTTCTTTTCTATTTGATTAATGACTTAATTGATGTGTCTTACTAATTGTGGTGGCTTTAAATGGTTAATAGACCATTGAATTAGTTAGTAGACATTAATGGCCTTGATAAATATCTTTTATTTGTTAATTAAACTAAGGGTAAAATGGTAAACTAATGTTTAATTTTCATTAAATAAAACAAAAGCATGAAATTTGGCATATTATGCTCTTATTTCCGAAAATACAAAATAAAAAGAAGAACGAAAACAAGCTAGGGTTTGACTTTGATATTTAGTGATTAAGGTATGGGTTTTGGTCTGTTTTCGATAATTTCTACGTTTTTGTGATCGTTGCTTAGCATATTACAAAGCACATGCCTTAATTTCAGCCAAGGAATTATGAAAGTTTGGTACGAGATTAATATGTTTTGTTCTTGGATTTTTAATGAATTTGGCTAAATAGGGCTAAATTGTGAAAATGGTATTTTGAGGGACTAAAATATGAAATTTATGAAATATATAGGCTTGTATTAGCTAAGGAAATATTCGGCCAAGCATGTATTGAATGGGATTTTGTGTATTTTATGATTTTATGAATTAAGGACTAAAGTGTGAAAATGTGAAAATGTGAAAATGTGAGGCTAATTTGTAAAATGCTCTAAATATGTGTTTATGGATTGTTTTGAATGAGTGTGAGATTGAATGAGTTAATTTTTATTACGTATAGATCAAGAGAAATCCGGATTTGGATAGCGAGAATTCGAAAGTCGACAAGTAATCAACTTATTTCGACAAATCACACTCGAGGTAAGTTCATAAGTAGTAATTTCACTACACATGAATATTAAATGCATTGTCATCGTATGAACTGTGATGAATGAAATATCGATGAAGATGGAAATAGTGAATATGAGGTTATGAATGTGAACATTGATGGCAATGAAATGTGAGAAAGCTCGATTGAACCATAAGACTACATGAAAGTGCTAGTGACATGTCATTAGGTTATAATTTGGCTTCGGGCCATGATATCGGCACTACAGGTGCGAGTAATACCTTGATTTGGCTACGAGCCATGGTATAGGTGCTCCGGGATAAGTTACCTTGATTTGGCTACGGGCTATGGTATAGGTACTTATCGATAGAAATGATCATGTATTCGATTCCTACTTCAAATGGTTCAACGAATGAGCAAATGTTGTAAATGAGTAAATAAGGTTAGTACGAATTGAATATGTACATGCGGTATTTATATGAGAATTATTGTGATGAATTAAGGTAATGCATTGAGAAAAGCTATTTGAGTTGTATAAACCATGTTATGAGACATGGATAAATGCCTTTTTTTATTCATTAAATAACCAAATAACCAAAACGCCCTTAATGCCCTTCCTTCAGATTTTCCCTTCCATGTCCATTTTTGTCCATTATGACATAGAATGGTCTATTTACTAAATAAGGACCTTTAATTTTCACATGCATTTCAATTAAGTACCTCAAAGATTCAAGATCTTCATATTTTACTATTTTTGCAATTTAGTCCTAAAAGACAAATTGATCACTAAATCATAAAATTTCTTCATGCAATTTTCACACAATCATGCTATCATATCATAGACCTTAAAACAATCATAAAACATATATTTCTACTTTAGATTTATGGTCTTGCAACCAGTATTCTGACTAGGCTCTAAATCGGGCTATTACAATTCTCCCTCTTTAGGGATTTTCATCCCTGAAAATCTTACCGATGAAAAGGTTTGGATATCGGTTTCTCATATCCTCTTCAGGCTCCCATGTAGCCTCTTCGAATCAATGTCTTTGCCACAATACTTTCATAAGAGCTATACTTTTATTTCTTAACTGTTTGACTTCCCGAGCCAAAAGCTTAACCGGCTCTTCACCATAAGTCATGTCCAGGTGAATTTCAACCTCTGTCAGTACAATCATAAGTGAAGGGTCTGATCAGTATCTTCTTAACAAGGATACATGGAACACATCATGAATCCTTTCCAACATTGATGGAAAAGCCAACTGATAGGCTACCGGTCCTATCCTCTCGGTGATCTCATATGGTCCGATAAAGCGCAGACTCAATTTGCCTTTCTGACCAAATCTGAGAACTTTCTTCCATGGTGACACTTTCAAAAATACTTTATCACCAACTTGAAACTCAACCTCTTTCCGTTTCAAATCTGCATAGGATTTTTGTCTATCCAAAGCGACCCTTAAACAGTCTCAAATCACTTTTACCTTCTCTTTGGTTTCTTTGACTAAATCCAACTCGTGAATCTGATTTTGCTTGAGTTCAGTCCAATACAAAGGCGTTCGGCACTTATGCCAATATAATGCCTCAGAAGGCACCATTTTCAAGCTGGACTAAAAACTATTGTTGTAGGCAAATTCCACCAACGGTAAATACTTTTCCCAACTACCTTGGAATTCTAATACACAAAATCGGAGCGTGTCCTCAAGTATTTGAATTACCTTCTCCGACTAACTGTTGATTTGTGAATGGAACGTCATACTAAAATTCAACTTTGTGCCCAAGGCTTCTTACAACTTTTTCCAAAATCATGATGTAAATCTCAGATCTCTATCTAAAATGATCGATAAAGGTACTCCTTGTAGTTTCACAATTTTAGAAATATACAAGTCAGCCAACTTATTGAGTGAATAGTCAGTACGTACCGGTATAAAATGAGCTGACTTCGTAAGCCTATCAACCACAACCCAAACGGTGTCTTTCTTACTCGGTATCAAAGGTAATCCTTTCACGAAGTCCTTGGTAATACGGTCCCATTTCCACTTGGGAACCATGATAGGCTGTAGTAAATCGGATGGTACTTGGTGTTCATCTTTCACTTGCTGACAAATCAAGCATCTCGGTACAAACTCAAAAATATCTCTCTTCATACTCGGCCCCCAATACTATTTCTTCAAGTCATTATACATCTTTGTACTACTCGGATGTATAGACTAACAACCACTATGTGACTCTTGCAAAATCTTTCTAATAAGCTTATCATCTTTAGGTACACAAATCCTATCTTGAAACATCAAACAACTGTCGGTGCCAATCCTAAAGTCTGATTCATTACATGTCTCGCATTGAGTCATCTTGGCTTGCAAATCTTTATCACTTTTCTGAGCTTCACTAATCTCTTACAGAAACATCGATCCAACTCTCAACCCTGCTAGAATTGAACCATCATCAGTTACAGACAACTGAGTATTCATAGCCCTCAAGGCGAACAATGACTTCCCACTCAATGCATCGACGACTACATTTGCCATTCCAAGGTGATAGTCAATTACAAACTCATAATCCTTTATCAACTCTATCCATCTCCGGTACTGTAGATTCAACTCTTTCTAAGTCATCAAATACTTTAGACTTCTATGGTCAGTGAATACCCGACATTTCTCGCCATACAAATAGTGTCTCCATCTCTTCAATGCGAACACGATGGTAGCCAGCTCTAAATCATGTGTCGAATAGTTTTTCTCATGTGGTTTCAGCTGTCTTAAGGCGTAAGCGATCACCTTACCTTCTTGCATAAGTAGACACCCCAATCCACTTAAGGATGCATCATTATAAACCACAAATTCTTTTCCCAGTTCGAGTTGCATTAAAATAGGAGCTTCAGTCAACAATGTCTTTAATTTTTCAAAACTCTGTTGACATTTTTCTGTCCACTCGAACTTAACATCTTTTTGTAGCATCCTCATCATAGGAGTAGCTATCATGGAAAATCCTTTAACAAACAGTCTGTAGTAGCCAGCTAGACCTAGAAAACTCCTAACCTCTGATACGTTCTTCAGTGGTTTCCATTCCATAATGACCAAAATCTTTCTCGGGTCAACTCTAATGTCATCACTCGAAACAATATGCCCTAAGAATCCTACCTCTCGAAGCCAAAATTCACTTTTACTAAACTTAGCGTACAACTGCTTATCTCTCAAAGTTTGCAAAACAATTTTCAAGTGCTCATCATACTCAATTTCATCACGACAGTAAATCAATATGTCATCAATAAATACCACAACAAATTTATCCAAGTATGGTCGAAAGATGCAATTCATTAAATCCATAAATACTGCAGTAGCATTCGTTAAGCCAAAGGGCATGACAAGGAACTCATAATGGCCATACCTCATCCAAAATGTAGTCTTCGGTACATCTTGCTCCTTCACTCTTAACTGGTACTAACCGGACCTCAGGTCTATCTTCGAAAACATGGTGGCTCTCTTCAATTAATCAAACAAATCATTGATTCTAGGTAAGGGTTACTTGTTCTTTATGGTTACCTTATTGAGCTGTCGGTAGTCTATGCACAATATCATCGAACCATCTTTCTTTTTCACAAAAAGTACTAGAGCACCCCACGGAGATTAACTGGGCCTCGTAAACCTTTTATCTGTTAACTCTTACAACTTAGCTTTCAACTCCTTTAACACTGTCGAAGCCATCTTATATGGGGCAATCGAAATAGGTACCGTACCAGGAACTAACTCAATACCAAATTCAACTTCCCTAACTGGTGGCAATCCCTACAACTCCTCCAGAAATGCATCTAGATACTCACATACTACTGGCACTGACTCAATTCTCAACTTAGACTCTTTTGCATTCATTACAAAGGTAAGATAAGTTTGATACCCCTTTCTTATGTATTTCTGAGGAGACATAAAAGAAATTACTGCAGGCAATCTATCCAGTTCATCTGATTCGACCCAAAGAATATTCCTATTTTCAGATTTCAATTCAATGAATTTTCTTCCACAATTCACTATCACATCATGAGCAGTTAACCAATCCATACCAAGAATTACATCGACTTCATCAAACGGTAATAGCATAAGATTAGTCGAAAAATAATGATCTTTAATCATCAAAGGGCGATCTCTACATACTTTGTCAACTAACACACATTTGCCTAGGGAATTTGACATTTTTATCACAAATTCTGTAAACTCTATGGGAATATTCATACTAGATACTAGTTTCATAAAAACAAACGAGTAGGTAGATCCCGGATCAATTAAAGCAACAACATGAGTATCATAAAGAGAAAATGTACCTGTAATCACATCAGGGGATGACACCTCTTCGCGAGTGCAAATGGCATAAGTCCTTCCAGGCGCTCTACCCTCAGATCTTACAGTCTACTCTCTAGGTGTATTCTTACTACTCGCTCCATTTCCCAGATTTCTCTGTGGTCTCCCTTTACTAGCAATGTTGCCCTATCTCACACTCTGATTTCTATCTTTTTCAACCATCCCGGGGCAGTCTCTAATGAAGTGATCTTAGGAACCACACTTGAAACAAGCTCTCTCATTTGCTCGGCACTCATCGGGGTGATGTCTACCACACTGTGAACACTCCGGTCTAATTGATCGAGCATTACCAACACTAGCAATCAAAGTGGTTTGAGCTCTAGAAACCGAGTATTGTTTACCTTTACTTCAGTTTGAGAACCCAACTGAAGCGGCTGATTGAGTAGTGAACTCTCTGGATTTCTTGAATGAGGATTGAAATGACTTACCCAATTGTCTCTTTCTCGAGACTTGATTTTAGCTTTTCTTTTCTCTTTGGCCAATTCCTCGGCTTTACAAGCTCTGTCTACAAGCACAACAAATTCCTTCAGTTCTAAACTACCGACAAACAATTGGATGTCCTCATTTAATCCATCCTCAAACCTCTTACACATGATGGCTTCAGTGGACACGCACTCTTGAGCATATTTGCTGAGCCTTACAAACTCACGCTCGCACTCAGTTACGGTCATTCGGCCTTATTTTACCTCAAGGAATTCCTCTCTTTTCTGATCGATAAATCTCTAACTAATGTACTTCGTGCGGAACTCCTCTTAGAAAAATTCCTAATTAACTCTCTCCCTTGGTACAACCAACACAACGATGTTCCACCATTGGTAAGCCGAATCTCGTTGGAGTGACACAACATACTTCATGCTCTCCTCGGGTTTGCAAGACAGTTCATCAAATATCTTAATGGTATTTTCCAGCTAGAATTCTGCTCTTTTCGGGTCATCATCTTTGTTAGCTTGGAACTCCTCAGCTCCTTGTTTCTGAATTCTATCAACCATAGGCTTTTCCCTTCTTACCATTTCTACAACTTGGGGAGCTACAGGGGTAGGCTGAGGGTTGAAAGGGGGTGGAGCTTGTTGTTGAGCGGCTAAGTTCGTTCGAACGAACTCTGAGAACCACTCGTTCATCATTTGGAAGAAGGCTTCCCGAGCTTCTCCGTCCTGACTCATAGTCACTGGTCTATTTTCATTTTCAGCTGGTACTTTCCCTTAGGCAGGGTCTGGCGTGTTACTTTCCATATCATCCGCCATAGCTCTGTCGGGACCCATTTACTATATGAAAACACATTTTAAATCGTCAGGAGTCATCACACTATCATTATGTATAAACACATACGTATGGCATGTATAGCTAAACTCTCACCATGCTACGTTAGTCCGAGAAACTACTAAACCATAGCTCTGATACCACTAAATGTAACACCCCTTACCCGTATTCAACGCTAAAACAGGGTACGAGGCATTATCGGACTTAAACATACTTAATCTTACAAAATCAAGCCATAAATTTTCATTCCAACTTAAAACTTTTCATTCATACTCATAACGTCCCTATTATGGGCTTACGAGACCCAAAACATATATATAGAGTGGTTCGAGACTAAACTAGAAACTTTCGAACACTTAGAAAATTTTTGCTCAAAACAGGGTGTAACACCCTTTACCCAGATTCGATGCCAAAACCGAGTACAAGGCATTACTGGACAATAACACAACCAATCATACGAAGTTGGGCCATAAAATTTCATTCCAATTTAAATTTTTTCCATAATATGTCATACAATCCTTAAAATGGGCCTACAGGGCCCAAAACATAATTTGGGATTGGTTCGGGACAAAACCGAGAACTTAAAAAAAATTTTGGAAATTAAGGTAAAAAATAGGGCACACACCTATGTAAGACAGAGACACGTCCGTATGGGTAGGCCGTCTGGTCACACACGCCAGTGTCTCCTACCTGCGTCAAATTATTAGAGAATTATTTTTCATTTCAAACCTACAAGGGTTTTCACATGGCCGAGCACACGCCCATGTCCTTGGTTCGTGTCTTTCACAAGGCCTCGACACGCCCGTGTGATCACCCAGTGTGCAAAACTGGGGTATTTTGTTTATGACGTTAGTACGCAATTTTGGTCACACGGCCACGGGACACGCCCGTGTGACCAGGCCGTGTGACGTCCTTATTCTCCAAAAATTTCATGCAAAGTTTACATGCCCTACACAAATGGCCATGGTGGCTGGCCGTGTGGCCCTAAGTTAGGCTATTTTTCAAGCCATCCTTTGCCCCAAAACACATACAAACTTTACCATTTTTGAAACCATATGCCATACACATTTTTAGGCATCTAAATAACCTCTTTTAACCATCAATCACCCATTTCAACTCATCCACACACAAACACACCAAGCATTCCGTGAATTACCTCATAAGGATCTATAAATAAACCAATATCAATATTGGCCAAGTCACAAGGCCTTAGTTACAAAATGACTTATCAGAAGACAATTGCCACAATATACCCAAACCAACATGACACTTACAACTCCACTAAGTCCCTATACATGCCATAGCTCAAAAGAATTCATATTACAATACCAAAAAAATGTTGTGGATAGTATGGGTGATCCTCCGATGCTTCTCGATCTCCAAGCTGGCTTGACTACTCTATAGAATAAGGAAAAAGAGAAAGGAGTAAGCTTTTGAAAAGCTTAGTAAGTCTATATGTAAACAATAATAATCACAACACAAACTTAACACCCAAGAGCATAACATATCAAGAATATTGGACTTGAGTCTTGTAGCTGCACTTACTCAATTTGACCTTACCACAATCCACATACATAGCATAGGCATTGCTCACATAAACATACATTTAAATTCCTGGACTTATCATCATGTAGTCACATAAAAATGTCACTTAGTAAGCCTTCCCGATAAACTCTTCGGAATAGAAACCAATACACGATGGATTCCGTACATAGCACCACCCTCTTAAATAAATGTTTGATTTTCATGGTTTACTCACACAGCACCACACTCTTAAATAAATGTCCAATTTTTTATGGTTTATGCACATAGCACCACACTCTTAAATAAATGTCCAATTTTCATGGTTTACACTCATAACACCACACTTTTGGGACAACATATGTTTTTGTGGTATACGCACTTAGCACCACATTTTTCTATTCCGAAGGCTTAGCCGGGAATCTCTCATTCTTTTCATAATATCAACCGTTAATAATATTAAACCACAAATCACATTAAGCAACCTCATATAAAAAAACATTATTAAAAGTATTATACTATTTACATATAAACTTACCTCGATAACAAAATGTGATAGTTTGCAATTTAGTCCGAAACCTTGCCTTTGCCTCGGTTAAGGTCAATTCCTCGTTCTTCTCGATCTATAACAACACATTTAGCTCATTTAGTAATCACATTATTCAAAACAGCCCAAAATCTTCCTATAGCAAATTTTGCAATTTGACCCCTACCTTTTTCAATTTTACACTTTAGTCTCTAGGCTCGGTTTATGATTCTCATTCAATTTTCATGCATTTCAAGCCTAGCCAAACCACTTTTCCTCCTATAACAGCCCCCAATTTCTCTCATTTCACAATTTATGCACACCACATTTCATCTTTTACAAATAAGTTTTTTTTACAATTTTCACCAAAAATCACCTAGTAAAAGTTGTTCACCACACTTTAACCTTTCATATTCCACTACTAGCCATCAAAATACATGCATGTGATTCATGGGTAAAATTTTAAACATCAACCCTAGCCTGAAATAATGGTAAAAATAGCTATGGTTGCTTGAAGATTTCGGCCAAGGGGAGAAGATGGACACCATTTTTGGCCTTATGTTCCCTTTTTATTTCTTTTATTAACTAATGTCCAAAATGCCCTTCATTAAAAACCTTTGATATTCCTTCCTTCCTTGGGCATTTTTGTCCAAACTAAGTTAAAATGGCCTAATTACCATATAAGGGCCTCTAACTTAAAACTTAATTCAATCAAGTACCTTTATAGATTAAAACCCATATTTTTCACCTATTGTAATTTAGTCCAACCTATCAAATTGGACAAGTAAAGAATAAGATTCATGCACCAAAATTTCACATAATTATTCAAACACCCAATAAACATCAAATCTCAATCGAAAAAAATATTTTAGACTTCAGATTCATGGTTTCAAAACCACTATTCCATTTAGCCCCTAATCCAGGTTGTTACACAGGGTCACACGCTCGTGTGGAATGGGCACGCCTGTGGAGAATGGGACACGACAATGTGGGAAGGCGTCTGGTCACACATGCCCATGTCCCTAATCCGTGTCAAATTTATTTTTCATTTCAAACCTACAAGGGTTTTCACACGGCTTGGCACGCACCCGTGTCCCTCACACGGCCATGACACGACCGTGTCTTAGCTCGTGTGTGAAAACCTTGACATTTTGTTTATAATGTCAGCAAACATTTAGAGTCATACGGCCATGTCACACGCCGTGTGCTAGGCCGTGTGGCAAATTTAATTCTCGCAATTAATGTGCAGACTTCACACGGCCTGGGCACACGCCCTTGTCCTGAGGCCGTGTCCTTTACACGGTTGAGACACAAGGCCGTGTCTCTGTCCATGTGTTTACTACTAGGCATTCTTTTTTACTAAATTTGGGTGCAGGGGACACACGGCCTATCAACATGCCCATGGGGCTAACCGTGTGTCACACACGTCCTAGACACACGCACGTGTTCCTACCGTGTGGACAAATATAAGGCTATTTACCAAGCCATTTGCCACCCTGAAAAGCAACCACACTTATACCATTTCCAACAAGACATAGCATGACAATAATTCACACCCAAACATCCACAATTAAGACATCCACAACTCAAATCCATTCTACATTCATCATGCATATAATTCACACATTACTCATTCAATTATGCAAGCTTGCACTTTCATGAATTTCATCATCATTGAATAAACATAACTTATCTAGTATTGACCAATTCCAATGGCCGTTTATAAAATGAATAAGTAACATCACTAGCCAACATATTGGCTAACTAATATGACATATAACAAAATGACCAAGTTCCTATCCATGACATACCCAAAATACTCAAACTTTACTTTACCCAAAATAATAACATGATAGTGTGAATCAAGCTCCGACGTCCTTCGATCCCCGAGCTAGCTTGGCGATACTATAAGAAAAGGGAAAAAAGAGGGAGCAAGCATAAAGCTTAGTAAGTTGCATGCAATAGCTAACAACGTAACATCTTGTAATATCATCCACATATCACATTATGAACAACACATAATTATCAAGTAATGATCGACATGGCTTATTCATGCTCATTCTTACCGAACTCATTTCTCGTGAGTTTTGCATTTGTACCTATATCACTCCCTCACATAACTTTAGTCTTTTTCATCTTTAACATAAATTTTAGTTCTTTTTCCTGTTGAACCACTTGGAATATCGAAGGATACTCGAAAATGTCATTCACTTGGTAAGATGCCAATGCCATATCCCAAATATGGTCTTACATGGGATCACATGTCGATGCTGATGCCATATCCCAGATATGGTCTTATACGGGATCTCATATCGATGTCAATGCTATATCACAGATATGGTCTTATACAAGATCGTATATCGATGCCATGTCCTAGACATGGTCTTACACGATTTCATACTGAAGCCAGGTCCCAAACATGGTCTTACACGGAATCACTATTCGATGCCGAAGCTATATACCAGATATGGTCTTACGCGAGATCTCAATTCAGTGTTGATGCCATATCCAAGATATGGTCTTAACCTTATCAATCAAATGTCATGGCAATGGTATCCTTTCTATTCCTAACGTTCAACGAGGATTTCAATATAGCTTAACTTCATTATTTCTTTATCGAGACTTCATTAACCACTTTCATAAAAAGCATATACATTTCATGCAATATTAAGCATTTAAATACATAATCACAAAATGTTGATTTATTACACACAAACTTACCTCAGTAACAAAATATTGATAATTGTACGATTTAGTCTACCACCTAGTTCTTTCCTCGGCTTAGGTCCGGACTTCGTGTTTCTTGATCTATAATGACAAATTTCACTTATTTAATTTTCATATTGACTAAAGCAGCCCAAGAATCATACTTTGGAAAAATTATAATTTTCCCCTAAACTTTCACATATTTGCAAAATGGTCCCCAGGCTCGTATGATGAAATGTACTCATTTTCTTTGTTACCCAAGCCTAGCTGATTCACATTGCCTCTTATAACAGCCCACATTTTTCACTAAATCACATTTTCTACACATATTTCACGACTTTTACAAATAGGTCCTTTTATGAGATTTCATAAAAAATCACTTAGAAAAAGTTTTTTATCATACTTCCAACATTCATTTTCTACCATAAAACATCAAAACACATGCATGTTATACATGGGTAAAATTTTGAACATGAACCCTAGCTCAAAAAAATGGTAGAAATAGGTAAACTGAGCTACGAAGACTTTAAAAATGTAAAACACATTAAAACAAGGTTTGGATGCACTTACTATGTGGCTTGAAAGTTGAAAAACCCTTGCTATGGTGTCCCTTGAGAGTTTCGGCCAAGCTAGGAAGAAGATGGACACTTTTTTTACTTATTTTTCCCTTTTTTATTCATTAAATAACCAAATAATAAAAATATCGTTAATTCCTTTCCTTGTGATTTTTCCTTGCCATGTCCATTTTTGTCCATTATGACATAAAATGGTCTATTTACTAAATAAGGACCTCTAATTTTCACATGCATTTCAATTAAGTACCCCAAAGCTTCTAGAACCTCACATTTTACTGCTTTTGCAATTTAGTCATAAAAGACAAATTGATCATTAAATCATAAAATTTCTTCATGAAATTTTCACACAATCATGCAATCATATCATAGACCTTAAAAAATCATAAAACATATATTTCTACTTTGGATTTGTGGTCTCGCAACCACTATTTCGATTAGGTCCTAAATCGAGCTATTACAACACGCCCATGGGGTTGACAGTGTGTCACACACTGCCTAGACACACGTCCGTGTGTCTACCCATGTGGACAATTTATAGGCTATTTACCAAGCCAATTTCCACCCTAAAACTCATAAACACTTATACCAATTCAAAAACACAAATCATAGTATTTTTAAGCAACCAAACATCCATAGTTATCAACTCAAATCATGCAAGTGCCATATCCATGCAATGCATCACCATATGATTATACTTATAATCAACATTAGTCAATTTCAAATGGCCTTATACAAAATAATCACTTAACCAATATGAGCCAACATCATTAGCCCAATCACTATGACACATATACAAAATGATCAAGTCCCTATACATGCCATACTTTCAAAACATCAAAATCACAAATACCCCAAAATAAAGCCTTGATAGTGTGAAGTGAACTCCGACGATTCCTGATTCCTGAGCTAGCTTTGTGTCACTATAAAACAATGGAAAGAAAAGAGGGGTAAGCTATATAGCTTAGTAAGTTTATATGCAAATAATAAACATCTTAACCATGCAAATTAACATGCAATTCTTGGAGCGAAAGATAAACTATGCATTATTAAATCCACATAGCAATAACTTACTCAATCACAGCCTTACCAGAAATTTGTCACTTATAGCATTCATACTTATGAATTTCACGTACACACCTATACCATATCATCACACAAACATATATTTTCACATCTTTGTAATTCCCGTTAAACGCCCAAAATACTAACGGATACACGAAAAGTTGCACATAAGTGCCATATGTAGCCAAGCTACATCATATCACATTTCACATATATGCTCATTCTCGAGCTAATCACGAGTCTACTCACACAAGCTGACGGTCGGGACGTAGTTACCTAGTGTTGCTTACACAAGCTAACAGGTATCTACAACATATGCAGGATTACCTAGCCACTGGTAGACGTACAAAACCAGCACCTGGAATCACACAGTAACTTGTTCACACATAGATTCCTAGTGAAATGTCACTCGTATCCTATTATATTCCTAAGGTTCAACCGAGATTTTCCTTACATATCAAAACTTTACCGATTATATTACATAAATCAATCTCAAAATTTATACAACATTAAAACATTAAAGCATAATATAATGATGCATTATTTACATACAAACTTACCTCGGATCAAAAGTAACAAATATTGCAATTTAGTCCACAACCTTATTCTTTCCCCAATCTAGGTCAGATACTCGTCTTTCTTGATCTATAATAAAAAATTTAGCTCATTAAATTATCAAACTATTCAATTTGGCCTAAAAATCACATTAAGGCAAAATTACATTTTTCCCCTAACTTTTCACTTATTTACACTTTAGTCCCTAGGCTCGTAAAATGAAATGTATTCATTTTTCTCAAAACCCAAGCCTAGCCGAACATTATACACACTTATAGTAGCCAACATTTTTTATTTATTCACATATTTCTGCACATATTTTACAACTTTTACAAAAAGGTCCTTTTTAACTTTTTTATTGAAAATCACTTAGTAAAAGTCGTTTATCTAACACGAAACTTTCATTTTCTACCATTAGACATCAAAATCCATGCATGTCACACATGGGTAAAATTTTAAACATAAACCTTACTTCAAAATAAAGGTAGAAATAGGTAAATTGGGTGACAACGACTTAAAAAATGTAAAGAGCATTAAAAACGGTGCTAGGATGTACTTACAATCAAGCTTGAAATTTGAAGAAACCCTACCTATGGCTTCCTTGTAAAATTCAGCTATGGTGAGAAGATGGAAATTTTTGACTTTATTTTCCCTTTTTATTCTTTTATTAACAAAATGACCAAAATGCCCTTAAGGCCTTTCTTTGAAATTTTACCCTTCCATGTCTATTTTTGTCCATCATGATATATAACGGTCTAATTACTAAATAAGGACCTCTAATTTACAAATTCATTTCAATTAAGCACCCAATGCTTTTAGAACACATATTTTGTACTTTTTGCAATTTAGTCCTACTAGTCCAATTGGACCCTCTATCAAGAAAATTTCTCTACAAAATTTTCACACATGCATTCAATCATACTATAAACATTAAACTTTATCACAATGAATTTTTCTACTTTGGATTCCTGGTCCTAAAACCATTATTCTGACTTGGTCCTAAATCGGGTTGTTATAGTTCTGTCCAATACAATGGTGTTCTACACTTTCGACCATACAAAGCCTCATATGGAGCCATTTTAATACTGGACTGATAGCTATTATTATAGGCAAATTCAATCAAAGGAAAGCATTTTTCCCAATTACCTTCGAATTCCAATACACAACATCTAAGCATGTCCTCTAATACCTGAATTACTCGTTCAGATTGACCATTTGTCTGAGGATGAAAAGAAGTAATAAAATGAAGTTGAGTTTCGAAAGCTTATTGTAATTTGTCCCAGAAACAAGACGTAAATCGAGGATCTCTGTCTGAGATAATCGAGACTGAAACTCCATGCAATCTAACAATCTTAGAAACATATAATTTAGCCAATTTATCCAAAGAATAATCCATACGTACCGAGATAAAGTGTGCCGACTTTGTTAATCAGTCTACAATTACCCATATAGCATCTTTCTTTTTCAGAGACAATGGTAATCCCGACACAAAGTCCATAGTGATTCTTTTCCATTTCTATTTTGATATCGTAATTGGCTGTAATAACCCCGAAGGTACCTGATGTTCAGCTTTGACTTGCTTACAAATCAAATATTTAATTACAAATTAACAGATGTCACATTTCATCCCCGGCCACCAGTAAATCTTTTTTAGATCATTATACATTTTGTTGCTTCCCGGATGTACAGATATAGTACCATTATATGCCTCATGTAAAATCTTCTGTATAAGCTCTATACTCTTCGGTACATGTAATACCCCTAGACCCGTTCCCATCGCAGGAGGGTCACGAGACATCACCGGACCATCGGTTAATTTATCAAAAAACTCACTCACTCGGTTTATGCCATTAATAAAATCATATTGCGACACCTACGTATTGAGATCATGATCTCCCTTAACCATTTCAATTAAGACCACGATCACATACATAAAGACCTTTACGAAACATAAAGAAGTATACATGTCACAGTTTGGTAAGGCTCATCAACCAAAATCAACTAGTCAGATTGACTATGTTCAAAACAATATTCATATCAAGTATTGACACTTGCCTCACTTACCACATATATTTCATAGATCAAAATTATGTATAACAAAATTTCATGATATATTCCGAACTAGCTTACAACCATGCATTTTTCACATTCATTCATATAATGAAATCAAGTTAACATTATAACCATAAAAGGAAGATGTTTCTGTGAGCCATTTTCGCATGGCTCAATTTAATTACATCATCAAAGGATATTAATTAGCAACAAAAATATCAAGCCTATACATGCCATTTTCCAAGTTTAGTACTAATACCAAAAGATGTTTCGATAGTGTAGATGACTTAAAAATCCTGAGATTTTCCCCGAGACCGTAGCTGAGGTGCGAGACCTAAAAGACATGAAGTTAAGAGCAACAGAGTAAGCAATCATATGCTTAGTAAGTTTGAAGTAACAAAGTTGTTTGAAGGAGTAGCATAGTAATATCTAAGTTTGTTTATTTCATCCCTTGGCCGAAGATACTACTTGTATGGTACATAATACAAAAGTGAAGTCAACTCTTTGCCAACTAAATTCAACTATAGCCGAATACATTCATCTCAAGAAATCAGGCTAAATTTATGCCTAAAACCGTACAATCCATATTCGAATAGTTGCACTACTCTAGTTCAGAACTCACACATCATAATCAGGTCATATATGCTCGGTAACTTTCCAAAAAAAAAATATCAAGCAGTCCCACCGAATTCAAAATTTCAACACATAGACAATAAAGTTCTCGAACAAGGATAAGATGCATACCTGACTATCTTACGGTTAATAATACAATTGTATGCATTGGTTCGACATTTATTTTATATCGTAGGCACGATTGCCCTTCGAGACCGAGCCCGATTCCAACACTGGCTCATAGCCCTTCGGAACTAAGTCCGGTTATAACACTGGCTTAAAAGCCCTTCGAGGCTAAGCTCGGATCATACCACTGGCTCGAAAGCCCTTCGAGACTAAGCTCGGATCATACCACTGGCTCGAAAGCCCTTCGAGACTAAGCTCGGATCATATCACTGGCTCGAAAGCCCTTCGAGACTAAGCTCGGATCATATCCCCATTTACGTTCACCATGTGTACGTATATGTATCATTTCACATTTAAATCACTAGTTATAAACAAAAAGCGCAATTTCACTTCAAAATATAACAAAATTCAAAGTTCACATGCCACTTCCATCAATTTCATACATTATCTTTGCCACGACAACATTCAAGTATACCTCTTAAGTCTGAATTTTTATAATATACATATGTACTAAAATTTCATCATGTCATAAATTAAAGTTTGTTACTCAAAGACTTACCTCGTATTTTTCTGATTAATTACGGGTTGACTATTCTATCAGCTTTGCTTTCCCCTTATCCGATGTCGTTCCTCGATGTTCTTGAGCTTTATTTGAATAACAAAAATTGAATTTCATTAAACACTCATCCTCCTTACTTGAACAAGTCAAGGAATATAAATACAATCTCTTTATTACACATACACACCCATATACGTATATCCATATTAGGCCCAACGCATATTCACCTTCCATTACAATGAAATCATAGCTAGGTAAATATGCACATCAAAGTTGGTATCATTCGGCACTCACCTATACATTACACACACATATATATTATATTTATTCGGTTCACAAGCATAATCACCAACCCACATACTGAATGCATCCCTAAAAAAAAATATAATTACACAAGTGCCCTATTGGTCACAAGTATATGTACTTATCAAAAGTACCTCTCCCTTTAAAAGATTTCCAAATCCCATTCGGCCATAACCCAAAATACCTATAATAAAATTATTTGCAATTCAGTACCATACTTTACAAGATACACACCTATATAAATTTCTAAATTTTAAGCACATTTTGAACAATCACCTCAATAGTCGAATGTACTTCGCTTCCAAACTTTCTTCTATTTATTTAACTAAACCGCCTTTTATTTCATTATCACCCAAACACACTATTAGAACAATATTATTTAAGAATCACATATATTAATGTATATATATGTATATTTATTTTAAGACCGAATGCTCAATTACTCAACATCCACATTTCCATTCGGCAATCATAAAAGCATACTACCAAATTGTTAACTTACAACCCAATATAAAACTTTCTTCTTCTCAATTAAACAAAGAAATATCCTCCCCAAACATCAAAACATCACAACTTCCATGGCCGAATGCTCCTATTTGATTCAAAAACCATTCAAAACAAAATTGATAGAATTCAAACATGCCTTCATGAATTCTTGAAATTTTAATCTCAAAACACCTCCTAAGACTCCATAATACCCTACATATACCATAAAACTCAAGAGCAACCAAATCCTATACGGTTCTACTATGACCAAATGGAGCATTTACAACCAAACCAAAAATTAATGCTTGGGCTAAACCATAAGCTTGTCACTCAACTTGAATTCATAAAATCTAAACGAACTAACAAGATTTCTTACCTTTAATTGAAGCAAAGAGTGACCGAATGGTGGCTTAATATTCTCCCCCTTTTCTCTTCTTCAAGTTACGGCAAGAAGAACAAAAATTCAATCAAAATTTCTTTTCTTTCATTACTTTATTTTTCTATTATGATATCATCTCCACTAACTTAATTTATAAAATATAAAATAATAACACAACCAATAGAATCATGAGCATGGCCGGCCACTTTCTTCTAAGGAGGAAATTGACATGCAAACCCATTTATTTTTAGCCTATCTTATTTTAGTCATTCTAATTTGTCTAGCTAAGTTTTTGAGTTGTTCAACCAAGTCCTTATTAATAAATTCATATTGATTTTTGTCACACTCGAACCAACAAATTTCACACACACATTTAACACATAAATTAGACCTAGAAAATAATAAAATAAGGAAAAATCAACAAATTTAAGGACTCAGTTTAGCGGTCACGAAACCACTTCCCGACTAGGGTCGAAAATAGGGCTGTCACAACTCTCCCCCCTTTAGGGATTTTCGTCCCCGGAAATCTTACCCGAAAATAGATTTGGATATTTTTCTTTCAAAACGTTCTCGGGCTCCCAAGTCGCTTCCTCGATACCGTGCTTGAGCCACAATACTTTTCCCAACGAAACCTTTTTATTTCGCAATTCTTTCACCTCACGAGCTAAAATACGTATCGGTTCCTCTTCGTAACTCAAATCGGATTGAATTTCAACTTCCGACGGATTTAACGTATGCGAAGGATCGGATCTATACCAACGGAGCATCGATACATGGAAAACGTTATGGATCTTTCCAAGTTCAGGAGGCAAAATTAATCTATAAGCAACCGGCCCAATCCGTTCTGATATCTCATACGGTCCGATGAATCTCGGGCTCAGCTTGCCTTTACGGCCAAAACGGAGTATCTTTTTCCATGGTGAAACTTTCAGAAACACCTTATCACCCACTCGATACTCGATGTCTTTACGTTTTAGGTCCGCGTACGATTTCTGATGATCGGATGCCATTCTCAAACTGTCACGAATTATCTCCACTTTCTGCTCTGCTTCTCGGACTAAATCAACTCCAAGAATTTTATTCTCACTAAGGTCGGTCCAAAATAAAGGAGTACGGCATTTACGACCGTAGAGAGCTTCGTAAGGTGCCATCTGAATACTCGTCTGAAAGCTATTATTATACACGAATTCAACCAAGGGTAAAAATTTTTCCCACGAGCCGCTAAACTCGAGAATGCAACACCTCAACATGTCCTCGAGTATTTGAATAACCCGCTCAGATTGACCGTCCGTCTGCGGATGGAAAGCGGTGCTAAAATGAAGTTTAGTTCCTAAAGCCTTGTGCAATTTCTTCCAAAATCACGAAGTAAAGCGAGGGTCACGGTCTGATATAATAGAGGTTGGCACTCCGTGCAATCGTACAATTTGGGAGATATATAGTTCTGCTAACTTATCAAGTGAAAAATCTACACGAACCGGGATAAAATGGGCTGATTTTGTTAGTCTGTCCATAATAACCCAAATGGAGTCTTTCTTGCTCGTCGACAACGGTAAGCCCGGCACAAAATCCATTGTAACGCGATCCCACTTCCACTCGGGTATCAAAATCGGCTGAAGTAATCCCGACGGCACCTGATGCTCCGCTTTCACTTGCTGACATACTAGGCACTTTACAAAATTAGAGATGTCTCCTTTCATGCCATGCCACCAATATTGTCATTTCAAATCATTATACATTTTCGTACTACCCGGATGAACAGACATTTGGCTATTATGGGCTTCATTCAAAATTATCGAAACTAGCTCGGACTTTTTCAGAACACACAATCGGTCCCTAAATCTCAAACAATCTTTTGCATCAATTTGAAACTCGGAATCCTCTCCCGACATACATTTAGCTCGTTTGGCAAACAAGTCATCATCGACTTTCTGAGCCTCACAAATTTGCCGTACAAACACTGGTTCAGCTCTTAATTCGGCTATCAACACCTCATCAGCCGACACCGCTGGTTTCACGTTCAAAGCTCGCAAGGAAAATAGAGATTTTCGGCTAAGAGCGTCTACGACTACATTAGCTTTACCCGGGTGATAATCAATAACAAGCTCATAGTCTTTAAGCAATTCTAGCCACCGCCTTTGTCTCAAATTCAAATCTCTTTGAGACATCAGATACTTGAGACTTTTGTGATCGGAAAAGATGTGACATTTTTCGTCGAACAGATAGTGTCGCCAAATCTTCAAGGCGAAAACGATAGCGGTTAATTCAAGATCATGGGTCGAATAATTCCGCTCGTGGGGCTTCAATTGCCTTGAAGCATAAGCGACAACCCGACCTTCTTGCATTAAAACGTAGCCTAAACTGTTCAAAGACGCATCACTATAAACCACAAATTCTTTGCCAGATTCTGGCTGAACTAATACTGGAGCTTCTGTCAAAAGGGTTTTCAGCTGGTTGAAACTTTGTTGACATTTATCAGACCACTCGAACTTGACATCTTTTTGTAACAGTCTTGTCAAAGGCACTGCAATCATCGAGAAACCCTTGACAAACCTTCGATAGTAACTGGCAAGTCCTAGGAAGCTTCTAACTTCAGAAATATTTCTAGGAGGTTTCCAGTCGAGAATAGCTGAAATTTTATTCAGATCGACTCGAACACCCGAAGCAGATACTATATGCCCCAAGAAACCGACCTCACGCAACCAGAATTCGCACTTACTGAACTTCGCATACAATTGGTTATCCCGCAAAGTCTGAAGTACAAGTCTCAAATGTTCGGTATGCTCAATCTCATCACGAGAGTAAATCAAAATATCATCGATGAACACTACTACAAAACGATCCAAAAAAAGCCTAAACACACGATTCATCAAATCCATGAAGACCGCAGGGGTATTAGTGAGCCCAAACGGCATCACTAAAAACTCGTAGTGACCGTATCTCGTTCTGAATGCTGTCTTCGGCACGTCGATAGTCGGATCGCAAGTCAATTTTCAAAAACACGGAAGCTCCTTTCAATTGATCGAACAAGTCGTCAATTCGGGGCAACGGATACTTATTCTTCACAGTGACTTTATTCAGCTGTCGATAGTCGATGCACATTCTCATAGTCCCGTCTTTCTTTTTCACAAACAAAATCGGTGCACCCCAAGGTGAAAAACTAGGTCACGCGAAGCCTCTGTCTGTCAACTCTTGCAGCTGAGATTTCAGTTCTTTTAACTCGGTAGGTGCCATACGATACAGGGCAATCGAAATCGGCGTCGTACCTGGAATCAACTCTATACCGAACTTGACCTCTCTTACAGGCAGCAATCCCGGTAACTCCTCGGGAAACACATCCGAAAACTCTCCAACTACAGGCACAGACTCAAGTTCTCGTTCTGGTACTTTATCGTCTAATACATAAGCCAGGTACGCTTCATAGCCCTTTCTCAAGTACTTCTAAGCTGATATGGAAGTGATTATGGCAGGTAGCCCGTTTAGATCAATGGACTCAATTTGGATTATTTCATTATTCGAACATCGCAAATCAATAGTTTTTCGCTTGCAATTTACTATTGCATCATGAACGGTCAACCAATCCATTCTGAGAATAATGCCAAATTCATCGAATGGTAGAAGCATCAAGTCGGCCGGAAAACAGAAATCTCGAAACATTAGGGGACATTTCTTGCATACTTTATTGGCCAAAACACATCGACCCAAAGGGTTCGACACTCGAATTACGAACTCAGTGGACTCAACAGGAAGAGTCTTACTGGAGGCTAAGGTCTCACATACATAAGAATGAGTCGAACCAGGATCAATCAAAGCGATAACATCAGTGTTAAAGAGTGTGAAAGTACCAGTAATAACATCCGGAGAAGAAGCTTCCTCACGGGCGCGAATAGCATACGCTCTGGCAGGTGCTCGAGCCTCAGATCTGACTGCAGTGTTTCGAGTCCCTCTCTGACTACCACTAGAATTTCCCCCTCGCTGCGGAGGTCTGCCTCGTACCGCTGTGCCACTAGGTCTCTGACTCGGATCGGGAGTGCGTTCATCATTTCTCAGACAATCTTTGATAAAATGATCGGCAGATCCACATCTGAAGCAAGAGTGATCACGATGCCTACAACTCCCTAGGTGCCATTTACCACAATAATTACAATCAGATCTATCCTGACGTTCATTTCCAACACTGGCGATGGAAGTAGCTCGCGAACTCACGGGAGGTCGATGATGTTCATGCTTAGAAAAACTCGATATATTTTTAGATCGGCCCGAGTCATCTCTAGCCTTTTTGAACGATTGCTGAACAAATTTTCCCGCAGATCTTTTGCGGAACTCTCTAGCTCTCTCCTCGGCTTTTCGTTTCTCATTTCCGAGCTCTTCGGCTTTACACGCTCGCTCGACTAGAACGACAAATTCTTTAATTTCCAGAATTCCCACTAGTAGTCTGATTTCTTCATTTAACCCGTCTTCGAAACGCTTACACATAATGGCCTCGGAGGATACACATTCACGAGCATATCAGCTGAGGCGCACGAATTCTCTCTCGTATTCAGTTACTGACATCTGACCTTGTTTGAGTTCTAGAAATTCCTTCCGTTTTTGATCGATGAATCTCTGACTGATATATTTCTTACGGAACTCGGTTTGGAAAAATTCCCAGGTGACCCGTTCTTTCGGAACAACAGAAACCAAAGTATTCCACCAGTAATAGGCAGCGTCACGTAAAAGAGATACCGCACATTTCAGACACTCTTCGGGTGTGCAGGACAGTTCATCGAACACTCGAATGGTATTGTCGAGCCAAAACTCGGCCCGCTCGGCATCATCGTTGGGGGTAGCTCGAAACTCTTCAGCCCCATATTTTCTAATTTTGTCGACTGGGGGCCTACTCGATCTCACTGGATCGATCACAGGAGGGTTCATATAAGTCAGAAGCGGAGTATTCGGGGGCGGAGGTTGCGGAACAGCCGGATTTGATCTAAGGAATTGAGCGAACCAGTCACTCATCATCACATTAAAGGCTTGTCTAATGTCATCATCTCGATGACTGACATTTGGCTGAGATTCAGGTGGCGCTGTCCCTTGCGCGGGAGCAGGCACTACATTCTCTACGTCGTCTGCTACGGTTCGATCGGGTTCGGGATCCATTCTATACCAAAAATTACATTTCAGATGTCAGAAGTCTTCACACTATCATAATAACGCAAATGGCATGTATAGCTAAACTAATACTTACTACGGTAATCCGAGAATTGACTAAACCTGGCTCTGATACCAAATAAATGTAATACCCCTAGACCCGTTCCCATCGCAGGAGGGTCACGAGACATCACCAGACCATCGGTTAATTTATCAAAAAACTCACTCACTCGGTTTATGCCATTAATAAAATCATATTTCGACACCCACGTATTGAGATCATGATCTCCCTTAACCATTTCAATTAAGACCACGATCACATACATAAAGACCTTTACGAAACATAAAGAAGTATACATGTCACAGTTTGGTAAGGCTCATCAACCAAAATCAACTAGTCAGATTGACTATGTTCAAAACAATATTCATATCAAGTATCGACACTTGCCTCACTCACCACATATATTTCATAGATCAAAATTATGTATAACAAAATTTCATGATATATTCCAAACTAGCTTACAACCATGCATTTTTCACATTCATTCATATAATGAAATCAAGTTAACACTATAACCATAAAAGTAAGATGTTTCTGTGAGCCATTTTCGCATGGCTCAATTTAATTACATCATCAAAGGATATTAATTAGCAACAAAAATATCAAGCCTATACATGCCATTTTCCAAGTTTAGTACTAATACCAAAAGATGTTTCGATAGTGTAGATGACTTAAAAATCCTGAGATTTTCCCCAAGACCGTAGCTGACGTGCGAGACCTAAAAGATAAGAAGTTAAGAGCAACAGAGTAAGCAATCATATGCTTAGTAAGTTTGAAGTAACAAAGTTGTTTGAAGGAGTAGCATAGTAATATCTAAGTTTGTTTATTTCATCCCTTGGCCGAAGATACTACTTGTATGGTACATAATACAAAAGTGAAGTCAACTCTTTGCCAACTAAATTCAACTATAGCTGAATACATTCATCTCAAGAAATCAGGCTAAATTTATGCCTAAAACCGTACAATCCATATTCGAATAGTTGCACTACTCTAGTTCAGAACTCACACATCATAATCAGGTCATTTATGCTCGGTAACTTTCCAAAAAAAAATATCAAGCATTCCCACCGAATTCAAAATTCCAACACATAGACAATAAAGTTCTCGAACAAGGGTAAGATGCATACCTGACTATCTTACGGTCAATAATACAATTGTATGCATTGGTTCGACATTTATTTTATATCGTAGGCACGATTGCCCTTCGGGACTGAGCCCGATTCCAACACTGGCTCATAGCCCTTCGGAACTAAGTCCGGTTATAACAATGGCTTAAAAGCCCTTCGGGACTAAGCTCGGATCATACCACTGGCTCGAAAGCCCTTCGAGACTAAGCTCGAATCATACCACTGGCTCGAAAGCCCTTCGAGACTAAGCTCGGATCATATCACTGGCTCGAAAGCCCTTCGAGACTAAGCTCGGATCATATCCCCATTTACGTTCACCATGTGTACGTATATGTATCATATCACATTTAAATCACTAGTTATAAACAAAAAGCGCAATTTCACTTCAAAATATAACAAAATTCAAAGTTCACATGCCACTTCCATTAATTTCGTACATTATCTTTGCCACGACAACATTCAAGTATACCTCTTAAGTCTGAATTTATATAATATACATATGTACTAAAGTTTCATCATGTCATAAATTAAAGTTTGTTACTCAAAGACTTACCTCGTATTTTTCTGATTAATTACGAGTTGACTATTCTGTCACCTTTGCTTTCCCCTTATCCGATGTCGTTCCTCGATGTTCTTGAGCTTTATTTGAATAACAAAAATTGAATTTCATTAAACACTCATCCTCCTTACTTGAACAAGTCAAGGAATATAAATACAATCTCTTTATTACACATACACACCCATATACGTATATCTATATTAGGCCCAACGCATATTCACCTTCCATTACAACGAAATCATAGCTAGGTAAATATGCACATCAAAGTTGGTATCATTCGGCACTCACCTATACATTACACATATATATATTTATTCGGTTCACAAGCATAATCACCAACCCACATACCGAATGCATCCCTAAAAAAATATATATATAATTACACAAGTGCCCTATTGGTTACAAGTATATGTACTTATCAAAAGTACCTCTCCCTTTAAAAGATTTCCAAATCCCATTCGGCCATAACCCAAAATACCTATAATAAAATTATTTGCAATTCAGTACCATACTTTACAAGATACACACCTATATAAATTTCTAAATTTTAAGCACATTTTGAACAATCACCTCAATAGCCGAATGTACTTCACTTCCAAACTTTCTTCTATTTATTTAACTAAACTGCCTTTTATTTCATTATCACCCAAAGACACTAGTAGAACAATATTATTTAAGAATCACATATATTAATGTATATATATGTATATTTATTTTAAGACCGAATGCTCAATTACTCAACATCCACATTTCCATTCGGCAATCATAAAAGCATACTACCAAATTGTTAACTTACAACCCAATATAAAACGTTCTTCTTCTCAATTAAACAAAGAAATATCCTCCCCAAACATCAAAACATCACAACTTCCATGGCCGAATGCTCCTATTTGATTCAAAAACCATTCAAAACAAAATTGATAGAATTCAAACATGCCTTCATGAATTCTTGAAATTTTAATCTCAAAACACCTCCCAAGACTCCATAATACCCTACATATACCATAAAACTCAAGAGCAACCAAATCCTATACGGTTCTACTATGACCAAATGGAGCATTTACAACCAAACCAAAAATTAATGCTTGGGCTAAACCATAAGCTTGTCACTCAACTTGAATTCATAAAATCTAAACGAACTAACAAGATTTCTTACCTTTAATTGAAGCAAAGAGTGACCGAATGGTGGCTTAATATTCTCCCCCTTTTCTCTTCTTCAAGTTACGGCAAGAAGAACAAAAATTCAATCAAGATATCTTTTCCTTCATTACTTTATTTTTCTATTATCATATCATCTCCACTAACTTAATTTATAAAATATAAAATAATAACACAACCAATAGAATCATGAGCATGGCCGGCCACTTTCTTCTAAGGAGGAAATTGACATGCAAACCTATTTAAATTTAGCCTATCTTATTTTAGTCATTCTAATTTGTCTAGCTAAGTTTCTGAGTTGTTCAACCAAGTCCTTATTAATAAATTCATATTGATTTTTGTCACACTCAAACCAACAAATTTCACACACACATTTAACACATAAATTAGACCTAGAAAATAATAAAATAAGGAAAAATCAACAAATTTAAGGACTCAGTTTAGCGGTCACGAAACCACTTCCCGACTAGGGTCGAAAATAGGGCTGTCACAGTACACATATTCTATTTTTGTATAATAAACATCCATCAGCCCCAATCT
Organism: Gossypium stocksii; assembly: GCA_020496765.1. NCBI lineage: Eukaryota > Viridiplantae > Streptophyta > Magnoliopsida > Malvales > Malvaceae > Gossypium > Gossypium stocksii. Next base: position 24,840,313 of record CM035623.1, read on the forward strand.
AAAATTTAGAATCTACACACGAGTCACATTGCACCCGTTTTGCTTGTAACTTTTCATCATCTTTCTGGGCTTCATAAATCTGTTGTAAAAACATTAGTCTAGCTTTCAATTCAGCTACAATTGAACCATCATCAGACCATGATAACCAGGTATTCATAGCCCTCAAAGCAAACAGAGACTTTTGGCTCAAAACATCAGCTACTATATTAGCCTTACCTGGATGATAATTAATAACCAGATCATAATCTTTTATCAACTCAAGCCACTTGCACTGTATCAACTTTAAATCTTTCTATGTCATCAAATATTTCAAACTCTTGTGATTAGTGTAAATATGACACTTCTCACCATACAAATAGTGCCATCATATTTTCAGTGCAAACACAATAGCAGCTAACTCAAGATCATACACCGGGTAATTTCTTTCATGTGGTTTAAGTTCTCTTGAAGCATATGTTATTCCTTTACCTTCTTGCATCAATACACAACCTAAACCATTTAATGAAGCATCACTATAAATAATAAATTCCTTACTCAGTTCAGGCTGTACTAAAATAGGGGCTTTCGTTAGTAGATCTTTCAATTTGTTGAAACTCTACTGGCATTCTTTATTTCACTCGAACTTTACATCTTTTTATAATAAACGAGTCATCGGAGATGCTATCATTGAGAATCGTTGTATGAATCTCTGATAATATCCAGCTAACCCTAGAAAACTTCTAACTTCAGACACGTTCTTTGGTGGATTCCTATTAACAATGGCTGAAATTTTACTAAGGTCTACTCTGATGCCTTCAGCAGACACAACATGTTTGAGAAAACCCACTTCTCTAAGCCAGAACTCACATTTACTAAATTTAGCATAAAGTTGCTTTTCATGCAAAGTTTGCAACACAATTCTCAAGTGGTCTGCATGCTCATTTTCATCTCGAGAATAAACCAAAATATCATCAATAAATACCATAACAAACCTGTCCAAGTATGGTCTGAATATCCTGTTCATCAGATCCATGAATATAGTAGGTGCATTTGTTAGCCCAAATTGCATAACCAGAAACTCATAGTGCCCATATCTAGTTCTGAAGGTTGTCTTTGGCACATCTGACTCCTTTACCCGTAACTGATAGTAGCCCGATCGAAGATCAATCTTTGAAAATATAGTGGCACCTTTTAGCTGATCAAGCAGATCATCAATCCGAGGTAATGGGTACTTATTATTTATGGTAACCTTGTTAAGCTTCCTATAATCAATACATAGTCTCAGAGATCCGTCTTTCGTTTTCACGAATAAGACCATACTACCCCAAGGTGAACGACTCGGTTGAGCAAAACCTTTGTCTGTGAGTTCTTGCAACTGTGCTTTTAATTCTTTCACTCTGTAGGTGCCATTCTATACGATGCTATAGAGATAGGAGTAGTTCCCGGGACCAAATATATAGAGAATTCTACCTCCCTTTTTGACGGCAACCCTGGTAATTCCTCTAGAAACACATCAGAAAATTCACACACAACTGGTACTAACTGAATCTTTAACTCTGACACTTTGGTATCCAATACACATGCAAGGTAAACCTCACATCCTTTTCTGACATACCTCTATGCTGTCACAGCTGAAATCACATATGTTAACCCTTCTATCTAATCAGATTTAACCCGAAGTAACTCACCATTCTGGCATTTTAATACAATATATTTCCACTTGCAATTTACCATTGCATCATGCTAAGTTAGCAAATCCATACCTAATATCACATCAAATTCATAGAAAGGCAATAATATTAAATCAGCTGAGAAACAATAGCCTTTTACCATTAGTGGACAATTTTTGCAAATTTTATATACCATGACATATTGGCCCAAGGGGTTTGAGACTTTAACCACCAATTCAGAAAATTCAGCAGGCAAATTTTTAACAAATACAAATTTTGTACAAATGTATGAATGCTTAGAACCAGGATCAATGAAAGTAGTAACATCAATATCAAGTAAGGAAAATGTACCAGTATCTTTTGTAGCTCCTCTACTACCAATAACATCTCTAGAAGGTCGAGGCGGTCTACCCCTGTAGCAGGATTACTTAACTTCGATGTCTGGTCAGCCTCTTTTTCTATTCTTTCTAGACAATCTCTGAGGAAATGGTCGAAAGAACCGCATCTATAATAGGCCTCGTTTTTCAATCGGTACTCCTCAATGTGGGCTTTATTACAGTACCTACATCACAGTTTAAAATTTTTGACGCTACCCACACTAGTCAATGATGGGGTAGAAGACCTCGGACTGGAGCGTTGAGAGCCTCGTTCTCTTCTCCAATACCTAATGGCTGAGATAGATCAATCCTGGTACTTCTTTGATTTCTTAGAAGCAAAAAATTTTGATTTGCCCATCGGTCTCTTATTACGAATATGAGCTTTCCTTTCCGCTTGTTTCTTTTCTTTACTTAATTCTTTTGCTTTATAGGCTCTTTCAGCTAATACTGCAAATTCTCTTAACTCAAGAATTCCAATCAGCAATTTGATATCCTCATTTAGACCCTCTTCAAAATGTTTACACATTTTAGCTTTAGTTTGTACCCATTCTCTAGCATATTTACTCAGCCGAGTGAATTCTTTTTCATATTCAGACACCGTTATATTACCCTGTTTAAGCTCAAGGAATTCTTTTCTTTTCTGATCAAGAAATCTCTGGTTGATATATTCCTTTTTGAATTCTATTTGGAAAGATTCCCAAGTGACCTATTCTTTTGGTACAACAGAGATCTTTGTATTTCACCAGTGGTAGGCTGTATCTTTTAGGAATGATATTGCACATTTCAGACATTCGACCGATGTATATGATAAATCATCTAAAATTCAGGTTGCATTTTCTAACCAAAATTTAGCCCGTTCTGGATCATCATCAATCGATGCTCTAAATTTTTCATCCCCATATTTCCTAATTTTATCCACTAGAGCTTTACCAATTCAGACATGTTCGGTGCTTGTGCCTTGTGTGTCTCGAGAATCGGTGGAGCAGCAGAAGGGGGAATTTGTTGTGCTGCAAGGTTAGTCCTCACATATTGAATAAACCACTTATTCATCATTTCACTGAAAGCTACTTTAGCTTCATCATCTAAGCCTTCAAATACAGGCCTTCAAGTACTAGATGTTTCTCTATGGATCAAAACCAGAGCATGGCTCTCAGCTTCCTTGGATTCAGCTCTAGCTTGGTCGGAAGACATTACTATAAGAAAATCACATTTAAAATGGTTAAGAGATATCACGCTATCAAAAATAATTAAATGGCATAATCCCATACTTGCTATGTTAGTCTGAGAATCGGCTAAACCATAGCTCTAATACCAACAAATGTAACACCTCCAACTCGTGTTTGTCACCGGAACAGGGTTACAAGGCATTACTGGAGTTTACAGAACATTTTTAAGTAAATTGGTCAAGTACTATTCTTTTACTGAGATTTTATTATAACGTCCTTATGGTGGATCCTCGAGGCTCAAAATGTCCATTAAAATTGATCCGGGACCAAATTGGATTCATAGAAAATTTTTCACAAAATCCTAAAATTTTTCTCAAAATTAAGGTCACACGTCCGTGTGGCATGGCCGTGTGGCTCACATGCCTGTCTCACCAAGGTGTGTAACTCTCTGACTTGCAACCTATGTACAAAATGACGTCACACGGCCTAGGCACATGCCTGTGTTGCTAGGCCGTGTGGTTAAATTAAATTTCAAATTTTAGGTGCAGGATTCACATGGCCGTAAAACACGCCTGTGTCTTAGGGCCGTATGCCTCACACAGGCAACCACATGCCAGTGTTTGAGCCCGTGTGCTCAATTCAGGGCATTCTGTTTTGCAAATTTTAGATATACAAGGGACACACGGCCTGGCTACACACCCGAGTAGTAGCCTGTGTGTCACACATGGCCTAGACACACGCCCGTGTAGTAGCGTCCGTGTGTCTACCTATGTGGACAAAATTAAGGCTATATCCAAGCCTCGTTTCTCACCAATTTTCATCTAATACTTGCACCAAACCATTTCAATACCAACCAACCAATTCAAGCACATATTTAATACCATTTTAAACACGAAACATGTCATATTAATGCATAGCCATAGTTAACCTAATAACAATTTCAAAAACCAAGTTACCATTAGCCATACTAATGTCTAATTGTTACATCCATTCATTCCCATGCCAACTTTGATAAAAGTAGCTTATACATTCCATTTCTACCAATTCAAAACATATTCTTTTATACCAAAAAGTGAAAGTTGATAGTGTGATACAACTCTGACTTATCTCCAACCTTTCGAGCTTCTGAGCATTATAAAACAAGGGAAAAGAGACTGGGTAAGCACATAGTGCTTAGTAAGCTCATGTAACAAGAAATTAAACTTACCATATACATCCATTAATTCAATTAAATACACATGTAACCATACATTTAAATATCAACCTATCATGCACAAACTCAACACTTAGGTTAGGCAAGTAATTTCATGTAAAATTTAAGTATTGATGAGCTCATCAATTCACATATCTAAATACTTTCCATTTTTAATGTCACATATATCATTTATGTTCCATTTCCTATTTTTATCCCGTTGAATTTCTCAGAATTTTAATGGATTTCTAGTAGTACACTTATAGTGTATGATCTCATTAATCATTAATTCGTATATATCCTTTTCAGAAAGCAAACTTCTGTGAACCTCATTTCTTATAGCAGGATTACCAGTCCAGGCTAAATCTCCTGTAATATATGCTCAAAAAGTTTTTTCAGGATTATCAGTCTAGGCTAAATAATTTAAATGACAAAACTCTATATCACTTAATTTGGATTACCCATCTGAGATATATCGGGAGGGCTTATAATAGGATTACCCATCTGGGCTACATCCTTTTTACCATTCATGCCATAACCATTTTAGTGATCCATCGATACCCCTTTTGTAACATCTTAATTTTGGGCCTAGTGAGAATCGTGGTTTTGAGACCACAAATCTGAAGTAGAAATATTTGTTCTATGATCATTTTGAGGTCTATGACATGTTTGCATGATTGTGTGAAAGTTTCATGAAGAAATTTTGTGAATAAGTGTCCAAATTGACTTTTAGGACTAAATTGCAAAAAGTTGCAAAATATGAAATTCTAGAAGCTTTAAGTATGAAATTGCATTGGAATATTAATTAGAAGTCCTTAAATAGCAATTTTCCCAATTTCTATATTTTAGGACAAAAATGGGCATGCATAGATAAAATTGAAAGTTTAGTAAAAATGGCATTTTGGTCATTTGGTTAATAAAAGATTAAAAAGGGAAAAATCAAGCAAAATTTGCTCATCTTTCTCATGTGGGTGCCGAAATCTTTAAGGGAGCCATAGCTAGGGTTTCTTCACTTTTCAAGCTTGATAGTAAGCGCATCCTAGCCCAGTTATTAATGCTTTTTACATTTTTGAAGTCCTTGTAACCCGATTTACCTATTTCTACCATTTATTTGAGCTAGGGTTCATGTTCAAAAATTTACCCATGTGTGACATGCATGTTTTTTGATGTTTCATGGTAGATTAGGAAAGTTTGATGTGTAATAAATGACTTTTACTAAGTGATTTTCGGTGAAAACGTCCAAAAGGACCTATTTGTAAAAGTTTATAAAATGTGCAGTAAAAGTGTGTTCTAATGAAAAATGTGGGCTTCTATAATTATGAAAATGGTTCAACTAGGCTTAAAGTACAAAGAAATTGAATGAAAACCATTCTACGAGCCTAGGGACTAATTTGTAAATATGTGAAAGTTCAGGGGAAAAATTTTAATTTTTCCAATGTATGATTTTTGGACTGATTTGAACAATGTGATAATTAAATAAGTGAAATTTGCTATTATAGATCAAGAAAAACAGAGTCCGGACCTAAACCGAGGAAAGAATAAGGTTGTGGACTAAATCGAATAGTTAGCCATATTTTGGTACCGAGCTAAGTTTGTGTATAAATAATGCAATGTTTCATTATTATGTATTTAATGCTTTAATATTGCATGAATTGTATAATTTTCTTTGTGGAATTGATAAATGGTGACTGGATGACGATTCGACGAAGATTTGATACTCGAAAATCCTGGTTGAACCTTAGGAATAGATAGGATACAAATGTCATGACATTAGGGTTATTGAGATCCTGTATAAGACCATATTTGGGATATGGCGTCAGCATGTGATTTCATGTAAGACCACGTTTAGGACATGGCTTCGAAACATCGTGTAAGACCATAGCTGGGCTATCAGCATCGATATGTGATCCCATGTAAGACCATATCTGGGATATGGCATTGGCATCTTACTATGTGTATGAGATTTCCCAGGTATCCTTTAGTATTCCAAGTGATTCAACAGGTAATCCAAAGATAATGTCAAAAAGATAACAAGGTATGATCATGTTGATAAGGTACAGTTATGTACACGAAGCTCATAAATAATGAGATTATGAATCAATGAGACCTTGGTAAGAAGTGAATGAATGAATGAAATATGATCATGAGTTTTATCGTACATTATGTAAATGACATTATTTTAAATGTATCTATGATACTTGATGACATTGTGAATGATTATATTATGTTATGAGTATAATAATGCATGGTTAATGTTGTTAATTATTCACATGCGAACTTACTAAGCATTATGCTTGGTCCCCTTTCTTTTTCCATTTTCTTATAGTATCGCCAAGCTAGCTCAGGGATCGAAGGACGTCGGAAACTTGACCACACTATCAATTGGAGCATTTAGGTAGAGCTAGTCTTAACATTTTGAGTATGGCATGTATAGGGACTTGGTGTTTTTGTTGTATGCCATATTGGTTTAGCCAAATGTGTTAGCTTATGATGATAATTGATTCATTTAGTATAAGGCCATGTGATGTGGCTCATATTGATTATTGGGTTGTAAACTTATTTATATATGCATGCATGTGCCCATGCCATTGTGACATTGCCTATGGTTATAGATGGTTGAATTATGATATGTTCCATGTAACTTACTAAACTTGAGTTGGATGAAAGATGATAGTTTTGTGTATGTATATGTTGGTTTGAAAATGCATGCAAGCAAGTGAATGAAGTTTAATTGTATGTGAGGTGGTGTAATTAGTCTTGATAAAGTGTGAAGTCTTATGCATGTATAAGTAGAGATGAAATGATCATGATCATGTCTTGCTTGTGTATGTTAAGTGTTCTGTAATAGCTCGATATAAGGCCTAAACAGAATAGTGGTTACGAAACCACAAATCCAAGGTCAAAATATTTATTCTGATTGAGTTTTAAAATTTATTTTGTACTTGAAATGTTGTGTGAAATTTTCATTACAAAATTTTATTGTTTGGGTGTTCAGTTTGATAAATTGGACTAAATTACAAAAATAGTAAAATGTGCATACTAGAAGGTAAAGGTGTTTAATTGAAACAAGTTTTTAAAGTGGAGGTCCTTAAATGGTAATTAGAGCATTGGTTAAATTGTTGGACAAAAATAGACATGAGATAGGTGAAATAGGATATTTTTGAGCTCATTTTGGTCATTTAGTAATTAAAAGAAATTAAAAAGACAAAACAAGCCTAATTTTTTACCATTTTCAACCTTGGGGCCGAAACTAGCATGGAGGAAGCCATGGCTAGGGTTTTCAAGCTTCCAAGCTTCATAGTAAGTCCGTTCTTGCCCCGTTTTTAATGTTCTTTACGTTTTTTAGATCTCCGTAATATGATCTCTCTATTTCTACCATTATTTTGAGCTAGGGTTGAGATTTGAAAATTTACCCATAGGTGAAATGTTTGTGTTTTGATGTCTAATGGTAAAATATGAATGTTTGGAGTGTAGTAAACGAATTTTACTAAGTGATTTTTGAAGAAACTGTTAAAAAGGACTAGTTTGTAAAAGTTGTAAAAATGTGTGTAAATGTGTGATTAAGTGGGAATTGTGGACTACTATAGTTATTAAAATGGTTCTACTAGGCCGAAAATGTAAAGAAATTGAATAAAAATTATTTTACGAGCCTTGGGGAAAAAGTGTAATTTTGATAAAGTTTAGGGGCAAAAATGTAAATTTTGCCGAAATGTGAATTTGGATTAATTTGAGTTTTATATTGAATAAATGAGTTAAATGTGATGTTATAGATTGAGAAAAACGAGATTCAGACTTAAAACGGGGGAAAAACAAAGTAAGTGACAATTAGGCTCATTTCACCGATTTTGGTATCGAGGTAAGTTTGTATGTAAATAATGCATCGTTTTTACTTACGTTATCATATTTTATCATGTTTTATGAAATGTGGCTAAATATTGAATGAAATTGACAAGTATCGAAAAGTGAAAAATTTCATGGTTGAAATTTAGGAATATAAATGGATACAAGTGACATGCCACTAAGGATCTAAGTGAAATAAGTCCATGGCACCTAAGTGAAATAAATCCATGGCACCTAAGTGAAATAAGTCCATGGTATTGTGTTAAGTGAAACAAGTCCATAGCACCTAAGGGAATTAAGTCCATGACATTGTGCTAAGTGAAATAAATCCATGGCACCTAAGTGAAATAAGTCCATGGTATTATGTTAAGTGAAATAAGTCCATGGCATCTAAGTGAAATAAGTCCATGGCATTGTGTTAAATGTGATTAGCTCAAGAACGAGCCTATGTGAAACTTTGTGAAATGAAGTAGCTCTGGCTACAAGTGTGGCACTATGTGAAATATCTCGAGGTAGCCATTAATACTCTGATGTGTTCAACGGGAAATGACTAAGTGTAAACGAATATAACTAAGTGATCAATAAGTGCAGGTATGTGTGTGTAAACTTATGAGCAATATGCTCGATATGTGATCGAACTTTGGCAAGGTTAATATGGGTAAGTGTTACTATGAAAGTTAATACAAAGAAATTTATGAAACAGTAAAATTAAAAATAAAATAGTTTTGGACAGCAGCAATTGTATGACTTTGAAAAATCACCAAAAATGGTGTAAGTCGAATTAAAGGTTAAATAAGATATGAAATTAAGGCTTACTGAGTCTATTTTCACATAAAAGCAGCAGAGTAAGCAAAAAAATCTCATATCATGAAATATTTGTACTATTGTGAGAAGGGTCAGATGGATTTTAGAATCCCCTATTTCGAATTTGGAAAATCACTAAAAATTGTATAAAGATAATTATGGTTTATAATTTATATGCTTAAATTTCTTAATGAGTCTAATTTCAAAAGAAACAAATGGGAACATTATCTAAATTTCGTATGAGGAGATAATTGATTCTTAGTGAAAAGGGGTCAGAACCATCAGATAGTGAAACAAGGGAGACTTTGATGAATAAACTGTACTTATTGGCTAAACCAAAAATTCTAGAAATTTTATGGTAAGAAAATGAGTCTAGTTTCAGGGAAAATTAGCGGATCTTAATTTGGAGCTCTGTAGCTTAAGATACAAATAATTTAGTGACGGTGACTCGCTTAGACAGCTTGATATGAACATAAGTGAATAGTGGAACTGTGTGCAATTATGATTATATTCTTTTGAGAACATATTGGGAAGATATATAACATGTAAAGAATTGCTTATTATTTGCATACTTACTTACTAAGCTATAATGCTTACCCCTTTCCTTTCCTTTTTCCTAGAGCGTTTCAGATGCTAGCTTAAGTTGGAGGTCGTCGGAGACTCAATCACACTATCCAGCTATTGGTCGATATAAAAAGGTTTTCAAGTATGTATAAGTCTATGGCATGTATAGGGAGTTGAATATGTGTATATATGTTATTATGAGTAAGTCTAAGTAGATGGTCTATACCATTTGAAAATTTAGTGTTGTACAAAGCCATTTAAGGTGGCTAATATTAGTTATGTCATAAGTTTGTGTTGAGGCCTTCCATGAATGAGTGTGCTTGTAAGTGTATGAAGGAATGAGGTTATGAATTTGGTGGGTGGCATGTGAGTGGTTGTAAAAGATACATGGTTTGGGTGAGTGAAGTTGATGTGTTAATTGTGGCATAATAGTGATGGTGTAAGTTGCATGTGGTTAATGGCTAAGTTGTGTGTGATGATGTGCATGATTACTGTGTTAAATGAATGATGAACTTATGTCTTGAATGTGGCAAATTGGATTTCTAAAAATGTTAATTTGTATGATGATGAAATTGGTATAAGTGTGTAAGTGTTATTGGTTGAAAAAGGGCTTGGAAAATAGCCTCATTTTCATTCACATGGGTGGCCACACGGTCTAACACACGGGCGTGTGACTTGGCCGTGTGACCCTAAATGAACAATGAAGTCATAAATAGGGTGTAAGACATGAGTGTGTCCTGAGCCACACGGGCGTGTGTGACCACACGGCTTGCCTACACGAGCGTATGACTCTCTAAAATAGGAAAATTATTTCCAAGTGATTTAAAATTTTCAAAAATTCTCACTTTGGACCCTAACCGCTCTCGAAGTATGTTTTGGGCCTCGTAGGCCCATATTAGGGACATCATGAAGTGAGTGAAAAGTTTTAAATTTGAACGAAAATTTGTGACTCGAAAATGATCGGTTACATGTATGTTTAAATTCGGTAACGCCTCATATCCTGTTTCGGCGTCGAACAGGGTAAGGGGTGTTACATTTGGTGGTATCAGAGCTATGGTTTAGTCTGTTCTTAGACTACTGTAGCATGTGTGAGAGAGTCTGGCTATACATGCCAGATGTGAACTGTGATAGTGTGATATCTCCCAACCCCGATGAGATTGTTTTGTTAAGCAGAGCTACTTTCCAACCGAGCTACCATCGATAATGCATAAAGGGAATGAGTAAGTGTAAGCTGAAAAATATATAGGAGTTTTCCTATATAATTCATCACCTTTTTACTTAAAATTGTTGTTAAAACCAAGTAATTAAAAATTAATGAAATATATGAAAATGTGAAATTAGGACATAGAAATTATTAAAATGTGATTTTATACTTTATTATATAGTTTTCATGCAGAAAATGGCTTCTTTTATATTAATTTGAGCATAAAATATTTGAAGTATAAAGTGGGTCATGCATGATTAAATTAAATAATAAAATATAAAGTTATATTTAATAATTTATTCACATATATTTCATTAATAAAATTGGGTTTTAATTAATTAAGTAAATTAATTAATTAAAGTGGTTAAACTGTAGTATTTGGTCCTCTAATTTATCTGCTATTTTTGGACAGGTTGGAGAGCTTTATTTTGATTGCAAAACCGTCCAAATTAGGACTAAGTGGACCCATAATTTCGGCTACACATGGATACTAATAAATCAAGTTTTGGTTTAATTACACAATGTCCCTGAAGACTTGAAGAAATCAGGGATTCACCCAGAGATTTGTTGGTGACCAAGTCTTAGTCCTGAGTTGATATGGCACATGAATCAAGCAAAAATCAGCCACATCTCCATAAATTATGGCCGGCCGCCCTTGGAAGGAATTTGAAATGTTGAATACTCCTATTTTTAGCAAACTAACTCCCTTGCCTCACCTATAAATAAGACCTCTTTTCTCACTTCTCGAATCATCCCTCATCCTTCACTCATCAATCATCTCTCATTTCTCTCTTCTCTCAACTCCCTCTTCTCCCCACGCATATCATCATCCTTTCATAAGCCACCTCGGAGAGCCATCAGTAAAGGAGCGAAGCAAAGGATCGAAGGAGTTCTCATCATTCAGAGTCTTGGGTGACAACCACTTTGAATTGGGTTTAATCTTTCTTTTCTTTAATTTAATTCAAGAATGTTTGCTATGTGTTCATTGCTCTTATTTACAACAATGACAGCTTAATTTTATTTAAGCTAGGATGATTATTTTGATTAAATAATATTTATTAAATTCATGCTTATGATGTTTGTGCCTTAATCGATCATGATTCCAATTAAAATCAAGTCTATATTTCGTTCATACATGATTGAAATACACCTAAATTAACTGAGTGATCCTAACCAAACAACGGCTAGTGGACGCATAATTGGAATGTGCATGCTCAATTTAGATCCTAACCCGATTAAATTACAGGTTGCATAACAACACCAACCCAGCTCTGTTATCTGCATAGTTTTTAGATTTGTGTGATTAAACTGATTCAAACCTAACACGTCACTGTTACTTCGCACGAATGCTAAGAAACCCTTAGTAAATAAGGATCAGTAAAATGCATATTTACTAAGTAAAGGATTCTGAAAGGACATGATGTAGTTTCCAAACTCATGAAAGGTTGAGTTGCCATGGAATGTTTTTCTGAATGTCATAAGCATGTTGATAATAGATTAAATTTAATTAAAGTAATTGTCCTAGTTTATTTATGTTATAATTGTTGCATATTGCGTTAATTTTGCTAAAATCTATTTCATTCATATAGTTGCATGTTAGGATAAACTATATTAGGGATAATTGCATTTAGATTAATTTTACATAATTTTAATCAACACTTCAAAATTAAATTGAGTTTTATTTTATTTACCAAGTTGTCAATATAATTTTATAATTAAGTGACTTAGCACGAACACAATCCCTGTGGAGACGATAACTTTATACTTACTTATTACTTGAATGACTGTGTACACTTGCACAAATCCTAGTGTTACAGTAAGTTCGTATAACTTAGTGAATAAATTTATTTGTTGAAATGGATCTTTGTGATTTGAGATGATATGTATGTGTTAATGGATACAATGGATTAACAAACAGTGGAGGAATATGAGTAAAATGTTATTGTTCTGATTGAACATTGTATTTCGATGAATTAGAGTGACTCTTTGCAGAGGATAAAGTGAAAATTTATCTTGTGATGGGCTTATCATGCTTTGGTTGATATTCATATGTGATAATGTTGAATGTGTCACCAAAATGTTTGAAAGTGTATTCATGATGAATTGAAACCTAGAAATGTGTGAATTTAGTATGTGATATTACGTTGTTAATAAATGTTATGTTGTATGCATGTATGCATAAGAGTCAAAAATTTTAAAGGCTTTACAATCTTTACCCTCTTACCATTATAGTGTTATATGACAAGGTTCACGAGATTTATATTGAGTAAGCTCGCAAGTGGGAACTAAAGAGTTTAGTGGTGGAATAATTAATGATGTAATTAGAGATGGGAAATGGCTTAGCGAGTAAATACGGCTATGAGAGAAAGATTGGAATTATTCTAAAGATTACTTGGAATGTGCAATGCCACAGTTAGAGAAAGAGTTAATTTCGGTTAAATCGACTCAGATTCGGGTATGATGTCTAAAGAGGATATATACTAGGAATTCTTCTAAAATTGATTTCTATTGATGAATAAAAAATTTATGAGATTAGTGACAACGGAATTAGTTTGAGGAATGATGTTTGAATTATAAAGATGTTTGAGCATGATAGCTACAGTTGAGTAATCTATGAAAATCTTTCTAGGCATTCCATGTATTCAGACATTATTGGAGGTAATTGTGGTTCCTCGTTTTCTGATAAAAGTATTGTTGTTCTGATTGATTTAAGATTGGTGTTCTTTTATCTTCTGTTGGTATTCTATTCTGTTACGTTGAGATAGAAAGTTGACAGTGAATTCATGTGAAAATATTCTTCTGTCTCTTCTAGCTATTGTTTTGTTTACATCTATATGGAATATATATATTATCTCTGTCATAATTGATTTCAGAATACACAAATAGTGTTTCTTTTTCTTCTGGTTTTCTCTGGAGAATCATCAGGATCTCTGTTAATTCATACAGGTAGTGTTCTTAGACGTTCAGTATGGTCTCGTATCTTGGATTTCATTATCTCAGTTTTCTTATCATCTTTATTATTTAATTTATCATGTATGGGTTATCTTTAAGGAAAATATCGACAAAAGTGTGGATTGTGATAGTTCAAGTACAGATTGTATATTGATTTCCTTTCCCTAGGTAATCTTGGCTATTATCAGTGATTTCGAATGGGATGTTATGTTTTGTCTGAGTTAATACAGTTAATAAATATCTATGACTGGCATGTTGAAAGAATTATGAGAAATTTTATGTTTGAATTGTCCTAACAACACGAAGAAGTGATTACAGTGGAATGTTATTGAACAGTAAGATCAACTTAATCATTTGAATCAGAATGAGCTATTCAGTTAGAAGATAAATTAAGTTATGTGTGTTTATGTATATCCTCTGGTTCAAAAATGATGTTGTGCATACATAGATTTATAGACAAGCCATCTGAAAGAAGAAATTATATTCTGGAAAGCATGATGCAGGGACATAATGATTAAGTTTCTCTTAATTGAAAGAATGTGCGTAAATACTGACTAATCTCTGGGTAAATTTGAAGTACTAGCGGATTCTTGAATGAAAAATCTTTGCATACCTTGTAAGTATTTGTTTCAAGATTTACCTTTTTAATGGTGTTCTGATTGCTTATATTAATATTCTGAGACAAAATTTGTGTACCGAAAAACATAAGGTTTATACAGAGAGTTTTCGTTCAGAGCTCACCATAGTATTTTATCTATTTATCTAAAAGGAAATAAAAGGTAGAGTGGTTTGAAGTAAATGTTTTGGTATACAGATATGAAATCGGATATTTCTGATTTTTTAGTTCAGATGTTGTTTTGTCATCAGAGTTAGGTTGAATGTCAAAATGCAATCAGGACTATTACAGTCAATGATGAGTCGTGTGTGATATTGAAACAAAAATACTATGGGTTCCATATTGGGATTTCTCTTATTCCCGAAAAATGAAAACTCCTATTTGGATTGTGATTGATCGATGATGAGAATCCATATGATTATTTCAGAAACTGAGTGTTATATCATTTATTATGAAAACAGCTACAGTAAACTTTGTGTATGAAACTAAGTCAAATTTTGATAATGATAAAAGTGAAAGAAATTGTGAAAATTTGAAATAGTTTTTAGCTAACATAGAAATTATACAGAGTTGAAACTTAGTTGTAGTGGATTTCAGTTTGATAGCAGAGTGTTTCTGAAAGCATTATTTTGAAGAGGATTGTTTGTGGATGTTTAAGAAATTTTGAGAAAAGATATTGAATCTCTTTACTGGTAAAATTTTCAAAGACGAAAATCCCTATACGGGAGAATTGTAATAGCTCGATATAGGGCTTAAACGGATTAGTAGTTACGAAACCACAAATCCAAGGTCAAAATATTTATTCCGATTGAGTTTTAAAATTTATTTTGTGCTTGAAATGTTGTGTGAAATTTTCGTTAGAAAATTTTATTGTTTGGGTGTCTAATTTGATAAATTGGACTAAATTTCAAAAATAGCAAAATGTGCATACTAGAAGGTAAAGGTGTTTAATTGAAACGCGTTTTTAAAGTGGAGGTCCTTAAATGGTAATTAGACTATTGGTTAAATTGCTGGACAAAAATGGACACGAGATAGGTGAAATAAGATATTTTTGAGCTAAGGGCATTTTGGTCATTTAGTAATTAAAAGAAATTAAAAAGACAAAACAAGCCTAACTTTTGTCCATCTTCAACCTTGGAGCTGAAACTAGCATGGAGGAAGCCATGGCTAAGGTTTTCAAGCTTCCAAGCTTCATAATATGTAACACCCCTTACCTGTGTCCGACGTCGGGACGGGTACGAGGCATTACCGTACTTAACTTACTCGAATGTGTAAAATTGAACCATAAAATTTCATTTCTATTTAAAAACTTTTCATACATCCTCTTAAAATCCTTATCATAGGCCTATGAGGCCCAAAGCATACATCGAGAGTGGTTCAAAACCAATTCGGGAACTTTCGGGCACTTAGAAAATTTTTGCTCAAAATAGGGTCACATGCCCATGTGAGGTGGGACATGCCTGTGTGGGCAGGCCGTGTGGTCACACCCGCCCATGTCCCTAGCCCGTGCAGAATTTATTTTTTAATTCGAACTTACAAGGGTTTTCACATGGCCTGGCACACGCCCATGTCTATAGCCCGTGTCCTTCACACAACCATGACACGCTCGTGCCTTAGCTCATATGTGAAAACCTGGACATTCTGTTTATGACGTTAGCATACACTTTTGGGCACACAGACAAGCCACACGCTCGTGCGCTAGGCCGTGTCCTCCACACGATTGAGACACACAATCATGTCTCTGCCTGTGTGTTTACTACTGGGCATTCTATTTTGCATTATTTAGATGCAGGGGACACACGACCTACCAGCACGCCCATGGGGCTAACCGTGTGTCACACATAGCCTAAGGACACACCTGTGTACCCACTCATGTGGACAAATATAGGCTATTATCCAAGCCCTTTGCCACCCTGAAACTTAACCAAACATAAGGCCAATTTCAATGACACATAATATGACATTTATAAACATTAACTACCCAAAACTTTAGGCATTCTCATGTCACAAAATACATGCAATAATCATGCATTCATCATCATTCATCCTATAACACCCCTGACCCGTACCCGACGCTAGAATAGGGTACGAGGCGTTACCTTACAAAATCACATGCAACCCTTCAACTTACACTCATTGAAATGTGTCCCAATTCAAAACTTTTTCAAACAATGTCCTACGGACCTTTATATGGGCCTATGAGGCTTAAAACATGATTTAGAAATGATCCGGGACCATTTCGGGCACTTAGGAAACTTTCAAAAAAATCCACTAAAAAAAGGGTACACGCTCGTGTGGAAGGGCAACGCACCCGTGTGGCCTCTAGACATGGCCGTGCTGATGGCCTGTGTGCCTCACACCGCCTAAGCACCTAGGGACACGCCCGTGCCCTTCGTCCGTGCGAATTTATTTTCTAACTTCGAACCTATAGGGATTTTCACACGGCCTGGCACACGCCCGTGTGCTTAGCCCGTGTCCCTCACACGGCCATGACACGCCCTTGTCGCAGCCCGTGTGTAAAAACCTTGACATTATGTTTTTGATGTCAGCTATCACACAACCGTGGTACACGCCCATGTGCTTGGCCATGCCTTCTATATAGTTGAGACACACGGCCGTGCCTCAGCCGGTGTGTTTACTACTAGGCGTTTAATGCAACAAATTCAAGGTGCAGGGGACACATAGCCTAAGTACATGCCCGTGGGGCGGATCGTGTGTCACAAATGGCCTAGACACATGCCTGTGTGTCTACCCATGTGGACAAAAATAGGCTATATGCCAAGCTTGTTTACCACCCTAAAACAAGATCAAAATTATATCCAAGCATACCAAGACTCAAAATTACTCAATCAATGGCTACAATTTAGCATCTCGACATATGCATACATCTTAAACATTCATAATCAATAACTCAGTACATCATTCAAATACTTCTTTAACCATACATTATCTTCACATAATTAATAAGCCAAATTCATGGCTAAATATGCATTGAACACTAAAACAATCATGGTTAAACTCCCTTTACACCTAATACGACAACTAGTTTATACGTGCCATATAACTAAAATTTGCAAAGCTTTAAGTACCAAACCATGATGAGATAGTGTGTTGAAATCTCCATCACTTCCAACCTGAGCAGACTTCCAAAATCCGACAATAGGAGAGAATAAACAAGGTAAGCTATAAAGCTTAGTAAGCTCATATGATCATTTGATTTATGTTAGCCATCAAATACATTTTGAGTAATTACACAAGCATAAAGAGTTTATATGGTCTCACCGTATAATCATTTGCTCCCTTATAGGGTTTACCATGACTTTTGAAAGCTTATTCATTTCAATTATCATATGAAACAATTGCATATTTATTAAATCACTTACCCTTACTTATGCATCATGATATGAAATATTTCACATTCGATTCTTTGATCGTATCATAAGCTGAAAATATCATCTCGCATGTCAAACAATGACATTTCTTGTATTTACAATATGGTTTTATTATATACCTTTAAGTTACTACCTCTTGATATTTACATGAATTTCATACGTACCTGTCTCACTTAAATTCGATTACATTTTCACTATCTTCTTGACTTTGTCCATTGATTCACTTACACATCAATAACAACATGTTATCTCAGGTCATTATTAATAAATTTAATAAATTCATAAATCTTTCTCATCTCATTTATAAAACTAGATATGAATTCCACAATGTCTGTCTTACCCGTTGAGTCATTCAGAACACCATCGAATGTATCGGGAATTACGTATGTACGGTACCACTGCCACACCTCAGATATGGTCTTACATAGGGGTCGTCTGCCGATGTCATGTCTCAGACATGGTCTTACACTGGCTCACATCTATCCGTGCCGATGCCATGTCCCAGACATGGTCTTACACTAGCTCTCGCATCAACGCTAATGCCATGTCCCAGACATGGTCTTACACTAGCACACATATCGAGCTGATGCCATGTCCCAGACATGGTCTTACACTAGCTCTCGTCTCATCGCTGATGCCATGTCCTAGACGTGGTCTTACACTGGCATACATTTCAAGCCAATGCCATGTCCCAGACATGGTCTTACACTAACTCTCTCGTATCGAGGCCGATGTCATGTCCCAGACATAGTCTTACACTAGCACTCCTCGGTCCGTGCTGATGCCATGTCCCAGACATGGTCTTACACTGACACGTGTCCAAGCCGATGCCATGTCCCAGACATGGTCTTACACTGACACTCGTATCGCCATGGTCCAACATGGTCTTTTTCCGTCAATTCATCATAAGTCATAGTACGGTTGTACTTGACCCCGCATTTCTCCTGATTGACCTTTCGATCCAAATTCATACTTACATTTTATCATGGTTAGATAACCAGCATATGAAATAGTACCGTAGCTCATTTCAAATTTAATAATTTCTCACTCTAAAGTAACCATATGAACTTACCTCGTTTGCTGTAACAATAAATTGTGTCGACTAAATTCGATACTTTGTTCTCCCTCGTCCTCTATACAAATTTTGTTTCCCCCAATCTATGAAATAACCACTTTTACTTATTTAGTCGTTAATTTATACAATTTAGTCCAAAAATTCACATTAGGGCAACTTTACACTTTTACCCCTAATGTTTCACATTCTTGAAATTTAGTCTTTATCACATAAAAGTGCAAATTCATGAAATTAAGCACAATCCATGCTTAACCAATTTTTATAATTATTACCAGCAGTCCATAAAACATACTTTGGAAATTTTACATTTTTACCTCTAAACTTTCACAAAATTATGATTTTGCCCCTACTCTCGGAAATTATTTTTATTGAATTTCTTTATTTCTTAAGCCTAACTGAACCTTTTTTGCTCTTAAAGCAACTCAAAATTTCCATTATTTCACAACATTACTATCTATTTTACAATTTCTACAAACTAGTCCATTTAATGACTTTTCATGAAAATCCTTTCACAAAAGTTGTTTACTAAGCAATCAAGATTCATTTTCTTCCATAAAATTCCAGCAAACAACATAAATTCTCTCATGGTAAATCCCTAAACTTTCAACTATTTTGCAAAAATACTTCCCTCATTAGATAGCTCATGCTACAAGGGTCCCAAAAGTATAAAAATCATTAAGAAAAGCCATTAAAATCACTTACTTGTGGGGGCTAGAAGTTGCTGAAAATTTTCAAGCTTCCATGGCCAATCTCTTGTGCAAAATTCGGTGGAGAAGACAGAGAAATGAAAAATATGAAAGCTCCCTTTATTTTATTTTATTTTAAAACAAAAAGCCAGTAATTCCCACCTAATTTTGACTTTTCTTGCCCTCTTGTCCCCCATGGCCAGCTAGCCTTATTTTAAGGGTCTATTTGCCCATTAAAACCTCTACATTAAGGTCCTCTATCAATTTGACACCTTTAGCTATTGAAACAAAACTTTTTCACTTTATGCGATTTAGTCTTTTTTCGCTATTAACCATGAAATCACTAAAATTACTTCACCAAAATATTTATACACTCATATAATTATGCTATAACATATAAAATAATATATAAAAATAATAATTTCTTGACCTCAAATTTGTGGTTCCGAAACTACTATTCCGACTAGGTCTAAAACCGTGTTGTTACACATCCTTCTTACCTAATTGTGCAATTTCATGCTAGCACCATTGACATTCACTTTGCATAGTTAAACTTAATCAATATTAGCCCATTTCCAAAGGCCATTACAACTTGACTTAAGTAACATCAACATCCAACACATTTGGCTACCCAAAATGACAAATATCAAAATGACCAAGTTTTCTATACATGCCATACTCAAAATAACTAAACTATACTATACCAAAATGGACGGCTTGATAGTGTGACTTCGAGCTCTAACTTTTAACGATCCTCGAGCTATCTTGGCAAGAATACAAGGAAAAGGGAAAAGAAAAGGGAGTAAGCATAATTGCTTAGTAAGTTGCATGAAATAAAATAGCAACATAAGTCATAGAATGAGCATCCAAATGAAGAATCATGAAGTATCATATAAATTCTTTACACAATAACATGGCTTACTCATACTCTTTTTTACCAACACATTCACATCATTTCGTATTCTTACTCATGCTTTTTTCACCATCATACTCATATCATTATGTGTTCATTTTCTCGTAACTTAGTCATATACACCTGTATCACTCATCACAAAACTTTAGTCTTTCTCGTTAAATTCAGCACTTGAATACTTTTCTCGTTAAATTACTTAGAATACCGAAGGATACCCAAAATTTCATTCTTATGGTAAAATGTCATAGCCATATCCCAGATATGGTCTTACATGGGATCTACAGTCGATGCTGAAGCCATATCCCAGATATGGTCTTACACGGGATCTCATATCGATGTTGATGTCATGTCCCCAACATGGTCTTACATGAGATCATAAACTGATGCCGATGCCATGTCCCAGACTTGGTCTTACACGGGATCACTCTTAGATGCCAACGCCATGTCCCAGACATGGTCTTATAGGGGATCTAAGTCTCATCTCGATGCCGAGCCATGTCCCAGACATGGTCTTATACGGGACCACATGTCGATGCCAATGCCATGTCCCAAACATGCTCTGACATGGGGTCTCAATTCGGTGCTGATGCCATGTCCCAGACATGGTCTTACATGGGACCTACAAATTCTCATGTCATGACTACGGTATCCCTCGTATTCTTTAAAATTTAAACGGGATTTCTCTATTATAGCATCATTATTTCTCTAAAGAAATCATATCAATCAATCTCATGAAAATAACATGAATTTCATAGAATAACATCACAATAAATTTTTATAATTCATAATGTTAATTTATTACATACAACTTACATCAGATCCAAAATATGGGTGAATGTTCGATTTAATCCACTACCTTGCTTTTTCCCCGGTTTCGGTCCAGGCTTTGTGTTTCATGATCTAAAATGACAAATTTCACTTATTTAGTACTCACATCGGCTAAATAGCCCAAAATTCATACTCTGGAAAAATTTATAATTTTGCCCCTAAACTTTTAGCATATTTGCAAAATGGTCCCTAGGCTCGTATAATGAAATACATTTATTTTATTGGTTATCCAAGCCTAGTAGAAACTTATTTGTATTCATAATAGCCCCTATTTCTCATCAATTCACACTTTTACTACACATTTTCCTACTTTTACAATTTGGTCCCTATTAGGGATTTTCATGAAAAATCACATAGTAAAAGATGTTTACTACACTTTAAACTTTCATATTCTACCACTAGGTATCAAAATACTTGCATTTCATGCATGGGTATATTTTTTAACATAAACCCTAACTCAAATTAGTGGTAGAAATAACTAAATTAAGCTACGAGGATTTCAAAAATACGCAAAGAATTAAAACGGGGCTAAATTGCACTTACTAGTGAGCTTGAAAATGAAATAAACCCTAGCTATAGAGTCCCTTAACTTTGGCAGCCTTGGGAAGAAGATGGACACAATTTTGCTTCTTTTTCCCTTTTTATTTCATTAATTAACCAAATAACCAAAATGCACTTATGCCATTTATTTATAACATTTTCCTTCCTTGGGCATTTTTGTCCATCATAACATAAAATGGTCTAATTGCTAAATAAGGGCCTCTAATAAATTTTCTAATGCTATTTCATCTTTAAAACTTCTAGAAACTCATATTTTGCAATTTTTGCAATTTAGCCCTAAAGGACAAATTAATCACTATTTCATAAAAATTCCTTTATAGAATTTTCTCACTACCATGAAATCATACCATAAACTTAAAAATAATCATGAAATATATTTTTTTACTTCAAATTTGTGGTCTAAAAACCACTATTCTGACTACGGCTTAATTCGGGCTGTTACATAGTAAGTTTGTTCTTGCCCCGTTTTTAATGTTCTTTACGTTTTTTATATCCCCGTAACATGATCTCTCTATTTCTACCATTATTTTGAGCTAGGGTTGTGATTTGAAAATTTACCCATAGGTGAAATGTTTGTGTTTTGATGTCTAATGATAGAATATGAATGTTCGGAGTGTAGTAAACGACTTTTACTAGGTGATTTTCGAAGAAATTGTTAAAAAAGATTAGTTTGTAAAAGTTGTAAAAATGTGAGTAAATGTGTGATTAAGTGGAAATTGTGGACTGCTATAGTTATGAAAATGGTTTGGCTAGGCCTAAAATGTAAATAAATTGAATAAAAATTA
This sequence comes from Gossypium stocksii, assembly GCA_020496765.1. NCBI lineage: Eukaryota > Viridiplantae > Streptophyta > Magnoliopsida > Malvales > Malvaceae > Gossypium > Gossypium stocksii. The sequence continues at coordinate 24,862,917 of CM035623.1, forward strand.
TTTTACGAGCCTTGGGGCAAAAGTGTAATTTTGACAAAGTTTAGGGGCAAAAATGTAAATTTTGTCGAAATGTGAATTTGGATTAATTCGAGTTGTATATTGAATAAATAATTTAAATGTGTTGTTATAGATTGAGAACAACGAGATTCAGACTTAAAATGGGAGAAAAACAAAGTATGTGACAATTCAGCTCATTTCACTGATTTTGCTATCGAGGTAAGTTCATATGGAAATAATGCATCGTTTTTACTTACATTATCATATTTTATTATGTTTTATGAAATGTCTGAATATTGAATGATATTGACAAGTATCGAAAAGTGAGAAATTTCCCTGTTGAACCTTAGGAATATAAATGGATACAAATGACATGCCACTAAGGATCTAAGTGGAATAAGTCCATGGCACCTAAGTGAAATAAGTCCATGGCATTGTGCTAAGTGAAGTAAATCCATGTCACCTAAGTGAAATAAGTCCATGGTATTGTGTTAAGTGAAACAAGTCCATGGCACCTAAGTGAAATAAGTCTATGACAATGTGCTAAGTGAAATAAATCCATGGCACCTAAGTGAAATAAGTTCATGGTATTGTGCTAAGTGAAATAAGTCCATGCCATCTAAGTGAAATAAGTCCATGGAATTGTGTTAAATGTGATTAGCTCAAGAATGAGCCTATGTGAAACTTTGTGAAATGAAGTAGCTCTGGCTACAAGTGTGGCACTATGTGAAATATCTCGAGGTATCCATTAATACTCCGATGTGTTCAATGGGAAATGACTAAGTGTAAATGAATATAACTAAGTGATGAATAAGTACAGGTATGTGTGTGTAAACTTATGATCAATATGCTCGATATGTGATCGAACTTTGGTAAGGTTGATATGGGTAAGTGTTACTATGAAAGTTAATACAAAGAAATTTATGAAACAGTAAAATTAGCAATAAAATAATTTTGGACAGTAGCAATTGTATGAATTTGAAAAATCACCAAAAATGGTGAAAATTGAATTAGAGGTTGAATAAGATATGAAATTAAAGCTTACTGAGTCTCTTTTCACATAAAAGCAGCAAAGTAAGAAAATGAAGCTCATATCATGAGATATCTGTATTGTTGTGAGACAGGGTTAGATAGATTTCGGAATCCCCTATTTCAAATTTGGAAAATTACTAAAAATTGTATAAATATAATTATGATTTATAGTTTATATGCTTAAATTCCTTAATGAGTCTACTTTCAAAAAAAAAATGGGAATATTATCTGAATTTTGTATGAGGAGATAATTAATTCTTAGTGAAGAGGGGTTGGAACCATCAGATAGCGAAATAGGGGAGACTTCAATGAATAAACTGTACTTATTGGACAAACAAAAAATTCTAAAAATTTTATGGTAAGAAGATATGTGAGACTAGTTTCAGGGAAAATTAACGGATCTTAATTTAGAGTTCTGTAGCTCAAGATATAAATAATTTAGTGACTATGACTCGCTTAGACAGCTTGATATGAACATAAGTGAATAGTGGAACTGTGTACAATTATGATTATATTCTTTTGAGAACATATTGGGAAGATATATAAAAGCATGTAGGAATTTCTTATTATTTGCATACGTACTCACTAAGCTATAACGCTTACCCCACTTCCTTTCCTTTTTCCTACAATGTTTCAAATGCTAGCTCGAGTTGGAGGTCGCGGGAGACTTAATCACACTATCAAGCTATTGGTTGATATAAAAAGGTTTTCAAGTATGTATAAGTCTATGGCATATATAGGGACTTGAATATGTGTATATATGTTATTATGAGTTGGTCTAAGTAGATGGTCTATACCCTTTGAAATTTTAGTGTTGTACAAAGCCATTTAAGGTGGCTAATATTACTTACGTCATAAGTTTATGTTGAGGCCTTCCATGAATGAGTGTGCTTGTAAGTGTATGAAGGAATGAGGTTATGAATTTGGTGGGTGGCATGTGAGTGGTTGTAAAAGATACATGGTTTGGGTGAGTGAAGTTGATGTGTTAGTTATGGCATAATAGTGATGGTATAAGTTGCATGTGGTTAATGGCTAAGTTGTGTGTGATGATGTGCATGATTAATGTGTTAAATGAATGATGAACTTATGTCTTGAATTTGGCAAATTGGATTTCTAAAAATGTTAATTTATATGATGATGAAATTGGTATAAGTGTGTAAGTGTTATTGGTTGAAAAAGGGCTTGGAAAATAGCCTCACTTTCATTCACATGGGTGGCCACACGGTCTAACACACGGGCATGTGACTTGGCCGTATGACCCTAAATGAACAATGAAGTCATAAACAGAGAGTTACACAGGTGGAGGACACGGGCGTGTCTTGAGCCACACGGGCGTGTGTGACCACAGGGCTTGCCCACACGGGCGTGTGACTCTTCAAAATAGGAAAATTTTTCCAAGTGATTTAAAAGTTTCAAAAATTCTCGGTTTGGTCCCTAACCAATCTCGATGTATGTTTTGGGCCTCGTAGGCCCATATTAGGGACATCATGAAATGAGTAAAAGGTTTTAAATTGAACGAAAATTTGTGACTCGAAAATGATTGGTTACATATTTGTTTAAATCCATACGCCTTGTATCCTGTTCCGGCGTCGAACATGGGTAAGGGGTGTTACATGTTCAATCATGCTTCGTTAAGTGTCATTGAAAGTCTACATGTGTGTGAGCAATTGAGGTTGGCCAATGGCTTGGAAAATAGCCTCAAAATGGTCTGCACAAGTAGGCACACGAGCATGTGTCTAGGCCGTGTGTGACACACGACCAGCCACACGGGCGTTTGAATAGGCCGGGTGTCCCTTGCAACTTAATTTCGAGAAACAGAATGCTCAGTATGGAGCACACGGATAGAGACATGGCCGTGTGTCTTCATGTGAAGGACATGATCATAGGTCATGAGCATGTGCCCAAGCCGTGTGAAGTTTGCACATTAAATGCGACAATTAAATTCACCACACAGCCTAGCACATGGGCGTGTGACTTGGCCGTGTGACCCTATTTTGCTGATGACGTCATAAACAGAGTGTCACACGGGTTGAGGACAGGGGCGTGTCCTAAGCCACATGGGCGTGTGTGTCCACACAGCCTACCCACACTAGCGTGTGACTCTCCAAAACATGGAAATTTTCTAAGTGTTCCAAAGTTCTGGTTTAGTCTCGAACCACTCCCAATGTATGTTTTGGGCCTCGTAGGTCCATATAAGGGACAATATACATGTGTACGAATGGTTTTGAATTGAATGAAATTTTTTGGCCCGGTTTTGTACTATTGGTTATGTTTAAGTTCGGTAATGCCTCGTACCCTATCCTGGCGTTGGACTCGGGTAAGGAGTGTTACACTTTTATTCAACCGGGACTTATTATCCCTTTTTGTCAAATATCATTATTCATTCAATAAATTTCCACACATTAAACATTCAATTATCATTCAAATCATAAAACATGTAATTAAAGCATTTCAAGTATTAATTTCAAGTTACACGAACTTACCACGATGATTGTTCGTGTTTTGTAACATACTAATTGGAGACTTTTTCTTTGCCTCAATCTAGCCTCGTATTTGATTCGTCCGGATCTATATAAATGAATTTAATCATCAATTTCATCTAATTCATACTCCAATACATTCAATTTATGCTCTAGGCAAAATTACCATTTTGCCCCTAAATTTTTCATTAATTCCAATTTTGTCCCTAGGCTCGGAAAATAAAATTCATGCAATTTAATCCTCATTTCAAGCCTAACTGAAATTTCATACGTACCATTTATAGCACTTATTTTTCACAAAAATTAGAATTTTTCCATGAATTTTACAAGTTTACAATTTAGTCCCATTTTCACAATTTCAAGAAAAATCACTTTGTAAAAGTTATTTATCTACTAACAACCTTTCATTTCCTACCATAAATTTTCAATTTACAGCATATTCATCCATGGCATAAATTCCGTACTTTGATAACTTTTCAAATTAATCCCAAAAATAAAGAGAACAAGTTGTCCCGAGCTCAAAAATATAAAAATTACTAAAAATGGGACATGGAAACTTACTCAATTAAGCTTGATTAGTTCTTTCCTTCTCTCCTAGGGTTTCCATGAATAAAATTGGGGAAGATGATGAGAATTAGATGATATTTCCTAATATCATCTTTTTATTATTTTAGTTTCCAATTTAGTCCTTGCCCTTTTTCAATTTTTCAATGGATGAATCACCATTGATATTTTTCGGCCTATAGTTGATGGTCTAATTACCATTTAAGGACCTCAAATTTTCAATTTCATGGCTATTTAATTCTTTTAGCTTCTAGCACTCAACTTTTACATTTCATACAATTAGGTTCTTTTTCTAATAAATCACTAAATCGGTAAAATTTTCCTATCGATATTTTTGTATGACTTTTCTACCATATCATAATTCATGCAAAAATATTAAAGTAATTTTTTTTCTTTTTAACTCGGATTTGTGCTTACGAAACCACTATTCCGATATCAGTGAAAATGGGTCATTATAGGTCTAAGGTTTATATCTATAAATATCACAAATCGATATGGTTTTCAAAATTTTTATTTTCTGTTATGCAAGAAAATCATTTTTAAACTAGATTTTTCCCAATAGTATCATATCTATAAATTTTGAAGTGATAAAAGATAGCATGTGAAAGATCATGCAAACAAGTTAACGAAGTCCTAAAAGATGATATGAGTGTAAAATGAATGAGTGGACTTGAAATTGAAATGAGAATAAAGAATGAACCTTGTAACATGCTATGATACATAAGTGATTTGTGATATGATGATAAAAAAATATAGTATGATATGTTCATATGTGTTTTCCAAATGAATTACGGTATGAGTTCTAGTACATGAGACATGAATGGTAGTTTGAAATTGTTGGACACTAAATTACATTATGAATTAATGTTTTATTTATCTAATGGATTATGTCATGCTTATGATTGAGTCATATCTTACTTGTCAAGTAAACAAACATGTATATGAGTTTGTGACTACATATAGTTAGATGTTGATATGTTGTGAATGATAAATCGACACTTTAATTAATGCATAAGACTTTTAAGTGATAAGTTTTAGGTCACTTGACCATATGAATTTTTTACATGACAGGTTTGAGATGAATAAACTAAAGCTTGTGACTACTTCCAAGGTTGCAACACTCCCCTATTGGTGTTGTGACATCAAGTTTCTATGTTAATAGCCGTGATTCTCCCCTATTGAGGTCACGAGATTAAATTCCCTGTCCTCAAAGTTGCGACGTTCCCTTATTGGAGTCATGATGTCGAGATCTTTCTTATAATGTCGAGACGCATTCTATATGAAGTCGCGACATCAGATATTTGAACTCAAGGTCACGACATTACAATTTGGTGTCAGGACAATGCATCCCTATTTTGATTATTTTACATTCTAAACCCTCTCTCATCATTGAATTAGTATGAGAGCTTCCGTAAGCTCATGCATAACTAGAATATGATTATATAATGTGTTTTATTAAGTATTAAAACAAATTTAATTGTATGACGTGTTAAATATTGAAATAGAACCATAGTTGTTTCAGCAACGAATGTGGCATCTCATATCTCGACCCGACAATTGGGTCGACGTAGGACGTTATAAAATATTTATTTAAATACAAAAAATATAGACACGCCACTTGTTGCAATTTTATTAATTGTGCAACTTGTTATAATATATATTATTATATATATATATATATGATATGATATGATATCATATATATATATATATATATGATTACTATTAATTAATAAACAACTAGACCGAGAACCTTCTTAGTAGCTGCAAATCCCATAGTTTGTTTTTCTATAAATGATGGTCATTTATGAATGAGCTCCCAAACAAACTTTCTCAAACATCGAAATGTTGAACAATCGATATTCTATGGGCGTGTTGTCGAAAATGTCTTTTTCTAGGCATATAGTGGCAGCTCTTTTCTGTGTGGCTTGGCTTGAGACATCGGTATGTTTGCCCAAGACCAACTTACTCCAACATATTACGACCAAACATGTCCCTATGTCACCCACATCATACGGAAAATCCTCCTCAAAGCTTTCCTAAATGATACTCGGATTACTGCTAGCCTTCTTAGGCTTCACTTCCATGATTGTTTTGTTCAAGTAAAAAGCCTTTTCGATCTCAACATTTTAATACACTTATTAGGTTTTCATGGCTAATTGTTGGTTGCAACTATTTCAGGGGTGTGATGGTTCGATTTTGTTGGACGACCCGAACACTACTGAGAAAGTAGCTCGCCCAAATGCTAATTCAGTTAGAGGTTTTGAGGTTATTGATGATATGAAGGCAGCTTTGGAGAATGTCTGCAGCCAAACAGTTTCCTGCGCTGATATTGTTGCCATTGTAGCTGAACGATCTGTCGTCCTGGTAATCCGCCATCCTCCCTGTCTGCTGCTGTTTCTTGTCTCCCATTTATTATTATTATTATTATGATGATGATGATGATGATGATGATGGTGATGATATACAGTCAGGGGGTCCTTCATGGGCGGTTCCACTAGGAAGAAAGGATAGCCGTTCAGCAAACCGGAGTCTTGCCAATACAGCCTTGCCAGGTTTCAATGATCCGCTTGACCTAATCAAAGCCAAATTTGCTGCCGTTGGACTTGATACCAGTCTTGATGTAGTTGCCCTCTCAGGTAATTTTTTCCTTAATTTTCAATATTTATATATATAAATTAACAGCAAGGAACCCTTTAAACAATATTCGATGTATAAATATATTCAATTTCAGGTGCTCACACATTCGGACGAGCTCAGTGTTTAGCTTTCGACCAAAGATTGTATAATTTTAGCGGCGTGGGAGATCAAGATCCGGACCTAAACGAGACATTGGCGGCGAGACTACGTGAGATATGCCCCACGGTGGGCTTAACGAATCTGACAAACCTTGATCAGACAACACCAGACGATTTCGACAACGTTTACTTCAATAACCTTCAAGTTGAAGAAGGTCTTCTTAGAAGCGATCAAATTCTATTTAGTACCCAAGGGGCTGACACAGTCGAAATCGTTAACCAATTCAGCAGTAACCAAACCGCTTTCTTCGAAGCCTTCGCGGAATCGATGATACGAATGGGGAATATTAGGCCCCCAGCGGCTGTGGTTGGAGAGGTAAGACTGAACTGCAGGGTCATCAATGCAAATAATTCAATCACTGCTGCTTCAGCGGATGCTCGGCTTGTCACCTCTATTTAAACCAGTGTTCAATCACTTACTACGTACGTGTACTGCATAAAATAAGAATAAACAGGGATGGACTAGTAGTAATTCCAATCCAAAAATAGTTTAGCATCAAAACAGGTTATAAAAGGCTCAAGCCTCCATTTAAGTCAACACAGACCACTCTGCCATCGAGTCAATCTAGCATAGGTTGCGTTTTTAGTGTTTCCTACTTCCCTTGGGTCTAATCTAATGGAGGACATTTGAATTTGGGATGCTCAATCAAATCAAGCTTTGTGTTGCAATGTAAGTTCAATCAGGTTTTTGTCGTAATTCATATATCATGAACTTAATGGATAATCTCTCACCAACACTGAAAACAAAAAGCAAAAAGACTTGGTCATATGAATATAAAATATAAGTGATCAAGATAGTGACATTGACAATCTAATTGTCAACGATCAGTTCCATTTCAATGGAACATAAACTCAAAACACGGACATGTAAACCAAATGAACTACGTAATAACAATATTTGTTCTAAAAAACGAGAATACTAGTGTGGAATCATTGTTTTGATTTATTCAATCATTAAATACAATTTTAACAACCACAAAAAATAAATTATATCTATACTATAATTTAAGTTTTTACTGTATTGATGTAACAAGTCAATCGGACATTACTCTATCACAAAAAGTACAAAAATATCTATTCATAATTAAAATAAATATGGCTGGATTTAAACCCAAATTATTTACATAAATAAAAGATTAAATTTATCACTCAATTAAAACATTATATAACAGAATTTTGTACATTTAAATTTTAGGCATAATAATAAATTTAACCCTCAACGTTTACATTTTTTATCAATTTGGCCCTTATTCTTTTTTTAGCTAAATTTGACTCTTAATCTTTTAAAAAAGAGTCAAATTGCTTTTTTTTAACGAAAATGACAACTAAAACATTAATTTTTAATGTCATTAGCTTGGCTACTCTCATGATAGTCCATGTGCACGTCATGCTAGCATAACATCATTTGTCTTATATTTCACGTTAACAAATAATCTAAAAATTAAAATTAAAAATATATAAAAAAATTCATAAAATTTCAAAAAGATTAGCATAGAGCACACGTGAACCGTCATGCAAGTTGCTATGTTGAACATTTTAGTTAGTATTCTCATTAAAAAATAATTTCAACTCTTTTTTAAAAGGTTGATGGCCAATTTTGATTTTTTTTAAAACGTTGAGGCCAAATTTAGCTAAAAAATGAATAAAGGCCAAAGTGACAAAATATGAAATGTTGAGGGCTAAATTTAACATTAAGCCTTAATTTTATTATGCACAGATTATTACCTCCATCAGTTGTATATTTATACTATTATTCAAAACCTATGATGAGTTGGTAATACGAGTCAATCAAATACCAATTCGGTTAGGAAAATTACGAAGGTGTCTTTCCATAATTAAAATAAGTCATATATTCAAGGGTACAATTAGTCTTTATATATATATAAATATATATATATATATATATATATATATTAAAAAAACTACATATAGTGGGATTTGAATTTGTTCTATTTACATCAACCAAAATTTTACCATTCAACCAAAATTTTATCTTAAAATATTTTGACCATTTTAAATTCGTTACCTCCATCAATTGTGTATCTATAATATTATTTAAGCCATTGATTAAGGAAATTAGAAAATTATCCATCCATAATTAAAATAAGTTATACTATTTGAGGGTAATTTAGTCCAATTATTTTTAAAAAAACCTAAAAAAATTGCATGTGGTGAAATTTGAACACATGATATTTATGTCAAGAAAACATTAACTTTACCACTTAACCAAAGCATTATCTTAAAATATTTTTAAAGTTTTAATTTTATTATACACGCTTTATTAACTCCATCACTTGTACATCTGTTAAAGTTGCATGACCTGAATCACGTTTGATTTGACTTAAAAAGTTCAACGTGCAACTCACTTGTTAAAGAAATAAAATAGAGTCAAAATAGGGGATCTATAGGGGCGAAGGACTATACTTCTTCTATTAGACATTGATTATAACAAGGTTGTTTAACCCTTAAAATGTGTGTAGTCAAAAACTTCTTGTATTGTTGTTTTTCAACATTAGTGAATTTCTCCTCCTTTGCCATTTGGTTTTTCCCAATACGAGTTTTCCATGTAAAATATGTGTGTTCTTATTTTTTTTTTCTTATTGCTTTATGGTCATTCTTACTGCCATTATCAACGTATAATATAACAAATTAAGTTAATCCTTGTTAAATTAGTACAAATATATTTTGTGAAATTGTAAAAATATGTTATTTAATTAATTAAAAATAAACATGTAAATTCACATGCAATGCACTTGACATTAAAAACTAATTATATAAGACCGTGGTGTTAGTTTTGTATTCACAATAAAAAAAAAATCTAACTAATATTGTAAGTGTAGTGTGTAGACCTTTCCAAGGGTTGGATTACTCGCTAAAGTCCAAAGATTCATGTAAAATATGAGATAGATTAGACAAAATTATAAGACCTGAAAAATAAGCTTTGGCAAAACAAAGATCCGTTTAATATATTGGTCGAACTTGAGCTTCAACATTTATATTATTTTGTTTTTATATTTATATCACATAAAATTATATATATAAAAATATGTAATTTTTTTAAAAAAAATTAGGTTGTTTATATTTAAAATTTTAATAAAAGAAAAAAATCTAAGATATTAAATAAAAATAAAATAAAAAGATATTAGCAGACCTAAAACAAGTCTAATTCGCTTATTCATAAATATAAGTGGAGCATAAGTAAAATTTTAAGCTCATACTTCTAATCGAGTTAGACTTAGATAAACATAAAATATACTAATATCATATATAAACCCAACCCACAATCAAATTTATATTTCTATTTTATTTCATTTTCAATTGTATTATTTCAATATTCACCATTGTACTGTATGTTTATTAATTTATTTTTATAGCATGATGAAAATGATACCTAAGCTTAATTTAGCTAATAACTTTAGTAAAAGACTAGCATTTATAGGTGAAGGTATCCTTTAGAAACGCATCTATCTGAAAGAATAGGTAGGAGCATAGCATTCATGCACCTAAATTAAAATTTCTATTGACTTTTCAAAGTCTCCATCTACCTTTTGTTTTGTCAACATTTTCCTTTACAACGCAATCAGTTTGCGTGTGTTGGTACAAATATTCTTGTTGCACCTAATTTAATCACAATCTTTGAAAGTTAACAATAACTCGTAGACGACTAAATTCATACGATTTTGGATTCCGTTGTGTTGGAATTTAGATTTTTTTTTTATCTGAATTATCTCGAGTTCATTTTTGGTTTATTTAGAATATTGACTCGTTACTTATTTATTTAATTGGAACTGACGTAATCATCTTTATTTTAATAGCGATTACTTGTATAGTTTGCTCACATGAATTCGCATGTGGTGGGTTTGCATCATCATACAAACAAATTCACACTTAGAAAACATACATTTAATCTTAGAATAGTGTATATGTTAGTATACATAAGGGCTTACTTAGAATATCACATCTAAAAACCGTATCATATAAATAGAAAAATTAGCCTCTTTGAAAGATAGGCTCACAAAAACAGTCAAAAAAATATTTTTAAATTCAATTTAGTTAAAATTAAAATATTAATTTAGATAATTTTGAATTTAAATTTTTTTTAAAATTCAAGTTATTTTAGATTAAGTTTTTTTTTTTCAGATTTCGTTTTCATATTAGGATCAATTTTAGTTTGCTAAGCGGAAGAGAATTCAAATAAATTTGAAATTTTATAAATTATAAATATATTATTTCAAATTTAAAAATTAATCTTCCGAAACTTAATCTAAACCTCTCCGTCATATAGCTGTGATATTAAGTAATATAAATTATTTATATGTATTTTATATCATATAAAAATATTTATATAACACAATGTAATAAAATTAATATATTAAAATGTTAAAAATGTTTTATGTCTTACAAGCTATAATGGTTTACTATATTATGTAATATTATACTATAGGCTATAATCTATAACTATCTGGATCTCAATCTAGTGAACGAGTAATTGAAATCACATATATAGCATAACATGGTTATATATTATTCAACATTGCAAAAGTAAATGAAGGTTGCGTTTGTTAACTAAAAATAGTAATTTAGAAAATAATTTTTGAAAATTTAATTGATTTTTTGGAAAAAAAAAAAAAACTGTTTTTTTATGTTTGGATGATTTTGTAAAAAAAAATATTTTTTTTATTTGACAAATTTTCCTAAAACCATTTTTTAAAAGTTGTTCTTAATTAAATAAATATAACATAAATATATTTGTTACAAAATATTATGGTAACATTTTCTTTTGACAACCCAAATTTATTTTATAATAAGATAATCATTTATATTAATTAATATCTTATATAAACTTAAATAATAAACAACTCCTAATTAAAATTTAATTTAAATTACATTATATATATATATATATATATATATATATATATATGAGAGCGGATAGTGGCACATTAGAGTTGGAATGGATAAAAGAAGCTAAGCATGATTTAAACAAATATTCATATTTATTAAAATATTTATATTTTATATTTTAAAACATTCATTATTAAATATTTATAAATTCTAATATAAATTTATTATTAATATATTAATATAAATATTTTAAATAATATATTACTAATTATTTTATATTTTAATTTATTGTTGTTAAATTTTATTATTAAAATAAAATTTTAGTATTAAATAATTCATGAAAAATATATTATATTAATTATATTAACAATATATTATATTATTAAATATAAAAAATTAATTACGTATAATAATATTGAATATTTTAATATTTTTAAAAATTAAAATTAAAAATTTGTTATTAATATATATTAAGCTTTATTCAAGTTAGTTTTTATATAAAAAAATAAAAGGTTTTTTAGTTTTCCATCTTGGTAGCTAAACTACGTTTTTTCCTCAATTTTGGTATTTTTATTAGTCAAACTGTTAAGTCTATTTCAAAAAAAGACTTAACCCCTAAACTGGTACTTAAACTATGTTTTTCTTTTCTCATTTTAGTACCTAAATAATTTTTATCACAAGTGGTACTTAAACTATTTCTCTGTTACCCATTTTACACCAAAATATTATATCTATATTAAAAAAATAGTTCATAATAGTTTGCCTCGCCATAAAAAAACTAAAAAATATATTTTTTTAATTCTTTTTCCTTTTACATTGTTTCTCTCTTTTTTTTCCTTTTAAATGTTTTCTCTCTTGTTTTTTTCTAAATTTGTCTTTTCTTTCTTTCTTCTTCCTTCATAATGTTTGATAATATTAGTAATGCTCGAAATCCGTTCTCCCAAGATCAAGACGCTAGTGATTAATTCTATTTTTGAACTTCGTTGCCTACTTGTTCGACCTGACAAGATCAAAAAAGTTATTTCATCAATCAAAACAATGTTTTTAGATACAAATCAAATCAACCGATTGAACCGAGAATCGATCGAGGTAAAAGTACGGACTATTTGAATTTATTTTCTCTATTTTAAAAAATAGTTCTTTTTTATTTTTATATATTCTTTTAATAATTTGTTTGATTGAACTACACAAACTGATCAAACCAGAGATTGGTGGTCTGACCAGTTCAACCATCAATTGGTTTTGAAGAAAGAAAAAAAATTAAAAAATATATGTAAGAGAAAATAATATATTTGTCCTTTTTCTTTCCAGTTGTCAATTTTATTAAACCAAGCTTTATTTGATAAAATATTTTAATAAAACAAATTAAAGTATTTTTGAATAAAAGTTAAAATTGAACAAAATAGACAAAATGATTTTTCAATTTGAAGTCTAAAAGATAAAAATTTTAAATATTTACTTTGAACTCTTAGAAAATTTTGAAACAACTTTAAACTCAAGTTAAAATGATTTTAACCCAGTTAAAATGGTTTTAACCAATCAAACTGTTTGAAAAACAAGTTAGAATTACTCCAAGCCAAAAAATATCGGTAATTTTGAAATATTGATACCTTTCAAATAAACGATACCAAAATGACATTTTGTTTTTCACAAAATCAAGAAAGTATCAATATGGTATCGATACCTTTTCATACAATATCGATAAAAATTATTTTGGTATTGATAGTTAAACTCAAACAACCACTGAATTTAGCATTTATTACAAAAATATCGATACATTTTTATCTGGTATAGATACTTATTGTCGCAGGAGTATTAAATGCTCTAGTTTTCACATCCCCAACGGCTCTATTAACTACCACAACAGCCACAACAGTTGGAAATCAATTAGAGGGTATAAATACTAGCTTCTAAAGTTCCTACAACAACAGGAAAGCTTATTCAGGCAAAATCATCAATCAAACAACATTTGTGCCTAAAACTTCCATAATTTTTTTATACACTTGTGATCCTTTACTTTTTTTCCTTAGTTCAAGTGTATCATAGTTTATTTGAGCTTAATTGGCAAACACTTTGATCTTATGACGATCATTTCTTTGTTTGCTTCTTTGTAATTTCTTGAGAGGATTTGTAATTAAGATTTGGGTAGAAATCTTAAGGGAGTTGTAAGGTTAAACCTTGTCCTCAAAGATTGAGCAAATTAGGGACTTTGGGAAAATCCTTAGTGCTGGAAAGCTAAGGTAGTGGAGTAGGCAATTGGGGTCGAACCACTCTAAATCTTTGTAACACCCTTTGCCCATATCCGATACCTAGAAAGGGTTCAAGGTGCTACCGGACTTAAACTCAACCAATCATATAAAATCGGACCATAAAATTTTGATCAATTTAAAACTTTTCATTTGCATGCACATTACTCCCTTAAGCGGGCTTACAAGGCCCAAAACATACATTCGAGGTGGTTAGAAAACAAATCGAAAACTCTCAAGTACTTAAGAAGATATCTTAGAAATTTGTTAACAATTATGTCACACGCCCGTGTGACTCTACAAACACGCCCGTGTATACCTCTAACACGGCCGTGCCAACAGCCCGTGGAGTAATCTGCCCAAACTCACACGGCCTGTGCATACGCCCGTGTTTATGACCCGTGTTCCATCACACGGCCTAAACACGATCGTGGCACATCGTGTCAAAATCACACGGCCAGGGAACACGCCCGTGTACTCAGCCGTGTGGACAGTGTCGGCTATTTATTAAGCCTTTTTTATCGCCTTCTCATCATACGAACACATACTTATACAATAGCATACAACAAGGCATACATGAACACTTAAACGTCCTTAGCCATATTATGATCATGTCAATTTCATATGCATTAGAGATCATAGATTTTACTCATGTCTTTATCATATTCCTACCATAATCATCATAAACTCATCATATAAAATTCATAGCACATGCATATATATATAATCATATTTCCAGCCACAATAGCTAATATAAGCCATTACGTTTGGCTAAAACAGATGTCACACACTCAATCTTTTAAACTCTTACCCATGTCATAAACTCATAGTACTGAAAATCACTTACTTACTGAGCTCATATTACTCAGTATTACTATTTGTCCTCGTATTACCCTTTTTTTTTTTTCCACTGAATCTATACAAATATATTGGATACCCATATTCTCGCACATTATGTGCCACACATGTAATTAAACCGTTTTCATTACATTTTACATTGTAACTTGTAGGGATTCAATAACCCATGTCATATTCTTTCACATAATATGCCACACAGTTCACAAGCCTTATCAATTCAATACTCACAAAACTCATATACATATCTGAACTTATTCATATTAATCTCATTCTCATTCTTATGCTAAGTTTATATGTTGAATCATTTCAACATCGAATAGTACACAAATATCAGAATCAATGCTAATAATAATCACATATCACTTACCAAAACTTTACCGATTTAGAAATCGTCATTTTTCACTGATGTCATAGTCTCATCCAACTATGATCTGTTACTTCTTCACTTCCTGCATGGTACAATCATAGTCCCGTGTTCTTTGATGTGCGCCGATACACATTGTATTTCACTGATAATCACTGATGCCATAGCATAGCTATGGTCTTTTCATTTATCCGTCAATTCATCACTTTCGATAGAATGCCATAGCCCAGCTATGGTCTTATATCTTCACTATCACCATGCCATGGTAAAACCATGGGCTTATCCGTCAATTCATTACTTTTCATTAGAATGCCATAGCCCAGCTATGGTCTTACATCTTAAGCACGTATCACGCCGATGCCATATCCCAGATATGGTCTTATACGGATCACATATATCACTGATGCCATATCCCAGATATGGTCTTACTCAGAAACACATATCACTCCGATGCCATATCCCAGATATGGTCTTACACGGAAAAATCACTTTTCACTTTATCCCAATGCCATAGCCCAGCTATGGTCTTACATGGAAGTCACTTATCATCTTATTCCGATGCCATAGCCCAGCCATGGTCTTACACGGATCACATATCATACCGAGGCCATATCCCAGATATGGTCTTACACGGGTCACATATCACTTTTCTCCGATGCCATAGCCCAGCTATGGTCTTATACGGGAATCGCTTATCACTTGCTTCCGATGCCATAGCCCAGCTATGGTCTTATACGGAAATCACTTTTCACTTGTAGCCGAAGTTACCACTTTCACTTGTTGCCATGGTCCAACCATGGTCTTTTCCATCAATTCATCTTGTCATTGAGCTGGAATCGCTCGAGTTGATTACTGCAAAACATACTCAGTCATTCTGCTCACGAAATCCTAATATACATTCTCAATATCTCCGTTAGTCACATAATTCATAATAATATCAAGTAATAAAACATTATACCATTTCTGATTCAACATTTATCAATTACAATCAAGCATATGATTAATCTAAATACAAATCATTCATATATTTTCCTCCTCCTCCACTCCATTCCACATCCTTAGTATATACAACACACTTGTAAGTAACATTTTCTATAATTTTTACTATTTACTTATGTACATTTTCAAGCTGTCCATCCGTGTCATAGTCACTACATTATTTTTATCTAGAGGTACAAAGCTCCAAATTCAGATCCGTAAATTTTTCTTGAAACTAGACTCATATATCTTCTTACCATAATTTTTCCAGAATTTTTGGTGTGGCCAATTAATACAGTTTATTAGTTAAAGTTTTCCCCTGTTTCGCTACTCGACAACCCTGACCGCTCTTCACTAAAATTCCAATTTCTCTTTATACAGATTTCAAAAGATATCCACGTTTGTTTCTAGTAAAAATAGACTCAATAAGGAATCCACCCATATAAATTATGTTCCATAACTATTTTTTTACAATTTTTAATGATTTTTATAATTCAGAACAGGGGATCTCGAAACCAATCTGAACCAGTCTCACAAAAATGTAAATATCTCAAGATACCGAATTCCTTTGCTTTCTTTGTTTCTTTTATATGAAAATAGACTCAACAAGCTTTAATTACATATCTTATTCAACTTCTAATTCAATTTCTATCATTTTTGGTGATTTTTCAAAGTTAGATAATTGCTACTGTCCAATACTGCTTTAGTGTGACATCTTGTTTCCCAATTTGTCTCAATTTGCTCAATTCATACAATTCAGTCCTTACTTAATTAACCCCTCCATTGAGCTAATTTTCTCATTTAATACCTTTCTGTATCATTTTGAACTACTTCAAAACTTTTGAAAATTAGAATTCTAACCATAGGCCTTAATTTCAACAATTTCACAATTAGGTCCTAAAATCAAGTTTCCATCAATTTTACTTGATAAAATCATCATATAACAAGATTAAAGCTTCAATTCAATATTTATTCATCACATACTTTCAAAACTGATCCATATCAACTTTAAAAATTAGTCATGAAATCAAAAACTAATGAATTAATAAGTTGGACCCAATTGTAAAAGTCCAAAAACATAGAAATTTCAAGGAGAGAGCAAGAATTAAACTTACATGAAGCTAGAGTATGAAAAACCAGCTTGAAACCTCTTCCATGGCTGTTTCTCAGCTGAAAAGAATGAAGAAAAATGAAGAGAATTCTAGATATTCCCATTTGGTCCCATTTTTATTTAACTAATTTTGGCAAAATTTCCAATTTTGCCCTTATTTCACCCATTTCCTAATTTTTCTCAGCTATTGCCGCCCAAAATATCTCCTTTGGGCTTATTTACACTTTAGGTCCTTCCTCTTTTGACAATTGAGCTATTTCATCACTTTTCACAATTTTACACTTTATTCAATTTAGTCCTTTTTACTCAATTGACCACCAAACCTTAAAATTTCTTAACGAAACTTTAATATTACCTTAGTGACACTCCTTTAATATTCATAAAATATTTATAGCTCGGTTTATAACACCGAGATCTCGATACCTCTTTTCTTCGATATTTTGACCAAATAAATCTTTATGAACACAATCTTACTATTTCAAAAATCTTTTAAAAACCACATTTGGCTCGTAAATATTAAGTAATATTTTCTACGAGTTCATTTGTCGAATTTAGTGGTCTTGAACCACAATTTCCGACATTACTGAAATTTGGGCTATTACAACTCTCCCCCCTTTAAAAATTTTCGTCCTCGAAAATTTCTTCGGTGGAAAGGTTCAAATATTTTTCACTAACTAATAGTATCATGTACTTTGATTCAAGCATTTCAAATTTCCAACTTATTATGGACACACTTTCGCATATCTTAGTAACACAAGCAATTTAATTTCATATGAACACTAACCATCCATCAATAAATTTATCACAATATAAACTTCCATTTCTTTTACTCGAATCATCACTAATGTCTCATCAAGTTTCAACACTTAGTCGTATTTTACTTACTCCTTGAGTACTTTCCATTTTCCAATCATACACAACTTAACGACACGATTCACAGTTTACCTCACTATATCATTTCCGTAATTATAAAGGCGTGTTCAATTCTCAATAATCTCATGAAACAATTATCTGTTCAATCATGTATCAATGAACAAATAATCTATATCAAATAAGAAATGCTAGAAATTCACATATAATTTACTTGCCTTCAAGCTTATATCATGCATAAGTTTTACTCATTCTTTTACTAAGCTCATTCTCATGCCTTACTTGGTTTAATAAGTGGCACTTCATAGCTATGCACTTTCAAATGTTTAATACATTTATTCATGTACATGCAACAATCAACATAGAGCTTTAGTCTTTCTCTTGAATTTATCAACTTAGTTACTCTATTATCGGTTAACTTCCTTTTTAAGATATTGAAGGATACCCGTGATTCAAGTCTCATAAAATGATGCCAAAGCCATGTCCCAGACATGGTCTTACACTGGCTCTCATGTCGATGTCGATGCCGTGTCCCAGACATGGTCTTATACGGGACCTACATTACTCATAGTATAATCACGGTACCCTTCGTATCCTTTCTTTACTTACGAATAAATTTTTTTTTTTCATGACTCGTCATTTCTTAGTAAAACTTCCACATCATCAATCTTATAGAATTCACACATTATCTCATTATTCAATATCATGAATCTTATTCTCAATATAATCAAGATTACTTTCATGGCATCATAGAATATCATAATTTCATGGAAGAATTATCATTCTTAATTCTATAAAGCATAAAAATCAAATTATTACACACAACTTACCTTTCCAAATTTCAACATATCACAAGCACGTTTCAATCCTCTCAATATTACTTCTATCATTAACAAGATTTACTCGGTGGGTAGTATTTCTGTCTTAGCAAATAGTTTCACTAGTGCCGAGATATATCACACTGTCACAGATAGTACTATGGAATTTATAGCTAAACTCACTTACGCTATGTTAGTCCGAGAACCGACTAAACCATAGCTCTGATACCACTAAATGTAACACCCTTTGCCCATATCCGATACCTAGAAAGGGTTCAAGGTGCTACCGGACTTAAACTCAACCAATCATATAAAATCGGACCATAAAATTTTGATCAATTTAAAACTTTTCATTTGCATGCACATTACTCCCTTAAGCGGGCTTACAAGGCCCAAAACATACATTCGAGGTGGTTAGAAAACAAATCGAAAACTCTCAAGTACTTAAGAAGATATCTTAGAAATTTGTTAACAATTATGTCACACGCCCGTGTGACTCTACAAACACGCCCGTGTATACCTCTAACACGGCCGTGCCAACAGCCCGTGGAGTAATCTGCCCAAACTCACACGGCCTGTGCATACGCCCGTGTTTATGACCCGTGTTCCATCACACGGCCTAAACACGATCGTGGCACATCGTGTCAAAATCACACGGCCAGGGAACACGCCCGTGTACTCAGCCGTGTGGACAGTGTCGGCTATTTATTAAGCCTTTTTTATCGCCTTCTCATCATACGAACACATACTTATACAATAGCATACAACAAGGCATACATGAACACTTAAACGTCCTTAGCCATATTATGATCATGTCAATTTCATATGCATTAGAGATCATAGATTTTACTCATGTCTTTATCATATTCCTACCATAATCATCATAAACTCATCATATAAAATTCATAGCACATGCATATATATATAATCATATTTCCAGCCACAATAGCTAATATAAGCCATTACGTTTGGCTAAAACAGATGTCACACACTCAATCTTTTAAACTCTTACCCATGTCATAAACTCATAGTACTGAAAATCACTTACTTACTGAGCTCATATTACTCAGTATTACTATTTGTCCTCGTATTACCCTTTTTTTTTTTTCCACTGAATCTATACAAATATATTGGATACCCATATTCTCGCACATTATGTGCCACACATGTAATTAAACCGTTTTCATTACATTTTACATTGTAACTTGTAGGGATTCAATAACCCATGTCATATTCTTTCACATAATATGCCACACAGTTCACAAGCCTTATCAATTCAATACTCACAAAACTCATATACATATCTGAACTTATTCATATTAATCTCATTCTCATTCTTATGCTAAGTTTATATGTTGAATCATTTCAACATCGAATAGTACACAAATATCAGAATCAATGCTAATAATAATCACATATCACTTACCAAAACTTTACCGATTTAGAAATCGTCATTTTTCACTGATGTCATAGTCTCATCCAACTATGATCTGTTACTTCTTCACTTCCTGCATGGTACAATCATAGTCCCGTGTTCTTTGATGTGCGCCGATACACATTGTATTTCACTGATAATCACTGATGCCATAGCATAGCTATGGTCTTTTCATTTATCCGTCAATTCATCACTTTCGATAGAATGCCATAGCCCAGCTATGGTCTTATATCTTCACTATCACCATGCCATGGTAAAACCATGGGCTTATCCGTCAATTCATTACTTTTCATTAGAATGCCATAGCCCAGCTATGGTCTTACATCTTAAGCACGTATCACGCCGATGCCATATCCCAGATATGGTCTTATACGGATCACATATATCACTGATGCCATATCCCAGATATGGTCTTACTCAGAAACACATATCACTCCGATGCCATATCCCAGATATGGTCTTACACGGAAAAATCACTTTTCACTTTATCCCAATGCCATAGCCCAGCTATGGTCTTACATGGAAGTCACTTATCATCTTATTCCGATGCCATAGCCCAGCCATGGTCTTACACGGATCACATATCATACCGAGGCCATATCCCAGATATGGTCTTACACGGGTCACATATCACTTTTCTCCGATGCCATAGCCCAGCTATGGTCTTATACGGGAATCGCTTATCACTTGCTTCCGATGCCATAGCCCAGCTATGGTCTTATACGGAAATCACTTTTCACTTGTAGCCGAAGTTACCACTTTCACTTGTTGCCATGGTCCAACCATGGTCTTTTCCATCAATTCATCTTGTCATTGAGCTGGAATCGCTCGAGTTGATTACTGCAAAACATACTCAGTCATTCTGCTCACGAAATCCTAATATACATTCTCAATATCTCCGTTAGTCACATAATTCATAATAATATCAAGTAATAAAACATTATACCATTTCTGATTCAACATTTATCAATTACAATCAAGCATATGATTAATCTAAATACAAATCATTCATATATTTTCCTCCTCCTCCACTCCATTCCACATCCTTAGTATATACAACACACTTGTAAGTAACATTTTCTATAATTTTTACTATTTACTTATGTACATTTTCAAGCTGTCCATCCGTGTCATAGTCACTACATTATTTTTATCTAGAGGTACAGAGCTCCAAATTCAGATCCGTAAATTTTTCTTGAAACTAGACTCATATATCTTCTTACCATAATTTTTCCAGAATTTTTGGTGTGGCCAATTAATACAGTTTATTAGTTAAAGTTTTCCCCTGTTTCGCTACTCGACAACCCTGACCGCTCTTCACTAAAATTCCAATTTCTCTTTATACAGATTCCAAAAGATATCCACGTTTGTTTCTAGTAAAAATAGACTCAATAAGGAATCCACCCATATAAATTATGTTCCATAACTATTTTTTTACAATTTTTAATGATTTTTATAATTCAGAACAGGGGATCTCGAAACCAATCTGAACCAGTCTCACAAAAATGTAAATATCTCAAGATACCGAATTCCTTTGCTTTCTTTGTTTCTTTTATATGAAAATAGACTCAACAAGCTTTAATTACATATCTTATTCAACTTCTAATTCAATTTCTATCATTTTTGGTGATTTTTCAAAGTTAGATAATTGCTACTGTCCAATACTGCTTTAGTGTGACATCTTGTTTCCCAATTTGTCTCAATTTGCTCAATTCATACAATTCAGTCCTTACTTAATTAACCCCTCCATTGAGCTAATTTTCTCATTTAATACCTTTCTGTATCATTTTGAACTACTTCAAAACTTTTGAAAATTAGAATTCTAACCATAGGCCTTAATTTCAACAATTTCACAATTAGGTCCTAAAATCAAGTTTCCATCAATTTTACTTGATAAAATCATCATATAACAAGATTAAAGCTTCAATTCAATATTTATTCATCACATACTTTCAAAACTGATCCATATCAACTTTAAAAATTAGTCATGAAATCAAAAACTAATGAATTAATAAGTTGGACCCAATTGTAAAAGTCCAAAAACATAGAAATTTCAAGGAGAGAGCAAGAATTAAACTTACATGAAGCTAGAGTATGAAAAACCAGCTTGAAACCTCTTCCATGGCTGTTTCTCAGCTGAAAAGAATGAAGAAAAATGAAGAGAATTCTAGATATTCCCATTTGGTCCCATTTTTATTTAACTAATTTTGGCAAAATTTCCAATTTTGCCCTTATTTCACCCATTTCCTAATTTTTCTCAGCTATTGCCGCCCAAAATATCTCCTTTGGGCTTATTTACACTTTAGGTCCTTCCTCTTTTGACAATTGAGCTATTTCATCACTTTTCACAATTTTACACTTTATTCAATTTAGTCCTTTTTACTCAATTGACCACCAAACCTTAAAATTTCTTAACGAAACTTTAATATTACCTTAGTGACACTCCTTTAATATTCATAAAATATTTATAGCTCGGTTTATAACACCGAGATCTCGATACCTCTTTTCTTCGATATTTTGACCAAATAAATCTTTATGAACACAATCTTACTATTTCAAAAATCTTTTAAAAACCACATTTGGCTCGTAAATATTAAGTAATATTTTCTACGAGTTCATTTGTCGAATTTAGTGGTCTTGAACCACAATTTCCGACATTACTGAAATTTGGGCTATTACAACTCTCCCCCCTTTAAAAATTTTCGTCCTCGAAAATTTCTTCGGTGGAAAGGTTCAAATATTTTTCACTAACTAATAGTATCATGTACTTTGATTCAAGCATTTCAAATTTCCAACTTATTATGGACACACTTTCGCATATCTTAGTAACACAAGCAATTTAATTTCATATGAACACTAACCATCCATCAATAAATTTATCACAATATAAACTTCCATTTCTTTTACTCGAATCATCACTAATGTCTCATCAAGTTTCAACACTTAGTCGTATTTTACTTACTCCTTGAGTACTTTCCATTTTCCAATCATACACAACTTAACGACACGATTCACAGTTTACCTCACTATATCATTTCCGTAATTATAAAGGCGTGTTCAATTCTCAATAATCTCATGAAACAATTATCTGTTCAATCATGTATCAATGAACAAATAATCTATATCAAATAAGAAATGCTAGAAATTCACATATAATTTACTTGCCTTCAAGCTTATATCATGCATAAGTTTTACTCATTCTTTTACTAAGCTCATTCTCATGCCTTACTTGGTTTAATAAGTGGCACTTCATAGCTATGCACTTTCAAATGTTTAATACATTTATTCATGTACATGCAACAATCAACATAGAGCTTTAGTCTTTCTCTTGAATTTATCAACTTAGTTACTCTATTATCGGTTAACTTCCTTTTTAAGATATTGAAGGATACCCGTGATTCAAGTCTCATAAAATGATGCCAAAGCCATGTCCCAGACATGGTCTTACACTGGCTCTCATGTCGATGTCGATGCCGTGTCCCAGACATGGTCTTATACGGGACCTACATTACTCATAGTATAATCACGGTACCCTTCGTATCCTTTCTTTACTTACGAATAAATTTTTTTTTTTTCATGACTCGTCATTTCTTAGTAAAACTTCCACATCATCAATCTTATAGAATTCACACATTATCTCATTATTCAATATCATGAATCTTATTCTCAATATAATCAAGATTACTTTCATGGCATCATAGAATATCATAATTTCATGGAAGAATTATCATTCTTAATTCTATAAAGCATAAAAATCAAATTATTACACACAACTTACCTTTCCAAATTTCAACATATCACAAGCACGTTTCAATCCTCTCAATATTACTTCTATCATTAACAAGATTTACTCGGTGGGTAGTATTTCTGTCTTAGCAAATAGTTTCACTAGTGCCGAGATATATCACACTGTCACAGATAGTACTATGGAATTTATAGCTAAACTCACTTACGCTATGTTAGTCCGAGAACCGACTAAACCATAGCTCTGATACCACTAAATGTAACACCCTTTGCCCATATCCGATACCTAGAAAGGGTTCAAGGTGCTACCGGACTTAAACTCAACCAATCATATAAAATCGGACCATAAAATTTTGATCAATTTAAAACTTTTCATTTGCATGCACATTACTCCCTTAAGCGGGCTTACAAGGCCCAAAACATACATTCGAGGTGGTTAGAAAACAAATCGAAAACTCTCAAGTACTTAAGAAGATATCTTAGAAATTTGTTAACAATTATGTCACACGCCCGTGTGACTCTACAAACACGCCCGTGTATACCTCTAACACGGCCGTGCCAACAGCCCGTGGAGTAATCTGCCCAAACTCACACGGCCTGTGCATACGCCCGTGTTTATGACTCGTGTTCCATCACACGGCCTAAACACGATCGTGGCACATCGTGTCAAAATCACACGGCCAGGGAACACGCCCGTGTACTCAGCCGTGTGGACAGTGTCGGCTATTTATTAAGCCTTTTTTATCGCCTTCTCATCATACGAACACATACTTATACAATAGCATACAACAAGGCATACATGAACACTTAAACGTCCTTAGCCATATTATGATCATGTCAATTTCATATGCATTAGAGATCATAGATTTTACTCATGTCTTTATCATATTCCTACCATAATCATCATAAACTCATCATATAAAATTCATAGCACATGCATATATATATAATCATATTTCCAGCCACAATAGCTAATATAAGCCATTACGTTTGGCTAAAACAGATGTCACACACTCAATCTTTTAAACTCTTACCCATGTCATAAACTCATAGTACTGAAAATCACTTACTTACTGAGCTCATATTACTCAGTATTACTATTTGTCCTCGTATTACCCTTTTTTTTTTTTCCACTGAATCTATACAAATATATTGGATACCCATATTCTCGCACATTATGTGCCACACATGTAATTAAACCGTTTTCATTACATTTTACATTGTAACTTGTAGGGATTCAATAACCCATGTCATATTCTTTCACATAATATGCCACACAGTTCACAAGCCTTATCAATTCAATACTCACAAAACTCATATACATATCTGAACTTATTCATATTAATCTCATTCTCATTCTTATGCTAAGTTTATATGTTGAATCATTTCAACATCGAATAGTACACAAATATCAGAATCAATGCTAATAATAATCACATATCACTTACCAAAACTTTACCGATTTAGAAATCGTCATTTTTCACTGATGTCATAGTCTCATCCAACTATGATCTGTTACTTCTTCACTTCCTGCATGGTACAATCATAGTCCCGTGTTCTTTGATGTGCGCCGATACACATTGTATTTCACTGATAATCACTGATGCCATAGCATAGCTATGGTCTTTTCATTTATCCGTCAATTCATCACTTTCGATAGAATGCCATAGCCCAGCTATGGTCTTATATCTTCACTATCACCATGCCATGGTAAAACCATGGGCTTATCCGTCAATTCATTACTTTTCATTAGAATGCCATAGCCCAGCTATGGTCTTACATCTTAAGCACGTATCACGCCGATGCCATATCCCAGATATGGTCTTATACGGATCACATATATCACTGATGCCATATCCCAGATATGGTCTTACTCAGAAACACATATCACTCCGATGCCATATCCCAGATATGGTCTTACACGGAAAAATCACTTTTCACTTTATCCCAATGCCATAGCCCAGCTATGGTCTTACATGGAAGTCACTTATCATCTTATTCCGATGCCATAGCCCAGCCATGGTCTTACACGGATCACATATCATACCGAGGCCATATCCCAGATATGGTCTTACACGGGTCACATATCACTTTTCTCCGATGCCATAGCCCAGCTATGGTCTTATACGGGAATCGCTTATCACTTGCTTCCGATGCCATAGCCCAGCTATGGTCTTATACGGAAATCACTTTTCACTTGTAGCCGAAGTTACCACTTTCACTTGTTGCCATGGTCCAACCATGGTCTTTTCCATCAATTCATCTTGTCATTGAGCTGGAATCGCTCGAGTTGATTACTGCAAAACATACTCAGTCATTCTGCTCACGAAATCCTAATATACATTCTCAATATCTCCGTTAGTCACATAATTCATAATAATATCAAGTAATAAAACATTATACCATTTCTGATTCAACATTTATCAATTACAATCAAGCATATGATTAATCTAAATACAAATCATTCATATATTTTCCTCCTCCTCCACTCCATTCCACATCCTTAGTATATACAACACACTTGTAAGTAACATTTTCTATAATTTTTACTATTTACTTATGTACATTTTCAAGCTGTCCATCCGTGTCATAGTCACTACATTATTTTTATCTAGAGGTACAAAGCTCCAAATTCAGATCCGTAAATTTTTCTTGAAACTAGACTCATATATCTTCTTACCATAATTTTTCCAGAATTTTTGGTGTGGCCAATTAATACAGTTTATTAGTTAAAGTTTTCCCCTGTTTCGCTACTCGACAACCCTGACCGCTCTTCACTAAAATTCCAATTTCTCTTTATACAGATTTCAAAAGATATCCACGTTTGTTTCTAGTAAAAATAGACTCAATAAGGAATCCACCCATATAAATTATGTTCCATAACTATTTTTTTACAATTTTTAATGATTTTTATAATTCAGAACAGGGGATCTCGAAACCAATCTGAACCAGTCTCACAAAAATGTAAATATCTCAAGATACCGAATTCCTTTGCTTTCTTTGTTTCTTTTATATGAAAATAGACTCAACAAGCTTTAATTACATATCTTATTCAACTTCTAATTCAATTTCTATCATTTTTGGTGATTTTTCAAAGTTAGATAATTGCTACTGTCCAATACTGCTTTAGTGTGACATCTTGTTTCCCAATTTGTCTCAATTTGCTCAATTCATACAATTCAGTCCTTACTTAATTAACCCCTCCATTGAGCTAATTTTCTCATTTAATACCTTTCTGTATCATTTTGAACTACTTCAAAACTTTTGAAAATTAGAATTCTAACCATAGGCCTTAATTTCAACAATTTCACAATTAGGTCCTAAAATCAAGTTTCCATCAATTTTACTTGATAAAATCATCATATAACAAGATTAAAGCTTCAATTCAATATTTATTCATCACATACTTTCAAAACTGATCCATATCAACTTTAAAAATTAGTCATGAAATCAAAAACTAATGAATTAATAAGTTGGACCCAATTGTAAAAGTCCAAAAACATAGAAATTTCAAGGAGAGAGCAAGAATTAAACTTACATGAAGCTAGAGTATGAAAAACCAGCTTGAAACCTCTTCCATGGCTGTTTCTCAGCTGAAAAGAATGAAGAAAAATGAAGAGAATTCTAGATATTCCCATTTGGTCCCATTTTTATTTAACTAATTTTGGCAAAATTTCCAATTTTGCCCTTATTTCACCCATTTCCTAATTTTTCTCAGCTATTGCCGCCCAAAATATCTCCTTTGGGCTTATTTACACTTTAGGTCCTTCCTCTTTTGACAATTGAGCTATTTCATCACTTTTCACAATTTTACACTTTATTCAATTTAGTCCTTTTTACTCAATTGACCACCAAACCTTAAAATTTCTTAACGAAACTTTAATATTACCTTAGTGACACTCCTTTAATATTCATAAAATATTTATAGCTCGGTTTATAACACCGAGATCTCGATACCTCTTTTCTTCGATATTTTGACCAAATAAATCTTTATGAACACAATCTTACTATTTCAAAAATCTTTTAAAAACCACATTTGGCTCGTAAATATTAAGTAATATTTTCTACGAGTTCATTTGTCGAATTTAGTGGTCTTGAACCACAATTTCCGACATTACTGAAATTTGGGCTATTACAACTCTCCCCCCTTTAAAAATTTTCGTCCTCGAAAATTTCTTCGGTGGAAAGGTTCAAATATTTTTCACTAACTAATAGTATCATGTACTTTGATTCAAGCATTTCAAATTTCCAACTTATTATGGACACACTTTCGCATATCTTAGTAACACAAGCAATTTAATTTCATATGAACACTAACCATCCATCAATAAATTTATCACAATATAAACTTCCATTTCTTTTACTCGAATCATCACTAATGTCTCATCAAGTTTCAACACTTAGTCGTATTTTACTTACTCCTTGAGTACTTTCCATTTTCCAATCATACACAACTTAACGACACGATTCACAGTTTACCTCACTATATCATTTCCGTAATTATAAAGGCGTGTTCAATTCTCAATAATCTCATGAAACAATTATCTGTTCAATCATGTATCAATGAACAAATAATCTATATCAAATAAGAAATGCTAGAAATTCACATATAATTTACTTGCCTTCAAGCTTATATCATGCATAAGTTTTACTCATTCTTTTACTAAGCTCATTCTCATGCCTTACTTGGTTTAATAAGTGGCACTTCATAGCTATGCACTTTCAAATGTTTAATACATTTATTCATGTACATGCAACAATCAACATAGAGCTTTAGTCTTTCTCTTGAATTTATCAACTTAGTTACTCTATTATCGGTTAACTTCCTTTTTAAGATATTGAAGGATACCCGTGATTCAAGTCTCATAAAATGATGCCAAAGCCATGTCCCAGACATGGTCTTACACTGGCTCTCATGTCGATGTCGATGCCGTGTCCCAGACATGGTCTTATACGGGACCTACATTACTCATAGTATAATCACGGTACCCTTCGTATCCTTTCTTTACTTACGAATAAATTTTTTTTTTTTCATGACTCGTCATTTCTTAGTAAAACTTCCACATCATCAATCTTATAGAATTCACACATTATCTCATTATTCAATATCATGAATCTTATTCTCAATATAATCAAGATTACTTTCATGGCATCATAGAATATCATAATTTCATGGAAGAATTATCATTCTTAATTCTATAAAGCATAAAAATCAAATTATTACACACAACTTACCTTTCCAAATTTCAACATATCACAAGCACGTTTCAATCCTCTCAATATTACTTCTATCATTAACAAGATTTACTCGGTGGGTAGTATTTCTGTCTTAGCAAATAGTTTCACTAGTGCCGAGATATATCACACTGTCACAGATAGTACTATGGAATTTATAGCTAAACTCACTTACGCTATGTTAGTCCGAGAACCGACTAAACCATAGCTCTGATACCACTAAATGTAACACCCTTTGCCCATATCCGATACCTAGAAAGGGTTCAAGGTGCTACCGGACTTAAACTCAACCAATCATATAAAATCGGACCATAAAATTTTGATCAATTTAAAACTTTTCATTTGCATGCACATTACTCCCTTAAGCGGGCTTACAAGGCCCAAAACATACATTCGAGGTGGTTAGAAAACAAATCGAAAACTCTCAAGTACTTAAGAAGATATCTTAGAAATTTGTTAACAATTATGTCACACGCCCGTGTGACTCTACAAACACGCCCGTGTATACCTCTAACACGGCCGTGCCAACAGCCCGTGGAGTAATCTGCCCAAACTCACACGGCCTGTGCATACGCCCGTGTTTATGACCCGTGTTCCATCACACGGCCTAAACACGATCGTGGCACATCGTGTCAAAATCACACGGCCAGGGAACACGCCCGTGTACTCAGCCGTGTGGACAGTGTCGGCTATTTATTAAGCCTTTTTTATCGCCTTCTCATCATACGAACACATACTTATACAATAGCATACAACAAGGCATACATGAACACTTAAACGTCCTTAGCCATATTATGATCATGTCAATTTCATATGCATTAGAGATCATAGATTTTACTCATGTCTTTATCATATTCCTACCATAATCATCATAAACTCATCATATAAAATTCATAGCACATGCATATATATATAATCATATTTCCAGCCACAATAGCTAATATAAGCCATTACGTTTGGCTAAAACAGATGTCACACACTCAATCTTTTAAACTCTTACCCATGTCATAAACTCATAGTACTGAAAATCACTTACTTACTGAGCTCATATTACTCAGTATTACTATTTGTCCTCGTATTACCCTTTTTTTTTTTTCCACTGAATCTATACAAATATATTGGATACCCATATTCTCGCACATTATGTGCCACACATGTAATTAAACCGTTTTCATTACATTTTACATTGTAACTTGTAGGGATTCAATAACCCATGTCATATTCTTTCACATAATATGCCACACAGTTCACAAGCCTTATCAATTCAATACTCACAAAACTCATATACATATCTGAACTTATTCATATTAATCTCATTCTCATTCTTATGCTAAGTTTATATGTTGAATCATTTCAACATCGAATAGTACACAAATATCAGAATCAATGCTAATAATAATCACATATCACTTACCAAAACTTTACCGATTTAGAAATCGTCATTTTTCACTGATGTCATAGTCTCATCCAACTATGATCTGTTACTTCTTCACTTCCTGCATGGTACAATCATAGTCCCGTGTTCTTTGATGTGCGCCGATACACATTGTATTTCACTGATAATCACTGATGCCATAGCATAGCTATGGTCTTTTCATTTATCCGTCAATTCATCACTTTCGATAGAATGCCATAGCCCAGCTATGGTCTTATATCTTCACTATCACCATGCCATGGTAAAACCATGGGCTTATCCGTCAATTCATTACTTTTCATTAGAATGCCATAGCCCAGCTATGGTCTTACATCTTAAGCACGTATCACGCCGATGCCATATCCCAGATATGGTCTTATACGGATCACATATATCACTGATGCCATATCCCAGATATGGTCTTACTCAGAAACACATATCACTCCGATGCCATATCCCAGATATGGTCTTACACGGAAAAATCACTTTTCACTTTATCCCAATGCCATAGCCCAGCTATGGTCTTACATGGAAGTCACTTATCATCTTATTCCGATGCCATAGCCCAGCCATGGTCTTACACGGATCACATATCATACCGAGGCCATATCCCAGATATGGTCTTACACGGGTCACATATCACTTTTCTCCGATGCCATAGCCCAGCTATGGTCTTATACGGGAATCGCTTATCACTTGCTTCCGATGCCATAGCCCAGCTATGGTCTTATACGGAAATCACTTTTCACTTGTAGCCGAAGTTACCACTTTCACTTGTTGCCATGGTCCAACCATGGTCTTTTCCATCAATTCATCTTGTCATTGAGCTGGAATCGCTCGAGTTGATTACTGCAAAACATACTCAGTCATTCTGCTCACGAAATCCTAATATACATTCTCAATATCTCCGTTAGTCACATAATTCATAATAATATCAAGTAATAAAACATTATACCATTTCTGATTCAACATTTATCAATTACAATCAAGCATATGATTAATCTAAATACAAATCATTCATATATTTTCCTCCTCCTCCACTCCATTCCACATCCTTAGTATATACAACACACTTGTAAGTAACATTTTCTATAATTTTTACTATTTACTTATGTACATTTTCAAGCTGTCCATCCGTGTCATAGTCACTACATTATTTTTATCTAGAGGTACAAAGCTCCAAATTCAGATCCGTAAATTTTTCTTGAAACTAGACTCATATATCTTCTTACCATAATTTTTCCAGAATTTTTGGTGTGGCCAATTAATACAGTTTATTAGTTAAAGTTTTCCCCTGTTTCGCTACTCGACAACCCTGACCGCTCTTCACTAAAATTCCAATTTCTCTTTATACAGATTTCAAAAGATATCCACGTTTGTTTCTAGTAAAAATAGACTCAATAAGGAATCCACCCATATAAATTATGTTCCATAACTATTTTTTTAAAATTTTTAATGATTTTTATAATTCAGAACAGGGGATCTCGAAACCAATCTGAACCAGTCTCACAAAAATGTAAATATCTCAAGATACCGAATTCCTTTGCTTTCTTTGTTTCTTTTATATGAAAATAGACTCAACAAGCTTTAATTACATATCTTATTCAACTTCTAATTCAATTTCTATCATTTTTGGTGATTTTTCAAAGTTAGATAATTGCTACTGTCCAATACTGCTTTAGTGTGACATCTTGTTTCCCAATTTGTCTCAATTTGCTCAATTCATACAATTCAGTCCTTACTTAATTAACCCCTCCATTGAGCTAATTTTCTCATTTAATACCTTTCTGTATCATTTTGAACTACTTCAAAACTTTTGAAAATTAGAATTCTAACCATAGGCCTTAATTTCAACAATTTCACAATTAGGTCCTAAAATCAAGTTTCCATCAATTTTACTTGATAAAATCATCATATAACAAGATTAAAGCTTCAATTCAATATTTATTCATCACATACTTTCAAAACTGATCCATATCAACTTTAAAAATTAGTCATGAAATCAAAAACTAATGAATTAATAAGTTGGACCCAATTGTAAAAGTCCAAAAACATAGAAATTTCAAGGAGAGAGCAAGAATTAAACTTACATGAAGCTAGAGTATGAAAAACCAGCTTGAAACCTCTTCCATGGCTGTTTCTCAGCTGAAAAGAATGAAGAAAAATGAAGAGAATTCTAGATATTCCCATTTGGTCCCATTTTTATTTAACTAATTTTGGCAAAATTTCCAATTTTGCCCTTATTTCACCCATTTCCTAATTTTTCTCAGCTATTGCCGCCCAAAATATCTCCTTTGGGCTTATTTACACTTTAGGTCCTTCCTCTTTTGACAATTGAGCTATTTCATCACTTTTCACAATTTTACACTTTATTCAATTTAGTCCTTTTTACTCAATTGACCACCAAACCTTAAAATTTCTTAACGAAACTTTAATATTACCTTAGTGACACTCCTTTAATATTCATAAAATATTTATAGCTCGGTTTATAACACCGAGATCTCGATACCTCTTTTCTTCGATATTTTGACCAAATAAATCTTTATGAACACAATCTTACTATTTCAAAAATCTTTTAAAAACCACATTTGGCTCGTAAATATTAAGTAATATTTTCTACGAGTTCATTTGTCGAATTTAGTGGTCTTGAACCACAATTTCCGACATTACTGAAATTTGGGCTATTACAATCTTTGTGTTTATTGTTTCATTTTCACTTTTTTCTTCCACCAAATTTTTTAAAGGCCAATTCACCCCTCTCTTGGCGATTTCAATTTGATTTATCAAGCTAACAATTGGTATCATAGCTAGTCTCTAAAAGACAGTCTAACAACCAAGAGAAGATCCTCGAGGTAGCTCAATCTCATCTATTCAAACCGCACAAGATGATATCTATTTTCAGCTCTATTATTGTTGGTGAGTCTTAATTCATTAACAAACCTCCTTACTTCAATGATGCAAATTATTCATATTGGAAGACTAGAATAACATTGTTCATACAAGCCAACGATCTTGTCGAATGGGACGTCATCATGGATAGTCCATCCATTCTTCAAGAGCAAGAAGGAATGGAATGAAGAAGATAGGAGAAGCTTACAACTTAATGCGAAGGCCATGCACATTCTAGACAAATATAGTAAGGTATCATCATGTTCCAATGCTAAGGAAATTTTGGGAAAAATTGGAGGTCGTTCATGAGGGTACTGATCAAGTCAAGAAATCAAATGTGGGAATTCTTAGGGATGAGCGTTCGATCGAATCGAATCGAATCAAATGAAAAAATTTCAAGTTAATCGAGTTGACGGATCATATTTTATCATCCTAATTTGATTTGAAATATTCTCGAATCGAGTCGAGTGAAATGGAATTCAAATTTAATATATTTGTTCGAGTTAAATTTTAAAAAATAATTTTGGGTCCTTATAACCACTATCACCCACCGTAATAAAATTTGTCCACCGTAATCAAATTTTTTATTAACTTTCATCACTTCATAATTTATTTATTAATCTTTTATATAAGGGTTAACTTTTTTACTTATTTAGTTGTTTCAATTATCTTCAGATTCTTGTCACTATGTATTTTGGAATTAAAAAATATATTAAATGTAAAAATGTGATTTTTTAGTAAAAGTTATTTTAAAGATAAAATGTGAAATTGATACCAATATAAAATTTTAACACGAATATTTTATGGTATCATTAATAATTCAATTTTAATATAAATATTCAATATGACTAAACAATTTAATAATATAAATAATATAAAATGTGAAATTTAATTTAATAATATAAATAGTAGATATAAATAAAATTATTACTAGTTATGTTTAGGAGGTTTTTTTGTATAATTTTGATTTTTTATTTGGGAGTTGATAAGCCGTAACAGAAACATATTTTAAAACTCATACTTAGCATATTTTTGAATGATTTACTTTATAATTTAATGAATTTGATTCTCCTAATCCTTTAATTTCATGTTTTATACTTAGGTGAGCATAGAAGAGTGAAAAGAGCAAGAAACGGGCCAAAAACGGATAGAACAGGCCAAAATCAAAATTCAACACGACCTAAACACTTCCACACGGGTACACCACACGCCCATGTGTTACACACGGGCTGGCCACACGCCCGTATGTCACGGCCGTGTCGACAAGTAATCAAGTCAGTATTGCACACGGCCTGAGTATCTTTACATGGGTTGACTACATGCCTATGTCTCTGTCAAGCCCTGTTTCAATTCTACTCGGAAAAGGCTAATTTTTAGGTATTTTAGGCATTCCAAAGTCTATTTAAACACCCTAGGAGAGGATTAAAGGGACACGTAGAGTAGAAAGCAAGGAATTACTCGAAGAACGCCGATTGATTCATCTCAGAAGTAGGATCTCCATCAAGACTGAAGATCTCCCTTCAATTTCCTTAATGAGTTTTTGGGTTTCTTTATGTTTTGTTGTTTTCCCAATTTTGAGATGTTTTCTTTTATCAATATGAACTAATTCCCCTAAATACCTAAGGGGGATGAAACCTAAGACAGATCTTGTTATTATTTTCTGAGTTATACGATAAATACTTGATTTGTTCTTAATTATGTTTATTAATTCTTATGTTAATATTTTAGGATATTAATTCAAGTCGAATGTGCCTATTCAGTGGAGCAAAAGTCCCTGTCTAATAGTAGATCCAACATAATTAAGCGGAGTTGATTGCAATCCTAGAGATAGGACGACGAAAACCTGCCGGATTAGAGTCAAATCTAATAGGGAAATCCATAGATTGAGTTAATGCAACGCTAGGGGTTTTAATTAGAAAGAAATTTCAATTAATCAACCTAAGGTTAGTTATTCTTAATTTTGAAAGAGATATTAACATAAATTAGGGATTTCTACGGATCAAGTCAAGTGAATAAATCGTCTAGTTCAGAGTTAAATAACAAGTGAAGTCTAGGTGGATTCTTCCTTGGGTATTATCTTAATCAATCAATTTTCTAAAGTATTTTCTCAGTTAACTCTCTGTCGCGTTCTTAGTTAATTAATTAGTTTTGTTTAATTAGTTTAAAACAAATCCCCTTTATTTTCAGGCTAGATAATAAAAAGAAAGTTAATGCTAGTACTTTTAGTCCCTGTGGGGTTGACATCCCCGTCTTGCCATAAGCTATACTACTGTGCGATAGGTGCGCTTGCCTTTATCGTGATAATAGTTTAGTTTTACAGGTACAATCATCATATAAGTATCACATCAAGTTTTTGGCGCCGTTGCCGGGGACTAAAATATTAGGAACACTTTATTTTTATTACTTTAGCATTTTTACTTTATTTGCAATTTACTTTTTATTTTTATTTTAGTTTTATTTACTAAACCTTTCTTTTTATTTGTCTCTGACAGGTGTTTCTGGTTTATGACTAGAAGGAACCCCGTTACTTTTTGATAGTGAGATTGAAGCATCAGCTCGCAGAAACCGTAGAGAAATAAGGCAGAGTCTACAGTACATAGAGGAAGAGTAAGAGGACATGACTAACGCTACCGAAGAGATGGAGGCAAATTAGAATAATCTGCTACCTCCTGTGGTAGCCGTAAATCTTGTGAATCAGAATCTTGCTCTTCGTACTATGTATAATTATGCTAAGCCTAATTTATCTGGTTTTGAATCAAGTATTGTTAGACCTGCTATTGCTACAAATAATTTTGAATTGAAGCCTAACACTATATAGATGATACAATAGTTTGTTCAATTTGATGGTTTACAGGACGAGGATCCCAATACACATTTAGTGAACTTTTTGGAATTCTGGGATACGTTTAAAATTAATGGCGTTTCTAATGATGCCATTCGTCTTCGGTTATTTCCCTTTTCTTTGAGGAATAAAGCTAAACAGTGGTTGAACCCTCTACCACGAGGGTCTATCGCTACTTGGGACCAAATGACCGAAAAATTTCTTTTAAAATATTGATACATTTTTATCTGGTATCGATACTCATTGTTGTAGGTGTATTAAATACTCTACTTTTCCCATCCCCAACGGCTCTATTAACTACCATAACAACCTCAACAATTGAAAATCAATTGGAGGGTATAAATACCAGCTTCTAAAGTTCCTACAACAATAAGAAAGCATATTCAAGCAAAATGACCAATCAAACAACTTTTGTGTCCAATACTTCCATAATTTTCTTGTATAAACTTGTGATCCTTTACTTTCATTCATTAGTTCAAGTGTATCATAGTTCATTTAAGCTTAATTGGCAAACACTTTGATCCTGTGAGGATATTTCTTTGTTTGCTTCTTTGTAATTCCTTGAGAGAATTTGTAATAGCCTAAATTTCAATGATGTCGGAAACAGTGATTCGAGATCACTAAATCCGATGAGAGAGTTCAAAAATTTTATTAGTTACTATTTGTGAAATAAATATGAAGTTAGGAAAGTTATGGAATAGTAATTTGTACTTTAGAAAGAATTAATTAGTTAATTAGTCTCGAAAATTAGGAATGAGACCTCAATTATATAAACCAAGTCGTAAATATTTTTATAAATATTTACGGGTGTCAATAAATTAGTATTAAAGTTTCGTTAGAAATTTTAATGTTTTGATAGTCAATTTATTAAAAAGGATTAAATTGAAAAAGGTGCAAATATTGTGAAAGTGATTAAATAGCTTAATTGAAGAGTAAAAGAGGACCAAAAGGGTAAATGGACCTTTCTTAGATGGTTGAGACAGCATAAGAAGAGAAAAAAATCTGAAAAGTGGTGAAATAAGGGCAAAATTAGAAATTTTGCAAAATTTAACAAATAAAAATCTCAATTAAAAGAGTTTCTAGTAATTTCTTTAGCAATCTTCAGCCAAAAATGCCATAGGAGAGTCCTTTTGAACTGGTTTATCATATTCTTACATCAAATCAAGAACTCAAAAGAAATCGAGGAAAAGAGAAAATAGTAGAGTAGTCCTTGAACTTTTACAACTTCTGTAAATTTGCCCAGGTAAGTTCATATAGCTGGATTTTAATGATTATTTGTTAATTTTATGAATAATATGATCATATGTTCATTAATGAATTTTGAATATTATATAAAACTATGAAAATCGAATTAAATATTCAAATTGAGTAGAACGCAAGGTTGAGTACTATCGTCCCATGATAAAAGACGAATTTACGGATAAGACTATGGTCAGACCATGGTAGTATGTGATTACGTGTAAGACCATAGCTAGGCTATGGCATCGATATATGGTTATGTGTAAGACCATAGCTGGGCTATGGCATCGATATATGATTATGTGTAAGACCATAGCTACGCTATAGCATTGATATGTGATTACGTGTAAGACCATAACTAGGCTATGTCATCGATATGTGATTATGGGTAAGACCATAACTGAGCTATGGCATTGATATGTGAATATATGTAAAATCATAATTGGACTATGGCATTGAGAAAACGAAGTACTCAATTCCGTAAGACGTTCTCTAATTTGACAAAGTTTGGTAAGTGTCATTTGAATTTAAGTGATAGATTTTTGTAGACATTGAAATTAAGCTCAATAAGAGATTTCATCATTTGGATATTATGAATGGTAAGAAGTGTTATTGAATTACTTGTTTGTGAACTGTTATGCAAGTTTGGTAAGATTTATATTAAATGCCTATGAACTTACTAAGCTTCAATAAGCTTACTTGTGTGGTTTAAATGTTTCTTCTAGATAACCGTGAGATTGGAGGATCGGATCAACACATCGGACAACACTATCCATATTTCTCTAGTAGATTTTGTTTAACATCTTTTAGATTATATGGCATGTATAGGGTTGATATGATATTGAAATAGATTGAATGGAGGTTGAAAGACCTAAATGAGTATGTATTAAAAATTAACGTGTATGTGATGATATATTAAACTAAATGTATGTTTTGGCTTGAATTGGTTGTTTGGTTGGGCTATATCGGTATATAAGAATGTTTATGTGCAGGTCTATCGTGTAAGGGTGAGAAAAATGGCCTTAAAATGGCCTGTTTTCGTCCACATGGGTAGACACACGGGTGTGTGTCTTGGCCGTGTGTGACACACGGCTTAGCACATGGGCATGTGGTTTGGCTGTGTGTCCCCTGCACCCTAAAATTTAGAAACAGAATGCTCAGAATTGAGTACACAGACAGAGACACAGGTGTGTGTCTTAGCCGTGTGAGACACACGGCCTAGAACA
Organism: Gossypium stocksii; assembly: GCA_020496765.1. Lineage (NCBI taxonomy): Eukaryota > Viridiplantae > Streptophyta > Magnoliopsida > Malvales > Malvaceae > Gossypium > Gossypium stocksii. The sequence continues at coordinate 24,901,902 of CM035623.1, forward strand.
CGAGTGTGTAATATGGCCATGTGAAACCTACACCTAATTTTTGAAAATTGAATTAACCGCACGACCTAACACACGGGCGTGTAACTTGGCCGTGTGACCTACATTACTTCATGTATTACAAGTCAGAGAGTTACACGGGTTGGGAACACGGGCGTGTGAAGCCACACGGCCTGACTACACGGGTGTGTCCCTTATCACACAGGCGTGTGACCCTTATATATAAGAAAAACTTTGAAATTTTGTGAAAAATTTCTTGAGATCCCGATTTAGTCCCGTTTTGATTCTAATATTCGATTTAGGCCTCGAGGGTCCAATTAAGGGTTAATCTCGGGAAATGAATAGTATTTAAATTAAATTATCTGTAAATGATCTGTAAACTTTAGTAATGCCTCATAACCCTATTTCAGCGACGAATACGGGTTAGGGGTGTTACAGAATTTGTTCTTAAGATTTGGGTAGAAATCTTAAGGAAGTTGTAAGGTTAAACATTGTCCTCAAAGATAGAGCAAATTAGCCAATTTGGAAAAATCCTTAGTGGTGGAAAGTTAAGGTAGTGGAGTAGACAATTAGGGTCGAACCATTCTAAATCTTTGTGTTCATTATTTCATTTTCTCTCTTTGTTTCCACCAAATTTTTTAAATGTTAATTCACTCCCCTTTTGGCAATTTTGGTTTGATTTATCGAGCTAACAAATTTTTAATTGTTTATTTTAAAAAATAAAACTTAACTATTTAACTAACTATTAAACTTACAGAGGTACCAACTTGGGAAAAAAAGGTAGTTTAGATACCATTTGTGACAAAAAAAGGTTTAAGTACCAAAATGGGGGGGGGGACATAGTTTAAGTCCTAATTTATTGGTAAAGTTTTTTTTAATAGAGTAAACGGTTTAGCTATCGAAGATACTAACTTAGAGAAAAAAAGTAGTTTAGATATCACTTATGACTTAAAAAACAATTAATGTACCAAGATGGGAAAAAAGTATAGTTTAGGTAAATTTGTGAACTAATCCAAATAAAATGTATAGAAAACTCTTTTCCTAAATCACTTATGCATTTCAAAAGAAAAGTCACTTTTTTCTAATGAAAAAGGCTCAACTATATAAAATTTATGAGTATCATCCAACACTAACAGTAGATAAATCCGAATTGTCCAAACCAAACTCCAAATCAACATTTTCATCCATCATCCAATGTACCAAACAATGTGTGACGCAATTGGTTGAATTATGGGTAGGGGTGAGTATTCGATAGAGTCGAGTCGAACCGAGTTAAAAAATTTCGAGTTAGTCGAGTTGACGGATCCTATTTTAGCAACCGAATTCAATTTGAATTTTTTCGAATCGAGTTGAATCGAGTCAAAAAATTTCGAGTCAAGTTGAATTACAAATCTTATTATTTATACTCAATGTTCCGTTTACATGGACCGATTATTTTACAAGTAGACGAAGTACAAGCTTTTAGATTAATTTTGAGTAATGGAAAAAAGGAGAGTGGGGCAATTCGGGAAGGAAAGTAAAACTAATAGATAAATATTTGTCTAAACGACGTAGTTTTGTCTTTTTTTTTATTTGGATTTTCAGATAACTCGAATTAGGGGTGAGCGTACGATTAAATCGAGTGAAGCCGTTTGAGTTAAATTAGAAAAATTAATAATGTTAAATTAAAATCTTGTACAATATAACTATTTCCATGTTAGAACACAAAAATTGAAACAATATACATGTGAAAACTTTTTTTAAGCAAAATAAAAAAAAAAAAGATATTTTATTATGCTAAACTCAAATCATTAATCACTTATTTAGATTCTAAAATTATTATTTTATTAATTTTTATATATTTTTTAGATTTTTTTTAAAATTTATAATTTTTTAATATAAAATTTAGAATTTCTATAAATATTTTGAATTTTAAAAATTATTTTCAAATTTTGAAAATTACTTTGATTTTTTATAATTTTTGTTAAGAGAGACACCAATTTGCTTAATTTCAAAACTGACAAAGACCAAAAAGATATTTATACTAACCTGTTATTCGAATTATTCGAGTTATTCGAATTGTAAAAATTCAACTCGAATTGAACTCGAAATCTAAAATTTCTTATTCGAGTTGACTCAAATAATTCGAATAACTCGAATAACTCGATTCGATTAACTCGAAATTTAAAATTTTTTTTGATTTTTTCGAATCGAATCGAATTTTGCTCACCGAGTAAAAGAAAATCTAATAACATAAAAAAAATCGCAAATACCTAAGACCTATCGAACAATACGATCATAAAGAGCAAAATCAAGATTTCAACTCTTAAACTTATTTTATATTAACTTCTAAGTAATAAACACAAAAAGTTACAGTAAATAGTTTTTGTAAATCATTTTGTATGAAACAAACGTCGCAGGGTTTTATTGTAGGCATTAAAGAGTTACAATATATTATTCGTTTTGATTTTGAGTAGGAAAATAGCTTCTCTTCTGCCCATTTTTCTTAGCCTTGAGCTCAGCAAATATTATATTGAGCTGACGAGAGCAGTATCTGAGTTGGATCTGATAGTTGCCGAATTCACGGCGCGGCAATTTGATCTAATTTCTCCTTCCGTACCAGTTAAAGGGCTTATATTTCCCATTCTGATCATAGATTCCACAAAGCTTTCAAAGAAAGCTGTTTGATTACTACTAAACCTATTCACAATTTCAATTGTATCAGCACCCTCAGTCGAAAATAAATTCTGATCACTTCGAAGCAAGCCTCGATTAACTTGTAGATTGGTGAAGTAGTTATTGTCGAAACCATCAGGTGTTGTGGGATCAAGATTTGTCAACACACTACTATTTCCACCCTGTGGGCATATTTGGCGTAGTTCTTCCAAGTATGTGGTGTTCAAGGTCGGATCTGTATCGCCCACTCCCGTAAAATTGTACAATCGACTGGTAAAAGTTAAACACTGAGCTCTACCAAATGTGTGAGCACCTGACATCAAAAAAAAAAAAAAAAAAGTAAAAAAGTCACACCTTGTCACAGTAAAAAGGACCTTAATGTATAATTTTGGTTATTTCAGGCAAATAAAGAAAGATTACCAGACAAGGCTACTAGATCAATGCTGGTGTTAAGCCCCACATTGCTAAACCTGTCTTTTAAACGGTCGAGAGTATTGTTGAAACCTGGCAAGTTTGAGTTGGCGAGTGTCCGGTTTGCTGTGAACCCATCCCTTCTTCCTAGTGGAACTGCCCATGAAGGACCGCCTGCCTGCAACCATGAACTAATTTTAGACCAGATTTGTTGTATTGTACAGAACTAATTTTAGTAAATTACTTACCAGGGTGCTGACAGATTGCTCAGATGCAATAGTGAGAATATCAGCGCAGGAAACAGTGTTGGGGCAAGCACTCTCTAAGGCAGCCTTCATGGCATCAATAACTTCATAACCCCTAGCTGAATTATTATTTGGAATAGCTTCTTTCTCACCATTTACAGGATCGTCCAATAAAATCGACGCATCACATCCCTGAAAACAAACACAAGGTGTCTTTTAAAAAAAAAAAACTCTTTTTTTCAATTTGACTGTGGTGACAGTAATCGAAAAAATAAACAAATGACCATGTGTTAAAGATTGTTTTACTTGAACAAAACAATCATGGAAGTGAAGCCTGATGAGACTGGCACCAATCCTTGGATCTGAAAACGAAGCATTCACGAGCACTTTTCGGATAATGGCTGTCACGTTTGGGCATGTTTCATCGTAAAATGTCGGGGTCAGTTGAGCTTTTGATAACGATCCCTCAAGTAAAACTGCAAAGCATAGAGCAGCTACTATATATTGAAAACAAGCCATTTTCTCAGGCATTCCCCCAAAACAAATGACTCCTGTATTTAGTTTAAATGAGAATATGAGATGGAAGGTGAGTTCAGAGTCTTAAATCATCTTTATTTATAGACGGACAAAGGTGTTTGGCAGCTTATTCACGTCTATATCTTTGCGATAGAAAAAATATAAAAGGATAATATTAATTTTTAATGTTTATATATATATATATATTAATTTCATCATTATTTTTTAAATTTAAATTTCATCTTGAATTTTTTAGAAAATAGTGGAATTTTACTATTAGCATTTTAAAATAGAGTCAAAATATTTTTTTATACATGACAATTAAAGTCAAGTTTATTATTTCTTGGAGCCAAAGTATAATTTTATCATTACTAATTTAAAATTTATAAATTATAAAAAGGCTAAAAGGGAAATTTCCATTTTAAGGGGATCAGAGTCTCTGCCAAATTCCTGACTCCGTCTTTATGATAATTCACGTTTACTTCATACTTTTATTTTTAAATTTTTATAAATTTTTTATATATTTTTTAAATTTTTATAATTTTTAAAATATATTAACATGATATATAAAATAAATATGCTACGTCATCATAAAATAGACATTAATTATCATATCAAAATTACTTTTAAAAAATTAAATTTTTAATTAATATTTTCATTTAAAAATAATAACTTAGGGTCAACAAATTTTAAATGTTTGAAAAGTCAAATTAACAACAGTTAATAACTAAATGTTTGAAAAGTCAAATTAATTTATTAGTATACTATTTAATATTGATGTGACATAGCGTTGGCTTCTTTGGAAAGGTCTTGTACATTGTTTGTCGGTTAGCGAGTAATTTCCTTGGTTTCTAGGCAATGATTTCTTACGCGGTTAGTTAAAAGCATTTAGAAAAAAAGAATACTACATCTTTGAGAGATTTTGTTTCCTAATTGCCATTAATTCAAACTCGTGGACCTTCAATCTTCTTTGGTTTTTTTTACTACAGCAAACCTGGAATTGTTGTTGTTTGAAGGGTAAAACACCATGTTGCTCTCAGAAGCTGAGCTTGAGTTCCTTGAAGTAGCTGATCATGCCATACTGTATTCAATTTTTGTTGCAAATGGAAAAGAGATTAAAGTTTTAAGTGAAACGAAGGATTGAAGGCTTTGATTGAATTGATTTTCAATTTGTTTATTTTGGCTTGGAGAATTATCTGATATTCACAGTGTGAACTCAATGTTTCCTATCTATAAGCTTCTGCCACCTCTGCCCCTCATCCTATTTCTTTGGATAATGTGATACAAGTCATCCTTAAATGATTACATCACACAAAAATAAACAGGGTAATTTATGCTTAAAGTTACTCGGTTATTAGTAAATTTACATTTTAATTATTTAATTTCTAAAAGTTATAAAAAGATTATTGAACAATTTAAAAATTTTTATTTAAATCACTAGAATGCTAGAATCTATGTTATATGCCTTTCTCTATTTATATCGCCTGCGGTAATAGAAAGTTATCTTTCTCTTCTTATTCTATAATTTATTTTTTTCATAAAATAATTTTAAACGTTACGAATATGTGAACCAAAATTTAAATAGTTTTTTTCTCTGATTTTTGGCACTAATTATTACATCGACTTAGATCTAAAGTGTGTTTTTTACTCGTTAACAGATATTGATTCATCATACAAGTAATCAAATAGTAGCTTGGAGCTCACTAGTTGCACTTTAAAAAAAATTAATAACTCAATAATTTAAATAAAAATTTTTTAATAATTCAATAATTATTTTATAATTTTTTAAAATTAAGTGACTAAAACATAAAAATAATTTATTGAAGAAAGTAATATTATTGTATAGCGGATTATGGCATACCGTGATGTAAAAAGTATATATATAAATTAAATGAACTTTTAAGTTGTATTAGTAGTCGGTAAAATTAAGTTTCAGAATCATTTAATACCTTCGGTTTGAAATCTTTAACTTGTAAGGGTGTTATTGATTTTATATATTTAAAATATTAAAACATAATAATAATTTACTTGATTAAATTTTTAATTATTATTTAATTGAAATATTATCTAATTAATTCGTAATATTAACTTAATCTTTAATATATTATATAAATATAAGCATAAAAAATGACATATGAGCACAAATATTATAAATATAAAAATCTGTCCTATTTAATTCCTGTTCATTCTTTACAGAATGTGATTTATAAGGAAAACTAGGTAAAAAAACAGAAGTTGAAGAAGTAGAAGGTCTTGAAAGCTAGAATAAATATCATCTTTGAAAAGTCTAATTAATTATAGGAAGTTGCCCCTTTTGAAAGCTCAAATATATTCCATATTGTTGTGGGTAGCAAGTAATTTTCATGCTTTCCAGGGGCGAATGCAAAGGGTAGAAGGGTTCAATCTTATAAATAAAAAATTACATTTCAATCTCTTTAAATTGCTCTTGAAATAAAATTTTTTAATATTTTTTAACCATATAAACGCTTTTAAATTTTTTCTAAATTTGCAGGCAATGAATTCTGATATGGTTTGTGAAAAGCATGACTTCACAAGCATTTAGAAAAAGAATATAGCATATTCTCAAAAGATGATGTTTCCTAACTATAATATTGCCCTTATTTCAAACTCCCCGACTTCTTTTATTTTTTACGAAAACAAGCCTTGATTGTTATTGATTGAAGGGCTAGTGTCGTTCACAAGAGCTAGAGCGGACGAATTTGGAAGGATTTCTAAGGTCGAAATTTAGTTATAAATGATTTTTTTTTTATTTTAAAGGGTTAAAATGTAAATTCACTATATATAAATGTATAATTTCGTTATTTATATAAAGATTAAACTAATAATTTTCAGTTTGTTAAAGAGGGTCAAAATGTACTTTTCCTAACCCTTAAATTTGCCCTTCAACTATTGGGTAACCATTATAACTTTAGAATTTATGTATAGATATTAACAAGTAAGTTGAGTGTCATATTGTAATTGACTGAAAATATGTTATGTGGTATACTTTAATTATGTCACATGTCAATTAATTTTTTTAATATTATTAATACCATTAAGCTAAATTAATTTACATAATGTAATTGTAGTTATCAATCTATCCTAAAATTGAAAATATTAATATACTTTAGAAAAAACTTTAAGCCAAAAGTATACATTTATAATTCAAATAACTATATATTATATTTTCCCAAGCTTAACCCTAATGCAACTTTAGGGGTAATATATAGAGCATAATTTCCTAAATAACAAAATTTATTTTGATATATTGTGAATATAATTTTTCGACTTTATATACAAGGTTAAAAGTGATAATAAATGTTTTATAAAATACTAAAAAGTAAAATATAACTTGTGAAATTAAAAAAAAAATTGGATTAATGAGACAGGGAATGAGTTGTAGAGCAGGCCAGGATTTTCAAACATACATGCATTATTTACAACTTGTCTAAGTATTAATAATTGACTTCTTTGAAATTGATTTATTGATTCACATTTTTTGCGTGAAATATAAATGGAATTGGATTCTCCACCCTTTCAGTTGGTCGGATGCTTTCTGTCACTAACTGTACGGTAAAGAAAAAATATCAACAAAAGAGAAAAAGGGTATATTAGTGATAGTACAAACATAGAACCGAAACAGAAAACACTGCTATAAACTTTATTTGGTCTTTGAGCCTCCTTGATTGACTTACTAGTTATAGTACAATAATTTACTACAATCTCCATAAAATCTCACTTCGAAATTATTATTGGAGATAGTAATTCAATTTATGTGGCATGTGATAAATTGAAATTTTAATCATTAAATTTGAATTATAAAATTTAAATATATATTATTTATAGTTAAGTATGGAATATAGTTTATTTTTTATAAATGTATTTTTTAAAAAGTTTTAAATGTATAATATTTAAAGAATGGTATTAAAAGAAATAAATAAAATAAAAATAATTGATAACCTTAACATTAATGCCACATTTGGTAAATGTATGATAATTCCGATAATAAAAGTAAAAGGGAAGCTCTATATTTAGGGGTGGATTACATTTCAATATCTTTATTGAAAAAATGAGTAAATTAGTCCTTATACATTTTGAAACAAGCAAACTAGCCCCTCGTTAAAATTTATCTTTTAAATGATTATGTGGAACATTAATTTAAATCGTTAAATTCTAATTTGGTCCCTAAACTATAGCTAAAACATCATTTTGATTTTTTAAAAACTTAGTTAAGTTACTTATTACTGTATCTTAAGGTTATTTTCACTTTCAATCCTTATACATTGGTTGTGTAACACCCTTAACTCATACCCGTCACCAGAATAGGGTTATGGAGCATTACCAGACTTATCACATAATTAATCATACATTTCATATTCAATAACCATATCCAAACAAATCATTCAATTTCAATCATATAGTCCATAATACGAACCTTTAAGGCCCAAAATAAGCCTCTAAAACAATTTGGGACTTAAACATAAACTTATGAGAATTTTGAGAAAATAATGAAAATTTCAAAGTACAGGGGACACATGCCCGTGTGGCCAGGCCGTGTGTCTCACACGGCCAAGAGACAAGCCTGTGTCACAAGCCGTGCGGACATTCGAAATGGGATCACATAGTCGTGTCCCAGCTTATGCTTGACCTCGTGTAACTCACTGACTTGGGTCACACGGCCAACCACACGACTGTGTGACTAGCCCATGTAACTCACTGACTTGCTTTCATTAGAAATCTCAGGGAACACACAGCCGTGTCATCTGGCCGTGTGTCATACACGGCCAAGACACACGCTCGTGTCTCTACCCGTGTAGACAAAAATAAGCTATGTTCCAAGCCATATTTCTCACCCAAATTTGTATTAACCTAAACCTTTCAATTGACATATAGCTACAACATAATTGGGCATTCAGACAACCAAAATCAAGTCTAAAACATGCAATATCCATGCACACAACATGATATCCATAAACACATTTACTTGATCACTTTTAAACATACCATATATACTTCCAAAGTCTACCTAATTGGTCAAAGGCATATATACATTATCTTACCTATAACATAGCATACATACCCTATCACAATCTTAACCATTTGATCCTCACCATACCAATTCACAACAAGGCATTCACATAACAATATATCAACACATCATATAAGGCTAATTTCACTTATATATACATACCAACACATATGTGATAAACGATAAATTATACATATTTTTACCTCATGCTTAGCTTAATTTCCAGATGAATTATCATTGAATTTTTGGAAATTGGTGCTCTTAATACTTCTATTTCATGTTTTATACTCAAGAGAGAACAGGGAAAAGAAAAGAACGAAAAACGGGCCAAAAACAGAGAAAATGGGCCAAAGTGTAAAAACAACATGGCTCAAGGATTCATCACACGGCCGTGCCACATAAAGTCCAACACGACCCAGCCTCGACAAGCACTGCCAGACCACACGGCCGAGCCACCTCAACAGGCCTACACACGGCCTCTTGTCGATCCACACGGGCGTGGCCCACAGGCGTGTACCTGTCGTGAGATAGTTCAATTTCACTTGGAAAAGGATACTTAGGGGGCTAAGAAAGGCATTCCAAAACTCTATATAAAGACCCTAGGAGGCAACTTCAAGGGTGTGCTTATTTCCCATTACGGGAGTACTCTTTCTCCCACAAAGGAGTGTCTTATTTCTGCTAACACAGAGAGTGGAAGCAAGGGATTACTCCAAGGGAAGCCGATTGATTCATCCTAGAAGCCGAATTCTACATCAAGACAGAGGATCTCCCTAAATTCCTTTAGGGGTTTTTGGGTTCTTTATGTTTTATTATCTTATTTCTTCTAAGATGTATTCTTTATTAATTATGAACTAAATCCCCTAAATACTTGAGGAGGATGAAACCTAAGACAGATCTTGTTATTATTTTGTCTTGAGTTATATGATAAATACTTGAATTGTTCATAATTATGTGTTCTTAATTCTTGTTTTAATAATCCTAGGTATTAATTCAAGAAACTGATATGCTTATGCAGGGGACCAAAAGTCCCTATTTAAGAGTAGATCTAGCATAATTAAGCGGAGTTGCATGCAACCCTAGACATAGGGCAACATAAATCTACCGGATTAGGGTCAAACCTAATAAGGGGATCCATAAATCGAGTTAATGCAAGACTAGGGGTTTTAACTATAAAGAGATTTCAGTTAATCAACCTAGGATTAGTTGTTCTTATCCTCGACGGAGATATTAACATAAGTTAGTGATATCTACGGATCAAGTCAAGTGAATAAATCATCTAGCTCAAGAATTGATAACAAGTGAAGTCTAGGTGGATTCTCCCTTGAGTATTGCCAAATCAATCAGCCTTTCCCAAGAGTTTTTCCCAATTTACTTTTTGTGCATTCTTAGTTTAGTTTTAGAATTAGTTTTATAAAAACCTCTTTTATTTTTTAGGCTAGATAATAGAAAGGAAGTTAGTACTAGTACTTTTGATTCCCTTGGGTATGATAACTCGGTCTTGCCGCTAAACTATACTACTGTTCGATAGGTGCGCTTGCCTTAAAATCGTGATATTAGTTAATTTTTGGTATGATCATTATTATAAATTTTATTACTTTATATCACGCATATTAAGTTTTTGGCACCGTTGTCAGAAAACTGAAATATTAAGAAAACTCGATTTCTATTACTTTAGCCATTATTATATTTATTTTCAATTTTCTTATTATTTTTATTTGTTTTTATTTATTTTAATTTTTTCTTTTTTCCTTCTTAGGTATTTCTAGTTTATGACTAGAAGAAACCCAGGAGGACCACTACTTTTTGACGAAGATTTGGAAGCTACAGTTCGCAGAACTCGTAGAGAGATCAGAAGAAGCCTACATTATCCAGAACAAGAACAAGAACAAGAACCAGAACCTACTGAAAAGATGGAAGCAAATCAAGATAATCAACCACCTCCCGCGATAGCCGCGCAACCAGTGAACCAAGATGATGCTCCTCGTACTATGTATGATTATTCTAAACCGAATTTGGCTACTACTCAATCTAATATTATTAGACCTGCTATTGCTGCAAATAATTTTGAATTGAAACCTAAGACTATTCAGATGATTCAGCAATTTGTGCAGTTTGATGGTTTATAGGATGAAGATCCCGATTCACACTTATCCAACTTTTTGGAATTTTGTGATACTTTTAAAATAAATGGTGTTTCTGATGATGCCATTCGCCTCCGATTATTTCCTTTTTCCTTGAGGAATAAAGCTAAACAATGGTTAAATTCTCTACCACGAGGCTTAATCATTACATGGGAACAGATGACTGAAAAGTTTACTTAAATATTTTCCTCCAGCTAAAATAGCTAAATTACGAAACGATATCTCTTCTTTTGTGCAGATGGATTTAGAGACACTTTACGATGCCTGAGAGAGATACAAAGACCTTTTGAGAATGTGCCCTCACCATGGGTTGCTTTTGTGGTTACAAGTTCAAACCTTTCACAACGGTTTGAATCCATCAACAAGGCAGATGATCGATGCAACCGCAGGAGGAACAATCAATAACAAAACACCAGAAGCAGCTTATGAATTTATGGAAGAGATGTCATTAAATAACTATCAGTGGCAAGTCATGAGGACAAAGCCGACAAAAACTACTGGAGTTTTTAATATTGATGTTGTCACCATGCTTACTAATCAGGTAGAGCTGTTAAATAAAAAGTTTGATAATTTTGTTGGTTCTACGTAGGCACACCCAGTGATGCAGTGTCACGCAACTCAAGGAAATATGTTCAATCCAGACTACTCCTCCTATGGATACAGTATAGAAACTAAGCAAGCCAACTATATGGGTAACAATACTAGACCTCAAAATAACCCTTATAGTAATACTTATGATGCAAGTTGGCAGAATCACCCCAATTTTTCATGGGGAGGGTAAGGAAAACAAAGACAACCACCTCCTCCGGGATTTCAGCAGCCACCACCATAACAGGAGAAAAAGCCAAACCTGGAAGAGATGTTCACCAAATTTATGGCCATGTCAGAAACCCGTTTCTAAAATACCGAAACGGCACTAAAGAACCAACAAGCATCCATTCAAGGGCTCGAGAATCAGATTGGTCAACTCGCCAAGTTAATTTCTGAAAGACCACGAGGAGGGTTACCAAGCAACACCGAGACTAATCCTAAGGAACAACTCAATGCTGTGACTACAATAGATGAGGAAGGATTAACCAAAACCAGACCAAATCCATGTAAGGAGACTGTGGTAAGTAAAGGTAAGGCCGAGGTAAGTAATAACGAGCCGGTCATCAAAGAATATAAACCTCGTATCCCATACCCAAACGCGCTAAAGAATGACTGCACAGATGAGCAATTCGGTAAGTTTCTTAAACTCTTAAAGAAATTACATATCAACTTACCGTTTATTGAAGCAATTTCACAGATGTCGAAGTACACAAAATTTTTAGAAGAACTTCTCACTAATAAAAGGAAGTTGGAAGAACTGTCCACAGTGGAACTCAACGAAGAATGCTCAGTTATTCTCCAAAATAAACTACCAACCAAACTAAAAGTTCCAGGGAGTTTTACTATTCCTTGTTTATTTGGTAGCCTAGACGCCAAAAATGCTTTAGCTAATTTAGGGGCTAGTATAAATGTCATGCCTTATAAACTGTTTAAACAACTAGGTCTTGAAAAACCTAAGCAAACCAAGATGAGCATTCAACTGGCTGATAAAACTATTAGGTTTCCTAAGGGAATAATTAAAGATGTGCTTGTTAAAATTGATAAATTTATATTCCCAGTTGACTTTGTTGTTTTAGACATTGATGAGGATAGCAATGTACCCTTAATTCTAGGGCGACCCTTTTTAGCAACTGCAAGAACAATAATTGATTTAGGAACAGGTGAACTTACACTACGTGTAGGTGACGACAAAGTTACTTTACAAGCTCGAAACTCGATTAAGACTGTTGATAATAATATAGTTACGAGTCCTTGTAAAAACACTGAACTCACCACCCAACCTTCTATGTAGGATACACTCCACATAAAGGCAACTCAATCATAGATAAGTCCATCCAAGAGAGATGCACCTGAAAAGCGAATGCTCCAGATTGAGGAACTAGATGAGTGGCTGAACTATCATGAAAAGCCCTAAGTATGCCATACCAACCCAGAGCATCACCAAGACGACCCTCAGGTGAAAACAAATCAAATTAAGGTAGGAGATAAGGTAATATTAGGGGAAGATGATCCTCGAATCTTGAATTCAAAAGAACATACAATTGACATACCCTTCCCCTATGGTCCAATAAAAATAAAACATGAGTCACTCGACACTTTCAAGGTAAGCCACACTCGACTCAAATCTTACGTTAATAATGAAATTGCAAGCAGGATAAAAGAGTATCAACTCTTCAAGCCGCCGTGACCAAACAAACTTGAGAAAAGTCGAGCTTAGACTATAAACAAGCGCTTCTCGGGAGGCAACCCGAGCACTAACTTAGTAAATTATTTTATTTCAGCTTTCTAAATACATTAACTAACCCTTTGAATGCAGGATTTTTTGAGCCATACGGTCATGCCCACGGGTGTGCCTAAGGTCGTGTGGACACTACAGGAAGAGACACGACCGTGCAATTTGGCCGCGTACAAGCAGGGTAAAATTTTTCTAACACACGGGCTTCGACAAATTGCCACGGCCGTGAGATGTGGCAGTGGTGGAAACTACCAATTGGGTGTGTGACATGCCCGTGTCCCAAGACCGTGGTCAAACCTGCCAATTCAGACATAGGCGTATGATCCTTTACATGGCCGTGGGGCCAAATTACTGTTACTTAATTTTTATTTTTAATTTTCATTTTCTTTACTTTTTATTTCTCTTGTTCCTTTTATTTTACAATTAAATTCCTATTGAGTAATACTTGAACTTTACACAGTTATGATTAATTTCTCCAGTCACCCAAAATCATGAACTTCAAGTATTCCTTCCTCCAAGACAGCTTTCACAATTCAAGGGTTCCATCCGATATTCAGGGAGTTTTACTTCTCTCCCTAACTTATGATCTTGTGCTTCTATTACTATTAATGTTATCTTTGTACATTAAGGGCAATGTACATCTTAAGTGTAGGGGGAAACTCACTTTCATTCTTTATATTATCTTTGAAATCCCTGAAAATTGCTCTCAAATCTCGAATTCTCTGCATTAATCTCAATCTCCTATTAGGAATTAATTCTGATTGATTTATGATTTTTATTGATGTGTTAAGAATTAAGACATAGGTGCTTATGCTTTGATTATTCAAACTTTAAAACACTAGGGAATCAAACATGATAAGTTAAAATTTGTGAGAATTTAAATTTTTTCTAAGTTATTTTCCCTAATTTTAAGTGTTATCTTGAGATTTGAAATTCACAGGATTGACATCAAAAGCCATAATTCTGGTGAGATTTTTGAGTCTTTTGAGCATACATTCTTTCATGCTCACTTTTATTATTGCTTTGAGTGAGTCAATACTGATTTGTTATTATAGAAATTGCTTCAATTATACATGTCAAGACCACATCATTGATTTGATATACCAAAATGATAAAGGCACCTAGGATTTAACCCACTTACTCCATAAAAGCCTACCTCCATAAATTAACCCTTAGTGAACCCCATTGAACCTAACAACCCATTTTTTGACTCACCCCTAATATTAACCTATAACCCGTTTATGTTGAATTATATTCAATTATTTTGATCCCTATTTTTGTCGAGATTTGAGTTGAATCATTATCTAGCTTTGTTCTCTTTTTCCAGTTTGTAAATATTCAAAGTATGATATTTGATTTGTTCTTAAAAAAAAAAACAAAAAAAACAACAAAAAAAGATGTATATATAGTTAACTCAGTTGTAATCTGTAATAGTTCAATAGTTTTTGCATATTTCTACAAGCTTCTAGAACGGTGTCATCATAAGGCTTAGCTCTAGGAATATGTTCTAGTAATAGAGATTTTTCTAGCTAGATGATCTTTCAATTCAATCTCGATTTTAACCCTTTCTTTTTTCAGCTTGTGACAACACCCCTAACCAAAGCCCCATTACAACCATTGAAAGAGCTTTTGATCGATGTGTCATATCAATCTACAGTGGTGGAGATTTGATTTTTTTGCAAGCCTATGGTAATAAATTTTTAGGTTGACTAAAGAGTACTTAATTCTTGAACTCTAAACACTTTGAGTGGATAGAGTGAATATTTAGTGAGGATGTCAACTCTTATTAATTTTGGATTGAAAAGTAATTACTTAAGAGAAGAGAGGAAACCTATGTTTCTGTGATAAAATTCTCAACTTAGAGTGTTTGGATCTTTAATGTTTTTCTGGTTGAATTGTCATTGTATGATTACTTGTGGATTAGTTTGAAACATTATTGATAAAGATTGTGGGTTGAGAAGAATGATTCTTAATTGTGAGTTGAGATTTTGCTTGAGGACAAGCAAAGGCTTAAGTGTGGGGGTATTTGATAAACGATAAATTATACATATTTTTACCTGATGCTTAGCTTAATTTCTGGATGAATTATCATTGAATTTGTGGAAATTGCTGCTCTTAATACTTCTATTTCATGTTTTATACTCAGGAGAGCACAGGGAAGAGAAAAGAATGAAAAACGGGCCAAAAACGGAGAAAATAGGCTAAAGAGTAAAAACAACACGGCCCAAGGATTCACCATACGGCCGTGCCATATAAAGTCTAACACGGCTCAGCCTCGACAAGCACGGCCAGATCACACGGCCGTGCCACCATCAACAGGCCCACACAAAGCCTCTTGTCGATCCACACGGGTGTGGCCCACGAGCGTGTACCTGTCGTGAGATAGTTTAATTTCACTTGGAAAAGGATATTTAGGGGCTAAGAAAGGCATTCCAAAACTCTATATAAAGACCCTAGGAGGCAACTTCAAGGGTGTGCTTATTTCCCGTTAAGGGAGTACTCTTTCTCCCACAAAGGAGCACCTTATTTCTGCCAACACAGAGAGTAGAAGCAAGGGATTACTCCAAGGGAAGCCGATTGATTCATCCCAGAAGCCAAATTCTACATCAAGACAGAGGATTTCCCTAAATTCCTTCAGGGGTTTTTGGGTTCTTTATGTTTTGTTATCTTATTTCTTCTGAGATGTATTCTTTATTAATTATGAACTAAATCCCCCAAATACTTGAGGGGGATGAAACCTAAGACAGATCTTGTTATTATTTTGTCTTGAGTTATATGATAAATACTTGAATAGTTCATAATTATGTGTTCTTAATTCTTGTTTTAATAATCCTAGGTATTAATTCAAGAAACTGATATGCTTATGCAGAGGAGCAAAAGTCTCTGTTTAAGAGTAGATCTAGCATAATTAAGCGGAGTTGCATGCAACCCTAGACATAGGGCGACATAAATCTACTGGATTAGGTCAAACCTAATAAGGGGATCCATAGATCGAGTTAATGCAAGACTAGGAGTTTTAATTAGAAAAAGATTTTAGTTAATCAACCTAGGATTAGTTGTTCTTATCCTCGACGGAGGTATTAACATAAGTTAGGGATTTCTACGGATCAAGTCAATTGAATAAATCATCAAGCTCAAGAATTGATAACAAGTGAAGTGTAGGTGGATTCTCCCTTGAGTATTGCCAAATCAATCAGCCTTTTCCAAGAGTTTGTCCCAATTTACTTTTTGTGCATTCTTAGTTTAGTTTTAGAATTAGTTTTATAAAAACCTCTTTTATTTTTTAAACTAGATAATAGAAAGGAAGTTAGTACTAGTACTTTTGGTTCCCTTGGGTACGATAACTCGGTCTTACCGCTAAACTATACTACTATTCGATAGGTGCGCTTGCCTTAAAATCGTGATATTAGTTAATTTTTGGTACGACTATTATTATAAATTTTAGTACTTCATATCACGCATATCAATATGCCAAATCAAGCTAAATCACATGGTTAATCATAAATCAAAACATATAGGCTTCATTAGCCAAAATAACTTATACATGCCATATAACCAAAATACATAAAGTCCAAAAGTATCCAAAACAACTAATGGATAGTGTGATGAGATCTCCAGTGTCTTCCAATCCGAGCGAGCTTTCGTATCACTATAAAGCACGGAAAAGTAAACAAAGTAAGATATTAAACTTAGTAAGCTCGTATGGCTAATAAGTACAACTTACCATTCATCCACAATTTAAAGAAGCATAAGTAAACATAGGTAAGTTTTAGTCAAACCAAAGATTAACACATAAACATAACCATGTTAATCATTTATGAATACAACAACTATAAATTACTTATCATACTTATCGCGAATACCTGAACTGATCCATATCTTCTATTATATCCTCGTACCGTCATCTATCTCCGTTGAACCATTTTGAATAATATCAGATACTCGGGTATCTCGCGTACTAAGTGTCATCACATGGTCAAAACCATCTCTATCACATATCTCATATAAATGCTCACTATTGAGCCATCACTAAGTTTGCTCACACAAGCTGTCGAATAAGTTGTAACTATATAGTGCTGTTCCCAGATGTCGAGTAACCGCAACACATGCCAAAAAACTTAGCTACCAATAAAATGTACATGACTAGTACTCATAACACGGTAACCCCTAATAACATGTCATTTGTATCCTATCTATTTCTAAGGTTCAACTGGGATCCATATATTGCCAATAACTTGTCGAGAATCTCCGTAGTATCGTATCATAATAATTATATCAATTAATCATTTAAACACATATAATTTAATGCTTATTAAACATACAAACTTACCTTGAATTTGAATGATGGCAAACGATCGTCTAATTGATAACTTTGTGTAAAGCCCAAAAATTCTAATTTTTGTTTTTGTGGAAATGTAACACAAATATCTGTCTACTTCAGTGGTTAAGTGTTCTAGGAGTGTGTGAAAGGTTCTAAGTTCAAGCCCTGTCTTTGGAAAATTTTGGAATTTTTCTGAATAAAGCCTTAACCTTGCTCAAAGGGCTTAAGTTTAATTGTTGATAAGTACACATCAGAATGGGCCTGTTGGTTTGGTAGGTAAGTGGAGTGTTAGTGTGTAGGTCTTAAGATCGAATCCCTGTGTAAGTAGTATTTTTGTTCGGCTCTGAGGGAGAGAGTTTGAGTTGTGTTAGACGTCTGAATAGTGGGTAGTTGATGGAGAGAATTATAGGGAGTGATTTGGGGGATAGGGGAGTTATCCTAATGATTTTCTTTCTGTCAAAATTTTTTACGGTTATTCTTACTTTCTCCCAAAAATCTGACGTCCCTATTCTGTCCTTTTGCCTCTTGTTGGTTCCTTCTTTCGCCTATTCGATTAACCCACTATTGATCTTCTAATCTAGATTGCGGGAATTTCGTCCTGTTGTTATCATAGTGGTCTCTGGTTCAACTATTTGATTGATAGGTAAGTTTTGCGACTCTACAATTTCTAGTTCAGGTTAATGTTGAGTGGTTTCGGTTTAAGGGAAAGTTTTGAGGCTGGAAATCTCACTTAGTTGATTTGGATTCGAAGTTGACTTTATTTTTGGTAGCGGTAAGTTGGTTCTATACTGTTGGATTTTGTATTAGACTCAAGAATTCGACTTGGAATATTCTGTTTATAGGACTTGGAAGGCTTGGAATTGCGTATTGTACGAAAACCAGTTGTCTACCAAAAAACACAGAACATGGGGCTTTGGTAAAAGCAGAAAACCCCACTGTTGACGCCAGACGAGCGTGTGGTCATCCATGTGGTAGGCCGCGTGCTTTGACACGGGCGTGTGTTCGACGAGGCCAGGCTGTGCACGCAAGATACAGCCGTGTGATGGCCACGTAGGCCGTATGCGACACACAGGCTAGACTAAATTAGGCCATGTGGGCCACACATATTGGCCACACGAGCATGTAGGTCCAAACGGATAGTCCACACGGGTGTGTGAGATTCTAGGCAAGGCCAAATTGGGCCGTGTGGACCACATGAACGTGTAGGTTTACATGGGCAGGCCATATTAGCGTGTGAGCCCATTTAACTAAAATGTTTCCTAAGGTTGTACGGGTCGCCCAAGTCAGCTATGAGCCTATTGTAGGGTCAGTAAGCACTACTTAGACACTTAAATGTGTGAACTGAGTGTATGATATATGTATTGGGCATGATGATTATATGTATGTATACTGAACTATATGTGTAACTCATAACCATGTGGTAGCATGTCATTTATTATATGTCGGACGATGATAATTGAAGGAAGTGTATTGAAAGGCTTTAAGCCTATTGACTGGCAGCTCAACTGTAATATGTATACTGAAAGGCTTTTAAGCTTATTGACTGGCAGCTCAGCTACATTATAGTGATATGTACTGCGTTCAGTGTAGCTTGGAGTGTAGGGTTGGGTGGGTGTTTTAAACCTTACAGGAAGTGTAGGCATGGACGGGATGGTGTATTAGAGGCTAGTGGGTAGGACTCTGTTTTCTGATCACTGCATACATGACTGTTACTGTGATGGGTTAAGGCCCTAATGCATATCTGATATTGAAATTGAAATAGGCTAAGTCCCAAACTGTTACTGAAATTGAAATGAGCTTAGGCCTAGAGTACATTTGACTGTTTATTGTGGTTTACTGTATATTTGTTTTCTTTGAGATTACACACTGAGTTTACATAAACTCACACCTTTTGTTTAATGTGTACAGGTAATCCCTAAACTTAGACGGATTTGTGTGACGAAGGACTCAGCGGTGGCCACACGGTTATTGGACTATTTTATTTACGTTTATGATTTCTAATTTAATTTGGTTTATTTTTATTGTAATTTGGGACTTTTGGACTTTTTGCCTAGATTTGAGATTTACATGGTGTTTTGTGGATTCTAATTGCTAGATGTGGTAAACTCAGTTTTCAAAAAGAAAAAGCTTTCCCTAAACACACGGTTTACTTAAAACAATTTTTAAAGCTTCCGCAACAAACTATGTTTTAAAACAATCGATTAATGAGGAAGTGATTTTGGAATTATTAAGAGATAAAGAAAAGTAATTAAACGGGAATGGTTTTATCGTGACGACTTAGCTTTCAAAACCTGTCATGTGACATCGCCAGATTCGGCCATAACGCCTAGGCTGGGTTTGGAGTGTTATATTTAGTGGTATCAGAGTCAAGTTGCAAAACTCGGTTGTGGATTTTGGTTTTTAAATTTGTTTTTATTAAATGATTGATTTTCGAAAGATTGAAATGATTTGATTAAGTATATGGTATACCGAGTCTCTAATGCCGATTCTATAAGTATTCTGAAACTATGATATGCTTAAACTGAAGATACTATAGACAGTTTATTCTGAAGCTACTGTAGGCAGTATATAGTAAAACACTTTAGTTAGTATAAACTGAAAGCTGTAGTAAGATTGATAGATACTGCGACATACGAAAATAAACTCTAAATTACTAAAATTGTTTTCATAAAACATTTGTTAAAAAATATTAAACTTTAACTGATTCATAAAACTCGTAATACAGATAAATCTGAGTTAGACAACAAGCGCACGTGGTACCTGTAGACGTGGTATCCGAGGCCGTGGTAGAGGTTGTTGTGGGGCTCAAGCTGAGTCTTCCTTTTATTGGGGTAGTATACCGTATCTGGACACTAGTGAGACATCGATGTCACCTGCTACTGAGACTGGGTCTTGTGATCACATGGCTGGGAACGACGCATTGTCCCAGGCTATGCTAAATATATCAAAGTGGGTCGTTGGGCCTAACATTGGATCTGAGGGTCGAGGGTCAGTTACAGAATGACTCCGGTCCAATGGAGCTGAGCTTTTTAGGGGTGTCACTAGATTCGCCCGTAATGTGGCTGAATTCTGGATGGAGGCCATTGAGCGGATTATGGATGATCTAGATTGCACCTCTAAGTAGAAATTAAAGGGTGCAGTCTCGTTGCTTCGTGACGAGGCATACCAGTGGTGGTTGACCATTAAGGAGGGCACTCAGTCTGAACGATTTACATGGGAGTTTTTCAAGACTGCCTTCTAAGGGAAATATGTGGGGGCGAGTTACGTGGATGCTTGTAGGAGATTGAGCCACTATGCGCGAGGTATGGTAGTATCTGAGTATGAGAGGTGTGTCCGCTTTGAGGATGGCCTTAAGGATAATTTAAGGGTTTTGAAAGCTTCACAGAGGGAGCGAGAGTTTTCTGTTCTGGTCGAGAAGGCCAAGATCGTTGAGGATGTTAAGCGCATTAAGCGCCAAAACAAGAGACTGCGAGAGGGGTAAGAACAAGAGGGATTCAGAGTCCTTGAGTTCTATACAAAGGCCTAAGAAAAAGGTTAGATCTGATGGGCAAGTTAGAGCTGGGCCCCCTACTATTGCTACTAGGCTGCAACCATGTATAGATTGTGGTAGACGCCATCAGGGCGAGTGTTGGAAGAAGACTGGGGCGTATTTGAGGTGTGGTCACTAGAGTACTGCATTCGGAAGTGTTCGCTGAGCCCGATCTGATGCAAGCTCTGGGTACTGGTATTGTATAGCCACAAAGGGTGGTTCAACAGCCACCAAGAGGCCGTGGTCAGGCTAGGGGTGGTAATGGTATGGGCTATTGATAGAAAGCACCAGGTAGAGGTGTTGGACAGACTGAAGTAAGGCAGCCTACTCTTGTTTATACTGTTCATCGCCAAGAGGACAGAGATGCTCCAGACGTCATTACTAGTATATTCTTAATTTTTGATGTACCTTACTTTGCATTGATAGACATAGGTTCCACACATTCCTATGTAGCTAGCACTATATCTGAAAAGTTGGGGATTTTGGTTGAGAGCACTACGAGTGAGGTTACTATACTAGTCTGTTGGGGTAGTTTGTCCGGGTTAGTAAACTGTATAGAGACGTTCCTTTAGAGGTTCAAGGGAAAATATTTCTGGTTGACTTAATGGCCCTTCCGGTTGGGGAGTTCGATCTGATTCTAGGAATGGACTAGTTGGTCAAGCATCGTGTCAGTTTGGACTGTGTAACTATGAGGGTCATCTTGAAAATCGAGGGGGACACTGAGGTAGTCGTGATTAGAGAATGTTGGGATTATTTATCTAATGTGATTTCTGCATTGGTGGCTGAGAAACTGGTTCGTAAGGGATGTGTAACAGCTTGAATTTGGGCTTAGTCAGAATAATGATTTTGGGATCACTAACCCGAGGTTGGAGAAATTATTTCTAGTATTTTTTTGTGTTAAAGTATTTTTGTAAGGGTATATGAAAATTTTGGTGAACTAATTTACGCGATTGATGGCTTAATCGCGAAAAAGGACTAAATCGCATAAGGGGCAAAAATTTTAATTTGCTAGTAAATTGAGTTAAATAGCTAGAGAACTAAAATTAAGGGTCCTTAAAGAGAAAATAAGCCCTCCAAGAAGTGATGGTCGGCCATAGTGGTAAGAAAAATAGAAAAGTCAAAGGTTAGGTAAAAATTTGGTGACTTATTTGATAAAAAAAAAATAAATGACCATATTCTCTTCCATCTTTTCTTCACTGAAATTTTTAAAAGAAAAACCCCATTGAAGCTTGAAAATTTTTAGCAACTCACAATCCTTGCAAGTAAGTCAATTTGATGGTTTTACTTGATGATTTTTACATTTTTAGAACCCTTGTAGCATGAGCTAGCTATTGAGGGGACTGTTTTGCAAAATGGTTAAAAGTTGAGAATTTTTCCATGAATGTATAAGTGTTGTTTGCTGGATTTTTATGGAAGAAAATGAATCATTATTGTTAAATAAACAACTTTTGTGAAAGGGTGTTTAGGAAAAACACCAAAAATGGACTATTTTGTAAATGATGTAAGATATAGAGTAATTGTGTGAAATAATGGAAATTTTGGGTTGCCATAAGAGTGAAAAGAGTTTGGTTAGGCTTGATGAATAAGGAAATTTGATAAAAATCAATTTTCGAGCCTAAAGGTAAAATGGTCATTTTGCCAAAGTCCAGGGGCAAAATGGTCATTTTGCCAAATTATGATTTTTGAATCGTTTAGATTAAAATAGTGATTAAATTAGTAAATTTTTATTATTATAGATCAAGAAGTGTGAAACTCGAACCTTGACCAGGGGAAAAGCAAGCTTGTAGATTGAACTGAACTAGCCGTCTACATTTTGTATACCGAGGTAAGTTGTAGGTAAAGAATACAACTTTACTATAATTTTGCATGAAGTCATTGATTGGTTTAAGTTGAATAATTGTGTCTATAAAATGTACATGAGAATATTTATCGAGTATGATTTGTTAAATGAGGATTTTAGTCATGAAATGATGAGAACCTTTGTAATAGAGTCTGGTCGAAATGTAAGAATAGATTGGATATTCTTTTCCAATATACTAGGGATATACAAGAGCTAGTGTAAGACCATGTCTGGGACATGGCGTCGGCCTCGTTACGTGTTAGTGTAAGACCAAGTCTGGGACATGGCATCGACACGGATATGAGCTAGCCAGTGTAAGACTATGTCTTGGACATGGCATTAGCGTAGATACGAGTGTTAGTGTAAGACCATGTCTGGGACATGGATCGGCCTCGTCAGGCAAGCTTGTGACAGCCCGATTTAGGGCCTAAACTGAATAGTGGTTTCGAAACCACAAATCTAAAATAGAAAAAGTTATTGCGATTAACTTTTAATATTTACTATGTGATTGAATGATTGTGTGAAATTTTCGTTACGAAATTTTATTTTTTGGGTGCCTAATTTGGTGTTTAGGACTAAATTGAAATAGGTGGAAAATGTGTGTTCTAATTCATAAAGGTACTTGATTGAAATGGGTTTTAAAAGTAGAGGTCCTTAAATAGTAATTAGTCCACTTGTTAAATTGTTGGACAAAAATGGACATGGAATAGGTAAGATAAGATATTGTTTTTAGTAAGGGCATTTTAGTTATTTTGTAAATAAAAGAATTAAAAAGGGAAATAAAGCCAAAATTTTGTTCATAATCTCCTACCTTAGCTGAATGTAGTATGTCCTCCATAGCTAGGGTTTTTCCAACTTTCAAGCTTGATTGTAAGTGCATCCTAGCGCCGTTTCTAATGTCATTCGTATTTTTTTTAAATCCTCATAGCTCGGTTTACCTATTTCTATCATTATTTTGAGTTAGGGTTTATGTTTAAAAATTTACCCATGAATGGTATGCATGTATTTTGATGTTTTATGAAAGAATATGAATGTTTGGAGTGTGATAAACATCTTTTACTAAGTGATTTTCGATGAAATCGCGTAAAAGGACTAGTTTGTAACAAGTTGTGAAATGTGTGTAAGTGTGTGATTTAGTGAGAATTGTGGGCTGTTATAAGAGGGAAAAAGGTTCAACTAGGCTTAAAATGTAAGGAAATTGAATAAAAATTATTTTACGAGCTTAGGGGCAAAATTGTAATTTTTTAAATTTAGGGGGTAAAAATGAAATTTTTCTATAATGTGATTTTTGGTTCAAATTGAATAGTATGAGTATTAAATGAGCTAAATATGTTATTATAGATCAAGAAAGATGTGGAATCGACTTGGATCGGGGAAAAGAAAAGGTGGTGGATTAGAGTATAAATTCGTCATATTTTGCATCGAGGTAAGTTAATATGTAAATAAATCATTGTTTTTATTTATGTCATAATATTTTGTCATATTATATGAGATGAGGTTGGACATTGAATAATTATTTGATCTAAATTATGAATTGTAGTTGATTAAGAATGAATTGGTAAAATGAGTAATTCTCGGTTGAACTTTCGGAATAGAAAAGATATGAATGATCCAGGATGAGAACACGTGTGTAGTACTATGTGCAGGCTGCTATGTGTTCAAGATGGTTTAGTTCACGTGTGTAGTACTAAGTGGAAGCTACTACGTGTATCATATGGTTGGGGTTAC
The DNA here is from genome assembly GCA_020496765.1 of Gossypium stocksii. Lineage (NCBI taxonomy): Eukaryota > Viridiplantae > Streptophyta > Magnoliopsida > Malvales > Malvaceae > Gossypium > Gossypium stocksii. The sequence continues at coordinate 24,926,640 of CM035623.1, forward strand.
ATGTGTAGTACTATGTGCAGGCTACTATGCGTACCCGATAACTTCGATCACATGTGTAGTACTAAGTGCAGGCTACTATGTGCACCAATCAACTTTAGCTACAAAGCTGGTACTATGTGCAGGCCACTGAATATCTGTTATTATTCTATTCCGATGTGTTCAATGGGAAAGTGGCTAAGTGAAAATGAATGTGATTATGAAATGGCCAAGTAAAAATGAGTGTGATTATGTAAAGACTAAGTGCAAATATAGGTGTATATAAGTACATGAGTAATGTGTTCGATAAATGATCGAACTTCGGTAAGTTTGATGTGGACAAGTGTTATTTGGAAAAATTGATATGAGGAAATTTATGGAAAAGGTGAAATTTGAAATAAAACAGTTTGTGATAGCAGCAGTGGGATGACTTTGAAAAATCACCAAAAATAGTAGACATCGAATTAGAGGTTGAATAAGATATGGAATTAAAGCTTATTGAGTCTATTCTAATAAAAGGAAATAGAGTTAGTAAAAGTTTCCTATATCCTAAGGTATTTAAATTCTTGTAAGACTGGTTTAGAATGATTATGAGATCCCCTATTTTGACATGGAAAAATCATTAAAAATTGTACAAAAATAATTATGGAACATAATTTATATTGTTAGATTCATTAATGAGTATATTTTTATAATAAATAAATGAGAACATCATTTGAATTTTTTATAAATATAAATTTTAGTGAAGAGTGGTCAGGACTGTCTAGTAGCAAAATAGGGGAGGCTTTAATAAATAAACTGTACTAATTGGAGAAACTAAAAATTTTGAAATTTTTATGGTAAGAAGATATATGAGTCTAGTTTCTAGGAAAATTATCGGATCTTAATTTGGAGCTTTGTAGCTCTAGGTAAAAATAATTTAGTGACTGTGACTCGAATGGACAACTTGTAACTGAACTTAAGTAAATGGTAAATTCATGTGTGATTAAGGTTGTATAATTGTGGAAACTTATTTTTGGGATTTATAAATGTCATTAATAGTTTGTTATTATTTACATATTACTTGCTAAGCTATAAGCTTACTTTGTTTTTCTTTCTTATCTTATTTTATAGTGTGATTAAGTTCGTTCGTGACTCGGGAAAATTGTCGGAGGATCACCAACGCTATCCATCCTTCCTTTTGGTATTTTGTAAACATATTTTGGAACTATGGTATGTATAGAAGACTTGAGCATTTTGTTATAAATTATGTTAGTATTACTTGAAATATTGATATTTAATATTTGATATATCACTTGTATTATTCTATCGATGTGGTTTAATATTAGTTAAGTTACAGGTTTATAATATATATGATTTCAATGTCTAAATAAATGATGAATAGTTGAAGGGTTTTAAATTAGATGTTCTTTTATGTCTCTGTTTAGTATGATTACACGTGTGCTATTCTGGTAATGCCTCGTATCCTATTCCGCTGTTAAACTCAAGTAAGGGGTGTTACATTTTAGTGGTATCAGAGCTATGGTTTAGTCAATTTTTAGACCAGTATAGTGAGTGTGAAAGTCTATCTATACATGCCATAAATATATTGTGATAGTGTGGTGACTCCTGACATTACTAAATTGTGTTTTGTTTTTATATAGTAATGGATCTCGATCGTGCAGCAGTTGATGATGTTGCAAGTAATGCACCGGCTCCCGCGTAAAGGACTGTGCCTGTAGAAAGTAGACATAAGACATCGGGTCAGGAAGACTAAGCTAGGAATGCTTTTTTTCAAATGATGAATGACTGGTATACTAATTTTGTTAGAGCAAATCTTAATGCTCAACGTCCTCCTCCCTCACTTGTACCAAAACCAGTCCCTGTAGCTCTACAGAGTATTGATATGCTACAATCGACAAAACCTCCAGTGGATAAGATCCGTAAACAAGGGGCTGAAGAATTTAGAGCTAACATTGATGATGGTCCAGAAAAAGCAGAGTTCTGGCTCGAGAATTCTATACGGATATTTGATGAATTATCTTGCACACCTGAGGAGTGTTTAAAATATGCTGTATCATTACTGAAAGATTCGGCCTATCATTGGTGGAAGACTTTGATATCCATAGTTCCAAAGGAAAAAGTAACATGGGATTTCTTCTTGGAAGTGTTTCGAAAGAAATATATTAGTTAGCGATTTATCGATCAGAAATGGAAGGAATTTCTTGAGTTGAAATAAGGTAAGATGATAGTGGCTGAATATGAACACGAGTTTGTAAGGTTCAGTAAATATGCACAAGATGGACTTAATGAAGATATCAATGTGTTAGTGGGAATTCTAGAATTAAAAGAAATGGTGGTACTGGTTAACAAAGCTTGTAAAGATGATGAGTTGAATAACGAAAAGAGACAAACTGCTATTGAAGCCCGAGATCAAAGGAAGAGGCTGATGAACAAGTTATTTCAATCCCAGACAAAGAGGTCCAGAGAGATAAATCCTCGAAAGACAACTCCAATGAGGATTCACGCCAAGATCGTGGGAAATCCTATTTGGGTTCTAGAACTCCAGCTACATCAATCGCGAGTGTGGGTAATGTGAGATCTAATAGGCCCGAATGCCACCATTGTGGTAGATGACACTTCGGTGGGTGTTATATGATTAGTCGTGTCTGTTACAAATGTGGCTCCAGAGAACATTTTATTAAAGACTGTCCCGAGAAAGTGGAAGAAGAGAAGCTCAGAGTGTTAGAGCAGAGTAATACTATTGGCAGAGGTAGACCCCCGTAGAATATCGGAGGTGGGACTAGTAGTAGAGGCATGGTAAAAGACCCAGTTGCAAGGTCAAAAATAGGAACACCTGCTAGAGCTTATGCAATACGAGCTCGTGAGGAGGCATCATCTCCCGATGTGATCACTGGTACATTCTCACTTTATGATACTGATGTTATTGTATTGATTGACCTTAGGTCCACTTATTCTTATATTTGTGTAAATTTAGTACATAGTAAGAAATTGTCTGTTGAATTAATTGAATTCGTGGTTAAAGTATAAAACCCTTCATGCAAATATGTACTAGTAGATAAGGTAAGGATTATTTGATGTGATTTCAGTTATTACTGCTCAGAGGTACGTCAAAAAGGGGTATGATGCTTTTCTTGCTTATGTATTAGACATTAAGGTATCTGAGTCGAAGATTCAGGTAGTGTTGGTGGTATGTGAATTTTATTATGTGTTTCTAGAGGAATTACCAGGATTACCACCAGAAAGAGAAGTGAAATTTTCTATAGATTTGATTCCGAAAACTACTCCGATTTCCATAGCTCCATACCGAATGGCTCCTACAAATTAAAGGAGTTAAAGATACATTTACAGGAACTTGTTGATAGGGGTTTTGTTTAGCCAAGTCATTCACCTTGGGGTGCTCCAGTTCTGTTCGTGAAAAAGAAAGACGGGTCCTTGAGATTGTGTATCGGCTATCGACAGCTTAATAAGGTAACTATAAAGAATAAGTACCCGTTGCCCCAAATTGATGATTTATTCGATCAGCTGAAAGGTGCCGCAGTATTCTCAAAGATTGATCTCTGATCAGGGTATTATCAACTACGGGTAAAGGAGTCAGATGTGTTAAAGAAAGCCTTCAGAACCAGGTACGGGCATTATGAGTTTCTAGTTATGTTGTTTGGGCTAACAAATGCACCTCCAGTATTTATGGATTTGATGAACCAAATATTTAAACCGTACTTAGACAGATTTGTGGTAGTATTCATTGATGATATTCTGGCTTATTCTTGAGATGAAAATGAGCATGCAGAGCATTTGAGAATAGTGTTGCAAATTCTGCGTGAAAAGCAGCTTTATCCTAAATTTAGTAAATGTGAATTTTGGCTCCGATGAAGTGGGTTTCCTTGGACATATTGTATCCACCGAAGGCATCAGGGTAGACCCGAATAAAATTTTAGCTATTACTTATTGGAGTCCATCGAAGAATGTATCTGAAGTTAGAAGTTTCTTTGGTTTAGCTGGTTACTATCAGAGATTTGTATAGGGGTTCTCTATGATAGCTTCTTCGATGACCCGTTTATTGCAGCTACTATGTCTGTAGTACTATGTGCAGGCTACTATGTGTTCAAGATGGTTTAGTTCACGTGTGTAGTACTAAGTGCAGGCTACTACGTATATCATATGGTTAGGGTCGCATGTGTAGTACTATGTGCAGGCTACTACGCATACCCGATAACTTCGATCACATGTGTAGTTCTAAGTGCAGGCTACTATGTGCACCAATTAACTTCAGCTACAAAGGTGGTACTATGTGCATGCCACTGAATATCTGTTATTAATCCATTTCGATGTGCTCAATGGGAAAGTGGCTAAGTGAAAATAAATGTGATTATGAAATGGCCAAGTAAAAATGAGTGTGTTTATGTAAAGACTAAGTGCAGATATAGGTGTATATAAGTACATGAGTAATGTGCTTGATAAATGATCGAACTTCGGTAAGTTTGATGTGGACAAGTGTTATTTGGAAAAATTGATATGAGGAAATTTATGGAAAAGGTGAAATTTGAAATAAAACAGTTTGTGACAGTAGTAGTGGAATGTCTTTGAAAACTCACCAAAAATAGTAGACATCGAATTAGAGATTGAATCAGATATAGGATTAAAGATTATTGAGTCTATTTTAATATAAAAGAAATAGAGCCAGTAAAAGTTTTTTATATCCTGAGATATTTAAATTCTTGTGAGACTAGTTCAGAATGATTATGAGATCCCCTGTTCTAACTTGAAAAAATCATTAAAAACTTGTAAAAAAATAATTATGGAACATAATTTTTATGGTTAGATTACTTAATGAGTCTATTTTTAGAAGAAAAAAACTAGAACATCATTTGAGTTCTGTATAAATAGAAATATAAATTTTAGTGAAGAGTGGTCAAAACTGTTGGGCAGCAAAATAGGGGAGGCTTTAATGAATAAACTGTACGAATTGGCGAAACTAAAAATTCTGAAATTTTTATGATAAGAAGATATATGAGCCTAGTTTCTGGGAAAATGATTGGATATTAATTTGGATCTTCGTAGCTCCAGAGAAAAATAATTTAGTGATTGTGACTCGAGTGGACAGCTTATGCTGAACTTAAGTAAATGGTAAATTCATGTGTGATCAAGGTTTTATAATTGTGGAAACATATTTTTGGGATTTATAAATGTCATTAATAGTTTGTTATTATTTACATATTACTTTCTAAGCTATAAGCTTAGTTTGTTTTTTTTTTCTTGTCATATTTTATAGTGTGATCAAGTTCGTTCGTGACTTGGGAAAATTGTCGAAGGATCACCAACACTATCCATCCTTCCTTTTGGTATTTTGTAAACATATTTTTGAACTATGGCATGTATAGAAGACTTGAGTATATTGTTATAAATTATATTAGTATTGCTTGAAATGTTGATCTTTAATATTTGATATATCACTTGTTTTATGCTATCGATGTGGTTTAATATTAGTTAAGTTACAGGTTTATAATATATATGATTTCAACGTCTAAATGAATGATGAATAGTTGAAGGGTTTTATGTAACACCCCAAACCCAGACCGGACGTTACAATCCAATTTGACGGCGTCATATTGAAGGGTAAATTGTAAAATTTGATATTTCTATTTTCAAAACAAGCATCGTTTGATGAGTGCTTAGTTTTTAAAAACAATTGCTAGTGGAAACTTAACACTAGGTTCAACTTCTTTTAGTTGATTAAGGATTGATTAAAAACTTTATGTTGTTAATGAAAATCTCTGTCTTTTTAAACGTTATTAAACTTTCATGGTTCTAATACAGCAGAAGCTTTTCTTTGAAAACATTTGTGTACTCATGTTTAATTTGTAAAACGTTGTTTTCTTTTTAAAACCCAAGACCTAAAACTAGAAGTCAAGCAATCAAAACATAATAAAATCTAGAAATTAAAATAAAAACTAGAGAAAGGCCTTATTACAACAAAATCCAAATAAAAGGAAATGTAATTAAGGTAAAGTAATTTAAAGTACTAAATTCAACTGTCCATAGTGTGGCCACTTCCGAGTTCTCCGATACGTTGAACTGTCTTTCACTAAGGATTACCTGAAAAATTAAAAAGAGGGGTGAGTTTATGAAAACTCAATGTGTACTACCCCAACAATCAAATAACATGTTTCACATCAATCTAGGCCTAAGCCTATTACAGTAACGGTGGCAATTAGGCCTTGGCCCGCAACAACTTCGATGGGGCTTGAGCCCATAGCAATTTCAGAATTAGAATATGTAATGCATATAAACCAAACCAACCCTACACTCCGTCTCCTGTCCAACCCTACACTCTTGTGGGGATTAAATCGACCCACCCATCCCTACACTCCCAATGTAGCACCGGTTGCAGCACTAATCAATATCGCAGCAGAGTTGTCAATCACATAATCAGCTTTAAGCCATTGGTGGATCCACAATCGTCTCGTGAGACCTATGCGATCCTAACAAATCAATTACTTCCTCCAATCATAAAATCCTATCCCTATGCAACATAATATCACGTATAAATGCAAACATACATATCGAATGGCATACAATATCAATCACACATCAATTAGGGGTAATATAAACATTTACCCTATAAGGGCATAACAGTTATTTCTTATTTTAGGGTCTAAGTACACTTATCAACCCAATAGTAGGTCCACAGTGGTCTTGCGTGACTCGTGCAACCTTTAGCAACCAAAAAGTACAATGGGCCCAAAGCCCATTATGTGGACCACATGGGGCCCACATCTTGTATGCCCATTAAGCCAGATTTAACCATGGCCATATGTACGACATAGCTAGTCCACTAATTCCCACAAGTCCAACGACAAATACTAGTATGGGGCCCACAAGCCCATCATGCCCACATGGCCGATTTCAGCCCAAAATAGGCTAAGCCCATGAGATCGCTCATGGTGGCCTCTGCCATTATATCGAATCTTTCATATGTGCGTTTGTACGCCCATGTGGCAACCGTTGCCTTACTTTTGGCTTTTCAAGTTTTCGACTTTTCAGGATTTCAGCTTTTTGCCATTCTACGATTTGAGTAGTGTGTGTACACACCTTTTTGCGAAATCGTGGTAATATCCACGAGCTCTGAACCTATATTTAGGCAAGAGGTACAGTTAGCCTTTCTATCATTAAAGATCCTAAAACACTTATTCCCAAATCATTAATCGATACCCACCTTGTTTGAATGAGAATCGTTTTATCCTTTTCTTACATCGTTTGGTTATGAATCGTTCTCACCTCCTTGTGGATTATTTGAGTCACAAGCATAATTCGTCAATTATCAATATCTAAAACAAAGTTAATCCTATGCTAGTCTAAAGAAAACACAGACCCAAAAAAGAAATGACAGTTGGCCAACATTAGAAACACAAGTCCATTTACCTTAGATAACCGGTCAAAAGATAAGTAGATCTCCACCACAATTGTATCCCTTGAAAGCCCTTTCACTCCTTGCGAGTTCTAGAATCCACAAAACCCACTTTAGAGAGAGAGTTGGTGATAAGTAGAGAAAAGGTACTAGGTTTTAGTCAGTGGAAGAGAGGGTATCATGAAAACCATTTAGAGAGAACAAGGAGGGTGGTGAGTAACTTATCAGATATTCGAGAATTCTTGCAAAGCTAGAGACAAAACCCAAGGAAAGATCAAAGCTATATTTGGCCAAACCAAAACTAGAATCGACACTGGAGAGAAAAGAAAATAGGGAGAAAGAAAACTATCGAAGTCGACTAGAGTAACACAAATCGCAAAGTGAGATATTTGACCTAACAAGAATAAGGTACTTGAGCGAGGTAGAAGGAAGAAAAGGTAATCGATTTTAGGTATATGAGAAGCAATGAAGAAATTTGAAAGAGTAAGAAAAGAGTGTTTGGTTCAGAGATAAAAGGAAAAAATCGCCACAAACACGGCAGAACCACTGCTAAATTCAACCTTTGAATGAGAAGAAGGAAAGATAGAACAGAAAACTAAGAAGTAGAGGGGAGAAAAGACTTGGAATTGTAGCAAAGTAATTTGAGAGAAGCCCCTAAAATCAATTAGCAAAAATGACCAAAAAGTGCCAAAAGCTGAAATATCAAGAAGTGAATCAACATCACCCCCTACACCAGACAAAGCCGAATTCCCACCCAAGCAAAGAGTCCCATTTCAGCACTAACTTCTAACTAACTCAATCCCTTTATTTTCTCTTTATTATCCTTCCTAAAATCCAGCCTCCAACCTCCCAAGACTGAATCAAACTCTCTCCATCAGTGTTCGATTCTAACTCCACTACTTGCTCAGCAAAGGAGTAAAATAAATACTCCTTTGAGTAGGGAGTGACTCAAACCCAGTCCCTCATTAGACAGAGAACACGCCACCTACCACTGAACCCCAGGCCCTCCTTGTGTCAAGTTTTACCCATCAAAATTTAAAAAGCTTACCAACCGGTGTCAGGGTTCCCTTCAGTTCTAAAAACAAAATTTTCCCAAAGGCCAAGGCTTGCACCCAAGACTTCACAGAGACCCCCAAACACTCCAAAATCGCTAACCCAGTAGTGTTAACATGCATTTTATGTCACAACATGCAAACATGAAAAACTTGATTTTTGGGGCGTTACATTTTAAATTAGATGTTCTTTTTATGTCTCTGTTTAGTACGATTACATGTGTGCTATTCTAGTAATGCCTCGTATCCTATTCTAGTGTTAAACACTGGTAAGGGATGTTACAAAACTAGTGTAAGACCATATCTGGGACATGGCATCAGCTTGGAGATGCGTGAATGTAAGACCATGTTTGGAACATGGCATCGGCTTCGATACATTGAGATTTAATGTAAGTCCATGTCTGGGACATGGCGTCGACTTGATATGTGAGCTAGTGTAAGACCATGTTTGGGATATGGCATCAGCTCAATACCCTACGTTGGAGGCTCATTGAATATGCTTTCGTATTCTAAATAGTTCAATGGGAAATTTCAGTTAGTGTTAAGCTTGAGAGATATTATAATGATTGTTGCGAATGGTGTAGGTACCTAAATGAATTGTTTGAAATGTGAGCTAACTAGTATGTTGTATGATTAGTAAAGGATGGAAACGAGTAAGTTATGTTTGTGGCCATTTTTTTATATCATGCATGAATTGTGATGAATTGAAAGTATGTCATGGCTTAGTAAATTATAGTTATTTACTTACTTATAACTTACTAAGCTTTATGCTTACCCCTCTCCTTTCCATTTTCTTATAGTGCCATCTAGCTAACTTGTGGATCAAAGTATGTCGAAGGCTTCGTTCACACTATCACTCAAAGCCCTCGGTATATTTAGTTTCTGGCATTTTGGAAAATGGCATGTATAAGGACTATATTCAGTTATGAGTCATTCTACGTTAGGCCAAGTGTGTTGGCTCATTTTGAGATACTTCATTTTTGTATAAAGCCAAAGGTATTAGCTAATATTCACTATTGGTTGATAAATGAAAATGTCTTTGTCTTTAATGGTAATGTAAGTTGTTTGGATGAACAACAATGTTAGGATGTTTGTATAGATGTTTGGTTGGATTGATTTTGTTAAGTTGTGTGAATGCCAAATTATGGCTATTAGTTGAGTATTTGAGACTTGTTATGTTTTGGTATATGTTTGAATTTGTTTCTGGGTGGCAAAAAGGCTTGGTAGATAGCCTTATTTTGTCCACACGGATAGACATATGGGCGCCGTGTGTGACACACGGCCAGCCCCACAGGCGTGTGGTTAGGCCATGTGTCCCCTGCACTTTGAATTGGTAGAATTAAATGCCCAGTAGTAAACACACGGGCTAAGACACGGCCGTGTGTCTTAACCGTGTGAACGATACGGCCTAGCACACAGGGGTGTACCACTGCCGTGTGATTGCTAACGTCAGAAACAAAATACCCAAGTTTTTGCACATGAGTTGCGACACGGGCATGTCATGGCCGTGTGAGGGACACGTCTGAGCACACAAGCATGTGCCAGGCCGTGTGGAAACCTCTGTTGGTTCAATGTTAGAAAATAAATCCACACAGATGAGAGGCACGGGCATGTCCTTAGGTGCTTAGGCTGTGTGAACTACACGGGCCAATAACACGGCCATGTCTAGAGGCCATACGGGCGTGTTGCCATTCCACACGGGCTTGTGCCCTGTTTTTAGTAGTTTTTGGTGAAATTTTTTCAAGTAACCGGAATGGTCCTGGATTGTTTCTAAACTACATTTTAGGCCTCGTAGGCCCATATAAAGAACCGAAAGAAAACGATTGAAAATGTTCCAATTTGGGATGCATTTTATCGAGTGTAAGTTGAAAATTTGTATGTGTTATAGTATGGTAACGCCTCGTACTCTGTCCCGTTGTTGGATATGGGTAAGGGGTGTTATATTTAATGGTATCAGAGTTATGGTTTAGTCGATTCTAGGATTAACCTAGCTTGTGTACAAGTCTAACTATACATGCCATAATTGTAATATGATAGTGTGACGACTCCTGACGATTATCAATTGTATTTTTTATATAGTAAATGGATCCGAAAGGAGCTATGACGGATGATGTGGAAAGTAACGCGTCGATTCCCGCTGAAGGGACCACGCCAGTTGAGACCGGGTCTGTGACAATGAGTCAGGGCAGAGGAGAAGCCTACCTCCAAATGATGAATGCTTGGTATACGGAGTACATTCGAGTGAATCCGAATACTCTTCCCCCACCTCCACTGATTACTCAGCCTATCCCTACAGCTCCTCAAGGAGCAGATATGGTTAGAAGGGAGAAGCCCCCGATTGATAGAATTAGAAAACATAGGGCCGAGGAATTTCAGGCAAATAAAGATGATGACTCAGAGAGAGCAGAGTTCTGGTTAGAGAACACCATTAGAGTTTTCGATGAGTTATCATGCACGCCTGAAGATTGCATGAAATGTGTAGTGTCACTTCTACAAGACGCAGCTTACCAATGGTGGAATACTCTCATGTCGATTGTACTAAGAAAGAGAATGACTTGGGAATTCTTTTTACAGGAGTTCCATAAAAAGTATATCAGCCAGAGGTTTGTTGACCAGGAGAGGAAGGTGTTTCTGGAACTTAAGCAAGGCCAAATGACAGTGACGAAATATATGAGCATAAGTTTGTAAGGCTTATCAAGTATGCGTGAGGGTCCGTCTCTACGTAAGCCATAATGTGTAAGATGTAACAGCCCGAGTTGGGGGCTAAACGGGATAGTGGTTTCGAAACCATGAATCTGAGGTGTAAATTTTTTTCCTGATTTAGTCTTAATATTAATTGGGTGATTGAATGTTTGTGTGAAATGTTGGTAGGTAAATTTTATTGTTTGCATGTCTAATTTAATAGGTTGGACTAAATTGCAATAAGTGAAAAGTATAAGTTTTAATTCATAAAAGTACTTGATTGAAATGGGGTTTTAAATCTAAGGTCCTTATGTGATAATTAGACCATTTTATTTAAGTTTGGACAAAAATACCCATAGAAGAGAAAAATTTTAAAGAAGGGCATGAAGGGCATTTTGGTCATTTGGATAATTAAAGAAATAAAAAGGGAAAATAGGTCAAAATAGGTGTCCATCTTCTTCCTCTTGGCCAAAATTTGTAAGGGCACCATAGCTAGGGTTTTGTCATCCTTTCAAGCTCCAAGTAAGTGACTCCTAGCCCCGTTTTTAATGCTCTTCGTATTTTTAAAATCCTCGTAATTTGTGCTAGCATTTCTACCACTAATTTGAGCTAGGGTTCATTTTTAAAATTTTACCCATGGATGACCTAAATGCATTTTGATGTCTAGTGGTAGAATATAAAAATTTGAAGTGCGGTGAACAACTTTTACTAGGTGATCTTGGTGAGAAATTGTAAAAAGGACTTATTTGTAAAAGGTGAAATATTGTGTGCATAAATTGTGAAATGATGGAAATTGTAGGCTGCTATAAGAGGAAAAATAGTTTGGGTAGGCTTAAAATACAAGAAAATGGGATGAAAATCAATTATTGAGCTTAGGCACTAAATTGTAAAATTTAGAAAGTTAGGGGTCAAATTGTAAAATTTGCTATAGGAAGATTTTGGGCTGATTTGAGCAATGTGAATATTGAATGGGTTAAATGTGTCATTATAGATCGAGAAGAATGTAGAATCGACTTTGACCGAGGCAAAGGCAAGGTTTCGGACTAAATCAAAAATTTAACATGTTTTGTATTGAGGTAAGTTTATATGTAAGTAATGCATTGAATTTATTAACGTCATTATAGATGGTTGTATATTGTGAAGAGTGCTTGAGTAATATTGTTATTGGAAAGTTGTGGGAATGTGAAATTCTCGGTTGAGCCTTCGGAAGCCAAGAGGTATGGATGAAATGTAGCTAGGTCACATGCATGGTTTCGAGGATAGGACACCATGTAGACACTAGAGCTACGAGATGTTATATGGTAGCTAGGTCACATGTGTGGTTTCGAAGATAGGACACCATGTTGACACAAGAGCTACGAGATGTTATATGGTAGCTAGGTCACATGTGCATATACCATATGTACACGAGAGCTACGAGTTAAAATAGCTAGGTCACATGAATGTTACAAAGAGTACATCATGTTGGCACGAGAGCTATACAGTAAGTAGGTAGGTCACATGAGTGGTTCCAAGTGTAGGATATCATGTTGACACGAGAGCTACGATATGGGACTATGTGGGCTAGGTCACATGCAGGGTACTAAAAGTACATCATGTGCACACGAGAGCCGGATTATATGGAAGGGGGAGCTTTATGTTGAAACTACCAAGTATCGATGGATATTTCAAAGGGTTCAACGGGGAAAATTTACTAAATGATGTTTGGTGTGAATACGTAATGTATAAGTGCAGGGATGTGAGCAAATGCATATGTGAGCATGTGTATATGTGAGCAAGGGTGTATGTGAGTATGTGCAAGGGTCGACAAATTGTATGTGGTGTATGTGAATATGGGTAAGGTTAAAGCGAGTAAGTGAAGTCATGATGAGCATTGAAATTGTGCTATGTTAAATTTTGAGCTTGAATTTGAGTATGTTATTATAATGCTAATTATTTGTGTATGGACTTACTAAGCTTAAAGCTTACCCCTATTCTTTTTCCCTTGTCTTATAGTGTTGCCAAATCCAACTCGGAATTCGGGAAGTGTCAGAGGATCACCGACACTATCAAGACCCGTTTTGGTATATTGAAATGTATTTTTGAATTATGGCCTGTATAGGGACTTAGTTGTTTTATATGTGTCAAAGTAATTTGGCTATTATGTGGGTTCATGTCTCTTGATAAGTCATTTTGTATTAAGGCCATGTGATATGGCTAATAATGCTATTGGTTTATATCTATATGAGGTAATTCATGAAATGGTTGGTTTGCTTGTGTGGGTGAATTGTTATGTGTTGATTAAACGTTGAATGTGGCTATAATGAGGGTTTAAAAGTGTTATGGTATGTTGTGATAAAATGGTATAAGTTTATATGTGTTTTGGGGTATGAAATGGCTAGGAAAATAGCCTAACTTAGGGCCACATGGTCAGTCACTACGGCTATGTGAGTAGGGCGTGTGAAATTTGCATGAAATTTTTGGAGAATAAGTACGTCACATGGCCTACCCACACGAGCGTTTTCTGTGGCCATGTGACCAAATTTGCATGCTGACATCATAAATAGAATACCCAAGTTTTTGCACACGGGGTAAGAATATGGGCGTATCGAGGCCGTGTGAAGGACAAGGGCCAAGGACACGAGCGTGTGCCGACTATGTGAAAACCCCTGTAGGTTCAAAATGAAAAATAAATTTGCGATAATTCCACACAGGTTGAGGACACGGGCGTGTGTGACCACACAGCCTACCCATATGGGAATGTCCTTGTCTCACACGGACGTGTGCCCTGTTGTTAACTAAATTTTTCCAAAATTTTTCTAAGTTCTCGGTTTGGTCCTAGACCACTCCCAAATTATGTTTTGGGCCTCGTAGGCCCACTTTAAGGATTGTATGACATATTATGAATAAGTTTTAAATTGGAATAAAATTTTATGGTTTGACTTTGAGCGATTGGTCGTGCTATTGTCTTATAATGCCTCATATCTGGTTTCGGTGTCAAACTCGGGTAAAGGGTGTTACATAAGAGGTTTGAAGACGTATTAAATGAAGACATTCGGCTTCTTGTGGGCATTTTAAAGTTAAAAGAATTTGTAGTGCTCGATGATAGAGCACATAAGGCTGAAGAGTTGGCCAAAGAGAAGAGGAGAACAGATATTGAGTCTTGTGACTCGAAGAAAAGACAGATGAGCAAATCACATCAGACCTCGTCTAAGAGATCGAGAGAGTTTACTACTCAGTTGAATGCTTCAGTGGGATTTTCGGGCAAAAATAAGAGTAAGCAGCATATGACGTCTAAAGCTTAGACCACCTCTGTTGTGAGTGTTGGTATGCCCGACTGGATAGACCTAAGTGCTCGTAGTGTGGTAGCTGACACTTTGGTGAATGTTGAGGAAATGAAGAGGTTGCTTCAGGTGCGGTTCACTTGATTATTTCATCTGAGACTGTCCTGAGATGGATGAGGGTAATAAAAAGTAAGAGGTGAGGGCGATTAGTGCTTCTTCGAGGGGTAGACCACAGAAAAACCAGGATAGTGGGGCTAGTAGTCGAGGTGCCCCTAGAGATTCTACAGTGAGGTCAGAGGGCAAAGCGCTTGTGAGGACCTACGCCATTCGTGTCTGTGAAGAAGCTTTGTTTCTCGACATGATTACGGGTGCCTTTTCTATCTATAATATACCTGTTATTGCCTCGATTGATTCGGGGTTTACACACTCATATATGTGTATGAAACTGGTACCTAGTATGAATGTGCATGATGAGTCAACCGAGTTTGTAGTAAAGCTATCAAACCCTTTAGGTAAGCATGTACTAGTTGACCAAGTATGAAGGGATTGTCATTTGACAATTAGAGGTTATTGCTTTCCAGCTAACCTAATGTTATTGCCGTTTGATGAATTTGATATAATCCTTGGTATGGACTAGTTGACTACCCATGATGTAGTGGTAAACTGTGGAAAGAAGTTTATTGAGCTGAAATGTGAAATCGGGGATGTTCTTCGAGTTGAATCAAGTGAACTGGATGGCTTGCCGATAGTAATGTCTTGTATGACAGCTCAGAGGTACTTGAGAAAAGGGTATGAGTCATATCTCGCTTTCGTGTTAAATACCCAAGTGTCGGAGGCAAAGATTGATTCAGTACCAGTGGTATGCGAGTAGCCGGATGTGTTTCCGAAAGAGTTGCTAGGATTACCACTAGAGAGGGAATTTGAGTTTGGTATTGAGTTGGTCCCTGGTACGGCACCTATCTCAATAGTTCCATATAGGATGGCTCTGACGGAACCGAAGGAATTGAAGACTCAATTGTAAGAATTAACGGATAAGGGTTTTGCGAGACTGAGCTATTCCCCATAGGGAGCTCTGGTATTATTCGTAAAGAAAAGGGATGGCTCAATGAGATTGTGCATAGACTATCGTCAGCTCAACGAGGTTACAGTGAAGAATAAGTATCCTTTACCGAGGATCAATGACTTGTTTGATCAATTGAGAGGAGCAACCGTATTTTCTAAGATGGATCTAAGGTCAGGGTATTACCAGTTGAGAGTCAAGGAACAAGATGTGCCGAAAACTACCTTTCAGACGAGGTACAGCCACAATGAGTTCCTCGTCATGCCCTTTGGTATGATAAACGCTCCTGCGGTATTCATGGACTTAATGAATCTCATTTTTCAACCCTACTTGGACAAGTTTGTTTTAGTCTTTATTGATGACATACTCGTCTATTCTCATGACGAGGGTGAGCATGTAGAGCATTTGAGGACTGTATTATAGACTTTGAGAGATAAACAATTATACACCAAGTTCGGTAAGAGTGAATTTTGGCTACAAGAGGTTGAATTCTTGGGACACATTATGTTAGAAGATGGGATCAGGGTCGACCTGAGCAAGATATCATCTATTGTTGGGTGGAAACTGCCAAGGAACGTATTAGAGGTTTGGAGTTTCTTAGGCCTAGCAGGCTATTGCCGGCAATTTGTTAAAGGATTTTCAATGATCGCTACTCCGATGATGAGGCTACTTTGAAAGGATGTTAAGTTCGAGTGGATGAAAAAGTGCCAACAGAGTTTTGAGAAGTTGAAGGCTTTGCTGGCTGAAGCCTCAGTGTTAGTACAACCAGAATCAAAAAAAGGAATTAGTAGTGTATAGCGATGCATCCTTGAATGGATTAGGGTGCATACTCATGCAAGAAGACAAGGTGATAGCCTATGCCTCGAGGCAACTAAAGCCACACGAGAAAAAATACCCGACCCACTATTTATAGCTTATGATCATAGTTTTTGCACTAAAAATTTGGAGGCATCACTTGTGTGGCGAGAGGTGTCAGATATTCACCGATCACAAAAGTCTAAAGTATTTGATGACTCAAAAGGAGTTGAACTTGCGGCAGCGAAGATGGTTGGAGCTGATAAAGGATTATGAGTTGATAGTCGACTATCACCCTGGAAAGGTAAATGTGGTAGCTGATGCATTGAGTAGGAAATCATTATTTGCATTGAGGGCTATGAATATTTAGTTGACTGTAAGTGATGATAGATCGATCCTAGCCGAGATCAGAGCCAGACCGATGTTTTTGCAAGAGATTGTCGAAGCTCAGAAAAATGACAAGGATAGACAAGCTAAGATAGCTCAGTGCGAGACGAGAAATGAATCAGATTTTAGAGTTGGTGCCAACGATTTTTCGTGTATCGAGACCGAATCTGTGAACCTAAAGATGATGAGCTTATTCAGAGAATTTTGCGAGAGGCACATAGTAGTCGCTTATCTATTCACCTGGGCAGTGTGAAAATGTATAATGACTAGAAGAAAATGTGTTGGTGGTCAGGAATGAAAGGAGACACTTCAAAGTTTGTCTCTAAGTGCCTAGTTTGTTAGCAAGTAAAAGCCGAACACCAAGTACCTTCGGGTTTACTTCAACCCATAATGGTTCCCGAGTGGAAATGGGACCGAGTTACCATGGATTTCATATTGGGGTTGCCTTTAGCGCCAAAGAAGAATGATGCAGCATGGGTTGTAGTGGATAGACTAACAAAGTCGGTTCACTTTGTACTAGTGCGTACTGATTTCTCGCTCGAGAAATTAGCCTATCTGTACATTTCCAAGATAGTGAGATTGCACAGAGTGCCCTTGTCAATTATTCCGGAGAGAGATCCGAGATTTGCATCTCGATTTTGGAAAAAGTTGCAAGAGGCATTAGGGACTAAATTGAATTTTAGCACGGATTTTCATTCACAGACTGATGGCCAGTCCGAGAGGGTGATTCAGATTCTTGAGGGCATGTTGAGATGTTGTGTTCTCGAGTTTCAAGGCAGTTGGGAAAAGTAGCTACCACTTTTCAAGTTCGCCTACAACAATAGTTATTAGTCGAGTCTGAAAATGGAGCCTTATGAGCCTTTGTATGGGCTCAAGTGCCGAACGCCCTTGTATTGGTCAGAACATAAAGTGAATCAGATACACGAGGTCGATTTAGTTAAAGAAATTGAAGAAAAAGTTAAGGTGATTCGTGAATGCTTAAAGGCCGCCTCGGATAGATAGAAATCTGACACAAATTTGAAACAAAAAGAGATTGAGCATCAAGTTGGGAATAAGGTGTTTTTGAAAGTGTCTCTGTGGAAGAAAGTCCTCAGATTTGGTAGGAAAGGCAAGTTAAGTCCACGGTTTATCAGACTTTACGAGGTGACTGAGCAAATTGGACCGGTAGCATACTAATTAGCCTTGCCTCGAGAGTTAGAGAAAATCCATGATGTGTTTCATGTATCTATGTTACACTATTACTACTCCAACCCTTCACACGTGATTTCACCAACAGGGATTGAGATAAGTCCAGATATGACCTACAGTGAAGAATCGGTTAAGATCTTAGATCGAGAGGTCAAGAAATTGAGAAATAAAGGCAAAGCACTTGTAAAGGTCTTATGGCATAGACATGGAGTCGAGAAGCCACATGGGAACCCAAGGAGACTATGAGAGATCAGTACCCGAACCTTTGTAACGGTAAGATTTTCGGGGATGAAAATCCCTAAGGGGAGAATTGTAACATCCCGAATTTGGGCTTAGTCAGAACAATGATTTCGGAATCACTAACCCGAGGTCGGAGAAATTATTTCTAATATTGTTTTATGTGTTAAAGTATTTTTGTAAGGGTATATGAAAATTTTAGTGAACTAATTTACGAGATTGAGGGCTTAATCGCGAAAAATGACTAAATCACATAAGGGGAAAAAGTTGTAATTTGCTAGTAAATTGAGTTAAATAGCTAGAGAACTAAAATTAAGGGTCCTTAAAGAGCAAATAAGTGCTCCAAGAAGTGATGGCCAGCCATAGTGGTAAGAAAAATAGAAAAGTCAAAGGTTAGGTAAAAATTTGGTGACTTATTTGATAAAAAAATAAAAATAAATTGTCGTCTTCTTCTTCATCTTTTCTTCACCGAAAAATTTTAAAGGAAAAACCCTATAGAAGCTTGAAAATTTTCAGCAACTCAAAACCCTTGCAAGTAAGTCAATTTGATGGCCTTTCTTGATGATTTTTACATTTTTAGAACCCTTGTAGAATGAGCTAGATATTGAAGGGACTATTTTGCAAAATGGTTGAAAGTTGAGAGTTTTTCTATGAATGTATAAGTGTTGTTTCCTGGATTTTTATGGAAGAAAATGAATCATTGTTGTTAAATAAACAAACTTTTGTGAAAAGGTGTTTAGGAAAACACCTAAAGTGGACTATTTTGTAAAGGATGTAAGATAGAGAGTAATTGTGTGAAATAATGGGAATTTTGGGTTTCCATAAGAGTGAAAAGTGTTCGGTTAAGCTTGGTGAATAAGGAAATTTGATAAAAATCAATTTCTGATCCTAGGGGTAAAATGGTCATTTTGCCGAATTATGATTTTTGAATCGTTTATATTAAAATGTGTAAATTAGTGAATTATTATTATTATAGATTAAGAAGTGCGAAACCCGAACCTTGACCGGGGGAAAACCAAGCTTGTAGATTGAATCGAACTAGCCGTCTACATTTTGTATACTGAGGTAAGTTGTAGGTAAATAATACAACTTTACTATAATTTGTCATGAAGTCATTGGTTGGTTTAAATTAAATAATTGTGTCTATGAAATGTACATGAGAATATTTATCAAGCATGATTTGCTAAGTGAGGATTTTAGTCATGAAATAATGAGAACCTTTGTAATAGTTCCCGGTTGAACTATAAGAATAGATTGGATATTCTTTGCTGAGATACTAGGGATATACGAAAGCTAGTGTAAGACCATGTCTGGGACATGGTGTCGGCCTCGTTACGTGTTAGTGTAAGGCCAAGTCTGGGACATGGCATCGACACGGATATGAGCTAGCTAGTGTAAGACCATGCTTGGGACATGGCATTCACGTAGATACGAGTGCTAGTGTAAGACCTTATCTAGGACATGGCATCAACCTCGTCAGGCAAGCTAGTGTAAGACCATGTCTGGTACATGGCATCGGCACAAACAGAGGAGAGCCAGTATAAGACCATGTCTGGGACATGGCATCGGCCTCGATACATTGAGAGTCGGTGTAAGACCATGTCTGGGACATGGTGTCGACTTGATATGTGAGCTAGTGTAGGACCATGTTTGGGACATGGCATCAGTTCGATACCCTACATTGGAGGCTCATTGAATATCCTTTCGTATTCTAAGTTCAACGGGAGATTTCAGTTAGTGTTAAGCTTGAGAGATATTATGATGATTTTTGTGAGTGGTGCAGGTACCTAAATGAATTGTATGAAATGTGATCTCACTAGTATATTGTATGATTAGTAAATGATGGAAACGTGTAAGTGATGTTTGTGGCCATTCTTTATATCATGCATGAATTGTGATGAATTGAAAGTATGTCATGGCTTAGTAAATTGTTGTTATTTATTTACTTATAACTTACTAAGCTTTATGCTTACCCCTCTCCTTTCTATTTCTTATAGTGCTGCCTAGCTAACTCATGGATCAAATACATCGGAGGCTTCGTTCACACTATCATCCAAAGCCCTCGGTATAGTTAGTTTCTAACATTTTGAGAAATGGCATGTTGAAAATTGTAAAAAGGACCTAATTGTAAAAGGTGAAACATTATGTACATAAATTGTGAAATGATAGAAATTAGGGGTTGTCATAAGAGGAAAGGTGGTTTGGCAAGGCTTGAAATGAATGAAAATTGAATGAGAATCATAAACCGAGCCTAGAGACTAAATTGTAAAATTGAAAAAGTTAGGGGTGAAATTAGAAATTTTTTTATAGGAAGATTTTGGGCTGTTTTGAATAATGTGAGTATTAAATGAGCTAAATGTGTCGTTATAGTTCGAGAAGATCGAGGAATCGACCTTGATCGAGGCAAGGGCAAAGTTTCGAACTAAATTGCAAATTATCACATTTTGTTATCGATGTAAGTTTATATGTAAATAGTATAATACTTTTAATAATGTTTTCTTTTATATACGAGGTTGCTTAATGTGATTTGTGGTTTAATATTATTAATGGTGGATACTATGAAAAGAAATGAGGATATTCCTGGCTAAGCCTTCGGAATAGAAAAATTGTGGTGCTAAATCTGTATACCACAAATTTATATCAATGTGAACTTAAAAGTGTGGTGCTAAGTGTGTATACCACCAGAAATGTATATATATTGATTCAGATGTGGTGCTAAGTGTGTATACCACCATAAATGTATATATATTGATTCAGATGTGGTGCCGAGTGTGTATACACGAAAACATATGTTGTCCCAAAAGTGTTGTGCTATGTGCATAAACCACGAAAATTGGACATTTATTAAAGAGTGTAGTGCTAGGTGCGTAAACCACAAAAATTTGAAATTTATTTCAGAGTGCGGTGCTATGTGCATAAACCACGAAAATTGGACATTTACTTAAGAGGGTGGTGCTATGTGCGGAATTCGTCATGTATTGGTTTCTATTCTGAAGAGTTTGTCGGGAAGGCTTACTAAGTGACATTTTTTTTATGTGACTATGTGATGATAGGCGCAGGAATTTAAATGTATGTTTATGTGAGCAATATCTATGCTATGTATGTGGATTGTGGTAAGGTCAAATTGAGTAAGTGCAACCACAAGACTCATGTCCAATTTTCTTGATATGTTATGCTCTTGGGTGCTAAGGTTGTTGTTGTGATTATTGTTGTTTATATATAGGCATACTAAGCTTTTCAAAAGTTTACTCCTTTCTCTTTTTCCTTGTTTTATAGAGTAGTCAAGCCAGCTCAGAGATCGGGAAGCGTCGGAGGATCACCCACACTATCCACAACGTTCTTTTGGTATTGTACATGTACTCTTTTGGACTATGGCATGTATAGGGACTTAGTGGGGTTGTGAGTGTCATGTTGGTTTGGCTATATTGTGGCAATTGTCATTGATAAGTCATTTTGTAATTAAAGCCATGTGACTTGGCCAATATTGATATTGGTTTATTTATGGATCCTTTGAGGTAGTTCATGTAATGCTTGGTGTGTTTGTGTGTGGATAAGTTGAGATTGATGCTTGATGGTTAAATGAGGTTATTTAGATGCCTAAAAATGTGTAATCATCCGGTAATGCCTCGTCTTCGGTTTCGACATCGAACCCGGGTAAGGGGTGTTACATGCCATGTCCTAGACATGGTCTTACACTGACACATTTCCAAGCCGGTGCCATGTCCCAGACATGGTCTTACACTAGCTTGCCTGTCGAGGCCGATGCCATGTCCCATGTGACACCCTATAACCCTCATCCGTCGCCGGAATAGGTCATCGGGCATCAACCATCTAAAACAAATCCTCAAGGCAAACACGAATTAACATAGGACCCCTTTTTAGAAGACTAATGTGAACCAATAAGCAGTACAAATCTCTCCTAAAAAGATTTCAATAAAGCTTATGCATATAAGTAACGGCCGTAACATTGATCATTTAAGCTATCATTTTAGTTCATGCACACTAGTGGTTTAAAAAAAAAACATACAATAAGTACATAAACAAAAATGACCGTTAGGCATCATGTGTAATCCAACAAAAATAGAACCACCATCGAATAAGCACACATGTATGTAAATAGGTCTTAACCGAATATGCCATCCAACTTGATTATTCCACAAGCATTGATTCAATTACGAGACTGTACTATTCAAAAGAACCAGCCACATTCGCATGGCTTTAATATTTATACAACCAAAATATAACTTGTTTCAAAAGGAGAGTTAAACCTATACATGCCATTCACTAAAGTCTAATTAATTAGGTACCAAACGTGGCTTTGATAGTAGAGATGACTTCAAGCTTGAGATTCCCGAGACCCGTAGCTGACGAACAAAATCTATAAAAGAAAAACCAGAGTAACAAAGTAAGCATTTCTATGCTTAGTAAGTTCAAGTAAAAAGTAAAACAATCTACCAAAGTAAAGCCATTTTTAATATGCTCATTTTAAAGGGTTTCACCCTAACCGAATATGTGTTTATACCAAAAATAAATTCATTCCCCCTTTTCTATTCGAATATGCAAGTAGTCCACAAAAGTACATGCTTATTAGTTGTATACTATCACACATAAGGCAAAGAAGTCACAGATTTATCACAAACTCTTTAAGATCATCGTTAGCACTAAACATCGCTTCTTTTGTAAGACAATTCAGTAGGAATTCGTTCAAAATTACGTAATTCACGTACCTGGTCGTTTTATAATATATGTCTCAATAACAGAGGTTGATCTAACCAAATTCTTATCGTTAGCCGTATAGCTCTTCGGGATTTGTCCCGGCCTTGAACTCTAGCCTTGAGGCTCTTCGGGATTTAACCCGGCTTTAACTCTAGCCCTGAGGCTCTTCGGGATTTAACCCGGCTTTAACTCTAGCCCTGAGGCTCTTCGGGATTTAACCTGGCTTTAACTTCAGATTCACATATAGTAGCATTCAGAGCATGATTTATTTACTAAATTTCTTTCAAAACATTATTCATTCATTCGTTTCTCACATCAACACAATTCATAGCTCTTTCAAAATATAACAGTGGTCTAAAAACATGAAATTAGAGTACAACCAACTTGCTTACTACGGCTCAATAGGTAAAACTGACTTTCGGCTAAAGTTCCAAACTTTTACGACTTTCACATAGCTTAAATTACTTAAATAGTACATCATCTTCGAGAGTAGTCAAAGGCATGTACCATGTTAATTTAACAAACATGAAAGGAATTTAACACTTAAACTTACCTCGATGCGGTTAAACTACTACGGATCAACTATTCCACCAATTTCGCTTTCCCTTTATCCGGATTGGGCTCTCTTTGATCTTGAGCTTTGATTTAAAACAATTAAACTAGTTTAATCCTCTTATCAAGTCAAAGAAATCAAAGTATTATCAATTTCATGCACATGAAACATTTGGCACTTCTATTTTTGCTAATGAAACGCATATCAGTAATTAACCAACTTTTCACAAACTCATAAGTATTATTCTTGGATCAATTTTAATATCTCATGCTTACAAAAATCAAGTTGCCGAATATACTTCTCCATGATCCCCAAACATTCAACAAATATTGTATATAATTTTTGTTCCATGTCAAAAAGTGAGTTTACCCTAGTACACATTTTATCACATTGCCGAAAAACAATTAACTCATTGGGCCGATTCATAGGATTACTTCTGTTCATACTTCATATTCGGCAATCTACTTTAATCTACATGGTACTTCTATTAAAATTTACATATAAAAGTTACAATCACTCCAAGCAAAAATCCAATTCATCCTCTAAAATACCCTTCGGTAAAGTATACAATCATAGATACTCAAATCCCGTTTACTAATACTCAAGCTAGAACCGAATTTCCTCTTTGGCTACCAAGGACACAATAAAAGACATGTTTACAAATGCACATTTAAAGACCCCCAAAATAACTAATGTAAAAATATATACATAACACTACTTAGCTATCACTAAACTCATATTCGGCCACCATGGACTTTAAGATACACACAAACCGAACCCCATTTACAACTAATTCACTTATGAAAAGGATATCCTCTAAAACAAAATTCATTGAGTTGCCGTACATAACCCTTATACCTTGCTTAATAACAATTTGCAAAGAAATTCCCTAATTCAATACAATTGTCGAATGTTAACCAAGCATTTTAAATCAAAATACAAAAACTTTCTAAGCTCAATTTACCCCGAAATCCACTTCTCATTCAAGTCAAAATCACCCATTACTCAAATATAGACTCCCATGGCCGAATGTTCAATACACAACCAAGTTCAAAATTTAAACATGGGCTAGCTAAACAATGCCATAACCATGCCAATTCCACAAGAATATAAGAAAATTTGCTTAAAATTCATACCTTAAGAGAGGCTAATAGATAACCGAATGCCTTAAGCTTCAAGACCTCCTATTCCCTCTCTATTCACGGCTAAGGATGAAGAAGAAAAAGAAATAAAACCAACTTTGGTTTTTTCCTCCCACTATCTCCTTTTGTTTAAATTAAATTTTATTTTAACCAATATAATATGTATATAATCCATATAATAATAATGAATAAAACAAACAATATGACATCATGTCATGGGTTGGCCGGCCACTAAGAATAAATGTGGCAAATTTACATGCAACTCCACTCCTTTTTGCATCATTCAAAAGTGACCACTTGCAATAAGCCACACATATATTCAAAGTTTCTCACATAAATCCTTTTTATTTAAAGACACATTCAAAATGACAAAAATGAAAGCATTCAAATTTCACACATGCATGCTCACATATTTTAGACATAAAATATTATATTCAACTATTTCTGCGACTCGGTTTAGCGGTCCCAAAACCACTTCCCGACTAGGGTCAAACTAGGGTTGTCACATCCCAAGCATGATCATACACAAGCTCTCGTATCAACACCGATGCCATGTCCTAGACATGGTCTTACACTAGCTAGCACATATCTGTGTTGATGCCATTTCCCAGACATGGTCTTACACTAACACATAACGAGACCGAGGCCATGTCCCAAACATGGTCTTACAGAAGCACTCGTATCGACCCTAGTATCATAGCATGAATATCCAGTCTATTCTTAAAGTTCAACCGAGCTCTATTACTTAGGCTTTCATCATATCATTTCCACGAATCACAATTATCAATTCATGACAAAACAATGATTTCATGCATAATTATAGTAAATTTGTATTATTTACCTACAACTTACCTCGGTATACCAAATGTAAATGGATAACGTGTCCTTTACACGGCCATGACACGCTCGTGTTGTGGCCCGTATGTGAAGACCTTAGTATTCTATTTCTGACGTCAGCAGCTCTTAAGGGTCACATGACTGTGGCACACGCCCGTGTGCTAGGCCGTGTCCTCCACACGGTTGAGACACATGGTCGTATCTTAGCCTATGTGTTGAATACTGGGTATTTAATTCTACCAATCCAGGGTGCAGGGGACATATGGCCTAACCACATACCCGTGGGGCTGACCGTGTGTCACACACGGCCTAGACACACACCCGTGTGTCTACCTGTGTGAACAAAATAAGGCTATCTACCAAGCCTTTTTGCCACCCTAAAACAAGTTCAAACACATACTAAAGCATAACAGGTTTCCAATACTCAACCGATGTCCATAATTTGGCATCCACACATATTCTCATAAATGATCTAAGCAAGCACTCAATCTATTACTTCTAGCACACATACTCATCCACAATACTTAGCACATTATAAGAACCTCATTTATATTTCCGCAAGTGTCGAACACCCTTGTATTGGTCAGAACTTAAAGAGAATTAGATACACGGGGTTGACATAGTCAAAGAGACCGAAGAAAAAGTTAAGGTGATTCATGATTGTTTGAGAGTTGCTTCAGATAGACAGAAATCCTATACAGATTTGAAAGGGAAAGAGATTGAGCATCAAGTCGGAGATAAGTGTTTTTGAAAGTGTCTCCGTGGAAGAAAGTCCTTCGATTCGGTAGGAAAGGCAAGTTAAGTCCAGGGTTTATTGGACCTTATGAGGTGACCGAGAGAATTGGACCAGTAGCATACCGATTAGCATTACCGTCTGAGTTGGAAAAGATCCATGATGTCTTCCATGTGTCTATGTTACACCGTTACGATTCTGACCCTTCACACGTGATTTCACCGGTAGAGATTGAAATAAGTTCGGGACCTAAAGTGAAGAGCCGGTTAAGATTTTGGACCGAGAGGTAAGAAATTGAGAAATAAAAGCATAGCACTTGTAAAGGTTTTATGGCATAGACATGGAGTCGAGAAAGCCACATGGGAACTTGAGGAGGCTATTAGAGATCAATACCCGAACCGGGGACGAAAATCCTTAACGGGAAGAAATGTAGCAGCCCAAATTTGGGCTTAGTCAGAATAATGATTTCAGAATCACTAGCCCTAGGTTAGAGAAATTATTTCTATTATTGTTTTATGTGTTGTTGCATTTTTATAAGAGTGCATGAAAAATTTGGTGAATTAATTTTAGCCATTTCATGCTTAATTGTGAAAAAAAAAGTAAATCGCATAAAGAGCAAGAGTTGTGATTTGCTAGCAATTGGTGTTAAATAGCTTTGTAACATAGGGTAGAGGCCTTTAATAGGAAAATAGGCCAATTTTTATTAGGATGGCTAGCCAAGGGAAGCAAGACACAAGAAAATTAAAGAAAAATCTATTTTGGTCAAAGTTAGGTGGCTGAAATTGAAATAAAATATTGGCCTAGGTGACTAGCTAGTAACTTTTTCATTTCTTCTTCTCCTTCACTGATTTTACCATCCATTTTGGGGGTTTGAAAGCTCAAAAATTTTAGCTATCTTTCATCATTGCAAGTGATTCTTAAGGCATTTCTTGATAATTTTTGTATTTTTAGAACACTTGTAGCATGGGCTACCTATTGATGGGACTATTTTGCAAATGTTTGAAAGAATGTTTGAAAGTTTAGAGATTCACCATGAATGTATATGTGTTGTTCGCTGGATTTTTATGGAAGAAAATGAATCATTGTTGTTAAATAAACAACTTTTGTGATAGGGTGTTCATGAAAAACACCTAAATTGGGCTTAGTTGTAAAGTTGGTAAAAAGTGTGGTAATTGCATGAAATAATGGAAATTGTGGGCTACCATAAAAGTGAAAAGAGTGTGGTTAGGCTTGGTGAATAAGGAAATTCGATAAAAAATAATTTCTGAGCCTAGGGGTAAAATGGTCATTTTGCTAAAATCTAAGGGCAAAATGGTCATTTTACCAAATTATGAATTTGAATTGGTTAGATTAATGTAGTGATTAAATTAGTGAAATTTTATTATTTTAGATCAAGAAGTGCGAAACCCGAATCTTGACCGAGGGAAGCTAAGCTAATGCACTAAACCAAATTATCCGTCTACATTTTGTTTACCATGGTAAGTTATGGGTAAATAATAAAACTTTACTATAATTATGCATGAAATCATTATTTTGTCAGGAATTAATAATTGTAACAACCCAAATTAGGGCCTATTCAGAATAGTTGTTTCGAGAGCACAAATCTGAAGTAGAAAAATAGATTTCATGATTATTTTTGAGTCTATGATATGATTGCACGATAGTGAGAAAAATTCATGAAGGAAAATTTGAGAAAATGTGATTAATTTTTCCTTTAGGACTAAATTGCAAAAGTTGCAAAATTAAGTTTCTAGAAGCTTTAAGGATGAATTAGCATTAGCAAAATTTTTAGGAGTCCTTATTTAGCAATTAGACCAATTTTTGGCATTATAGACAAAAATGTGCATGGAAGGGTAAAATTTTAAAGAAAGGCCATAAGGGCATTTTGGTCATTTGGTAAATTAATGAAATAAAAAGGGAAAAAGAAAGCAAAAAGTGTCCATCTTCTCCATGCTTGTGCTGAAACTTCAAGGGACTCCATAGCTAGGGTTTCTTTCATTTTCAAGCTCCAAGTAAGTGACTCCAAGCCCCGTTTTTTACGTTCATCGTATTTTTGAAATCCTCGTAGCTTAATTTAGCTATTTCTACCACTAATTTGACCTAGGGTTTATGCTAAAAAATATACCCATGCATGAAATGCATGTATTTTGATGTCTAGTGGTAGAATATGAAAGTTTGAAGTGTAATAAACACCTTTGTCTAGGTAATTTTTCATGAAAGTCCCTAATAAGGACGAAATTGTAAAGTTAGTAAAATGTGTAGTGAAAGTACAAATTGATAAGAAATGTGGGCTGTTATGAGCACATGAAAGGTTCGGCTAGGCTTGGGTAGTCAAGAAAATGTGTGCATTTCATTATACGAGCCTAGGGGCCACTTTACAAATATGCAAAAGTTTAGGGGAAAAATTATAATTTTTGCCAAAATACGAATTATGCATTATTTAGTCAATGTGGGTACTAAATAAGCTAAATTTGTCATTTTAGATAAAGAAACACGAAGCCCGAACTGAAACCAGGGATAAAGTAAAGTAGTGGACTAAACCGAGCATTCACCTATGTTTTAGATTCGAGATAAGTTGTATGTAATAATTTAGCTTTATACATATGTAAATTTATGATGATGATATTTTATATACTCATGCAAATCCCATGAAGTTGTTTAACATGATTATCATCAAGAAAGGATGAAATTATAAATGAGAATATTGGCTAGTAATGTTAAAGAATACGAAGGATACCGAAGTCATGACATGAATTATGTAGGTCCCATATAAGACCATGTTTGGGAGATGGCATTGGCATCGACATGTGGTCTCATATAAGACCATGTCTGGGACATGGTGTCGATACCGAGATGAGATATAGATCCTCTGTAAGACCATGTTTGAGACATGGCATGGGTATCTAAGAGAGGTCCCGTATAAGACCATGTCTGGGAGTGGCATCGACATCAGATTACGATCTCGTGTAAGACCATGTCTGGAACATGGCATCGACATCTATATGAGATCCCGTATAAGATCATATCTAGGATATGGCTTGGGCATCGACTTGAGATCCCATATAAGACTATATCTGGGATATGACTTTGGCATCCTAACACGAGAGTAATATTTGGGTATCCTTTGGTATTATAAGTCTATTTAACGAGAAAAATATGCAAATTAATGAGTTATAGATAAAGACTAAAGATTTGTGATAAGTTATACATGTGTGCATGAATAAGTTACGAGAAATTTGAAATTATAATGTTATGAGTAGTACAACAAGAAAGGCATGAGTAAGTTACGAGTTCAGAAACTTTGAGAACAAGTAAGTTATGAGAATGAGAAATTCATGATATTTAGTAAATTTTAAAATGAGTAAGAAAAATTACGGTATTTTATGATATTTAAATGTGAATAATGTTTCATGATTTATGTTGCTACATTATTCCATGCAACTTACTAAGCATTTATGCTTACTCCTTTTCCTTTCCCTTTTTCCATGTAGATTTGTCGAACTAGCTCGGGGATCATTAAAGTTGGAGCTCGAAGTCACACTGTCAAGCCATCCATTTTAGGTATTGTATAGTTAGTCATTTTTGTGTATGGCATGTATAGGAAACTTTGTCACTGTGAGATGTGTCATTTTGTTAGCCTAATGTGTCGCCTACTAGTATTGCTCAAGTCATTTTGTAATGGCCTTTGAAAAGAGGCTAATATTGATCAAGTTTAATTGCTAAGTGAATGCCAATGGTATTAGTATGAAATTTCATAAATCGATGAGAAAGATGAATGTTGATGAATGCATTATGAGATTATAGTTTGAATGTCATGTTTGTTAGTGTTTGGATGTTCTATTATGCCATGAGTTATGATATTGAATTGGCATTGTATTTGGTTTAGTTTCACGGTGGCAAAAGGCTTGGAAGATAGCTTATAGTTGTCCACATGGTTAGGCACACGGGCGTGTGCCTAGGTCGTGTGTGACACACGGTCAGCCTGAAGGGTGTGTTAATAGGTCGTGTGTCCCCTGCATCCAAATTAGTTAAATAAGTGTTGCGCACGAGCAGAGCTCACGGGCGTGTGCTTTGGCCGTGTGAATTCTAGGTTATTTTTGGGTTAAATTCAAAATTTAGCACGGTTTAAGAACACAGGCATGTCTAGGCTATGTGAAGAACACGGGCTGTAGGCACGAGCGTGTGGTTTAACTGTGTAGAAACCCCTGTAGGTTCGAAATAAAAATAAATTCAGCACAGGCTAGGAGCATGGGCGTGTGTGACTACACGACCTGCCTACATGGGTGTGTCCTATCTCACACTGGCATGTGGCGCTATTTTAAGTAAAAGTTTTCTAAGTGCCTGAAAGTTCGTAGATTTGTCTCGGAGCATACCCGATGTATGTTTTAAGCCTCGTAGGCCCAGGATAAGGCTATTAAGAGAAAATGTGAAAAGTTTTAATAGGAGAGAAATTTTATAGCCCGAGTTTACATGTTCAAGCATGATTAAGAATGGTAACGCCCCATATCTCGTCCTGGTGTCAGACTCGGGTAAGGGGTGTTACATTTAGTAGTATCAGAGCTTGTGTTTAGTCAATTCTAGGACTAACCTAACACATGCATGAGTCTAGCTATACATGCCATACCTAAGTATATATGTGATATGGTAGTGTGACGACTCTTGACAATCTAAATGTGTTTTCTTATAGTAATTGGATCCCGAACGAGCCACGACAGATGATGTAGAATGTAATGCACCAGCTCCAGCTGAAGGCACTGTACCAACCGGAACCGAGAATAGGCGAGCTACTGTAAGTTAGGGGGGAGAGGCTTGGGAGGCCTTCTTCCAAATGATGAACGAGTGGTTCACTGGGTTCTTCCGAGCAAATCTAGCCACTCAATACCAAGCTCCACCCCCTCAATGTCCTCAATCTACCCCAGCAGGTAGTAAGGTGAGAAAAGCCCTTAGTTGATAGAATCTAAAAACAAGGGGCGGAAGAGTTCTGGGCTACTAAAGATGATGATCCGGAAAGAGCAAAATTTTGGCTAGAGAATACCATCAAGGTATTCGATGAATTATTGTGAACCCCTGAAGAGTGCATGAAGTGTGTCGTATCTCTCCTACGAGATTCTGCCTATTAGTGGTGGGACACCCTTGAGTCAGTGGTACCAAGGGAAATAGTTAATTGGGAGTTCTTCCAAGAGGAGTTCTGCAAGAAGTACATCAGTTCGAGGTTTATCTATCAGAAACACAAAGAATTCTTGGAGTTGAAATAGGGTCAGATGGCCGTAACCAAATATGAGCGTGAGTTTGTGAGACTTAGGAAATATGCTCGGGAGTGTGTATCTACCAAGCTCTTATGTGTAAAAGATTCGTAGATGGTTTAAATGAGGATATTAAAACGTTCATCGGTATCCTTGAGATAAAGAAGTTTGTGGTACTCATGGACAGAGCTTGTAAGGCCTAGGAATTGGCCAAAGAGAAGAGGAAAGCTGAGATGGAGTCTCGTGACTTAAGAAAGCGACAAATGGGAAAATCATTTCAATCCTCCTCCAAGAGGTCAAAGGAATTTACTACGTGATCAGCTACTTCAGCGGGGGTTTCAAGTAAAGGGAAAAGTAAACAGTATTCAATCTCCAAAGCTTAAACTACCTTTATTGCGAGCGTGGGTAATACTCGACCTAGTAGGCTTTAGTGCCCCCAGTACGGTAGATGCCACCTTAGCAAATGCTGGGCACATGAAAGGGCTTGCTTCAAGTGTGGCTCTCAAGACCACTTCATTA
This sequence comes from Gossypium stocksii, assembly GCA_020496765.1. NCBI lineage: Eukaryota > Viridiplantae > Streptophyta > Magnoliopsida > Malvales > Malvaceae > Gossypium > Gossypium stocksii. Next base: position 24,958,431 of record CM035623.1, read on the forward strand.
GAGAGTGCCCCAAGATGATTGGAAAAGATAAACATCAGAGTGCAAGGTCGAGTAATGTTCCACCTAGAGGTAGACCTTAGAGAAACCCGAGTATAGGAGTGAGTAGTAAAGGCGCACAAAAGGAACAGACTATAAGACCTGAGGGTAGAGCCCCAGCGAGGACATATACTATTCACGCTCGCGAAGAAGCCTCATCACCTGATGTTAAAATGGGTACTTTTTCTCTTCGTGAAACTTCTGTTATTGCTTTAATAGACCCTGGATCTATCCACTCATATATTTGCATGAAATTAGTCTCTAGTATGAGCATACCCATGGAGTCCATAAAGTTTGTAATAAAAGTCTCCAATCCCCTAAGCAAATGTGTGTTGGTAGACAAAGTATGTAGAGGTTGCCTTTTGATGATTAGGGGTCATTGCTTCCTAGCTAATCTTATGCTTTTACCATTCGATGAATTCGATGTAATTCTTGGCATGAACTGGTTAACCACTCATGGTGTGGTAGTGAACTATTGTAGAAAATCTATTAAACTGAAATGTGAGAATGGTGAAACTCTTCAAGTTGAATCAGATGAATCCGAGAGGTTACCTACAGTGATTTCTTACTTAGTTGCTCAGGGATATATAAGAAAAGGGTATGAAGCTTACCTTGCTTTTATGATGAATACAAAATAGCCAGAGTTGCAAATGGAATCAGTACCAGTAGTGTGTGAGTATCAAGATGTATTTTGGAAGAGCTGCCCGGCCTCCAGTCAGAGAGGTAGAATTTGGTATAGAGTTGGCTCTAAGGTCTACACCCATTTTTATTATTCGTTATAGAATGGCTCCAATTGAACTGAAGGAATTGAAGGCTTAGCTACAAGAATTGACAGATAAAGCTTTTGCAAGACCAATTCATTCCCCGTAGGGTGCTCCTATATTATTCGTGAAAAAGAAAGATAGTTTGATGAGGTTATGCATTGATTATCGGCAACTTAACAAGGTGACCATAAAGAACAAGTACCCTTTACCAAGGATCGACAATCTATTTGATCAGTTGCGAGGAGCCATAGTGTTCTCCAAGATAGACTTGAGGTCGGGATATTATCAGTTAAGAGTTAAGGAGTCTGACGTATCGAAGGCAACATTTCAGACGAGTTATAGTCATTACGAGTTTCTTATCATGCCATTTGGCTTGACTAATGCTCCTACCGTATTCATGAATTTAATGAACTGTATCTTTCGGCCATACTTGGATAGATTCGTTGTTGTCTTTATCGAGGATATACTAGTCTGTTCACTTGATGAGGATAAACATGCCAAGCACCTGAGGATAGTTTTACAAACTTTACGAGAAAAGCAACTTTATGCCAAATTTATTAAAAGTGAATTTTGGCTTAAAGAAGTTGGATTTTTGGGCCACATCATTTTGGGTGATGGCATCAGAGTAGATTCAAATAAGATATCGGTAATTGTTGATTAGAAACTACAACGAGAATTGTATCCGAGGTTAAAAGTTTCTTGGGTTTGGCCGCTAATTGCTGGAGATTTGTCAAGGGATTTTCCATGATTGCTACTCCAATGACAAAGCTACTGTAAGAAGTTGTTAAGTTTGAGTGGACAAAAAAGTGCCAACAAAGTTTCGAGAAGTTAAAGGTATTATTGACTGAAGCTCCTATTCTAGTGCAACCAGAATCCGAAAAGGAGTTTGTAGTTTACAGTGATGCATCATTAAATGGATTGGGCTACGTACTTATGCAAGGGGCAAAGTGATTGCATATGCTTCGAGACAGTTGAAACCTCATGAAAAGAATCATCTGACTCATGATTTGGAGTTGGCCGCAATAGTGTTTGCACTAAAGGTATGGAGGCATTGTTAATATGGAAAGCAATACCAAGTGTTCACTGACCATAAGAGTCTTAAGTACTTATTGACACAGAAAGAGCTAAATTTGCGATAGCGGAGATGGCTCGAGTTGCTAAAGGATTATGAATTGATCATTGATTACCAACCAGGGAAAGCGAATGTAGTAGCCGATGCTTTAATTCGAAAATCGCTATTTACCTTAAGAGCCATGAACACACGGTTGTCCCTAACCAATGATTGTTCAGATTTGTGAAGCACAGTTAAAAGACAGAGAATTGCAAGCCAAGAAAGCTCAGTGCGAGTTAAGTACCGACTCAGACTTCCAGATTGATTCAGATGGTTGTATAAGGTTCCAAGATCGACTTTGTGTACCAAAGGATGATGAGCTTATTAGGAGAATTTTATGTGAGGCACATAGTGGTTGATGTCTATCCACCCCGGTAGTACCAAGATGTACAATGATTTGAAGAAATGGTATTGGTGGCCAGATATGAAAAGAGATATCTCCGAGTATGTGTCAAAATGCTTAATTTGTCAGCAAGTAAAAGCAGAACACCAAGTACCCTTTGGTTTGCTACAGCCTATCATGGTTCTTGAGTGGAAATGGGACTGTGTTACCATGGATTTTGTAACGAGTTTACTGACGACACTGAAAAAGAAAAATGTCGTTTGGGTCGTAATTGATAAGCTTACAAAGTCGGCCCATTTTATGCCTGTGCATATGGATTATTCACTTGATAAGTTGGTCGACTTGTATATTTTAGAAATTGTGAGGCTGCACGAAGTGCCACTATCAATTATTTCGAATAGAGATCCGAGGTTCACATCATAATTTTGGAAGAAATTGCAAGATGCTTTAGGTACAAAGCTGAATTTCAGCATCGCTTTCTATCCACAAATTGACAGTCAGTCGGAGAGAGTAATACAAGTGCTTGAAGATATGCTCAGATGTTGTGTATTGGAATTCCAAGGTAGTTGGGAAAAGTACTTACCTTTGGACGAAATTGCGTATAATAATGGTTTTCAGTCAAGCTTAAGAATAGCACCTTATGAGGCATTGTATGGGCATAAGTGTCGAACGCCTTTATCTTGGATCGAGCTCAAGGAAAATCAGATTCACGAGGTTGATCTAGTCAAGGAAACAGAAGAGAAAGTAAAAGTAATTTGAGATTGCTTGAAAGCTACTTCTGATAGACAAAAGTCGTATGCTAGTTTAAAAAGGAAGGAAATAGAGTTCTAAGTCGGGGATAAAGTGTTCTTGAAGGTATCTCCATGGAGGAAAGTTCTTAGATTTGGCTAAAAAAGTAAGTTAAGTCCGCGTTTTATCGTACCATATGAGATCGACGAGAGGATAGGGCCGGTACCTTATCAGTTAGCCTTACCACTCAAATTGGAAAAGATTCATGATTTATTCCTTGTGTCCATGCTACGATGCTACCGATCGGACCCTTCACATGTGATTACCCTGACAAAGATTGAGATTCAACTGGACATGACTTATGGTGAAGAACGAGTTAAGATTTTGGCTCGGGAAGTCAAACAGTTGAGAAATAAAAGTATAGCCCTTGTAAAAGTACTATGGCAAAGACATGGGGTAGAGGAGGCAACATGGAAGCTTGAGGAAACAATAAGAAACCAGTATCCCAACTTATTCACCGGTAAGATTTTCGAGGACAAAATACCCTAAAGGGGAGAATTGTTACAGCCTGAATTAGGGCCTAGTCAAAATAGTGGTTTCGAGACCATAAATCTAAAGTAGAAAAATAGATTTCATGATTATCTTTGAGTCTATGATATGATTGCACGATAGTGAGAAAAATTCATGAAGGAAATATTAAGAAAATGTGAGTAATTTGTCCTTTAGGACTAAATTGTAAAAGTTGCAAAATTAAGTTTCTAGAAGCTTTAAGGATGAATTAGCATTATCAAAATTTTTAAGAGTCCTTATTTAGCAATTAGACCCATTTTTAGTACTATGGACAAAAATGTTCATGGAAGGGTAAAATTTTAAAGAAAGGCCATAAAGGCATTTTGGTCATTTGGTAAATTAATGAAATAAAAAGGGAAAAAGAAGGAAAAAAGTTTCCATCTTCTCCATACTTGTTCTGAAACATCAAGGGACTCCATAACTGGGGTTTCTTTCATTTTCAAGCTCCAAGTAAGTGACTCCAAGCCCCATTTTTCATGTTCTTCGTAGTTTTGAAATCCTCATAGCTTAATTTAGCTATTTCTACCACAAATTCGAGCTAGGGTTTATGCTAAAAAATATACCCATGCATAACATACATGTATTTTGATGTCTAGTGGTAGAATATGAAAGTTTGAAGTGTAGTAAACACCTTTCTCTAGGTGATTTTTCATGAAAGTCCCTAATAGGGACTAAATTGTAAAGTTAGTAAAATGTGTAGTGAAAGTAAAAATCGATGAGAAATGTGGGCTGTTATGAGCACATGAAAGGTTCGGTTAGGCTTGGGTAGTCAAGAAAATGTGTGCATTTCATGATATGAGCCTAGGGACCATTTTGCAAATATGTAAAAGCTTAGGGGCAAAATTTTATTTTTTTCCAAAATACAAATTATGGGTTATTTAGTTAATGTGGGTACTAAATAAGCTAAATTTGTCATTTTAGATCAAGAGACACAAAGCCCAACCAAAACCGGGGATAAAGTAAAGTAGTGGACTAAACAAAGCATTCACCCACGTTTTGGATTCGAGGTAAGTTGTATGTAATAATTTAGCTTTATGCATGATGTAAATTTATGATGATGATATTTTATCTACTCATGCAAATCCCATGAAGTTGTTAAACATGATTATCATCATGAAAGGATGAAATTATAGATGAGAATTATTGGTTAGTAATGTTAAAGAATACGAGGGATACCGAAGTCATGACATGAATTATGTAGGTCTCATATAAGACCATGTCTGGGACATGGCATCAGCATCGAATCAAGATCCCATGTAAGACCTTGTCTAGGACATGGCATTGGCATCGACATGTGGTCTCGTATAAGACCATGTCTGGGAAATGGCGTTGACACCGAGATGAGATATAGATCCCCTGTAAGACCATGTCTGGGACATGGCATGGGATCTAAGAAAGAACCCTTATAAGACCATGTCTGAGAAATGGCATCGGCATCAGATTATGATCTCGTGTAAGACCATGTCTGGGAGATGGCATCGACATTGATATGAGATCCCGTGTAAGACCATATTTGGGATATGGCATTGACATCGACTTAGGATCTCATGTAAGACCATATCTGGGATATGGCTTTGGCATCCTATCACGAGAATGACATTCGGGTATCCTTCAGCATTATAAGTCTATTTAACTAGAAAAGTACACAACTTAATGAGTTATGGATAAAGACTAAAGACTTGTGATGAGTGATACAGGTGTGCATGAATAAGTTACGAGAAATTTGAAATTATAATGTTATGAGTAATACAGTAAGAAAGACATGAGTAAGTTATGAGTTCATAAACTTTGAGAATGAGTAAGCCATGAGAACGAATAAGTTATGAGAATGAGAAATTCATGATATTTAGTAAATTTTAAAATGAGTAAGAAAAATTACGGCATTTTATGATATTTAAATGTGAATAATGTTTCATGATTTATGTTGCTACATTATTCCATGCAACTTACTAAGCATTTATGCCTGCTCCTTTTCCTTTCCCTTTTTCTATGAAGATTTGCCGAACTAGCTTGGGGATCATTAAAGTTGGAGCTCGAAGTCACACTATCAAGCCATCCATTTTGGGTATTGTATAGTTAGTCATTTTTGTGTATGGCATGTATAGAAAACTTTGTCACTTTGAGATGTGTCATTTTGTTAGCCTAATGTGTCTCCTACTAGTATTGCTCAAGTCATTTTGTAATGGCCTTCGAAAAGAGGCTAATATTGATCAAGTTTAATTGCTAAGTGAATGCCAATGGTATTAGTATGAAATTTCATAAATCGATGAGAAAGATGAATGTTGATGAATGCATTATGAGGTTATAGTTTGAATGTCATGTTTGTTAATGTTTGGATGTTCTATTATGCCATGAGTTGTGATATTGAATTAGCATTGTATTTTGGTTTAGTTTAAGGGTGGCAAAAGGCTTAGAAGATAGCTTATAGTTGTCTACACGGTTGGGCACAGAGGCGTGTGCCTAGGCCGTCTATGTCACACAGTTAGCCTCAAGGGCATGTTAATAGGCCGTGTGTCCCCTGCATCCAAATTAGTTAAGTCAGTGTTGTGCACGAGCAAAGCACACGAACGTGTGCTTTAGCCTTGTGAATTCTAGGTTATTTTTGGGTTAAAGTCAGAATTTAGCACGATTTGATAACACGGGCGTGTGTAAGCTATTTGAAGAACACGGACTGTAGATACAGGCTTGTGGTTTTATCGTGTAGAAACCCCTGTAGGTTTGAAATAAAAATAAATTCAGCACAGGCTAGGAACATGGGCATGTGTGACCACATGGCCTGCCTACACGGGCGTGTCCCATCTCACATAGGTGTGTGGGTCTGTTTTAAGTAAAACATTTCTGAGTGCCCGAAAGTTCTCGGATTTGTCCTGAAACACACCCGATGTACGTTTTGGGCCTCGTAGGCCCAAGATAAGGCTATTAAGAGAAACTGTGAAAATTTTTAATAGGAAAGAAATTTTATAGTCCGAGTTTACATGTTCAAGCATGATTAGGAATGGTAACGCCTCGTACCCTGTCCTGGCGTCGGACTCGGGTAAGGGGTGTTACAATAATTGTGATTCGTGAAAATGATATGATGAGAGCCTAAGTAGTAGAGCCCAGTTGAACTTTAAGAATAGACTGGATATTCATGCTGTGATACTAAGGTCGATACGAGTGCTAGTGTAAGACCATGTCTAGGACATAGCATCAGTCTCGTTACGTATTAGTGTAATACCTTGTTTGGGATATGGCATCGACACGGATATGTGCTACCCAGTGCAAGAGCATGCCTGGGACATGGCATCGGTGTTGATACGAGAGCTAGTGTAAGACCAGGTCTGGGACATGGCATCGGCCTTGACAGCAAGCTAGTGTAAGACCATGTATGGGACATGGCACCGGCTTGGAGATGTGTCAGTGTAAGACCATGTCTGGGACATGGCATCAGCACAGATAGAGGAGAGCTAGTGTAAGACCATGTCTAGGACATGGCATCGGCCTTGATACTTGGGAGTCAGTGTAAGACCATGTCTAGGACATGGCGTCAACTTGACATGTAAGCTAGTGTAAAACCATTTCTGGGACATGGCATCAGCTTGATACCCTATGTTGGAGGCTTACTGAATATCCTTTTGTATTCTAAATAGTTTAACGAGAAATTTTAAAATTAGTGTTAAGCTCGAGAGATATTATGATGATTTTGTGAGTGGTGTAGGTACCTAAATGAAATGTATGAAATGTGAGCTCAATAGTATATTGTATAATTGGTAAAGGTTGAAAACAAGTAAGTTATGTTGTGGCCATTCTTTGTATCATGCACAAATTATGATGTATTGAAAGCATGCTTTAGTATGGTAAATTGTTGTCTTTTATTTACTTATAACTTACTAAGCTTTATGCTTACCCCTCTCCTTTCCATCTTCTTATAGTGCTGCCTAATTAGCTCGTGGATCAACGGACGTCGAAGGCTTCGTTCACACTATCAACAAAGCATTCGGTATAGTTAATTCTAGAATTTTGAGAAAATGGCATGTATAGGGACTAGTTTTGTTATGTGTCATTTTATTTTGGGCCAAGTATGTTGGCTTGTTTTGAAGATACACCATTTTGTATAAGGCCATAGATGATGGCTGATATTCATCATTGATAAAATACATATGAGGTTCTTATAATGTGCTAAGTATTGTGGATAAGTATGTGTGCTAGAAGTAATAGATTGTGTGCTTCATTGGATCATTTATGAGAATATGTGTAGATGCCAAATTATGGACATTGGTTGAGTATTGGAAACTTGTTATGCTTTAGTATGTGTTTGAACTTATTTTAGGGTGGCAAAAAGGCTTGGAAGATAGCTTTATTTTGTCCACACGGATAGACACATGGGCGTGTGTCTAGGCCGTGTGTGACACACGGTCAGCCGCACGGGCGTGTGGTTAGGCCGTGTGTCCCCTACACCTTGGATTGGTAGAATTAAATGCCCAGTATTAAACACACGAGCTGAGACATGGCCGTATGTCTCAATCGTGTGGAGGACACGGCCTAGCACACGGACGTGTGCCACGGGTGTGTGACCCTTAAGAGCTGCTGACGTTAGAAATAGAATACTAAGTTCTTCACACATGGGACACAACACGGGCATGTCATAGCCGTGGAAGGGACACGAGTTGAGCACATAGGCGTGTGCCTTAGCTGTGTGAACCCAATTTGTTCATTGGGTACAAGTCAAGGAGTTACACGGGTGGAAGACACGGACGTGTCATGGCCATGTGATGGACACGGGCCATGAACATTGGCGTGTGTCAGGCCGTGTGAAAAACCCCATAGGTTCGATGCTAGAGAATAAATTAACACATATGAGGGGCACGGGCGTGTCCCTAGGTGCTTAGGCCGTCTGAACCACATGAGCCATTAGCACGACCATGTCTAGAGGCTACAACGGCGTGTTGCCCTTCCACCTGGGTATGTGCCCTATTTTTATCAATTTTTGTTGAAATTTTTCTAAGTGCTCGAAATGGTCCCAGGTTGTTTCCAAACCATGTTTTAGGCCTCGTAGGCCCATATGAAGGACCATAAGATAATTTTTGAAAAAGTTTTAAATTGGGACGCATTTCGTTGACTTGAGTTTAAATGTTTGCATGTGTTTTAGTAAAGTAATGCCTCATACCCTGTCCCAGCGTCGGATACGGGTAAGGGGTGTTACAAATTCATCCTTAAAACTTCTAGAAACTCATATTTTGCAACTTTCACAATTTAGTCCTAAAGGATAAATTAATCTCTATTTCATAAAAATTCTTTCATGGAATTTTCTTACTATCATGCACTCATGTCATAAACTTAAAAATAATCATAAAATATATATTTCTACTTTGGATTGTGGTCTCGAACCCTAATTCGGGTTGTTACATGCCAGGTTTACCTCTGAATCGTGAAGTGGAGTTTGAGATTGAGCTTCTTTTGGATACAGCTCCGGTGTCTATTGCCCCCTATTGAATGGCACCAAAGGAGCTTACGGAGCTTAAGGCTCAGATACAGGAGTTGTCAGATCGTGGGTTTGTCCGTCCTAGTGTGTCTCTGTGGGGAGCATAGGTACTGTTTGTGTAATGACCTAAAATTCACGGGCATAAAAAATGTACATTATCGGGCCTCCATCTTAGCGAAACGGGTGCGTAAATAATTATTAGAAATATTTATGAGTCTAGTGGTGTATTTAATTAGGCTTTGATTAGGTGAATTTAGCCTAATTAAAAGTATTTAGAAAAAAAGACTAAATTGAATAAGGGATAAAAGTTGAAATATAGATCAATTGAAAATAAAAGGGGCCAAATAGGCAATTAAGCCTATTTAAGAATTTGAGGCGGCAATTACTTCATAAAAATCTTAGATTTTTATGATTTAATTTTATAAATATCTTAATAAATTATAATGAATATTATTATTTTATTAGATAATGTAATTTATATAATTAAAATTGTGATATTATATTATAAATTAAATCAAATAGTGACAATTGTAGGGTGAAAAAGTTGTACATCTGTAATAATATATGTATATACATTTGTATTATAATTATTTATTTACTTAAAAATTAAGTTAAAAAGATATTTTGATAAATTATAATTATTGTTAATATATTATGAAATAAATTAAATAAAGACAAGTGTATGGTGATGATTAAATACAAGTGTATTAATAAAAATACATACATTTGTAATATATATATTTTATTAATAAATAGATATTTAGTATAATTATTATATTATATTATATTATTAAGTTAATAAATAAAACATATAATAAAACAAAATAAAAGGGAAACAAAGCAAAGAAAAGAACAGAACCATTCGAAAGAAAGAAAGGAAAGAAGAAAAGAAAAGAAAAGGGAGAAATAGTGTTTTTAAAGCTTGGAGTTTAATTTGGTAAGTCAATCAAGTCCTTTTCTTTTAATTTTGATGTTTTAGAAGTCTTAGAACAAAGATTTGTTGAATTTAAGTTAAAATTTTGAAATTTCTTAGATTTTTTAACATGATTCATGTTGAACAAATTATTGAATTAGGGGTTTAATGGATAGAACTTCTAGTTAGAATTGATAAAAGGATTAAATTGTAAAGTAAGCTATAAGTTTTGTGTTAGAGGGACTAAATTGAAAGAAATTTGAAATTAGGGTTTATTCATGAATATTAGATAGTTAAGTTGAATTTGGTAGGAAATTGAGTAGAAATAAAGTATAAATTGAGATAGAAAAGTAAGTGAATTTAGTTAAGACCAAATTGAAATTCAAGTAGAAGTTGAATAGAAATTCAATTATTTAATGTAAATTAGTGTTGTATTAATAGTATAAATTATTTTAATTTTCGTAGCAAGGAAAGAACCAAAGGCATCGGCACAGAAAGGAAAAGAGAAGATTATTGAGGAGTAATCGAGAATTTAAGGTTTGCATTACTATAATTCAAATTACTATTTATTAAATGTTATATTTAATTTATATGTATGGTAAGTGAAGTATAAGGTAAGTATCAATATTGAAATGAATGAAATTAAAATGAAGTATGAATATGTTTGAGTATTTGATTGTATATTGATTAGAAAGTAGAAAAAAATGTATTGAATTGAATTGTGATTAAATTGTAAAGTGATTGAATTGAAATGAGAAATTGAATACCCTATTAACTAGTCAGATATTGTTGGCATGCCATAGGATTGGAAGAGTTCAAGGATTCTTCAGCTTTGCCGGTGAGGCACTGGGTGCAATTCTGGTGTGTTTGGTTGGATTATTCTGGTGTGTTTGGTTGGATTATTCTGGTGTGTTTAGTTGGATTATTCTGGTATGTTTGGTTGGATCTGTGTATCCACCAAGGTCCGAGTCTTGTTAATAGGGTTAAATAAATGGAATGATAAATTGAATGAAATTGACCGATTGAGTTATTGAAAGAAATGAGAAAGTTGAATTTGTGAATTGAATTGTGAAATGAAATTGAGATTGAAAATGAAACACATGAATGAAAGGTTCATGAGATGATTGATTCCAATTTGATGATATATGATATCAATTGACAAATTGTAACTATTGAGATTGGAAGTTAAAGAATGAATTAATGCACATTAAGTCAATTGTTATATGTTTAATACTTATATGTGTATAACTTTTTGTTTGTTATTGTAGTTTGAATTATAGTAATACCACTAAGTATAGACATACTCAGTGTACGGTTGTTTTTGTGCACAGGTCAATAGAAGTCAAAGGTCCCGGTTTGGCATCTAGATCAATCCCGAGTTTAGCACAACTTTGGTGATGTATTTTTTCCTTTTGGTATATGTGGCATGTACCTAGGTCGTATTTAAGATTCTTGTGAGTTTTGGTTGTAAAGTGGTCTCTAATGTTTAACTAATAAATGAAATGTTAAGTTATAAAATGGTATGTTTGGTACTAAAGTTGAAATGAGATGAATGAAGTTTATTAGTTAACTTTTATATAGTATCATGAATGCTATTGATCAATTTGATAAGTCAATGTTTTAGGCATGATTTAAGTATGTTTGAATGTGAAAATGTGTTGGTTTTCATATAGACTGTAAATTGGTTGTGGTTTGAAATTGCAAGGAAGGTTATATATTTATAAAAGGGTTATATTGAGTTCAAAAAAAAAATACTTCCAGAGCACTCGAACAAGTCCTGATTCATTTCTAACATGTATTTTCCATTAAAGGGACATTATGAATATTTTATAATATGTATACTATTTATTTGTATAATGTTTGTAATTTGTTTCAGAAGTCCAATAATACTCTGTAACCCTGCTCCAGTGACGGTTTAGGGTTAGGGGGTGTTACAATTTGTTAAGAAGAAGGATGGATCCATGAGGATGTGCATTGACTACCGGTAACTGAACAAGTTGACCATCAAGAACAAGTATCAGTTACCGAGGATTAATGACTTGTTTGACCAGTTTCAAAGAGCTTCGGTATTCTTTAAGATTGATCTCCGATCTGGGATCATCAGTTGAGGGTTAAGGAGGTTGACATACATAAGACGGCATTTAGGACTCTTTATGGTCACTACGAGTTCCTAGTGATGCCTTTTGGATTGAATAATACAGCAACAGCTTTCATAGATCTGATGAACCGAGTGTTTCAACCCTATCTGGATTCATTTGTGGTGGTGCTCATCGACGACATATTGGTGTATTCGAGGACTGAGGATGAGCATGGCTAGCACCTTAGAGTTGTTCTTTAGACTTTGAGAGAAAAGTAGCTCTATGCTAAGTTTAGCAAGTGCGAATTCTGGTTACGTGAGGTAACATTTCTGGGTCATGTGGTTTCTACTGAGGGGATTCGAGTTGATCCTCGAAAGATTGAGGTTGTGTTGAATTGGAAGTAGCCTAGGAATATGTCTGAGATCTGCAATTTTCTGGGGGCGGGTTATTATCAATCATTTGTGGAAGGTTTCTCACCGATTGCAACACCCTGAACTAAGCTGCTATGTAAGGGTGTACTGTTTGACTGGACTGATGCTCAGCAAGAGATATTCAAAAAGCTCAAGACTGTATTGACTAAGGCTCTTATTCTGATACAGCCTAAACCTAGAAAGGAGTTTACAGTTTATAGTGATGCATCACATGTCGGTTTGGGATGTGTGTTGATACAGGATGGTAAGGTGGTAGCATATGCTTCTCATCAACTTAAGACACACGAGGCAAACTATCTTACGCACAATTTGGAATTGGTCGCTGTAGTCTTTGCTTTGAAAATCTAGAGACATTATCTGTATGGTTAGAAGTGTATCATCTACACTAATCACAAAAGCCTCAAGTACCTATTTACTCAAAAGGAGTTAAATCTTAGGTAGTGTAAATGGATTGAGCTGCTTAATGATTATGACTGTACTATTGAGTATCATATTGGCAAGGCCAATGTGGTGGCTGATACATTGAGTCGTAGAGCTATAATTGATCTGAGGGCGATGTTTGCTCGCCTTAGCTTATTTGATGATGGTAGCTTATTAGCCGAGCTTCAGGTTAAACCGACTTGGATTGAATAGGTTAGGGGTAAGCAATCGGAGATGAGCCTTTGGGTCTTCGGTTCTGACAAATTCAGGGTGGTAGCACTACGAATTTTGGGTTGAACTCTGAGGGGGTGTTGTGTTTCCGTGGACAGATCTGTGTTCCAAATGATACTGATTTGAGACAGTCAATACTTAGAGAGACACATAGTAGCCCTTACGCTATGCATCCTGGTGGGAATAAGATGTACCGAGATCGTTGGGAACCGTACTGGTGGCCAAGATTGAAACGGGTGGTTACTGATTTTGTGGCTAGATGTTTGGCATGCCAGCAGGTTAAGGCTGAGCATCAGTTGCCTTCAGGTTTGCTACAACCGATTAAAATTCCTCTATGGAAATGGGAGCGAGTGACTGTGGACTTCGTTAGTGGGTTGCCTCTAACCTCAACTAAGAAGGATTCAGTGTGGGTCATCGTGGATCAATTGACCAAGTCTACACACTTCATATCAGTTAGGACAGGTTATTCTCTGCAGAAGCTAGCAAAACTTTATATTTCTGAGATAGTGGGACTACATGGGGTACCTGTTTCGATCATTTCTAGTAAGGATCCTCGTTTCACATATTAGTTTTGGAAAAAGTTACACGAGGCTCTAGGTTCAAGGTTGGACTTCAGTATTGTGATCCATCCTCAGATTGATGGTCAATCTGAGAGGGTGATTCAAATATGGCGGATATGTTGAGGAGCTGTGTTATTGATTTCTGAGGCAGTTGGGAGGATTATCTGCCACTAGCAGAGTTTGCTTATGACAACAGCTTCTAGTCTAGCATTGAGATGGCACCATACGAGGCTCTGTATTGTCATAAGTGTTGCATTCCCTCATGTTGGAATGAGTTGGGTGAACGACGTGTTTTGGGTCCTGAGTAGGTTTCTAAAACAAAGGATAAGGTTAGATTGATTTGGGATCATCTGAAAGCGGCTTTTGACAAGTAAAAATCTTATGCAGATCTGAAGAGACATACGGTAGAGTTGGAAAGGGCTAGTTAACCCCTATTTTGCATGCTATGATATTCTGATATACTAATCTAAGTAGGATACTAAATGTTTGCCTGATCGTACTGCTAAACATATACCTGATATTTGTATATATACATCTAGAGCATGTTTAATTTGTTATATTTGTATCTGATTTCTGCATCTGTGTATTGGGGTGGGATTTGTATGTATGGATGAAGTGTTCTGTATGGCGTCTATAGCCTTTATTCTTGTAGCTTGGCTCATATTATTTGATATGTGTCTTAATGATAAATTTGGTGTGTAGGGATGGGTGGGCATTTTTAACCTGACATGGTGTGATCGGATGGTCAGAGTTGGTGTGTAGAGGATGGGGGTAGGATCTTGTATGTCTGCTATTTGAATTTGATATCTTAATCCAAATTTGAAACTGAATCTGAATTTGTTATGACTGTTTATGTAATAATCTGTATGTTTGCATGCTTTATTCTGTTGGGTTACACACTAAGTTTACGTAAACTCATCTTTGTTTGTTTGTTCTGTTCAGGTAATCCACAGAGTTAGACAAATCAGTGCAGTGGAGTCTCACAGTGACCACATGTTATAAACTATCTATAAATATGGTTTTTATTTAAATTTTAGATTTATTTCTTGGTATTTTGTATTGATTGGACTTTTCGGACTGTTTGCCTTAATTTGGGTTTTTAGCGGTGTTTTATGATTTTATTACTAAAGTCCTTGACAAAACCACAGTTTCACAAAAACTAATGATTTTTCTCAAAATACAAGTTGGGTTTTTGAAATGTAATGATTTTAAAGCTACTACAATAAATTGTGTTTTGGCAAATAAGTTGATTAATTAATGTTTCCTGTTATAATTAAAAATATGAAAGTTTTGTTTAAACAACTATGTAATGCTTTATCAAAACGACACAGTTATCAAAATCCATTCATTGTGACACCATTAGATTCAGGCCTATTATCTAGGCCAAGTTTATGGTGTTACATTTAGTGATATCAGAGCTAGGTTACAAAACTCGGCTGTGAATTTTGGGCTCCAAATTCGAATAATTCAAATAATTGAAAAAGTATGTGGTACACTGAGTCTCCGACGCTGATCCCGTAAGTATTTCTGAAACATAGATAGTTTATTCTGAAAACACTATAGATAGTACCTTCTGAGACTGTATTAAAATAGTTAGAGTCTGAAACTTCAGAAAACATCTCTGAACTTCTAACACTTTATGCATAAAATATTTGTTAATAAATACCAGAACTGATACAAAAAACTTTATAATGTAGATAAATACAAATTATACAATGAGCGCTCGTGGAACTCGCGGACGTGGAATGCGTGGTCGTGGTGGAGACCACAGGGGGCTTGAGCTAAGTCTTTTCCTCTGGGTAGCATGCTGAACTTAGATATGAGTGAGACGCCAGTTTCACCTACTACTGAGACTCGATCTTAAAGCCGTTCAGTTAGGGATGACGTATTGTCCCAGGCTATGTTGAAGATTTTGAAGAGGGTCGTTAGATCCTATTCTAGAGCTAGGAGCCAAGGGTCGGTAATTGAGCGACTCCGGTCCAATAGGGCTGAGTTGTTTAGGGGTGTCATTAGAGTCGCCCCTAATGTGGCAGAGTATTGGTTGAAGGCCACCGAGAGGATCACGAATTATCTAGACTGTACTCCCAAGCAAAAGTTGAAGGGTCCAGTCTCTTTGCTTCGCGACGAGTCTTATCAGTGGTGGTTGTCGATTGAGGAGGGTACTCAGCTTGATCATTTGAATTGGGATTTCTTTAAGACCACCTTCTAGAGTAAGTACGTGAGGGTGAGCTATGTTGATGCTCATAGGCATGAGTTCATGAACCTCACGCAAGGTGATAAATTTGTGGTCGAGTATAAGGTCGAGTTTTTGAAGCTGAGTCGCTACGCCCGAGGCATGGTGGCATCTGAGTATGAGAGGTGTGTCTGATTTGTGGATGGCTTGAGGGATAATCTGAGGGTATTGATTACTTTACAGAGGGAGCAAAAGTTCACAGTTTTGGTTGAGAAGGCAAAAATCGCCGAGGATGTTAAGTGCGTGGAGTGCCAGAATAGGGACCACGAGAGAGGTAAGAATAAGAGGGATTCAGAGCCCTCTAGTTCTATTCAGAGGCCGAAGAAAAAGGCCAGACTTGATGGTCCGGTTAGAGTGGGGGCTCCTGTTGCCTCTATTGGGATTCAACCATGTGGAGACTGTGGTAGGCGCCATCCAGGCAAGTGTTGGAGGAGGATTAGAGGTCTTTGGAGCATCGGATTTGAGAGTGTCCACAGCGGGTAGATCAGATACAAGCTTCAGGACCGGGTATTATACAGCCTTAGAGGGCAGTTTAGTAGTCACCTAGGGGCGTAGACCGGCTAGCGGTGGAATTGGTATGGGGTCATGAGCAGAGAGCACCGAGTAGAGCTACTGGTCAGATTGAGGCGAGACAGCCTGCGTTGGTTTATGCTGCTCGATGCCAAGAGGATAGATATAACAACTCAAATTAGGGCCTAAACGGAATAGTGGCTTTGGGACCACGAATCCAACATAGAAAAATTTATTCCGATAAAGTGTTAAGGTTTAATATGTGATTTATTGCATGAGTGAAAATTTAGTAAATAAATTTTATTAATAAAAGACTCGATTGAGTAATAGGACTAAATTGAAAAAATTCCAAAATGTGTGTTCTAGAAGCATGTAGTGTTTAATTGAAATGAATTCTTAAATTAGAGGTCCTTATTCAGTAATTAGACCATTTTATGGCATGATGGACAAAAATAGCCATGGAAGGAAAAAATTTCAAAGAAGGCAATTAAGGGCATTTTGGTCATTTGGGTATTAAAAGAAATAAAATGGGAAAAATAAGTAAAAAATGTGTCCATCTTCTACCCACCTTGGGCGAAAAATTGGGGAACACCATAGCTAGGGTTTTTCATCTATTCAAGCTTGATTGTAAGTGTCTTCTAGCCCCGTTTTACATGTTCTTCATATTTTTGAAATCCTTGTAACTTGACCTAGTTATTTCTACCACTATTTTAAGCTAGGATTCATGTTTAAAAATTTACCCATGTGTGACATGAAAGCATTTTGATGTTTAATGGTAGAAAATGAAGGTTTGATGTGTAGTAAACAACTTTTACTAGGTATTTTTCATGAAAATGCATTAAAGGACTAAGATGCAAAAGTTGTAAAACATGTGCATAATGTGTGAAATATTGAAAAATGTGGATTTCAATAAGAGAGAAAAAGAGTCGGCTAGGCTTGGGAATGTAGAGAAATGGATACATTTCATTTTACGAGCCTAGGGACTAAACTGTAAAAATTGACAAAGTTAGGGTAAAATGGTAAAATTTACCAGGGAATAATTATGTGTCAAATTGAGTAATGTATGTATTAAATAATTTAAATTTGGTGTTATAGATCAAGAACGACGCAAAAATGACCTTGACCGGGGGAAAGGCAATGTCTCGGACTAAGTTGAAAAAGATCGCAATTTGACACCGAGGTAAGTTTATGTGTAACGAATGAGTTGTGTTAGCAATATGATTAATTATTTTTAATTATTTTAATATTTGTAATATTGTGATGAATTGCAAATTGTGTATATTGATAAAAATCGGTAAGTGTGGAAAACCTGATTGAGCCTTAGGAATCGACTAGGATACGAGTAACATGTCATTAGGGACCCATTGTAAGTGATTGATTGTATAAGTAATTCTGAGTGTTGGTTTAGTTCAACTACTAGTGGCAAGGTAATCCTACATTTTTTGCGGGTACCTGTCAACTTGTGTAAGCAGCACTGAGTAGCTTCGACTCTACCGTTAGCTTGTGTGAGTAGGTCCGTGAATAGCTCAATGATGAGCTTTTATGTAATAAGTGATAAGTGGTGGCTTCGGCTACAAATCATTGGTAGCTTCAGCTACATACCTATGGTAGCTTTGGCAACAATATGAGCGGCACTTTTGTGCATTTTTCTAAGTATCCGTCAGGATTCCGCATGGTTTAACGAGTATTTGAACTGATATGATAAAATTATGATTGGGTGTAAAAAGGATTAACTGTGTGTTAAGAATGTGTATGTGCAGGTTATGTGAAATATATCATGTATGTTAAGTGCTAAATGTGTGTATTGAATCATGTGGTAAGGCTATATGAGTAAGTGATGATCTTATAGTCACAAAAGTGATAATAGGAAACGTATTTTTGTTAGATATGTAATTTAAGCTTTATATGCCCATTATTTGCATATAGACTTACTAAGCTTTATAGATTACCCCTTCTCTTTTCCTTTCCCTTATAGGTTCGTCAAGCTAATCCAAGGTTTAGTGATCAACGGGATTTCATCAACACTATCATCAATCATTTTAGTATTTTAAAATTGAACTTTGAAATTATGACTTGTATAGGTGGTCTAATATTTTGGTTATATGTCATAGTTCTTTTGGATTCAATATTGTTAGTGATGTTTGGTATATGGCCATATGGAATGAACCATAAATGGTTAAGTTATATTTTGTCAAGGTGATGTAATATGATAAGATGCAAGCTTGCAATGTTTATGTGGAATATGGTGTGATGTATATGCTTGATGATGGTAGATAGAAATTAGTATATGAATGTCACATTGTGGATGTTTGAATGAGTATTCATGCTATGTTCAGTACTAGCAAAATTGGTGTACATTTTGTTGTGTTTCAGGGTGGCAATTGGCTTGGAAGATAGCCTAAATTTGTCCACACGGGTAGACACATAAGCATCTGTCTAGGTCGTGTGTGACACAGGGCTAGCCCCATGGGCGTGTTGATAGGCGTGTGTCCCCTACATTTGAATTTATAAGAATTAAATGCCCAGTAGTAAACACACGGGTGAAAACACGACCGTGTGTCTAAATCGTGTGATAGACACGGCCTACCCTACGGGCGTCTAGCTTGGCCGTGTGACATAAGTTGCATGCTGACGTCAGAAATAGAATACCCAGGTCTCTGTACACGGGGGAAGACATGGGTGTGTGCAAGGCTGTGTGAAAACCTCTATAGGTTTGGTTTGAAAAATAATTCCACACGGGCCGGGGACATGGGCATGTGCGACCACACGGCCTGCCCATACGGGCGTGTCCCTGCATCACATGGGCGTATGCCATGTTTTGAGTAAAATTTTTCTAAGTGTCGAAAAGTTCTGGTTTGGTTTCGGTTCATACCCAATGTATCTTAAGGGCTTCATAGGTCCATAATAAGAATGTTATGAATAAGAATGAAAAAGTTTCAAATTTATGTTGTAATCATGTGTCGAGATCGAATGATTGTGTTAGTGTAAGTACGGTAATGCCTCATACCCTAATTCGGCGATGGATGTGGGTAAGGGGTGTTACAATAGAGATGCTCCAGATGTTATCACCGGTGCGTTCCTTATATTTGATGTACATTATATTGCTTTTATAGATATAAGCTCTACACACTCTTATGTAGCTAGTACTATATCAGAAATCCTAGGGATATCTGTTGAGAGTACTTCCAGTGAGGTTATGGTACTGAGTCTGTTAGGGCAATCTATCCGGGTTAGTAAACTATATAGGGACGTTCTGTTAAAGGTATAAGGGGTTGTATTTCTGGCAAAACTAATGGAGCTTCTGTTTGAGGAGTCAGATTTGATTTTGGGTATGGATTGGTTGGTTAAGCACCGAGTAAGTTTGTATTGTGCGACTAAAAGGGTCATTTTAAGGACTGAAGATGATTAAGAAGTGGTTATGATCGATGAGCATCGAGATTATTCATCTAATGTAATGTCCACTCGTGTGGCTGAGAAACTAGTTCGGAAAGGATGTGAGGGGTATTTGGCTTATGTTGGTGTTTCTGCTTCTAATGACTCTTCTGTTGAGGATATCAAAACAATGAAGGATTTTCTGGATGTCTTTCTTAAGGAGTTACCGGGCTTACATCCAAATCGAGAGGTTGAGTTTGGAATTGAACTTTTACTGGGTACAGCGCCAGTGTCTATTGCTCCTTATTGAATGGCACCGAAGGAGCTTACAGAGCTTAAGGCTCAACTTCAAGAACTTTTAAATCGTGGCTTCATCCATCCTATTATGTCTCTGTAAGAGGCACCAATTCTGTTTGTTAAGAAGGATGGGACCATAAGGATGTGCATCAATTATCGACAGTTGAATAAGTTGACTGTAAAGAATAAGTATCCCCTTCTGAGGATCGATAACTTGTTTGATTAGTTTCGAGGGGCTTCAGTGTTCTTTAAGATAGATCTTCGTTCTGTGTATCATCAGTTGAGGGTTAAGGAAACTGATGTTCATAAGACAGCATTTAGGACTCGTTATGGATATTACCAGTTCCTAGTTATGCCTTATGGTCTGACGAATGCTTCGGCTATGTTCATGGATCTGATGAACTGAGTGTTTTAGCCATATCTGGATTAGTTCGTCATGGTCTTCATTGATGATATTCTGGTTTACTATAAGACTGCGGATCAGCATGATGAGCATCTTAGGGTAGTGCTTCAGATTCTCTGTGAAAAATAGCTCTACGCTAAGTTGAGCAAGTGTGAGTTTTGGTTGCGAGAGGTAACATTTTCTAGGGCACGTGATTTTTGCGGAGGGGATTCGAGTTGGTCCTAGGAAGATAGAGGTTGTGCTTTATTAGAAGCAGCCTAAGAATGTGTCTGAAATTTGTAGTTTTTTGGGTCTGGTAGGGTATTATCGACGATTTGTTGAGGGGTTCTATTTTATTGCTGCACCTTTAACTAAGCTTCTGTGTAAGGGTGTTCCTTTTGTTTGGACTGATGTATAGTAATCGAGATTTGAGAAGCTCAAGTCTATTCTAACTCAAGCTCCTGTTTTGATACAGCCTGAATCACTACACCAAAATAGACTTTTAGCGGCGTTTTTTTTGGCTTTTAGCGGCGCTTATAAGCGCCCCTAAATGTATTAGCGGCGCTTTTAGAAGCGCCGCAAAAAACACTGCTATAAGCGACGCCGCAAAGGTTTGCGACGTTTGTGGGAAAAACGCAGCTAAAAGTGCAGACCTTTAGCGGCGCTTTGCCCACAAACGCCGCTAAAAGTACAGACCTTTAGCGGCGCTTTGCCCACAAACGCCGCTAAAAGTATAGACCTTTAGCGGCGCTTCCGTCAAAAACGCCGCTAAAAGCACAGACCTTTAGCGGCGCTTCCCCTCAAACGCCGCTAAAAGCACAGACCTTTAGCGGCGCTTTTCACTCAAACGCCGCTAAAAGTACTGACTTTTAGCGGCGCTTTTCCCTCAAACGCCGCTAATTTTACCGATTCAAAACAGTATATTTTAGCCAATTTCGAACCCTCCTGCAGAATTCAACCAATAACAGTAAATATGACATACAAATCCAACCAATAACATTAAACCTAAATAATACTTCAAATTCAATGAAAGATATATGATTTACATTAATAAATAAAGTATAACTAAGTATATTGTTACAATAATATTCAATGTAAAAATGTTAAAAATATCGTCACAACAGGAAAAGAAATATCTAAGAAGGCGGTTGCTGCGACTGCTGAAACATCTTCATCATTTGCTGAAGCTGTAGCTGCAGCTCATCATACTTTCTGCTCTGCTCCGCCTCCCTCGCTGCTGCATCGGCTAGAAGTTGTTGCTGGAGTTCTTCATATTTTCTTTGAACCTCTGCAATTTGCTCAACTGTGCTCGCTTGCATCTGAGCTAGCTGATCTCTTAACCTCTGAACTTCAGCTTGAGCTTGACTTCCGAA
The DNA here is from genome assembly GCA_020496765.1 of Gossypium stocksii. NCBI lineage: Eukaryota > Viridiplantae > Streptophyta > Magnoliopsida > Malvales > Malvaceae > Gossypium > Gossypium stocksii. The sequence continues at coordinate 24,980,245 of CM035623.1, forward strand.
AGACATGTATTGCTGGGAGCTGGATCCAAAATATTGGGTCGGGGTAACACCAGATCCTTGAAATCGAACCCGACCATACCTCTCAGGACCCAAAACTTCAGTAATAATTCTGTTATCAATGTCCTCATGATTAACAGAACTATCAGTCAAGCAGTCGCTTCGTACTCCGTCTTCTTCTCCTTTAGTCTCTCCTAAAAAATAAATGAAAGGGTTAGAAACGAAATATATAATGAAAAAAGAATAGAAAATAACATAACATTATTTAAAAAAGAATGCAACATAATTTAGAATAAATCAAAATTTTTTAAGTTAATATACCATAATTTCTCCGGCTTCGGATGTCATTGGAGATCCATCTTTCTTCCTATGCGTAATGTCAAAAAGCTGAAGGCGTCCAACTTTTTGACCAGACGAGACTTCCTACAATATAGTAATAAAAATATTATTTAATAGTAGAGACTCATCGTAAGTTGATAAAATTAATAAATTTATAATACCTTGGCCTCAGCTACGCGAGCAAAACTTCTCGACCCTGCCGTGTGCGTGAATTTTTGTTTCTGTCTGCTACTTGTTCCAACACGCTCACGGTCCTACATAATGAAATTATTACTACGTATATAGTAAATACTAGAAACCGAACAATTTAGAAGAGTTTGAAAATACGTAATACCTCTCCTTTTTTTGAATTCCAAAATCTAACCGTATCTTCCCACTGGTACCTCAGCATTCCCGGCGGAACATTGCACAATTTTTCCTCGAGGCTTATTTCTTTCTTAAAATATTACTTTTTTAAAGTACTTTTATTGTCTCTCCATTTTTTGCCCAAGGTCTTCTTGATATAGTTATCCGATACCTCTAAAATAAATCTCTCCTAAAAAAACACAAGGTTAAAAAGTAAATAAAAATTAAACCTAAACCAAAGCATTATAGATTAATTTCACGTTTCCTTACCTTAATATTGTCAAGAGCTTGATTTTTGTTACTGTCAGGCATGTGATGCCATGATTCGTAGTTGATGGGCAACATATTTGAATTTCGTGCAAGAATGCCCAAATAGCCAGCTAAAACTTGAGCTTCAGTTCCGACAGGCTGACCATGATTATTTCTACGAACTTTGACACACTCGGTAGGAGCTAAGTCGTACAAATCTGTAAGTAGCATACGACCTCGACCTCTGCGCGTCCCGGCACTCTCAGCTGAAAAATGACATATTATTATATTAAAAATAAAAAATAAGTTAATAATAAAAGCGAACACGCATGTAAAACAAACTAAACATTACTCTGAACTTCTGCAATATCGTGAAGTGTCTCCGGCACACTTGAAGATCCAACAACTGTTTGCTGTTCACTATTGCCTTCTTCCGAATTTGGATTATTCTGAACAATATTTAAATCTCGTAACTTTCTTCTACGCATTTTTCCTGCAATAAACATAAAACGGTGTAAATTTTAGTAACAAATTAGAACAACAACAGTACACATAAAATAGTTAAATTATATAACATGAGCAAGATTAAAATAATAGCATTACATATAAGTAAAAAAATTGTAAATTCTTACTACATTATAATTCGTAAATATCTTCATCCACATCCTGACGAACCCATTGAAATTGCGTACTAGTACTAGGGATATTTTCATTTAAGTTTTGTTGTGGAAAAGGCAAAGTTTCTGATCTTTCGACGATATCATCTCTACTTTCATTGCCCATGTCAAACAAGTCTCTAAGGCTGTTTCGGAGTACAACGTACCAACCCTCATCAATTGGATCTTTCGAGTAAAAAACTTGTTTCACTTGAGAAGAAAATACGTACGGCTCGTCTATCAATTGTTCTCCGGTGTGAATCAATCGAGAGAAATTCACCATTATAAACCCAAATTGATCGTTTTTAATGCCACGAGCAGTATTCACATCAGCCCAATCACCTCGAAATAAGACAACTTTCCATTTTCCATAGTAATCCAATTCAATAATGTCGGTAAGAAGTCCGTAAAAATCCACTTTTCCCTCGACAAGATTACTGTCCCTAGCACTAACATAACTCGTAATAGAAGAATTAACAACTAGTCCGCAATTTTGGGTTCTCCTCAATCTCTCCCGATATTTAGTATGAAATCTGAATCCATTGATGATGAAACCACTGTATTTTTTCACTAATCGATTCGGACCCTGGGAAAGCCATTTAACTTCGTCACTAACGGCCTTCCCACTCCAAACCTATTGAATCGAAAGATGATTTCAGTAATAATTATAAATGTTACGAGAAAACTTTATTATTTGGCAATAAAAGGTTAAGTTGCATACCGTTTCGCTTAACCATTCATGAAAAGATTCAGTGAATAACTTATTAATCTCTCGATGTGGTAATCTTCGTGAGCGTGAACGAGATCTCAATATTTGTTTGTACTCACTATGTTGAAAACAAGTTTAGTTGGTTAGAAAATAAATACATCAAGAAGATGAATATTTATCATATTCTAAAACTTACTTGCATAACGGTTGAATTGCATCGTGGTGGAAAAGAACATATCTATGTGCTTGTATCCAAGATCGGTCATCTAATTCCGCAACTTCAACTTTGCCGATTGGTTCTCCATAACTTTGAAATAAATAAGTTTCGGCCAAGTTAGGATCATTGAGCCCAGCATTTCTACTTGGTCTATTCAATCTTGTTTCAACATCTTCTAAATATCTAGAACAGAATGTCATACATTCCTCTGCCAAGTAGCCTTCAGCAATTGATCCTTCCGGATAACGCTTATTACGGCAATAAGACTTCAATTTGCTCAGGAACCTAAACACGATATACTACGTTATCAAAGGTTGTAACTATAGGTATAGAGTTGAATAAATGAATAACTCTGAAATAAATTAGCACCTTTCTATGGGATACATCCAACGATAGAAAACCGGTCCACCAATTATTGCTTCACGAGGTAGATGAATTACCAGATGCACCATAATAGTGAAGAAGGAAGGTGGAAAGATCTTCTCCAAATTGCATAATGTCAAAGCGGCTCGATTTTGTATTTTTTCAAGTTCTTCAACGTTCAGAACTTTGCCACAAATTGCTTTCATTATATTCGACAGTTCAATTATACAAGACGTTACCTTCTTTGACATACAGCACCGTAAAGCAACTGGAAGTAGATCTTGCATCAAGATGTGATAGTCATGTGATTTTAATGAATACAGTCTTCGATCTTTAAGACTTACACATCGAGATATATTTGATGCATATGCATCTGGGACCTTTATATCCTTCAACACCGTACAGAACAATTCTTTCTCTTTCTTCGACATTGAAAAAATTGGAGGAGGCAACCGATATCTTCCATTCGGAAGTTCTTGGGGATGAAGATCACGTCGAATTCCCATGTCAACTAAATCAAGTCGACTCTGAAGATTATCTTTTGATTTACTATCGACGTTCAAAATTGTCGCGATGATGTTCTCACAGACATTCTTCTCAATATGCATCACATCAAGATTGTGACGTAATATGTGATGCTCCCAATAAGGCAACTAAAAAAAAATACTTCTTTTTTTCCACAAGTCCGCCTCATTAGGGTCATCCTCCAAATCAGATTCATCATCAGATTCATCCCTCGATCGTCTATTTCTTTGCCTGTTGGATGGTTGATTGAGCTTTCCATAACTGAAATCAATATCTTTTAACATGAATAGTATTTCAGATCCAACGGTCTGCTCAGGAGCTTCTCTGAACTCTTCAGTACCGTCAAATAAAGCCCTCTGAAATCTAAATCTATGATCTGCATCTAACCACCGTCGATGCCCCATATAGCAGAACTTCTTCCCATTATACAACCACTGTGAACACGTTTGCGCAGCACAACAAGGACAAGCATAACGTCCTCTGGTACTCCAACCAGATAAATTTGCATATGCGGGAAAATCATTAATTGTCCACATCAAAGCAGCACGTAAGTAAAAGTTCTCCTTTCTCACAACATCATACGTCTCAACGCCCGCCCATAATTGTTTTAACTCATCAATAAGTGGCTGCAGATATATGTCAATATCATTTCCGGGACCTTTCTCTCCAGGGATAATCATAGATAAAATCAAAGAAGATTGTTTCATACAGAGCCATGGAGGCAAATTATAAGGAACAAGTACCACAGGCCAAGTACTGTATGAGGTGCTCATGATCTTAAAAGGATTAAATCCGTCCGATGCTAGACCGAGCCTCACACTCTGAGGATCACTTGCAAAGCTTGGAAACTTATTGTTAAATGATTTCCATGCTAAAGAATCTGCAGGATGCCTTAGTAATCCATCATCCGTTCGTTGATCATGATGCCACGTCATAAACTCGGCAGTCTTTGACGACATGAATAGCCTTTGAAGCCTTGGAATTAGCGGAAAATACCGCAAAATCTTGCTCGGCTTCCTTCTTGATTTTGGCTCATATTCATCCTCATTAACATCTTCTGCATCTGCATTCATCCAACGAGATTTACCACAAACATCACAAGACTGTTGATTTCTCTGATCACCCCAATACAACATGCAGTCATTTGGGCAACTATGAATTTTGTTGTAACCAAGGCCCAAATCTTTTATCACTTTCTTCATGTCTTTGCATGATTGAGGGATTTTTGCAAATGGGAACATTTCTCTCAAAAGCTCTAACAGCATTGTCAAAGAGTTTCCGCTCCACCCTCCTAAACATTTTAAGTGAAAAAGGCGAACACAGAATGACATTCTCGAAAATTTTGATCCTTCATAAAGTTCTTCATTCATTTCACCAAGTAATGTGTAAAACTTCGCCGCTTCTTCATTCGGCTGTTCATCCGGTACACTTCTTCCCGTTTCCATAAAAGTATTTCCACCGATATTATAATCATCGGATGCAACATAGTTTGGTGGACATGATTGAAAACCTTCGCTCCGCATATTAAATGCATCCCGCAGCATACCTTCCATGTCATCTTCTCTAACATATTGACGGTAACCACTATAAGGATAACCCGAATTAATCGTCGAAGAGGCTCCACTGGGTGTACACTCACCATGGAAAATCCATTTTTTATACCCCCGAATGAAGCCATCAACAATTAGATGTTCGTAGACAACTTCACGATAATGCCAATAGATATTGCCACACTTCTTACATGGGCAAAGAATCATATTCTCTTGGCTTGAATTGTGAAATGCAATATCTAAAAAAGTTTGCACTCCATTTCGATACTCGTTGCTTGCCCTTGATAAATTCATCCAAGTCCTATCCATTTCGTAGTTGTTGAAGTCTAAAGTTGGCAATAAGTTACACCGGTAAGTTGTTTATTATGTAAGTTTTGATATGATATATATTTATGTTTAATGTAAGTTATGTAGATTATGTAAGTTATGAGTTTTGTAAATTATGTAAGTTATGTGAGTTATGTAAGTTATGTAATTTATTTAAGTAATGATCAATATTATTACTATTTTGAGCTCGATAGAACCTTTTTCAAGTCTTTTTGAATTTTTTAAGATTCATCATACATGGCGTTGTTACACCTAGGGAGGATCCATTATATCTTACAGTGAGATATAAGGCAACCCATCAGGTTTCCAGCCTATATACTTTGAATCTTTTTCTTTTTTATACAAATACCTTTAAAAATATTAAAACTCCAAATCAAACATTATTAATATAAGAAAATAGTAATTTGAATATAATAATATCAAAAAAGAATCATAGTTGAATTTTTATATTAGAATATATTTAAAAAATGATCAATATTATTATATTGATAATTTTTTTTATAAGTGGCCCTTCAGTCGTCAAATGCAATAGCGTATCGATATAAATATTAACATTTACAAACAAATTTTTTAAGTTCCTTATTTACAAACTATTTTTTTTTATACTTTGAATCTTTATTTTTCTATACAAAAACCTTTAAAAATATTATATATTATTTCTTTAAAAAAATATTTTTCTTTAAAAAAATATGTTGTTTTAATATTTGTTATTAAATAAATTCTTTTAATCGGAGATGACGTAACGATTAGCCTTACCTTAGTTTAATTTTTGATTCAACTGTTGGACTTTTGAATTTTTTTTATTTTTAATATACAATATAGACATAACCAACAATAAATAAATAAAAATGTAAAACTAAAAATAAATAAATAAATAAAAATGTAAAGTTTCAAAAAGAACTTTACCCCAGAATCCAACCAATTGTAGGCACTTTAGTGGATGGTATTAAGGAGGTGTAATTATGAACTAAAACGGACCTTAATAATTTCAACAGGCTGGTGTATTTATTTGCAGCAAATATGACATGAAATGTCCACCCTTTGTGTTTTCAACGAACACGAAATGTCCACCCTGTATATGACAGAAATGCAGCCAAGATAAGGAGCAGCCAATAACTTATGAAAGAAAGAAAGGAAGTACAGCTTTCTTACCTCAGACAATGTGGATTGAAGCTAAGCTTTAGTTGAACCAATACTTGCAGGAGGAGCAGGAAGCAGTAACTGAGTAAATGGGAAACTTGTAACAGTGCGTCAAGTGCATATGTGGAAAAACCCCGTTAGTTAAACCTCAAGAATTTCTGATGTTTCATATATCACAGAAGATGAAAACATTAAAATAATTATAAGAAAATATAAATTTGAAATCATAGGAATATTAGCAGTAGTGAAACATTTTCAAATCAAGTTAATTTTTAAGTAACAAAATACATAGTTTTCGGCAAAAATATAGTTATAAACAAAAAAAATAGAGGCCATAAATACTTACTGCTCAGTTAGTCGTGAGGAAAAAAAATGTACATTACACAAACCAGTTAGGCCATCATTTGATTTTGGAATAATTAAAATGTGCTTAGGAGCCTGGGGAGCTATGTCCCTAAAAGCTAAGACCTACAAACAACAAAAATGAATCACAAACCAAATATTTAAGCATAACATATATACAAACTTCACTGCACTCAAACATTACTGCACTCATATGATACAAAAATACCATAATTTAAAAAATAGACAGCATTTAAGCACCAATTTGGACAGCAATTATATGGCTGTAAAAACATTCAGCCAACACTGATTAAACAAAGATGAGTAAACAAAGAAACTCAAGCTCATTAAACAAAGAAACTTAGTTGTTAAATCACAAATTTTACCAGCCACGTAATGACCTTATTAAATTAATTTAAGCTATGTTTAGACTTAGCCAAGTCTATGATGCCGAATTACAATTAATACAATGACCGAATGTACTCACCACAGTCACATATATTTTACTCCTTGTATACCTAGCCATATCAACCTTACATTCAATCAAAATCATTATTGAATACACTTTGATCAAATTTGATATTTAATCTCTATACATAAAAGATCAAAGTTAAGTCTTACTTTTTAAAAAAAAATTCCTATTCCAATAATTAAAATCATAAACAGTTTTCATCCAAATTTGTTAATTTGACGTGTTGATTAGACTACCCTTATGTGACGTAACATATGACTGACAGATAATAAGATGTTAAGTTCACATATTTTAATAGAAACTACAAATGACAATAACGACTGAACTAAATATATACCAATAAAAACATAAGTGAAAAATCATGAAATGAGCCAAGTAGAAAATAAAGACAAATGAGTTGGACATATTCAAAATCATAAAACAACGAACTTATTGATAGGTCAAGAACAAAGATTGAACAATACAAAAGATAATCATATAAATGATTACACTCCAAGATCAATGAATGAAGATGAATCAAATTCACAAGATAAAAGAAGAATGACCAAAACACTTTCATAAATAGTTGGACATTATGCTTAAAATTTTAAAACAACAGAAAAGAAAGAACAAAATCTCCAAAGAAACAAGTTTAAGATTAATGAAAAATTAAATAAAAGAAGTAATTTAATGTAAAATTTAACTCTTTTATTTATCATCAGATATATATAATCTAATTAAAAATCATGTTAGTAAATGACATAATGACATAAAGACTCCCCCATGGTGAAGCAGCCTCCTCTCTGTCTTTTATATTCATATCACACTCATATTCATATTCAGTATTCACGGCTAAACAGTATATACATGTCAAAATTTAATTAAGAAAATATAGTGTGAGATAATGGTGAAGCAAATTGGAAGAAGGAATTATCTGCATGATATTTTCAAATGTACCATTTTTTAAAGCCATCTTCTAAGTAAAATTTACGGTGTCTGTGTAAAGTTGTCAGTTTAGTTTTCCCATAGCATTGGCCAAGTCAAGCTTATCCCTCTTGAAATCAAGATTCTCCATTTATGTTATTATAGCCGAATGTGATTGGAATAGAAAACTACATAAAATAGAAAGCAAATGGGAGATTAAAATGACGAATTACCTCAAGAAATGCCTTTAAAACCCATAAAAATACCAGTATCAGAACTCCATCAACAGAGAATCCAACCTACAATAACTCAAAAAGAAATGAAAATTTCAGTACTTGAAGCAGGAGAATTCAAAAAGAAGATGGTGTATAAATTAAAGGGTGTACCAGTTTAGTACAGATAGAGATGGGCAAAACAGCTCGTAAGGCTTTCCTTGCTTGTTTGTATTCGTGAAAAAGGGGCACTGACTTGAGGGTAAATGGAGATTCTTCGTGAACCAAGAAGGTGCTGAAAGGAGTGGGATTTGAAAGGGAGGGTTTTGGTGTTATAGGAAAAGCTAAGATATGGACGAAAATCAGTGGGGGAAACCGAATTGGGGGATTTTGGGTTGGGGATTTTGGAGACTTTGGGAACTTAGGGTTTTGGGAAATAAAAATCGGGGTTATGGGATTATTCAATCTTAAGGTTGTTGGTACAGCTTTGGACAAGAAATATTTTTTAAATCCAAGACAAATAAAGGTCATAAATCCCTTAGACCCAACAGCAGATTTGCCCGAGTGGTTAAGGGGGAAGACTTAAGAGTTTCAAACGCAAGTGTGCATGGGTTCGAATCTCATAGCTTATTTTTTACCTCCATTTTTTGCGGCGTTTTTACTAAAAACGCCACTATAGTTCCATTTTTTGTGGCGTTTTTACTTAAAACGCCACTAAAGCTCATTTTTTGTGGCGTTTTTTACAAAAACGCCACTATTGCATAATTTTTTTTTCATTTTTACCTATATTTTTCTATGTTTTTTCTTTCAAAATATATTTTGAGTATTGAACATTTTTACCTATATTTTTTTGAATTTTTTAATTTTAATTTTTAAAATTTAACTACCATTATCAACTCTTTTAGGAATTTATTTTTTCTTTCTTTTTGCATCAACATTATTCCTTTAAGTATAATCTGTATTATTTGTTTAGATTTTTATATGTATACACCTAAATTTTGATATAGATACATCTGATCAGAATTATATATGAATTTTGGTTTAATGTGAAATTCTATTTGTAGTTTAAATGTTTAGTTGAAACTTTAATTTTGATTTAATCATATATATTTTTATGTATGCAATATATGAATAAAAATTTATGTTAATTATATCAATAATTGTGTTAATATTTTACAATATCTGGATCAAATTAAAGTTCATATATACAATTGCACACTAAACCATTGTTCATGTATGCTTTTGGGATTTAACCCATTTTGATATATATTTTTGTAAAATAATAATTTATATTTATCTTATTTTGATTTATTTTCTAAAAAATCTAAGATTAAACCCTAAACCCTTCTAAACACCAAACCTTAAATTAACCCCAAACCATACACCACAAACCCCAAACCATAAATCTTACACCCTAAACCCTAAACCTTAAACCCTAAACCATAAACCCTAAACCCTAAACCCTAAACCACAAAACATGCATAATCATAAACCCTTGACCCTTAACCCCTAAACTCTTAACTCTTAACCACTAAACCATAAATCACAAACCCTAAATCATAAAATTAACATATTAAACATTAAACCCTAAGTCATAAAACCCTAAACCATATACCTTAAAGTTTAAATACCCTAAACCCTAAAATAAATTAATTTTTTTGTCATTTTATCAAAAACCATAACCCTTAGAACCCTAATAGCCTAACCCCTAAAACCATTAAGAGTACTAAGACCATAACTATAAAATAATAAATCCTAAACCACAAACTATAAATCACAAACACTACTAAACCCTTAACTTTAGACCTTTAAACCCTTAAACGCCCTAAACTATAAAAACATAAACCATAAACCCTTAACCCTAAACCTATAACCCCTAACCCCTAAACTCTTAATACTGCTAAACATAAAGATCTTAAACACTAAACACTATACCTCAAACCCAAAATAACAAACCCTAAACTATAAATTTAATATTTTAAACATTAAACCCTAAACAATAGACCTTAACCCTTAAATATTAAACTCTAAACCTAAAAATAAGAACTATGAAAATATAATTCAAAACAAGAATACGAAAAAAAAAAGAAAATTAAATCAAATCAAATAGAAACGAGACGCTACACAAAAAAAAGGCTACAAAGACTTTTAGCGGCGCTTCGGAAAAAGCGCTGCTATTGCTCAGGCTTTTAGTGGCGTTTTTTCAGAAGCGCCGCTATTGCTCAAGCTTTTAGCGGCATTTTTTCAGAAGCGCCACAATTGCTCATGCTTTTAGCGGCGTTTTTGCAAAAGCGCCGCTATTGCTAATGCTTTTAGCGGCGTTTTTGAAAAAGCGCCGCTATTGCTCATGCTTTTAGCGGCATTTTTCAAAAAGCGACGCTATTGCTCATGCTTTTAGCGGCGTTTTTGTAGAAGCGCCGCTATTGCTAATGCTTTTAGCGGCGTTTTCGCAGAAGCGCCGCTAAAAGCATTAGCAATAGCGGCGCTTCTGTAAAAACGCGCGCCGCGATTGCTCATGCTTTTCGCGGCGTTTTTCAGAAGCGCCACGATAGCTCATGCTTTTAGCGTCGTTTTTGCAGAAGCGCCGCTATTGCTCAGGCTTTTAGCGGCGTTTTTGTAGAAGTACCGCTATTGCTCATGATTTTAGCGGCGTTTTTGCAAAAGCGCCGCTATTGCTCAGGATTTAGCGGCGTTTGTTGCATAAGCGACGCAATTGCTTAGGCTTTTAGCGGCGTTTTTGAAAAAGCGCCGCTACTGCTCAGGCTTTTAGTGGCGTTTTTCCAGAAGCGCCGCGATTGCTCAGGCTTTTAGTGGCGTTTTTGCGTAAGCGCCGCTACTGCTCTAGCTTTTAGCGGCGTTTTTTACAAAAGCACCGCTATTGCTCAGGCTTTAACGGCTTTTTTAAAAACGCCGCTATTGCTCAGACTTTTAGCGGCGTTTTCTGTAAAAACGCCGCTATTGATCAGACTTTTAGCGGCACTTTTGTAAAAACGCCGCTTTTTCTCAGTTTTTAGCGGCGTTTGAAAGAAAACGCCGCTAATGTATAATATTTGCGGCGTTTTTGTACCAAACGCCAAGAAAAACGCCACGAAAGGCCTGTTTTGCTGTAGTGAATCTGGTAAGGAGTTTGTGGTATACAGTGATGCGTCTTACGTCGGATTGGGATTGTGTTGCTATAAGATGGAAAAGTTGTGGCTTATGCGTCTTGTCAGCTTAAGACACATGCAGGGAATTATCTGACGCATGATCAAGAGTTGGCTGCAGTGGTTTTTGCATTGAAAATTTGGAGGCATTATTTGTATGGTGAGAGGTGTATTATCTACACTAACTATAAGAGCCTTAAATATCTCTTTACCTAGAAGGATTTGAACCTTAGGCAGCTTCGATGGATTGAGCTACTCATAGATTATGACTGCACAATAGAGTATCATCTTGGTAAGGACAATGTGGTGGCCGATGCTCTAAGTTGTAGGGCGATGACTGATTTGAGAGCGATGTTCACTTGACTTAGTCTATTTAATGATGAGAGTCTGTTAGCCGAGTTGCAAGTCATGTCGACTTGGATTGATTAGATTTGAGATAAGTAGTCGAGGGATGAGTCTCTGGGTTTGTGGTTTCACCAGATTGAGAGTGGTAGTACTTCGGACTTTGGGCTGAATAATGATGGAGTTCTGTGTTTTTGAGGACGAATCTATGTATTTGAGGTGATTGATTCTGAAGGAGTTGCATAGTAGCCCTTATGTTATGCATCCCGGTGGTAATAAGATGTATCAAGATCTCCGTGAACTGTACTAGTGGCTAGGTTTGAAACGTGAGGTTACTAATTTTGTTACTTGATGTTTGACATTCCCTTATGGAAATAGGAGCGAGTAATGTTGGACTTCGTTAGTGGGTTGCCTTTGACACCCACTAAGAAGGATTTTGTTTGGGTTATCGTGGATCTATTGACCAAGTCTGCTCATTTTACTCCAATTCGAACAGACTTTTCTCTACAGAAGTTAGTGAAGGTTTATATTTCTGAGATAGTAAGATTGTATAGGGTTCCTGTTTCGATTATTTCTGATAGAGATCCTCGCTTCACTTATTGGTTTTGGAAGAAATTGCACGAGGCTCTGGGTTCGAGATTGGACTTCAATACTACGTTCCATCCTCATACTGATGGTCAATCTGATATGGTGATTCAGATACTGGAGGATATGCTGCGGAGTTGCGTGATTGATTTCCGAGGTAGTTGGGAGGATTATCTGCCGCTAGTTGAGTTCACCTACAATAACAATTTTCGGTCTAGCATTCAGATGGCATCTTACGAGGCTTTATATGATCGTAAGTGTCGTACTTCGCTATGTTGGACGGAGTTGGGTTAACGTCAGGTTTTGGGTCCTGAGTTGGTTTCTGAGACTAAAGATAAAGTCAGACTAATTCGGGATCGTTTGAAGGCAATTTCTGATAGACAAAAATCTTATGCCGATCTGAAGAGAAGAGATATTGAGTACTTTATAGGGGACTTCGTTTTTCTTAAGGTTTGTCCATGGAAGAAGGTTTTGAGATTCAGTCGTAAGGGCAAGCTGAGCCTTAGGTTTATTGGGCCGTATCAAATTCTGAGGCTTGTGGGACCGGTTGCTTATCAGTTAGAGCTACCTATAGAGTTAGACCGTATCCACGATGTGTTTCATGTCTCAATGTTGAGGTGGTACTAGTCTGATTTATCTCACATAGTCTTTGTTATGAAGATCGAGGTTAGATCGAACTTGACTTTTAAGGAGGAGTCGATTCAGATTCTGGATCGAGATGTTAAGATTCTGAGGAGGAAGTTCATACCATTAGTAAAGGTTCTATAGTGGAATCATGGCACTGAGGAAGCCACGTGGGAACCTAAGGACTTGATGTGTCAGCAGTATCCTCATATATTCTGATCAGGTAAATTTTGAGGTCAAAATTTCTATTAAGGGAAAGAGTTGTAACGCCCTGCCAAATATACCTATGTTTCTGTAAAAATTTGACACAAATATGTATCTGCTCCTGTAGTTAAGTGATTTGAGGGTGTGTTTGAGGTCTTGGGTTCTAGTATATTCTTTGCCAAATTTTGTTATTTTTCTGGTCTAAGCATTACTTTTTGTTGGAAGGGCTTATCTATAATTTTCTTTTAGTTTATAACAAAATGAGCCTGCTGGTTTGAGTCGTAAGAGGGTTGTTGTATTGGAGGTCCTATGTTCGAATCCCTGCATGAGCGAGGGTATCAATTTTACCTCGATTGTTTGACAAAGTTTCAGTGGAACTAAAATTCTGAGGAGTTTGTGAGTTAGTGGTCTAGTGAGTAAGTGGGAGGAAAGTTAGGGAGGTTATCAGATTATTGATTTGTTAGTTTTTTTTTCTTTTTCACAGAACTCTCCTCTTGACATTTTTCCCTCTCTTCTTCCCTATCTTCCACTTTCGATTTTTATTTATTCTACTTCGGATTACTATTGTTTTACTCATTCAACTATTGCTGCTACAATTTTCAATTTCGTTAGTCAGTTTGGTAAGTGAGGTTAGGTTTTTGTAATCGAATGGTTTTTGGAATTTGGGGAAAACCTTATTAATAGCTGGTATATGATGTTAATCGCTAAATTCTGTGGCGTAGGAGAAAGCGGTGAAGTAGTGCTTGTGACTCTAACGGTTTAGATTACAGCATGTGACCATTTTAGCGGTGGTAAGTTTTTGGTCATTGTTCATTTTAGTTTTGTTAACTTAATTGTTCGTTATTAAAGGGGTTGGATATTCTATTTTTAGGGGCTACTGGTCTCGGGGGTATTTTTGGAGCAAAATTGAAATAGGTGTGTACCTGAAATGCAGAAATGAGATTTTGGTGAAAGCCAAAAACCTGTTTTGTCGATGCCACATGGGCGTGTGGTCACCCGTGTGGTTGACCATATGCGAGACACGGTTGTGTGGTCTACGAGGGCATGGTCGTGCGCAGCACACGACAGTGTGGACCACACGGGCTTGGCTAAGCTCGGCATGTGAGTCCACATGGGGGGTGTCAGTTTTTGGTCCAAGTTGTGTGGCCCACACGGGGAAGGCCAATATGGATGTGTGGGCCCACACGGGGAAGCCACACGGGCATGTAGGCCCATATTTCTATAATTTCCCCTAGGATTGCATGGGTCGCTTCGATCGAATGTGGGCCTACGGTAGGGTGGATAAGTGCTAGTTAATTCCTAGTTTACATGCTATGATATTTTGATAAACTGATCTGAGTAGGATACTGAATGTATGCCTAATCATACTGCTATACGTATACCTGATATTTGCATATATGCATGTAGAGCATGTTTAATTATATCTGTATTTGATTTCTGCATCTATGTTTTAGTGTGGGATTTGTATGTATGGAGGAAGTGTTTTGTACGGCGTATATCGCCTTTATTTTGGCAGTTTGGCTACATATTATCTTATATGTGTCTTAATGACATGATGCAGTGTGTAGGGATGGGTGGGCATTTTTAACCCCACATAGTGTGATGGGATGGTCGGAGTTGATGTGTAGAGGATGGGGGTAAGATATTGCATATCTGCTATATGAATCTGAAACTAAATCTAAAATCTGAATCTGAATCTAAAACTGAATTTGAATCTGATCTGACTATTTATGTAATAATCTGTATGTTTGCATGCTTTATTCTGTTGGGTTACACACTGAGTTTACGTAAACTCACCTTTGTTTGTTTGTTCTGTTTAGGTAATCCACAGAGTTAGGCAGATCGGTGCAGCGGAGTCTCATGGTCACCACATGTTAGAAACTATCTATAAATATGGTTTTTACTTAAATTTTAGATTTATTTCTCGATATTTTGTATTGATTGGACTTTTTGGACTATTTGCCTTAATTTCGGTTTTTAGCGGTGTTTTATAATTTTATTATTGAAATCCTTGACAAAACCACAGTTTCATAAAAACTAATGATTTTTCTCAAAATACGAATTGGGTTTTTGAAATGTAATGATTTTGAAGCTGCTGCAATAAATTGTGTTTTGGCTAATAAGTTGATTAATTAACGTTTCTAGTTATAATTATAAAACATGAATGTTTTGTTTAAACAACCATGCAACGCTTTATCAAAACGACGCGATTATTAAAATCATTCATTGTGACACCGTCAGATTCGGGTCTAACGTCTAGGCCGGGTTTGGGGTGTTACAAGAGATCTTGTTGGGCACTAATTCATTAGTCCCAATTTAACCGGTGAGATCGAAAGGTAATTCGGATTAATTTGTCTAACTTGGTAAAGTTGAGACCGAGAGGTAATATAGAGTCATTTTGGGAGTTTAAGCGATTTGGATCCTTAATTGAAAGACTAGTGAACCACATCGAGATCAATCAGCCACTGTTTGTTATTTAATTGTTAATCCCATAAATTTGTACATTTTACAATTTAGTCCATGTTAGCTAGATCTAGATTAGCTTAATTCTGCTTGATTTTATGGTTTGTCATAATATATTTTTTTGGAATTAGCTGGTTAGATTCTTTATTTTGCATGTACATTATTTAGAAATTGTTCAGTCCATGATTTTCTTGGGTTCGATAATTGAAATACTCCAATATTCTATTGAAACACTAAAAATATTACAATTGACTTATCACACTTGCATTAAAGCCGCAATATTTATATTCATTTTAATCCTAGTGTTGATTCCATATCTCTCTTTGTTCATGAAGACGAAAAGAGGAGGTCAGTTGTATTTATAAAATTTACAATATTTATAAATTTTATTAAACTTTTGAAATTTTGGGCTATAATTATGTATTAGCAAACACCGTACATACAAACAATTTAGATGCATCAAATTTGCATTCAAACATAATATATTCTTATTAAAACACTTACTAACATAGAGCTCATAAATGTTCTTATGATTAATGAACCTATACAAAGAAACTACAAACTGATTTTTGAGGAAATTGTCTGCGTTTGACAATTATAACCCAAATTTTGACATTTCAAAATTAAATTAAATATGCGATTCGACCGAAATTTGTTCCATTGTTTTAGTTATCATTCAACTAACATTTTACCAATTAAAAATGATCATCCCACTACCGATTTTCGCAAGTATCCAATTAATTAATTAACCATTAAACAATCGACTAATAAGATATATTATAAAACTGATTAACACTTAATTTGACATGAAATCATGCGATATGGCCATTTACATTAGGCAATAACAGATCATAGAATAAATTTAATACAAAACCGCAATCCATTGAAAATAATTGGAATTTGTATATAAAAATGGATTTGATATCACTGTTGGACCATGAAAGAAAAGTTAGTATAGCAAAAAAATAAAAATATGATGGACTTGCACCATGAATCCATGGGCAAAGAAATGAATCTAAAATAAAAAAAATCAAAAAATATTAGGCCTAAAAATATTAAGAGAGGGTAAATTGATATTTTAAAAATCTCTGCAACGCCCCAATCTTTGCTTATTTTTGTTTCTATAAAATTTTGGACAACTATGTATTTGGTACAGTGGTTAAGTGTTCTGGTTGTGTGTAAGAGGTCCTAAGTTCAAACCTTACCTTAACAGTTTTGTTATTTTTAGAATTAAGTCTGAACCTTGGTCAGTAGGCTTATATTTATTTGGTTGCTATTTGATATCAAAATGGGCTCATTGGTCTGGCAGTTAAGCAGAGTGTTTAGTTACTGAAAGTCTAGAGTTCAAATCCCTGCGTGAGCAAGGGAGTTTATTTTTGCTCTATTGTCGTTTAAAGAGTTTATGTTGTGATAGAGTTTTGACTAGTGGGGAGTAGGGTTGAGAGAATTTAGGAGAGTTGGGATATGGATATCGGGGTTATCAAAATATATTTCAATTTGATTTTTATTTTGCAAAATTTAGCTCCCTCTCTCTCTCCCCTATCTGATACATATATTTGTACTGGCATTGTATATCTATAATTACGCATGTAAGCATGTTTAATCTGTATGTTTGATTCTGCATGTACTATATCTGTCATTGAGGTTGGGATGATGTATAGGGAGGAAGTGTTCTGAAAGGCGTTTATCGCCTATTATTTGGCAGCATGGCTGTATTATATCTGTTATGTGCCGCATCGGTACTATATGGTGTGTAGGGCTAGGTGGGTGTTTAAAATCCCACATGGTGTGTAGGGATAGTCAGAGATTGTGTGTAGAGGATGGGGGTAGGATATCTATTCTTTGATTATTAATTTTGTATTATTTGCATCTGAGATGGGCTTAGGCCCAAATCTGCATCTGTATCTATAATGGGCTTAGGCCCCAATCTCTATCTGTTTGATTTTGATTTTTTAATGTGTGCTTGCTTAAGTTCTGTGGGGTTACACACTGAGTTTATGTAAACTCACCCTTCTCTGTTTGATCTGAGTAGGTAATCCACAGACTTAGGCAGATCAATGTGGTATAGCTTCTCGGTAACTACTTGGTTGTAAACTACTATTTGGTTTCGTGCGTCTATTTAAGTTTTCGGTATTTGATTTTGGGAAATTGTAATTTCTGGGACTATATGGACTTTAACTGTTGATTTTGGTTTTCCTTTTTCTTCTCTTTTGCATGCTTCACCAACTTTTTTCTCTAAAAACAATGGTTATTCTAAAAACTAAGGTTTTCTAAAAATGCGAACTATTTTTCATAAATAAAACGATTTTTTAAGCTTCCACTAATAAATACGCAGGTAAGACGACTATTGAATAAACCATCTTGTTTTGATAACCACTAATAAGAACTATTAAACTGAAAAGGTTTTACCGAGATGACTACTGATAAACCATAAATTATACATATTTTTACCTCATTCTTAGCACACTTATGGATGAATTATTCCTTGATTTGTGGAATTTGATGCTCCTAAACCTTCAATTTCATGTTTTATACTAAGGTGAGCATAGGGAAGATAAAAGACCAAGGAACGGCCCGAAAACAGAGAAAATGGGCCAAAGTAAGGAATCAACACAGCCTGGATATTCACCACACCGGCGTGTCACACGGCCGTGCCACTTTAACAGTCTTGAACACGGCCTAGCATCGACTTACACGGGCGTGGCACACAGGCGTGTCCCTGTCGTGAGGAAGTTCAATTTCATTCGGAAAAGGCTACCTAGGGGCTAAGAAAGACTCTCCAAACTTTATATAAAGACCCTAGTAGGCAACTACAAGGGTGTGCATTATTCTCGCCAAGGGTACAGCCTGCCCGCCAAGACGGAGAGCTAAAGGTAGGGTATTACTCGAAGGAAAGCCGATTGATCCATCTCAGAAGATAGGATCTACATCAAGACAGAAGATCTCCCTTCAATCCTTTTAGGAGTTTTGGGTTTTCTTATGTTTTGTTATTTTATTTATTCTGAGATGTTTCTTTTTATAATTATGAACTAAAACCCCAAATATCTAAGGGGGATGAAACCTAAGACGGATCTTGTTATTGTTATTTGAACTATATGATAAATATTTGACTTGCTCTTAATTGTATTTTTAATTCTTGAATTGATATTTTCAGAATATTAATTTAAGTCGAATGTGCTTAGGCAGAGGAGCAAAACTCCCTGTTTAAGAGTAGATCCAACACAATTAAGCGGAGTTGATCGCAATCCTAAATATAGGACGACGAAAATTTGCTGGATTAGAGTCAAATCTAATATGGGGATCCATAGATCGAGGTAATGCAAGACTAGGGGTTTTAATTAGAAAGAGATTTCAATTAATCAACCTAGGATTAGTTGTTCTTATCCTCGACAGAGGTATTAATATAATTTATGGATCTATACGGATCAAGTTGAATAAAGAAATCGTCTGGTTCAGAGTTAGATAACAAGTGAAGTCTAGGTGGATTCTTCCTTAGGTATTGTCCTTATCAATCAGTTTTCCCAAAGTAATTTTCCCGATTTACTCTTTGTCGTTTCTTTAGTTAATTTAAATAGTTTACAACCAAATCCCTTTTATTCTTAGGCTAGATAATAGGAAGGAAGTCATTACTAGTACTTTTAGTTTCTTGGATTCGATATTCCGGTCTTGCCACTAGCTATACTACTACTCGATAGGTACGCTTGCCCTTTTTTGCGATAATAGTTAGTCTTTTAGGTACGATCAATTTATTACTTCATCACATCACGATCAAGTTTTTAGCGTCGTTACTGGGGAACTAAGATATTAGGAACACTTGATTCCTATTACTTTAGCTATTTTTACTTTTATTGCAAATTATTTTCTGTTTTTTATTATTTTTTACCTTTCCCTTCTATGTGTCTCTAGTTAATGACTAGAAGAAACCGAGGAGGACCGTTATTGTTTGACGATGATTTAGAAGCTACAATTCGTAGAACTCGTAGAGAGATAAGAAGAAGCTTGCAATACCCAGAACAAGGCCAAGAAGAAGAACCTGAACCTACTGAAGAGATAGAGGCAAATCAAGATAATCAGCTACCTCTTGTGGTAGCTACAAATCTTGTTGAGCAAAATCCTATTCCTCGCATTATGTATGATTATGCTAAACCTAATCTGGCTGGTACTGAATCCAGTATTGTTAGGCCTACTATTGCTGCAAATAATTTTGAACTGAAACCTATCACTATACAGATGATACAACAGTTTCTTCAGTTTGATGGTTTGCAAGATGAAGATCCTAACGCTCATTTAGCCAACTTTTTGGAGTTATGCCACACGTTTCGAATAAATGGCATTTCTGATGATGCCATTCGTCTTCGACTATTCCCATTCTCCTTAAGGAATAAAGCTAAACAGTGGTTAAATTTTTTACCACGAGGGTCTATCACTACATGGGAATAAATGACCGAAAAATTTTTACTTAAATATTTTTCGTCGGCGAAAACAGGTAAATTAAGAAATGATATCTCTTTTTTTTGTGCAGATGGATTTAGAAACACTTTACGATGCTTGGGAGAGATACAAGGATTTATTGAAAAGGTGCCCTCACTATGGGTTGCCCTTATGGTTACAAGTTCAAACCTTCCACAATGGTTTGAACCCTTCAACGAGGCAGATGATCGATGCAGCTGCCGGTGGAACCATCAATAACAAAACACCAGAAGCAACTTACGAGTTTATAGAGGAGATGTCACTGAACAATTATCAGTGGCAAGTCATGAGAACAAAGCCACAAAAAGCTACAGGGGTTTTTAATGTTGGTGCGGTCACCATGCTTTCTAATCAGGTAGAACTTTTAAACAAAAAGATTGATGGTTTAGTTGGTTCTACGCAGGCACATCAAGTGATGCAATGTGACTCAATCCAAGGAAACATGAGCAATTCTGAGTACCCTACTTATGGAAATGGCATGGAAAACGAGCAAGCCAACTATATGGGTAATAACTCTAGATCTCAAAATAACCCTTATAGTAATACTTACAACGCAGGTTGGAGAAATCACTCCAATTTTTCTTGTGGAGGACAAGGCAATCAAGGAAACCAAAGACCACCATATCTTTCGAGATTTGAGCAACTACCATACCAGTAAGAGAAAAAGCCGAACCTTGAGGACATGCTTACGAAGTTCACCGCTGTGTTAGAAACCCGCTTCCAGAACACAGAGACAGCACTTAAGAACCAGCAAGCTTCCATTCAAGGACTCGAAACTCAAATAGGCCAGCTCGCTAAGCTAATTTCTGAAAGACCACAAGGTGGGTTACCGAGCAACATCGAGACAAACCCTAAGGAGCAACTCCATGCCATCGATATGATTAATGAAGAAAGGTTAGCGAAAACCAACCCAGAGCCAAGTAAAGAGACTGTGGTAAGTAGCGGTAAGGATGATGTAAGTCACAAAGAATCGGTTGTTAAAGAATATAAGCCTCATGTCCCATATCCCAACGCACTAAGGAAAGACCGCACACACAAGCAATTCTGTAAATTCCTTAAACTCTTAAAGAAATTACATATTAACTTACCGTTTATTTAAGCCCTGTCGCAGACGCCAAACGCTGTTAAGTTTTTAAGAGAGCTCCTGACGAACAAACGAAAGCTAGATGAGTCATCTCAAGTGGAATTGAATGCAGTGTGCTCAACAATTTTGTAGAATAAGGTACCCAACAAACTAAAAGATCCAGGGAGTTTTACAATTCCTTGTTTACTTGGTAGTTTAGATGTTAAAAATGCTTTAGCTGATTTAGGAGCCAGTATTAATGTAATGCCATATAAATTGTTTAAACAACTAGGTCTTGGGAAACCTAAGCAAGCAAAGATGAGCATCCAATTGGCTAATAAAACCATTAGATTTCCCAAGGGCATAATCGAAGATGTGCTTGTCAAAATTGATAAATTTATATTCTCAGTCGATTTTGTTGTTCTAGACATAGATGAGGATAGCAATGTACCCCTAATCTTAGGGCGACCTTTCTTAGCAACTGCTAGAACCATAATTGATGTAGGCACAGGTGAGCTCACACTTCGTGTCGATGATGACAAAATTACTTGGTAGTCTCGTAACTCTAATAAGACTGTTGACGATAAAGACGTTATTACGAGTCCTAATAATAAAAGCGATCTCACCACCTAACCTTCTTTGCAGGGTATCTTCACATAGGTAAGCTCAAACAACAGACGAGTCCTTCCAAGGAGAACACCCATGAAAAACAAATACTATAGATTGAAGAATTGGACGAGTGGCTGACCTAGCGACAAGAGAAACCCAAAGTATGGCACATCACACCAGAGCATCACCATGATGATCCTAAGGTAAAAACAAATCAATTTAAGATAGGGGATAATGTATATTTAGAAGAGGAATATCCTCGAATTTTGAATTCAAAAGATCAGACAGGTGACACCCCTTCCTTCACAGTAATCAAAATTTTCCCCTATTGTACAGTCGAGATAACACACAAGACACTCGACACTTTCAAGGTAAATCATACTCGACTCAAACCTTATGTTGATAATAAAACTGAAAGCAGGATAGAAGAGTTCCAACTCTTCAAACCAGCGTAACTGAACAAGCTTGAGAAAAGTCAAGCTTAGACTATAAATAAGCGCTTCTCGGGAGGCAACCCGAGTACTAACATAGTAAAGTTCTTTTATTTAAGCTCTCTTATCCATCAACTAACCTTCTGAATGCAGGTTTTGCAAGCCACATGGCCATGCCGACGGGTGTGCCCAAGGCCGTGTAGACACCATGGACAAAGACACGGCCGTGCGATATGGCTGTGTATGAGCAGGTAAAAATTTTCCCAACACGCAGGCTATGACAACTAGCCATGACCGTGCGAAGTGTCCGTGGCCAATCCTGACAATTCAACACAGCCATGCAACACACCCGTGCCTCGACCCCGTGGTCGAACCTGCCAATCCATACACGGGTGCGTGACCCCCTACACGGGTATGGGAGAAGCGAACATCGAAGGACACGGCCGTGTGCCCCAACATGCCCTATGAACACGGGCGTGTGTCACAACTCAGGCGTACCAAAACCCTTAAAATTCGAACCACACGGGCTAAAAACGATTCACACGGGCGTGTGACACGCCCGTGTGCCCCAGTTCCTATATAAACCCCTCACTATTCATATTCTTGTCCACTTAAACCCTAATCTCGTCATTCATCCACAACCCATAATAGCCTTTCCTAGTGCCGCCGCCAACCAATGCCATGCCTCCACGCCTGTACAAGTACTACCACGATCGTGCTCCGTCCCCTACAACTGTCCATTCGGTTCCCTTTTCTCTTTTCTTTGTTATTAACTCTCATATTTTTCTATTTTAGTTAGTTTCTAATTATTTTTATTGCTCTATTCATACATTCATGTTTTCTTTCTTTTCAAATGATTAGTTGTTACCTTGCATTTCTAATGATCATTGACTTTGATAATATCATGACATTTTGAATCATTCTCTTACTGCCATCTTTTGTTATCTTAGGGAATTAGCTCTTAGTGCATTTTGCTATTTAACACTCACATTCTGTTCAATTCCATGCTTAGATAAATTGAATAACAAATTGCCTTCTTAATATTAACTTTTGTATTGAAATAGGTATTAGCCTTTGATCGAATAAGTTAGTCTTGGTTAACATTAACCATCCTTTAGTTCTTGATTTATGAACAGTGATCATACATGCCCATTTTTATCGATTTCTTTTTATAGAAATCATGTCATCATCCTGAGGGAAGAAAGCTGCCGTCCCCGCTTCCAAAAAGCGAAAGGGACCCAGTGGTTCCTCCTCTAGAGCCACGACTGAGATAGACATCCTTTTCTCTAATTTCTGTAAAATTCCCAAGAAGAACTATTCCAAATTCTAAGGGCGAGACCACTCGGAGTGGGAAGATGCATCAATTGGGCTGCACTACAATAGGTCCAATTAGCAGACGCCGTATGAGCCTTATTGACGATGGAACCATGGGACCAGTTCTTCCAAATTGTTGAGCCCACCTATCTCGAGCTCACCCTAGAGATCTGCTCTATGTTCCACCTCCAAATAGTCATGGCCCGACACGACGATCTAGAGATGATTCAATTCCACCTCGAGGGTATTGTTTGACAGCTTAGTGTATAAGAATTCGGTATCGCACTGGGTCTGTACACCAAGCAGTTTATGGAAGAGGAAGACCTCTCAGAGCTTCACCGCCACATCCATTTTTCATCGTCTAAGTGTTGGCAGGCTCTAGTCCCTGTTTCGGCCACTTACGATCCCAGCCGCTCTAAGGCAACGACTCTTGCCCTATCTCTGAGGTACTTACACGCCCTCCTCGCACATACATTGACGAGTAGATGTGACAGCACCGGCGTCGTCAACACCCACGACGCCTATTTCTTGTGGAGTATGTCGCACGGGCACGTGCTTGATCTTGCATACTTCATCGCCCATGCCATCTAGCACCAGATGGAGTGGCACTGGAGGGGCGTGATCTCAATGGGCCCATACGTGACTCGCTTGGCCCACTACTTCGGACTCCTCAACATAGAGGCCTAGTCATCCTCCTACACTCTTGTCGGACAGATGTCCCCGTAGGGCATCCAAAGTATGCTTCACATGGGGATGACTCAGCGCCGACATGGGAGCGACCCTCTTTAGTACCAATTAGCTTAATCCACCGAGCAGGAGGACCCAGAGGACATTACTAATGATGTACCTCCACCTCATGAGGAGCCATCGACTGAGCCACTGGCCATTCACAGCCCAGTTCATGCGACAGCTTCCTATGCTGGCATATCAAGGCGCCTTACATGATTTGAGCAGTAGTGCTTCCAACGCTTCAACCATATTGACGCTACTCTTCAGCAGATATGCCCGCATCTACACATTTCATCACCGCTCCCACCTTATGAACCATCTGAAGATTAGGACTAACGAGTCCTCTTTTCTTCTCCTTTAATTTCCTATTTATTTTACTTTTTCATTTTATTTTATTTTAACCCTATCATTTTCATTATTTGAATTTTAGTATTTTAATAATTTAGTTTATTTTATTTCAATTGTTTAATATTGGCTATTTCCTAACGAGTACATTCTGCTAATCCGAATTCCCTAAAAATTGATAAATATTATTGCAAATTCAAAAGAGCTTTTCAGCTCAAATCCATATCTAATGGGAAAACCCTGCCATGACTGCTGGTTCCTACATGACCACGACCATAGCCACTACAACCATGGCCACCACGACCCCGATCAAGATATCCTTTTGGCACAGAAATTGTGGATAAACACCCTTTCCTACAAATCTTCACACCCAGCTCAAGGAATTTATCCAACATTCAAGGAGTTTCACTTCTCTCCCTATCTTATGATTTTATGCTTCTATTGCTACTAATGTATCTCTATACATTGAGGGCAATGTACATATTAAGTGTGGGAGGAGTTCACTTTCATTCTTTATATTATCCTTGAACCCCTGAACTTGTTGCATTGTTCTCAAATTCTGAATTCTCACTTTCACTCTCTGCATTATTCTCAATCCCCTATTAAAATGAATTTTGATTGATTTATGATTTTTATTAATATGTTTAGAATTAAGACATAGGTACTTATGCTTTGATTATTCAAACTTTAAGACATTAGAGAATCAAGCATGATAAGTTGAAACTTTTGAGAACTTAAATTTTTCTAGGTTATTTTCCCCAATTTTAAGTGTTATCTTGAAATTTGAAATTCGCAGGATTGGCATCAAAAGTCATAACTCTGGTGAGATTTTTAAGCCTTTTGAGCATACATACTTTCGTGCTCACTTTTATTGTTGCTTTGAGTGAGTCAATACTGATTTGTTATTCTAGAACTTGCTTTGATTATACATGTCGAGACCACATCATTGATTTGATATACCGAGATGATAAATGCACTTAGGATTTAACCCACTTATTCTGTAAAAGCCTACCTTCATAAATTAACCTTTAGTGAACCCCATTGCGCATAACAAACCATTTTATTGACTTACCTTCAATATTAACCTATAACCCATTTTTTGTTGAATTCCCTTCAATTATTTTGATCCCTATTTTTATCGAGATTTGAGTTGAATAATTATCTAGATTTGTTCTCCTTTTCAGTTTGTAAAGTTTGTAAATATTCAATTTGTTCTTAAAAAAATGTATATTTCATTTGTAATTCAATATTTTGCATATTTCCATGTAATTTTTGAGCTTTTGTTCTTAAACGATGTCATCCAAAAGGCTTTATTCTAAGAATATGTTCTAGTGATAGAGATTTTTCTAGTTAGATGATTTTTCAATTCAATCTCGATTCTAACCATCTTTTTTAGCTTGTGACCACACCCCTAACCAAGGCCACATTATAAACCTTGAAAGACCTTTTGATCGATGTATCATGTCAATACATAGTGGTGGAAATTTGATTTTCCTGCAAGCTTATGGTAATAACTTTTCATGTTGACTAATGAGTGCTTAATTTTGAACCCTAAACACTTCGAGTGGATAGAGTGAATCTTTTAGTGAGGATGTCAACTCTTGTTGATTTTGAGTTTGAGGTAATTACCTAGAAGAAGGGAAAAGACCTATGTTTCTGTGATAAGATTCTCAACTTAGATTTTTTGAGACTTTAATTTTCTTTTGGTTGAATTCTCAATGTATGATTACTTTTGGATTAGTTTGAAACTTTATTGATAAGGATTACAAGTTAAGAGGAATGATTTTTAATTGTGAATTGATATTTTGCTTGAGGACAAGCAAAGGCTTAAGTGTGGGGGTATTTGATAAACCGTAAATTATACATATTTTTACCTCATGCTTAGCACATTTATGGATGAATTATTCCTTGATTTGGGGAATTTGATGCTCCTAAACCTTCAATTTCATGTTTTATACTCAGGTGAGCATAGGGAAGAGAAAAGACCAAGGAACAGGCCAAAAACGGAGAAAATGGGCCAAAGCAAGGAATCAACACGGCCTGGAAGTTCACCACACAGGCGTGTCACACGGCCGTGCCCTTTTAACAGGCTTCAACACGGCCTAGCATCAACTTACACGGGCGTGGCACACGGGTGTGTCCCTGTCGTGAGGAAGTTCAATTTCACCTAGAAAATGCTACTTAAGGACTAAGAAAGACTGTCCAAACTCTATATAAAGACCCTAGTAGGCAACTATACGGGTGTGCATTATTCCCGCCAAGGGTATAGCCTTCCCGCCAAGACGGAGAGCTAAAGGCAGGGTATTACTCGAAGAAAAGCCGATTGATCCATCTCAGAAGCCAGGATCTACATCAAGACAGAAGATCTCCTTTCAATCTTTTTACGAGTTCTGAGTTTTCTTATGTTTTGTTATTTTATTTATTCTGAGACGTTTCTTTTTATAATTATGAACTAAAACCTCAAATATCTAAGGGGGATGAAACCTAAGATGGATCTTGTTATTGTTATCTGAACTATATGATAAATATTTGCCTTGTTCTTAATTGTGTTTTTAATTCTTGAATTGATATTTCTGGGATATTAATTTAAGTCGAATGTGCTTAGGTAGAGGAGCAAAAGTCCCTGTTTAAGAGTAGATCCAACACAATTAAGCGGAGTTGATCGCAATCCTAAACATAGGGTGGCAAAAATCTGCCGGATTAGAGTCAAATCTAATATGGGGATCCATAGATCGAGTAAATACAAGACTAGGGGTTTTAATTAGAAAGAGATTTCAATTAATCAACCTAGGATTAGTTTTTCTAATCCTCGATGGAGGTATTAACATAATTTAGGGATCTATACGGATCAAGTCGAATGAAGAAATTGTCTGGTTCAGAGTTAGATAACAAGTGAAGTCTAAGTGGATTCTTCCTTAGGTATTGTCCTTATCAATCAGTTTTCCCAAAGTAATATTCCCAATTTACTCTTTGTCGTTTCATTAGTTAATTTAGATAGTTTACAACCAAACCCCTTTTATTCTTAGGCTAGATAATAGGAAGGAAGTAATTACTAGTACTTTTAGTTCCTTGGATTCGATATTCCGGTCTTGCAACTAGCTATACTACTACTCGATAGGTGCACTTGTATTTTATCGTGATAATAGTTAGTCTTTTAGTTACGATTAATTTATTACTTCATCACATCATGATCAAGTTTTTGGCGCCGTTGTCGGGGAACTAAGATATTAGGAACACTCGATTCCTATTACTTTAGCTATTTTTACTTTTATTGCAAATTATTTTCTGTTTTTTTAATTATTTTTTACCTTTCCCTTCTAGGTGTCTCTAGTTTATGACTAGAAGAAACCGAGGAGGAAAATTATTGTTTAACGATAATTTAGAAGTTACAATTCGTAGAACTCGCAGAGAGACAAGAAGAAGCTTGCAATACCCAGAACAAGGACAAGAAGAAGAACTTGAACCTACTGAAGAGATAGAGGCAAATGAAGATAATCAGCTACCTCCTGTGGTAGTCGCAAATCCTGTTGAGCAAAATCATGCTAAACCTAATCTGGCTGGTACTGAATCCAGTATTGTTAGGCCTACTATTGCTGCAAATAAGTTTGAACTGAAACCTAACACTATACAGATGATGCAACAGTTTCTTCAGTTTGATGGTTTGCAAGATGAAGATCCTAACGCTCATTTAGCCAACTTTTTAGAGGTATACGACACGTTTAAAATAAATGGCATTTCTGATAATGCCATTCGTCTTTGGCTATTCCTATTCTCATTGAGGAATAAAGCTAAACAGTGGTTAAATTCTTTATCACGAGAGTCTATCACTACATGGGAACAAATGACCGAAAAATTTTTACTTAAATATTTTTCGTCGGCTAAAACGGCTAAATTAAGAAATGATATCTCTTCTTTTGTGGAAATAGATTTAGAAACATTTTACTATGCTTGGGAGAGATACAATGATTTATTGAGAAAGTGCCCTCACCATGGGTTACCCTTATGGTTACAAGTTCAAACCTTCCACAATGGTTTGAGCCCTTCAATGAGACAGATGATCGATACAGCTGCTAGTGGAACCATCCATAACAAAACACTAGAAGCAGCTTACGAGTTTATAGAAGAGATGTCACTGAACAATTATCAGTGGCAAGTCATGAGAACAAAGCCACAAAAAGCTGCAGGGGTTTTTAATGTTTCTGCGGTTACCATGCTTTCTAATCAGGTAAAACTTTTAAATAAAAAGGTTGATGGTTTAGTTGGTTCAACACAGGTACATCCAATGATGCAATGTGACTCAATCCAAGGAAACATAAGCAATTCTGAGTACCCTACTTATGGATATGGCATGGAAAACGAGCAAGCCAACTATATGGGTAATAACTCTAGATCTCAAAATAACCCTTGTAGTAATACTTGCAACGCAGGTTGGAGAAATCACCCTAATTTCTCATGGGGAGGAAAAGGCAATCAAGGAAACCAAAGACCACCACCTCCTCTAGGATTTCAGCAACGACCATACCAGCAAGAGAAAAAGCCAAACCTTGAGGAGGTGCTCACGAAGTTCATCGCCGTGTCAGAAACCCGCTTCCAGAACACAGAGATAGCACTTAAGAACCAACAAGCATCCATTTAAGGACTCGAAACATAAATAGGCCAGCTCACTAAGCTAATTTCTGAAAGACCACAGGGTGGGTTAACGAGTAACACTGAGACAAACCCTAAGGAGTAACTCCATGCCATCGATATGATTAATGAAGAAAGGTTGGCTAAAACCAACCCAGAGCCAAGTAAAAAGACTGTGGTAAGTAGTGATAAGGATGATGTAAGTCACAAAGAATCGGTTGTTAAAGAATATAAGCCTCGTGTCCCATATCCCAACGCACTAAGGAAAGACCGTACAGACAAGCGATTCTGTAAATTCCTTAAACTCTTAAAGAAATTACATATTAACTTACCGTTTATTGAAGCCCTGTCGCAGATCCCAAATGCTGTTAAGTTTTTAAGAGAGCTTCCGACGAACAAACCAAAGTTAGATGAGTTATCTTATGTGGAATTGAATACCGTGTGCTCAACAATTTTGCAGAATAAGCTACCCAACAAACTAAAAGATCCAGAGAGTTTTACAATTCCTTGTTTACTTGGTAGTTTAGATGTTAAAAATGCTTTAGCTGATTTAGGAGCCAGTATTAATATAATGCCATATAAATTGTTTAAACAACTAGGTTTGGGAAACCTAAGCAAGCAAAGATGAGCATCCAATTGGCTGATAAAACTATTAGATTTCCTAAGGGCATAATAAAAAATGTGCTTGTGAAAATTGATAAATTTATATTCCCAGTCGATTTTGTTGTTCTAGACATAGATGAGGATAGCAATGTACCCCTAATCTTAGGGCGACCTTTCTTATCAACTTCTAGAACCATAATTGATGTAGGCACAGGTGAGCTCACACTTCGTGTAGGTGATGATGAAATTACTTTGCAGGCTTGTAACTCTAATAAGACTGTTGACGATAAAGACGTTATTACGAGTCCTAATAATAAAAGCGATCTCACCACCCAACCTTCTTTGTAGGATACTCTTCATATAGGTAAGCTCAAACAACAGACGAGTCCTTCCAAGGAGAACACCTATGAAAAACGAATACTACAGATTAAAAAATTAGACCAGTGGCTGAATTATCGATAAGAGAAACCCAAAGTATGCCACATCACACCAGAGCATCACCATGATGATCCTAAGGTAAAAACAAATCAATTTAAGGTAGGGGATAAGGTGTATTTAGAAGAGGAAAATCCTCAAATTTTGAATTCAAAAGATCAGATAGGTGACACCCCTTCCTTCACGGTAATGAAAATTTTCCCTACGGTACAGTCGAGATAAACACAAAACACTCGGTACTTTCAAGGTAAATCATACTCGACTCAAACCCTATGTTGATAATAAAACTAAAAGCAGGATAGAAAAGTTACAACTCTTCAAACCACCGTGGCTGAGCAAGCTTGAGAAAAGTCAATGTTACACTATAAACAAGCGCTTCTCAGGAGGCAACCCGAGTACTACCATAGTAAAGTTCTTTTATTTAAGCTCTCTAATCCATCAACTAACCTTCTGAATACAGGTTTTCAAGCCACACAGCCATGCCCACGGGCATGCCCAAGGCCGTGTAGACATCATGGGCAAAGACACGACCATGCGATATGGCCGTCTATAAGCAAGGTAAAAATTTTCCCAACACCCGGGCTACGACAGTTAGCCATAGCCGTGCAAAGTGGCCATGGCTAATCCTGACAATTCAACATGGGCATGCAACACGCCCGTGCCTTAACCTCGTGGTCGAACCTACCAATCCACACACGGGAGTGTGACCCCCTACATTGGCATGGGAGAAGCGAACATCGAAGGACATGGCCGTAGGACACGGCCATGTTCCCCAACACCCCCTATGAACACGAGCATGTGTCACGACTTAGGAGCACCAAAATGCTTGAAATTTGAACCACATGGGCTAAAAACAATTCACACGGGCGTGTGACACACTCGTGTGCCGTAATTCCTAAATAAACCCCTCACTATTCAACTTCTTCTCCACTTAAACCCTAATCCCTTCGTTCACCCACAGCCTATACCAGCCTTTCCTAGTGCCGCCACTGACCAAAGCCACTCCTCCACGCTCGTGCAAACACCACCACGACCGTACTCCATCCCCTGAAACTGAAACTGCAGTGAAACGAATAGAGACTGAAACCTTCCAAAAATATTTTTGAATTTTTGATACTTTGCGCATAAAACATCTGTTGTTAAATACTAAAACTAATGTATAAAATTTTAATGTAGATGAAATTTAAAATTTACGATGAGCTCTCGTGGTATTTACAGACGTGGTACTAGAGGCCAAGGTAGAGGTTGTAGGAGGGCTCGAGGTAAGTCTTCTTCTCGGGGTAGTATGCTAAATTTAGATACGAATAAGACACCAGATTCGCCTCCTAGTGAGACTAGGTCTCAAAACTGTGCGACTGGGGACGACGCATTGTCTCAAGCCATGCTGAGGATATTGGAAGGTGTCGTTGGGTCCAATTCTAGATTTGAGTGCCAAGGGTTGGTAACTGAACGACTCCAGTCTAATGGAGCTGAGTTGTTTTGAGGTGTCATTAGAGTCACCCCTAATGTGGTCGAGTAATTGTTGGAGGCCACTGAGAGGATTATAGATGATCTAGACTGTACCCCCGAGCAGAAACTAAAGGGTTTAGTCTCCTTGCTTCTCGACGAAGCATACCAGTGGTGGTTAACGGTTAAGGAAGGCACTAGCCTGATCAATTGACTTGGGAATTCTTTAAGATTGCATTTCAGACTAAGTATATAGGAGCTAGCTACATTGATACTCGCAGGCGTGAATTCCTGAATCTCACTTAAGGTGACCGATCTGTGAGTAAGTATGAGGCTAAATTCCTAAGACTGATCCGTTATGCTCGAGGATAGTGGCATCTGAGTACGAGAGGTACATTAGGTTTGAAGATGGCCTAAGGGATAATTTGAGGGTTCTGATTGCTCCACAGAGGGAGCATGGGTTCACAATTTTGGTTGAAAAGGTGAAGATCACTGAGGATGTCAAGCGGGCTGAGCGCTAAAATAGGGACCGTGAGAGGGGTAAGAATAAAAAGGATTCAGAGCCCTCAAAAGAAGCCTGAGAAAAAGGCCAAACCTAATGGGCCAGTTAGAGTGGGAGCCCCTGTGGCTTCCACTGGGATGCTGCCCTACGGAGACTGTGGTAGACACCATCTGAGCGAGTGTTAGAGAAGGATTGGGGTAAGGATTGGGGTATGTTTGAGGTGTGAGTCTCTAAAGCATCGTACCCAAGAGTCTCCTTTGAGGGCTGATCAGGTGCAAGCTTCGGGATCAAGTATTGTGCATCCTCAGAGAGTAGTTCAGTAGCCACCTAGGGGTTGTGGTTAGGGTAAGGGTGGTAATGGTTTGGGCCGAAGGCTGAGAGCACCGAGTGGAGGTGTTGGACAATCAGAGGCGAGGTAGCCGACTTTAGTTTATGCTGCTCGATGTCGCAATGATGGAGATGCTCCTGATGTCATCACCAGTATGTTCTTTATATTTAATGTACCTTATTTGGCTTTGATAGACATAGGGCCTGCTCACTCATACATAGCTAGCTCCGTAACTGAAATCTGGGGTTATCAGTTGAGAGTACTTCTAGTGAGGTTACTGTGATAAGTCTGTTGGGGCAGTCTATCCAGGTTACTAAACTCTATAGGGATATTCTGTTAGAGGTGTAAGGGACGGTATTTCTAGCAGACTTAATGGAACTTCCGTTTAGGGAGTTCGACCTAATACTAAGAATGGATTAGGTGGTTAAGCACCGGGTCAGTTTGGATTGTGCGACTAAGAGGGTCGTTCTAAGAATTGAGGAGAGTAATGAGGTGATTGTAATCGGGGAATGTTGGGATTACCTGTCTAACATGATCTCCATGTCTGTGGCTAAGAAACTAATTCGAAAGGGGTGTGATGCTTAGTTGGCCTACATCAGTGTTTCTGCTTTTGGGGACTTTGCTATTGGGGATATTTGAATTGTGAGGGATTTTTTGGACATTTTTCCTGAGGAACTACTGGGTTTACCTTCGAATTGAGAGGTTGAGTTTGGGATAGAGCTTCTTCCGGGTATAGCTCCAGTGTCTATTGCTCCGTATTGTATGTCACCGAATAAGCTTATAGAGCTTAAAGCCCAAATTCAATAGCTATTAGACCGTGGTTTCATTCGCCTTAGTGTGCCTCCATGGGGAGCACTAGTTTTGGTTTTAAGAAGAAGGATGGAACCATGAGAAAGTGTATTGACTACCTACAGCTAAATAAGCTAACAGTGAAAAATAAGTATCCACTTCCGAGGATCGAAGACCAGTTGGATCAGTTCTGAGGAGCTTCTGTATTCTCTTAGATAGATCTACGATCTGGATATCATCAGTTAAGGGTTAAAGAAACTGATGTGCATAAGACTGCATTTAGGACTCGTTATGACAAAAACTCCAGCGACATTTATGGATCTAGATCAGTTCGTCGTGGTCTTCATCGATGATATTTTGGTTTATTCCAAGACAGAGGATGAGCATGACGAGCATATGAAAGTAGTGCTTTAGGCCTTTCATGAAAAATAGTTGTACGCTAAGTTTAGCAAGTGTGAGTTTTGGCTACGTGAAGTGAATTTTCTGGGATACATAGTTTCTGCTGAAAGGATTCAAGTCAATCCTAGAAAGGTTGAGATTGTGTTGGATTGGAAACAACCCAAGAATGTATCTAAAATCAGTAGTTTTCTGGGTCTGGCAGGTTATTATTGGCGTTTTGTGGAAGGATTCTCTTTGATTGCAGTGCCCCTAACTAAGCTTCTATGTAAGGGTGTTCCGTTTGTTTGGACTGATGCACAGTGATCGAGCTTCGAGAAGCTCAAGTCTGTTCTAACTCAGGCTTCAGTTCTGACACAGCCTGAACCCGGTAAAGAATTCGTGGTATACAGTAATGCATCACACGTCAGTTTGGGATGTGTTTTGATGCAAGATGGGAAAGTTTTGGCTGATGCGTCCCATTAACTTAAGACACACGAGGTAAACTATCTGACGTATGACCTCAAGCTAGCTGCTGTGATTTTTACACTAAAAATTTAGAGGCACTATCTTTATTGTGAGAGGTGTATTATCTACATTAATCACAAGAGCCTCATGTATAGATGGATCAAGTTTCTTAAGTACTATGATTGTACCATTGAGTACTATCTTGGCAAGGCCAATGTGGTGGCCGATGTACTAAGCTGTAGGGCGATGACTAATTTGAGAGCAATGCTTGCTCGACTTAGTCTATTTGATTATGGGAGTTTGTTGGCTGAGTTGCAAGTCCAACTGACCTGGATCGAGCAGATTCGAGATAAACAGTTGGGGGATGAGTCTTTTGGTTTACGGTTTCGTCAGGTTGAGAGTGGCAGCACTACGGAAGTTGGGTTGAATAATGAGGGTGTTTTGTGTTTTTGAGGTTAGATTTGTGTGCCAAATGATAGGGATCTAAAATAGTCTATTTTGAGGGAGGCACAAAGTAGCCCTAACGCTATGTATCCTGGTGGAAATAAGATGTATCGTGATCTCCGTTAGTTGTACTGGTGGCTAGAGTTGAAGCGTGATGTTATAGATTTCATTGCTCCTTGTCTGACGGTCAGCAGGTTAAAGCTAAGCATCAGTTACCTTCGGGTTTGCTATAGCCGGTTAAGATGCCCTTATGGAAATGGGAATGAGTAACTATAGACTTCGTTAGTGGGTTACCCTTGACACCCACTAAGAAGGATTTTGTTTAGGTCATCGTAGATCGATTGACTATTTCATTCTGGTTCGAATGGACTTTTCTCTACAGAAGCTAGTGAAGTTGTATATTTCTAAAATAGTAAGACTGCATGGAGTACCTGTCTCGATTATTTTTTATAGAGATCATCGCTCCAGTCTTGATTTTGGAAAAAATTACACGAGACTTTAGGTTCAAGATTAGACTTCAGTACTGCTTTCCATCCTCATACCAATGGTCAATATAAGAGGGTGTTTTAGATACTGTAGGACATGTTATAGAGTTGTGTGATCAATATCCAAGGTAGTTGAGAGGATTATCTACCATTAACTGAGTTTGCTTACAATAACAACTTTCAGTCTAGCATTTAGATGGCACCTTACAAGGCTTTGTATGGTCATAAGTGTCGTACTCTTTTGTGTTGCACTGAGTTGGGTGAATGATGGGTTTTGGGTCCTGAGTTAGTTTTTGAGATTGAGGATAAGGTCAAATTGATTTGAGATTATTTGAAAGCGGCTTCTGATGGCGAAAATCATATAGAGATCTAAAGGGGCGTGAGATTGAGTATTCCGTAGAGAACTTCATATTTCTTAAGGTGTCACCGTGGAAAAAGGTTCTGAGGTTCGATCGTAAGGGTAAGCTAAGCCCTAAGTTTATTGGGTCGTATCAAATTCTAAAACGTGTGAGACCAGTTGCTTATCAGTTGGAGCTACCCCCTAAACTGGATCATATCCATGATGTGTTCCATGTTTCAATTTTGAGGCATTATTATTTTGATCCATCTCATGTGGTGTCTGTTGAGGAAATTAAGGTTAGACTGGATTTAACCTTTGAGGAGGAACCGGTTCAGAATCTGGATCGCGATGTAAAGGTGCCACGAAAAGAGTCCATTCTATTAGTGAAGGTGCTATGGCAGAATCATAGCACTAAAGAGGCCATGTGGGAGCCTGAGGACTCGATGCGTCAATAGTATCCTCATCTATTCTAAACAGGTAAATTTTGAGGTTAAATTTTCTTTTAGGGGTAGAGTTGTAATGCCCCAATTTTTGCTTATTTCTGTTTCTATAAAATTTTGGACAATGGTGTTCATACTTCAGTGTTTAAATGTTCTGGGTGTGTGTGAGGGGTCCTAAGTTCAAGCCTTACCTTTAGCAGTTTTGTTATTTTTAAAATTAAGCCTGACCCTTGGTGAGTAGGCTTATATTTATTTGGTTGCTATTTGATATCAGAATGGGGCTGCTGGTTTGGCGGTTAAGTGGAGTGTCGGGTTGCTGAAGGTCCTGAGTTCGATTCCTTACGTGAGCAATGGAGTTTATTTTTACTCGATTGTCTAGTAAAGAGTTTGTTGTGATAGAGTTCTAAGTAGTGAGGAGTTGGGTTGAGAGAATTCAAGAGAATTGGGAAATGGATATGGGGGTTATCAAAATATTTTTCATTTTGATTTTTATTTGTAAAATTTAGCTCTCTCTCTCTCTCCTCTTCTCAACTTTCCGTTGATAAATTTTGTTCTCCATTCTTTACTGTTAATTCTTTTGTTTCTTTGATTTTCGACTACTTGCTCAACCTTGCTATCGCACTATTTTGGTGTTTTTATGCGTTTTGGTAAGTGACTCTGGTGCTCTGTAATCTTGATTTCTGAATTATCGATTGGGAATTTATGTCCTTGTTTTGGGCAGTACTAAACCGTGTAGAGTGGAACTCTTGTCTTGCGGATTTCTAGCTGGAATCGATCAAAGTGTTGGGGGTAAATACCGATTGTGTGAGTGAATTGTCGTCGATTTTGTAAGTCACGAGTTAAACATGTTTTAAGTCTAATTCTGAGTGTTGGTATCTCATTTTTAAGGTTTTGAAAGGTTCCTAGTTGCAGAAGCTTCGAAACGATACTTGGTGTGTAGTCGAAAACACAGAAACTAAGGTTTTGGCAAAAGCTGAAAACTATTCTGTCAATGCCACACGGGCATGTGGTCGCCCGTGTGTGATGACACAGTCGTGTGTTTGATGAAGACCAGGCCGTGCACTGGACACGACCGTGTGGTGGCCATGTGGGCCATACGGGCTACACCAAACTGGACGTGTGGGCCACACGGGTGTATGAACTTTTGGGCCAAGCCATGTGATCCACACGACCAAGGCCAATTCAAGCGTGTGGGCCCATACGGGCAAGCCACACGAGTGTGTCAACCCACTTATCTGAATTTTACCGTAGGGTTGCACGAGTCTTCCCAAACGATTGTAGGCCTACTGTAGGGTCGGTAAGGGCTAACTAGACCTTAACTTGTATGATTTGAATGACTGATATTATGTTCTAAGCATATTATTATCATGCATGTCTGACCGATCTGATACATATATCTATACTGGCATTATATGTTTGTAATTACGCATGTAAGCATGTTCAATCTATATGTCTAATTATGCCTGTACTGTATCTATCATTGGGGTTAGGATGATGTATAGGGAGGAAGTGTTCTGTGATCTCGTGATGTGATGAAGTAATAAATTGGTCGTACCTAAAAACTAACTATTACCATGATAAAAGGCAAGTGCACCTATCGAATAGCAGTATAGCTAGTGGCAAGACTGGAATATTGAATCCAAGGAACTAAAAGAACTAGTAATAACTTTCTTCCTATTATCTAGCCTAAAAGTAAAAAGGGGGTTTGGTTGTAAACTATTCTAAATTAAACTAAAGACATGACAAAGAGTAAATTGGGAAAATTACTTTGGGAAAACTGAATGTAAAGACAATACCTAAGGAAGAATCCACCTAGACTTCACTTGTTATCTAATTCTGAACTAGACGATTTCTTCATTCGACTTGATCCGCAGAGATCCTTAAATTATGTTAATATCTCCGTCGAGAATAAGAACAACTAATCCTAGGTTGATTAATTGAAATCTCTTTCTAATTAAAACCCCTAGCCTTGTATTAACTCGATCTATGGATCCCCATATTAGATATGACTCTATCCACTCGAAGTGTTTAGGGTTCAGAAATTAAGCACTCATTTGTCAACATGAAAAGTTATTACCATAAGCTTGCATGAAAATCACATCTCCACCACTATGTATTGATATGACACATCGATCAAAAGGTCTTTCAATGGTTGTAATGGGGCTTTGGTTAAGGGTGTTGTCACAAGCTGAAAAAGAATGTTAGAATCAAGATTGAACTGAAAAATCATCTAACTAGAAAAATCTCTATCACTAAAACATATTCCAAGAGTAAAGCCTTTTTCTTTCAGATAACATCGTTTAAGAACAGGAGCTCAAAAATTACATGGAAATATGCAAAATATTGAATTACAAATGACATATACATATGTGTTTTTTTTTTAAGAACAAGTCAAATATTTATAAACTTTACAAGCTAAAAAGGAGAACAAAACTAGATAATTATTCAACTCAAATCTCGACAAAAATAGGGATCAAAATAATTGAAGAGAATTCATCAAAAAATAGGTTATAGGTTAATATTGAAGGTAAGTCAATGAATGGTATGTTAGGCTCAATGGGGTTCACTAGGGGTTAATTTTGAAGATAGGCTTTTATGGAGTAAGTGGGTTAAAACCCAGGTGCCTTTATCATTTCGGTATATCAAATCAATGATGTGGTCTTGACATGTATAATCGAAGCAAGTTCTAGAATAACAGATCAATATTGACTCACTCAAAGCAGCAATAAAAGTGAGCACGAAATGATGTATGCTCAAAAGGCTCAAAACTCTCATCAGAATTATGGCTTTTGATGTCAATCCTGCGAATTTCAAATTTCAAGATAACACTTAAAATTGGGGAAAACAACCTAGAAAATTTTAAATTCTCAAAAATTTCAACTTATCATGCTTGATTCTCTAATGTCTTAAAGTTTGAATAATCAAAGCATAAGTACCTATGTCTTAATTCTCAACACATCAATAAAAATCATAAATCAATCAGAATTCATTCTATTTGCGAAAGCCAAGATTCAAAGATTTGAGAACAATGCAAAAAGTTAGTGGCAAAATTTTCAGGGGTTCGAGGATAATGCAAAGAATGAAATGAACTCCCCTCCACGCTTAAGATGTACATTGCTCTCAATGTACAAAAATAAATTTAGTGAAAATAAAAGCATAAAATCAGAAGATAGGGAAAGAAGTGAAACTCCCTGAATATTGGATGAATTCATTGAGTAGTGAAAGCTGAATTGGAGAAAGAACTACTTAAAGTTCATGATTCTGGGTGACTGAAGAGAATAAGCACAACTGTGTGTAAAATTCAAGTATTACTCGATAAGAATTGAAGTGCAAAATAAAAGGAAAAGAGAAAAGTAAAGTAAAGGAAATGAAAATTAAAATTAAGTAATAGGGATTTGGCCCCACGGCTGTGGTGCAGGTCCGTGTGCCCTTAGGTTGGCCCGTGTGTTTCGTGGGCTATTGGCGTGGCCACAGTTGGTCGGCACGGGGGTACCCCACGCCCGTGTTGATTTCTCAGTTTCGCCCACGGCTTATTGGCACGGGCGTGTTGGGACACACGGCCATATAACATAGTCGTGTCTTTTGGTATTCGCTTCTCCCATGGCCGTGTTTGGACTCACACGCCCGTATATGAATTAACAAGTTTGGCTACGACAGTATCGCACGGTCGTGGCAATTTGTCGGAATTGGCCATGGCTACCTCGCACGGCCGTGGCTAATTGTTGCAGCCTGTGTGTTTGAAAAAATTTTTATCCTGTTTGTGCACGGTCGTATCGCACGGTTGTGTCTTTGCCCATAGTGTTCACACGGCGTTAGGCACGCCCGTGGGCATGGCCGTGTGGCTTGAAAACCTGCATTTAGGAGGTTAGTTGATGAAGTAGAGAGCTTAAATAAAAGTACTTTACTATGTCAGTGCTCGAGTTACCTCCCGAGAAGCGCTTATTTATAGTCTAAGCTCGACTTCCTTCAAGCTTGTATGGTCACGGTGGTTTGAGGAGTTCGAACTCCTCTCTCTTGCTATTAGTCTCACTATGAAAATAAGGTTTGAGTCGAGTATAATTTACCTTGAAAGTGCCAAATGTCTTATGTGTTATCTCGACTGTACCATAGGGGAAAATTTTCATTATCGTGAAAGGAGGGGTATCACCTGTATGAACTTTTGAATTTGAAATTTGAGGATCTTCCTCCTCTAAGTATACCTTATTCCCTACCTTAAATTGATTTGTTTTTACCTTAGGGTCATCATGGTGATGCTTTGGTTCGGTGTGGCATATTTTGGATTTCTCTTGTCGATAGTTCAGCCACTCGTCCAATTCTTCAATCTGTAGCATTCGTTTTTCATGAGGGGTCCCTTGGATGGACTCTTCTGTTGTTTGATTGCACTTATGTGAAGAGTATCCTGTAAAGAAGGTTGAGCGGTGAGATCATTTTTATTATCAGGACTTGTAATAATATCTTTATCATTGACAGTCTTATTAGAGTTACGAGCCTGCAAAGTAATTTTGTCATCACTTACACAAAGTGTGAGCTCGCCTATGCCTACATCAATTATGGTTCTAGTAGTTGCTAAAATAGGTTGCCCTAGAATTAAGGGTACATTGCTATCCTCATCTATGTCTAGAATAACAAAGTCGACTGGGAATATAAATTTATTAATTTTGACAAGCACATCTCCGATTATGCCCCTAGGAAATCTAATGGTTTTATCAGCCAATTGGATGCTCATCTTAGTTTGTTTAGGTTTCCCAAGACCTAGTTGTTTAAAAAATTTATATGGCATTACGTTAATACTTGCTCCTAAATCGGCTAAAGCATTTTTAACATCTACGCTACCAAGTAAACAAGGAATTGTAAAACTCCCCGGATCTTTTAGTTTGTTGGGTAGCTTATTTTGCAAAATGGCTGAGCACACTGCATTCAGTTCCATATGGGATGACTCATCTAACTTCCGTTTGTTCGTTAGGAGCTCTCTTAAAAACTTAATAGCATTTGGCATCTACGATAGAGCTTCAATAAACGGTAAGTTAATATGTAATTTCTGTAAGAGTTTAAGGGATTTACCAAATTGCTCGTCTGTATGGTCTTTCCTTATCGCGTTCAGATATGGGACACGAGGCTTATATTCTTTGACAACTGGTTCTTTGTGACTTACCTCATCCTTACCTCTACTTACCACAGTCTCCTTACTTTGCTCTATTGTGGTTTTGGCTAACCCTTCTTCATC
The DNA here is from genome assembly GCA_020496765.1 of Gossypium stocksii. Taxonomy (NCBI): domain Eukaryota; kingdom Viridiplantae; phylum Streptophyta; class Magnoliopsida; order Malvales; family Malvaceae; genus Gossypium; species Gossypium stocksii. Next base: position 25,021,418 of record CM035623.1, read on the forward strand.
AATTGTGTCGATGGCGTGGAGTTGCTCTTTAGGGTTAGTCTCGGTGTTACTTGGTAAACCAACTTGTGGTCTTTCAGAGATTAGCTTAACGAGCTGGCCTATTTGAGTCTCGAGTCCTTGGATGGATGCTTGTTGGTTCTTAAGTGCCGTCTCGGTGTTCTGGAAATGGGTTTCTGATACGGAGATAAATTTTGTGAGCATCTCCTCAAGGTTCGACTTTTTCTCTTGTTGGTACGGCAGTTGCTGAACTCCTAGAGGAGGTGGTGGTCTCTGATTTCCTTGGTTACCTTGTCCTCCCCATGAGAAATTGGGGTGATTCCTCCAACCTGCATTGTAAGTGTTACTATAAGGGTTATTTTGATATCTAGGATTATTACCCATATAGTTGGCTTGCTAGTTTTCCATGCCATATCCATAGGTGGGGTACTCAGAATTACTCATGTCACACTGCATCACTGGGTGTACCTGCGTAGAATCAACTAAACCGTCAATCTTTTTATTTAAGAGTTCTACCTGATTAGAAAGCATGGTGACCGTATCAACATTAAAAACCTCTGCAGCTTTTTGTGGCTTTGTTCTCATGACTTGCCACTAATAGTTGTTTAGTGACATCTCCTTTATAAACTCGCAAGCTACTTCTGGTGTTTTGTTATTAATTGTTCCACCGGTGGCTGCATCGATCATTTGTCTTGTTGAGGGGTTCAAACCATTGTGAAAAGTTTGAACTTGTAACCATAGAGGTAACCCATGGGGAGGGCACCTTCTCAATAAATCCTTGTATCTCTCCCAAGCATCGTAACGTGCTTCTAAATCCATATGCACAAAAGAAAAGATATCATTCCTTAATTTAGCCATTTTAGCCGGCGAAAAATATTTGAGTAAAAACTTTTCGGTCATTTGTTCCCATGTAGTGATAGACCCTCATGGTAAAGAATTTAACCACTGTTCTAAATTAAACTAAAGACATGACAAAGAGTAAATTGGGAAAATTACTTTGGGAAAACTGAATAATAAGGACAATACCTAAGGAAGAATCCACCTAGACTTCACTTATTATCTAACTTTGAACTAGACGATTTCTTCATTTGACTTGATCCGTAGAGATCCCTAAATTATGTTAATATCTCCGTCGAGAATAAGAATAACTAATCCTAGGTTGATTAATTGAAATCTCTTTCTAATTAAAACCCCTAGTCTTGCATTAACTCGATTTATGGATCCTTATATTAGATTTGACTCTAACCCGGCAGATTTTCGTCGTCCTATGTCTAGGATTATGATCAACTCCGCTTAATTGTGTTAGATCTACTCTTAAACAGGAACTTTTACTCCTCTGTCTAAGCACATTCGACTTAAATTAATATCTCGGAAATATCAATTCAAGAATTAAAAACACAATGAAAAACAAGTCAAATATTTATCATATAGTTCAGATAACAATAACAAGATTCATCTTAGGTTTCATCCCCCTCTGGTATTTGGGGGTTTAGTTCATGTTTATAAAAAGAAACATTTTAGAATAAAGAAAATAACAAAACATAAGAAAACCCAAATCTCCTGAAAGGATTGAAGGGAGATCTTGTCTTGATGTAGACCCTAGCTTCTGAGATGGATCAATCGACTTTCTTTGAGTAGTTCCCTGCCTTTAGCTCTTCGTCTTGGCGGGAAGACTATCCTCGGCCCTGTACTCCTTTGTAGTTGCCTCCTAGGGTCTTTATATAGAGTTTAGAGTGTTTTTCTTAGCCCCCCTAAGTAGCCTTTTCTGCGTGAAATTAAACTTCATCACAACAGGGACACGCCCGTGTGCCACGGTCGTGTGAATCGACTCTAGGCCATGCTCGAGCTTGTTAATGTGGCACGGCCGTGTGGGTTGCCCGTGTGCTAAACTTCAAGCCGTGTTTATTTTACACCTTGGCCCATTTTCTCAATTTTTGGCCCGTTTCTTGTTCTTTTCACTCCCCTAAGCTCACATGAGTATAAAACATGAAATTAAAGGTTTAGGAGTATTAAATTCCACAAATCAAGGAATAATTCATCCAAAAATAGGCTAAGCTTGAGGTAAAAATATGTATACTTTACGGTTTATCATTCTGTATCTAGCAGCATGGTTGAATTATATCTATTATGTGCCGCATCAATACTATATGGTGTGTAGGACTGGGTGGGTGTTTAAAACCCCACATGGTGTGTAGGGATGGTCGGAGATGGTGTGTAGAGGATAGGGGTAGGATATTTGTTCTCTGATTACTGTTTTGTATTATCTGCATCTAAGATGGGCTTAGACCTGAATCTACATCTATATTTGTAATGGGCTTAGGCCTGAATCTGTATCTGTCTGATTCTGATTTTCTGATTGTATGCTTGCTTAAATTCTGTAGGGTTACACATTGAGTTTACGTAAACTCACTCCTTTTTGTTTGATCTGGGCAGGTAATCCACAGAATTAGGCGGATCTATACGGTGGAGCTTCTTAGTGACAACTCGGTTGAAAACTGCTATTTGGTTTCATACGTCTATTTAAGTTTTCGGTATTTGATTTTTGGAATTTGTAATTTCTGGGACTATATGGACTTTAACGTTGATTTTGGTTTTCCTTTTTCTTTTCTTTTGCATGTTTGACCAACTGTTTTCTCTAAAAACAACGGTTCTTCTAAAAATAAGGTTTTCTAAAAATGTGAACTGTTTTTCTTAAACACAATATTTTCTAAGCTTCCGCTAAAAGTACTGTAACACCCCAACCTCGGCCTAGAAGTTAGGCCCGAATCTGGTGATGTCACATTGAAGAGTTACTTTTAAAACGGTTTAGTTAAAACTTAGTTCGAACGAAATGCGCTTGAAAAGAATTTACTTAGTTAAAAATCGAAGAATTTAATTAAACAAATACTTAGGAAAAACCAAGTTTATTAAATATAACAGTAACTAAATAAATCCCTAAGTAAAAAGTGAAATCGGAGTTACATAGCCTTATTACATCACAGTGGAAAAAAATTATCATAAAACACTTAATAAACCTATATTTAAAATTCCTAAGTAACTTGTAGTGTGGCTATCTCCGAGTCCTCTCCCGCGTCGAGCCGTCTATTGTGGATCACCTGAAATATTAATAATAAGGGTGTGAGTTTCGCAACTCAATGTGTACGACCCTCAGCAATCATTAACATGCAAGCAATCAATTGGGCCTAAGCCCTAATCACAGTATCATCGTAATATATCACATATGCAATGCATTAAAAACCCTCCCCAATAATCCATTCACTACACAACATTTCCCGACCAACCTTATACACCTGTAGGGATTTCTAAATCGACTCACCCATCCGCTACACAGCAATGGTAGCCCGATTGCGGTTCTACCTAACGTTGCAGCAAAGCTACTAATTACATATTGGGCTTTAAAAGCCAATGGTGGATCCACGGTTGTCAAACAACCATGCAATCCTCAAATTCTTCCTCCGTACCATAATTCCCGCCCATATGTAACCTAAACAGAATATCATATGAATGATGCAATCATACATGTAACATAAATCCTCATTTAACACATAAGGGTATTTTAGTCATTTTTGCTCTTAGGGCATTTCAATCATTTTTAAGTTTTATGGATTTAGTACCTACCTGGCCTGTTAACAAGTCCCCATTGGCCAAAGTGAACAAGCGCTATGCATCCGGTAGGATTCCAAAGAAGAGGAGATGGGTCATTAAGACCACTTAAGTACCAAGCTCTTCCTAGATCCAATCCTAGACATGCATATACCCATTACCACACTTCAACCTTATGACTTGTCCACAGTTGCATTTGTGTTTTTAAGTTTTATGAATGTTTGGCAGTTAACAGATACTAAGCCCAAACCCATATACAAAGCCCATTTTCAACCATATGGCCCATTAGGCCCGAATCACAATTGTATGGCCCATTAGGCCCAAATCCAATTCAAATCATGTAATATGCATGACTAAGTCAATTCATATAACCAAATCAATAAATTTCACAAAATTTAGCCTCAGGGCCCACCGGGCCCATTTAGCCACTTTTGGCATTTTGGCTTTTCGACATTGCCGATATCGTGTGTGTAGTGTTTGTACACACCTGATTGACGACTCGCACTACTCTATTCTCAGCCTCGACCTACAACCAAAACCATTTTCAAATCAATTCCAAACCTTACTAAAACTTTATCAAATCCCAAAGCCTTACAGTAGCCTTACCGTGAACCTTCGACTTTTCTAGCCTTTCCTTAGCGAATAGTCTCGAATATTCCTAGATCTGCATCAATACACATATTTTATCAACATCAGGTGACTCGTCTTCCACACGAGTCACCCTTATGGCTACACATATATTCGGTCACCCTCCTAAGAAATCGAAATTGAGAATGAGAGACTTATCGAAACTCACCTTCAAACTAATGACCTAGATATCTGCTATTTAAGCAATCGGCTTTTCAACACTAACTTAAGGATGGTAATCAAAGATGAATAGTGTTGAAGGAAAAGAAATTGGCAAGGGAGATATGAGTATTCGGCTTTCAAGAAATCAATGATGATATTCGGCTTTTTGAGAAACAAAAGAACTTAATGGAAATTGGTAAAAGAATGAAAAGGGAGAAGAGAGGTTGTCAATAGAATGAATTCGGCAAAATAAACCAAAGCCCTCATGCACATTCGACATTCCTTTAAATAGGCACAAGCCGCTTTAAGCCTCCCTTGCAGTCCTATTCAGCACTAACTCCCTCTCTCTCACAATCTCTTATTTTCTCTCCATTATCTTCACCTTAAAAATCTCTCCTGAACACTCCCCTTAAAGTTCATCTTCACGCCACTTCCAACCTTTTAGAAGGCCAAAATTAAACTCCTAAAAATACTAAGCTAGGATCCAAAACTCAAGGACCAATATTTCTAGGCCCAAAATTTGGGGTGTTACAACTAAATGCAACACCCAAACCTGGCCTAGACGTTATGGCTAAGTCTGGTGTGTCACATTGAAATGTCTTTCGAAAACCATGTTTTCATTAAAAACCCTTCTTAGTGTTTAGAAACTTCTACCATTAAACTTGTATAAAACCTCAGCTTGTGTTTGTTTATTTTTTAAAACGTGGTTCCTTGAAATAATCATTCCCTTTTTAAACATTAACAACTTTGTAAAATTTTATGGAAAATTGTGAAAGCTTGTAAACCTTTGTAGCTTGTAGAGACATGTTATTTTTAAAACAGTTTAACTATCGAAAAAATTAGATCTTCTTTACTATGGCTTAAAGTGAATGGATACTATGCACCAGGTAGGATTCCAAAAGAGAGGAGGTGAGTCAATTAGACTGCTTAAGTACCAAGCTCTCCCTGGATCCAATCCTAGACATGCACACATCTATTGCCACACTTTAACCTTATGACTGGTCCACGAACAACAAATTAGGTTTAAGTCTATTTAAAATAATTATTTAGGAAAACGTTTACATTATAGAAGCTTTGCTCTGTTATCTTGATATTTTGAAAACAAGTAACTTTTATAAAAGCGCCTTAGAGCTATCCGATTTCAAAACGATTTAAACAATATCATACTTAAGCTAAAAACAAATTAAATAATTAGAGCGGCCTTATTACAAACCCAAATTAAAATAAAAACGATTAAATAAAATAATGGAATAATTAACTTAAAACCAGAAATGCAGTCTTCATGGCCACTCTGAATCCCTCCTAGCTCCAAGTCCACTGTCTAGGGCTCACCTGCAAGGATGGAAGAGAAGAAGGTGAGTTTGGAAAATTCAGTGTGTAAAGAAGTCCATCCAAAGCCCAAATCAATTCAAGCCCACTGGGCCTAAGCCCTAACCAGTCACAGCAATAACTGGGTCGAAGCCCTATTCAGATAACAGTAAACTGGGCCTTAGCCCTTTTTCAGATATTAATACGACCCATAGGCTCAATTCAGTAGCAGAACAGTAATATCGATGCATGAATGCAAAACCCATATCAGTATGTGGGGAAGCTACTCAACCCACCCAACCGCTACTCTCCACCCATACCAGCCAAACTCTCTATGTGGGGAAAACTGCTCAACCCACCCAACCGCTACTCTCCATGGTGGCAGCATAGCTGCAAAATCAGATAGTATGGCCAAGCCACCAGAACGGTCAACTATTGCAAAGCCCTTTTCGGTAAACTAGGGCAAAGCCCCTTTTCAGAATACGTGGCATTGCCACTTGCACTTCCTCCATCAATATAACCCAATCCCCATGCATCAGATAATCATGTCATGGCATACAATGTACAAAAATAGTAAATCATGCATTTTAGACAGATTTAACCCTAGGGGTATAACAATCATTTTACTCCTAGGGGTAAACCTGTAACTTTGCACCTATAAGGGATATTTCGGTAATTATTCCAGTTTTTAGGGTTTTAAGCACTTTACAGACATTAATCGTCTAACTTTTATCTTAGTAGCTTACTTAGCCCATTTTAGCAGTTTATAGTCATTGGGCCCTAAAACCCTTAATGGCCCTACAGTGTCTATAAGCAACTTAAGCCCATTTAGCCCAAGTTCCATGATCAATTTACCAGTTTTAGCAATTTTGAATCTATAGTCTATCAGAACATATATATAGCCTATTTTTACCTATATGGGCCCGTAAGCCCATTGGGCCCAATTTTAGCCCATCAAAGCCCAAATTTACCAAAGTGCACGAAATTGCGCACTCAACCAACTTACCACTTGCGATTACAGATCCAATAAATTCCAACCAACTTATAAGCGTTCGCACGTTCACAAACCCACGAAATGCCAGAACTTCGGCATTTTAGTTTTTCAGCTTTTGCCGATTTAGACTACAGAAGGGTGTTCGATACACACCTGGTTTGCGACGAACGATAACGAGATTTCCCACGCAATTATCCTACAGTCGATTACTAAAAGATTAAACTAAGAATCGATGATAACTAATTAACACAGTCTTACCATATTCAGCCAACCATGAACAAGGCCCTAAATTCCTTACCTTTGCCGAAATTGATGACTAGATCTAAATCTAGTCACTCCGATGATCCAAGCTTTTCACACACTCCTCGATCGGCAGCCTTTAATCCTCACTAGCACCAACAAACCGAGTAATAACAACACCAAAAATCCTTTTAGCCTTAATTGACGGCCACCCTATGTATATAGGGGTTTTGAGCTTTTCTTAAACCACAAGATACGAATGGAAAAAAGGTTCGAACACTTACCAAGAGATCTACTTGTTGAAGAACGTTTCCAAATACCTTTCTATCCCATATCCGAATAGAGAGCAGGTCTAAGTGCTTTCGGCTTTTGATGTAATTGGCCAAGAAGAAATTGGCTACAAGGTTGAATGTTTCGGCTTTAAGAAGAAATCACCAGAGACAAGGGTAAGATTCGGTTTTGAAAAAGATAATAGAAGGTGAAGTCTTGCTCACAAAGATAATCAACAAGGATGGATTCAGTTTTGGCTTTTTATGAAAAGAAAACAAAAGGGAGAAATTCAAGACGACGGGTGAAAGAAGAGACGAGCAAAAAGAAATTAAAAATAAAAAGCAAAACCGATTGAAGAGAAATCAAAAATAAAGAAAAGCTAAAATCGGCTAATGGCTAAGACATCCCACTAATCCCGTGCTTATCACCTCGTTGCTGGCGCCGTTTGAATTTAATTCAAACTCTCATTGCGCAAACAGCAGCAGTCCACCGCTTGGCCGACACTCCTTGCTGCTAGGGAGAGTTTCGGTCCACTTGAAACACTCTCCCCACACATGCAGCAAAAACACAGCCCTTCGCAAGCCACGACCTCCAGGCACACATGCACGTTGCTGGCCACTGTGTCGCGTATTTGCTTTCAATATATTACGGTCGCATTTAATTTTAAACCTTACATGCCTCAGTCACGGGTTGCCAAAAATAAAACCAAATTCTGCATGCTCCTGGATTCTAACTTGTGCCCCCTCGAAATCCTAACACGCTGCTGCCACTGCACCACAGGCGCTCTTGTGGCATTCCTTCTCCTTAACTTATTTTATAGCCTACTTCCTAGCAACCCATTTATTCAAAGAAAATTTTAAAAACATACGCTAGCTCCTAGCCTCGAACCCCCGACCTCTGCACTCTTTTAAACGTCCTTTGCCACTATGCCACTCACCTGATTATGTTATCTTTCCTCTCCAGGTATTTATAAAGCCTCCTTGTGACGATCCCTGATTGTTAAAAATAAAAACCCACATTTGCACATGCTGGGAATCGAACCTGGTTCCCCTTCCTGTTGCCAAACGCACCTAGCCACTAGGCCAGGCTTTTCCTTGTGTCGAATTCCATCCCAACTAAATTATAAGGCCTAATGCCAGAATTTCCCTAAGAAAGCAAAAATAAAAATTTTTACTAGAGTCTTGGATCAAACCCAAGACTTTTCCCGCACTATAAATCCTTCTTAATTTATTTAAAAACTAACCTAGACATAACAGTAAAATTTTATTAATAATAATAATTTTAATTTTTTTATAACAATAATATTTAAAACTTCTCAATTATTCAGGTTTTCTTTTATCCGAACCCAGACTCAAAGCCCAATAATTCTAGGCCCAAATTCAGGGTGTTACAATTCACCCCTCCTAAAAAAAATTTCGTCCTTGAAATTTCCAACTAACTAACGATCGCATAACATAGACTACATCATCACGCTTTCGCTGCGCACTCTATTTCTAAAGCCAAAAACAAACACTCAGTACACTATGGTAGGGTATGCACCAGTATTCGCATCTAGAGCGTCTTCGTTCTCTTGGCGACGTGCTGTATAGACCAAAGCTGGCTGCCTCACCTCAGCATAGCCTACACCTCCGCCTGGTGCTCCATGACTGCATTCATAACCATTTTCGACCCTAGCCTGACCTCAGCCCCTTAGCGGCTGTTGACCACCCTTCGGTGGCTGAACATTAGCCTGGTCCATGGCTTGCACCTGAACTGGCCTCCTAGGGCAATCTTTGATCTTATGCGCCATGGATTCACAACCTAAACAAGCTCCTGTTCTCCTCCAACACTCGCCTATATGACCTCTCCCACAATCAGCACAAGGTGGTATCCCCGAATTAGCAGTAGGGGGCCCAGCTCTTACTGGCCCATTGACTCTAGCCTTAGCCCTAGGCCTTTGTCCAACATCAAAAGATTCAGCCTCTATTTTATTCCTATTCTTCTCTTTTTCTTGATTTAGACGCTCAGTGCGCCTCACCTCTTCTGCTATCTTCACTTTCTTAACCAACTTCGAGAAAACTCACTCCCTCAGTGGAGCTATCAATACCCTAAGGCTATCCTTAAGACCATCCTCAAATCTAACGCATCGCTCATAATCCGTTGCCACCATAACCCTTGCGTACCTACTAAGGCGTAGAAATTCTTCCTCATATTCTGCCACAGACTTGTTCCCTTGGGTCAAATTCATAAACTCCTTCTTTCTAGCATCAACATAGCTTGCACCCACATACTTCCCTTGAAATGAAGTTTTGAAAAACTCTCAAGTAATCTACTCGGCTTGGGTGCCCTCTTTCACCATTAGCCACCACTGATAGGCTTCTTCCCTAAGCAGTGACACCACCCCTTTCAACTTTTGCTCAGGGGTGCAGTCCAAGTAGTCCATTATTCTTTCAGTGGCCTCCATACAATACTCGGCCACATTAGGAGCCACACCAGCCATGCCCTTAAAGACCTTAGCTCCGTTAGAACGCAGTCGCTCCGGAATTGATCCTCGATTCCCCGTACCATTATTGGGCCCAACGACCCTTTCCAAGATCCTCAGCATTGCCTGCGACAATGCTTCTTCTCCGGTGGCCCGATTATACGGTCTAGTTTCAGCTACGGGTGAAGCCGGAGCCTCTCCCACTTCAACATTGAATATATGGCCCGATGCTGAGACTCAGCCCTAAGTAAAAGTTGAAAGGGGCGGTGTCACTGCTTAGGGAAGAAGCCTATTAGTAGTGGCTAATGGTGAAGGGGGGCACCCAAGCTGAGCAGATTAGTGGTGTTGCTAAAAGTTATTTCTTGTACCAATTTCTTCTAGCCAAAATCCTCCTATTTTCTTCATCTCTTTTGGTCGATTTTCACATCCTCTAAACCCCAACCCCTGTCGGCAACACCACTGCAAAACCACCACACCAAATCATTTTCTTCTTCACAGTTCTAAAAGCCAAAAATACCATAGTTTTTAGAGACATAACCGAATCTTTAGATCTCTAAGATTTGAAATCTGCTAAGTGGTTAGGGGCTAAATCTGTATCAAATCTGAGTAGAAGAATCACCTTGATTAAGGAAACCTGTGGTAAGTACTCGACATCTTAGATCTACTCGTTACCTTTGGATTTAAGAAAAGTCAAAATCCCTAAACTCTTTAGGGAGGCTGTCGAATGTGATGATAAGTAAAAACAGTTCTTTTAATTGGTTCTATGTGTACTTGTTGTGGAAGGGGCGATCTAGCAAGGAGCATAGGAGGCTTGGACCTTTGGAACGACTAGATCTAGATCTAGCCACTAGTTTTAGCAAAGGTAAGATCTCAAGGGCCTTAGGTGGTGATGACCGATTATGATAAGTAGAATTATGGAGATTGTCATTGTATTTTGGATCTAATGTGTCTAGTAATCAATTGTACGATATTATGGGCGATCTCGTTAGCAGTCGTCGCAAATCAGGTGTGTATCGAACACCCTCTTATAGTTCAAATTGGCAAAAGCTGAAAAGCTGAAATGTCAAAATTCTGGCATTTCGTGGGCTTGTGAGCGTGCGAACACTCGTAAGTCGATTGGAAATCATTGGATCTGTAATCGCAAGTGGTAAGATGGTTAAGTGCGTAATTCTGTGCACTTCGGTAAATTTGGGCCTTGATAGGCTGAAATTGGGCCCAATGGGCTTAGGGGCCCATATAGGGAAAAGTAAGCGGTAAGTGTGTTCTGATATTTCGTTGGTTAAGACTATTAAGTTAGACTTAGAATTTGGGCTAAATGGGCTTAAGTAGCTAAATAACACTAGAGGGCCCATTAAGGGTTTTAGGGCCCAATAACTGAAAACTGTTAACATGAGGTAAATAACTACTGAGATGAAAGTTAAATTTTTAGAGACTGAAATATGCATAAAACCTTAAAAATTGATAAAATTACTAAAATACCCTTAAGGACGAGAAATTATAGTTTTACCCCTAGGTTCAAAATTACCGTTATACCCCTAGGGCTAAAATTGACTAAAATGCATTCTTTACTGTTTCTGTTTACTGTATGTCATATCATGATTATCTGTTGCATAGGATTTGGGATTATTGATGGAAGAAGTTCTGAAAGTGGCTTGGCCACGTACTAGAGGCTTTGCCTCATCTTTCTGTTATCTAAGCAGCTATGCTGCAACTGTGGAGTGTAGGGCTGAGTGGGTTGAGTTATTCCCCACATGGAGTGTAGGGCTGGTACGGGTGGAGTGTAACAGTTGGGTGGGTTGAGTAGGCTCCCCACATGTAATGGGCTTGCATTCATAATTAATATCTGTTCTGCTACTAAAATGGGCCTATGGGTCGTACTGTTATCTAAAAAGGGCTAAGGCCCAGTTTACTGTATCTGGATAGGGCTTCGGCCCAGTCATTACTGAGACTGGATAAGGTTTAGGCCCAGTGGGCTTAAGTTGATTTGGGCTCTGGATGGGCTTTCCTTACACACTGAGTTTCCAAACTCACCCCCTTTTCTTCCATCCTCGCAAGTGAGCCCTAGACTGGTGGACTTGGAGCTGGGAGGGATTTAGAGTGGCCATATGGACTGGACTATTGGTTTTTACTAGGTTATTTAATTCAATTTATTTTTAATTATTTTTATTCTAATTTTGGGTTTGTAATAAGGCCGCTGTAATTATTTAATTTGTTTTTAGCTTAAGTATGATATTGTTTAAATCGTTTCGAAATCGAATAGCTCTAAGGCGCGCTTTTATAAAAGTTACTTGTTTTCAAAATATCACGACAATAGAGCAAAGCTTCCGCAATGTAAACGTTTTCATAAATAAATATCTTAAATAGACTTAAACCTAATCTGTTGTTCGTGGATAAGTCATAAGGTTAAAGTGTGGCAATGGGTGTGCGCATGTCTAGGATTGGATCTAGGGGGAGCTTGGTACTTAAGTAGTCTAATGGACTCACCTCCTCTTCTCTTGAATCCTACCTGGTGCATAGTACCCATTCAATTTAAGCCATAACAAAGAAGATCTAATTTTTCGATACTTAAACTGTTTTAAAAATAACATGTTTCTGCAAGCTACAAAGGTTTACAAGCTTTCACAATTTTCCATAAAATTTTACAGAGTTGTTAACAATGTTTGAAAAAGAAATGAGTATTTCAATGAACCACGTTTTGAAAAATAAACACAAAGCTGAGGTTTTATACAAGTTTAATGGTAGAAGTTTCTAAACACTAAGAAGGGTTTTCAATGAAAACATGGTTTTCGAAAAACACTTCAATGTGACACACCAGACTTGGCCGTAACGTCTGGGCCGGGTTTGGCGTGTTACATTATCTGCTGTGTAAGCAATCAGCTTTTCAACACTAACTTAAGGATGGTAATCAACGACGAATAGTGATGAAGGAAAAGAAATTGGCAAGGGAGATATGAGTATTCGGCTTTCAAGAAATCAATGATGATGTTCGGCTTTTTGGGAAACAAAGGAACTTAATGAAATTTGGTAAAAGAATGAAAAGGGAGAAGAGAGGTTGGCAATAGAATGAATTCGACAAAATAAACCAAAACCCTCATGCACATTCGACATTCCTTTAAATAGACATAAGCTGCTTCAAGCCTCCCTTGCAGTCCTATTCGGCACCAACTCCCTCTCTCTCTCTCAATCTCCTATTTTCTCTCCATTTTCTCCACCTTAAAAATCTCTCCTGAACACTCCCCTTAGAGTCCATCTTCACGCCACTTCCAACCTTTTAGAAGGCCAAAATTAAACTCCTAAAAATACTAAGCTAGGATCCAAAACTCAAGGCCCAATATTTCTAGGCCCAAAATTCGAGGTGTTACAAGTACGCTTTGAGGCAAAACGACTATTGAATAAACAATCTTGTTTTGATAACCGCTAATAAGAACTATTAAACTAAAAAGATTTTTCCAAGACGACTACGTATTCAATAACCCATTCCATGTAACATCGCCATATTCGACCATAACGTCTAGGCCTAAAAATATTAAGAGGGGGTAAATTGATATTTGAAAAATCTCTACAAACTATTCTAAAATAAAAGAGAAAGGAAGAATAAATTGGACACTTTGATTTATAGTAGTTCCCCAATTGCCTATCTCCACTAACTTAGCTTTCTACCGCTAAGGATTTCTAAATTCACTATTAGAATTGATACCTTTCAAGGAGAAAGGTATAACATTTACAATCCCTATCTTTTTCACAAGGCTTCGATAAAACATTTCTTAATTTTTGTGGCTGAATTAAAACTCTCGCAATTTACAATTAGTGATATAAAAGAGAGTAAACAAAAACACCTCTGCAAGTGTGTGTTTACAAAAATTGAGCTATCAATACAAAACTATGTGAATGATAAAATATTTTACACTAAGCTTCTAGAGAATATCTATAAGAGAAATGAATGAATAAATATTTGAATAATTTTCTCTTGATCTTGATGTTTGGATATTTCTCTCTTTAATCTTGAAGTGTATTTATATCAAATAACAATTTTGTAGACATTTATGTCTAGTGGGTAAGTGTTCGATTGAAACAAGTTAAATCGAATCATGTGAAAAAAGTTCAAGTTAGTCAAGTTGATGAATCCTATTTTAGAAACAAAATTCAAATTGAAAATTTGAAAAATTTTCAAATCAAGTCGAATCGAACCAAATATATTTGTTTGAATTAAATTAAAAAAATAAACAAATTCAAAAATAATTACACAAGTTTTATTTTCTTAAAATTTTTAATTAAATTTTTTTATTTTTTTATTTTTTCTAAAAAATTAACTAAAATTTTCATTTTTATATTTTTAAAAATGTTTTTTTTTGAATTTTTAAAAATTGTACTACTATATTTTATAATTTTCTATAATTTATTTTAAAAAATTCAATATTTTCTATTTTTTATTTTTAAAGTTTTAGAATATATATATCAACATGGATATCCTATGTCATATTATAATTGACTGAAAAGTACCATGCGATATGTTTTAATTATTTTTGCATGTCAACTAGTTTTTTAATATTGTTAATGTCATTGGGCTGAAATTAATTAACATAATGTAATTTTATATATCAATTTTGATAAAAAATATTAAGTATTAAATTTTTTAAAAAAATAGTATACTTTAAAAGTAAAAATAAAAAAACTTTAAGCCAAAAGTTTACATTTATAGTTAAAAAAACTTTGAAAATTTTGTTGAGTGTAATAAAATATATTTATTTGAGTTAAATTTAAAAAAATTAATTAATCTAAAAGTAATTATATAAGTTATATTTTTTAAAATAATTATAATCAAGTGTATATTATACTCAATAAATGTATAATTGAAAGAGTAAAAATTTTCCTTTTTTTTTTAAATAAAGATACGACACTTTAAATTATAAATAACTCTTTAAAGAAAAAAAATAGCTATTTTTCCTTTTTTTTAAAATAAAGATACGACACTTTAAATTATAAATAACTCTTTAAAGAAAAAAAATAGCTATAATTATAAAATTTTCCAAATACTTCACTGGGTTTAAGAAAAAAAGTTTAAACTCAACTTAGCTACAAGATAGATAAGTCTCACTTTACTACACTTTGACATTTATTTCCTTTGTCTCAGGCAATTAAATAAAGTATCAAATAAAATAAAAATCTCTTATTAGTAAATTAAGCTCTATTTAATACTTTCCACACTAAACTCATTTTAAAATCAGCTAAAATTAAATTTTAAAGAAAGAAAGAAAGAAAGAAAAAAAAAAAAAGAAGCAAGGAGCAAGAAATTGCTGAAAAAGTGGTAGGGTTGATGAGAAAGAGACCTTTGGAGAAAGGAACGATACGGTAATGGGCAATGCGCAAGGATTTAATAGTAGAGATGTAGGAACTTTAAATTGAAATGTCGTCGGGGTGTTAACGGGCAAGGCTTAAGAATACACTTGAATCTAAAATCACGTCGATTGGGTTGTTGAATTATTCGAGTTATAAAAATTCAACTCAATTCAAATTTGAAAAATCAACTTATTTATTTAAAGTGACTCAAGAAATTGAATTTTTCAAAAAATTAGATTCAAATAACTTTAAATTTAAATTTTTTTTAATTTTTTCAAGTTGATTCGAGTTTTAATCATCTCTATTTATGGTTGTTGGAGATGAATTATAGTCGTTGGAAGCATTAATTTCAGACTTAAAAACTGTTCCTGTAACGTATGTAGCAAGCCTATTTTGCCCCGGCCCAAAACCAAAATAAAAAATAAAACCAAGAACTGAGACAGCCTAAACCAAAAAAACTAGCCCAAATCCTATGGCCCAAAATACTTTACATTTTTCAAAAAGAAAAAGGCAAAAACCCTAGCCGCACGCCGCACACTTGCCATTGCCATGCATGCGTCTAACACCTCTGCCACCGCCACCTGGAAAGAAGGGTGAACACACAACAACAACAAAAAAAACACGCAAGTAGTAGAGAACAGCAAAGAAAAAAAACAAAAGAGCAATAGAAAACAAAGGCAAAACAAACAAAAAAGAATCTTGTAATTCGACTATAAAAGCCATAACAATCTCTTTGTATTTTTTTCAGACACGAGAGTAATAAAAAAACTGTGATTCGAATACACACAAGAGAATCAAATACAAAAAAATAGGGGAAAGCAAATCGAAAATAAAAAGTCTAACAAAAGTGGTTTTTTTTTATTTATATCTTTTTATTTCTCTACCTTTTTTACTTGTATTTTAAAAGAAATAAACAAAAAAATAAAAAAGAAGCCGAAATCTTACCTTACTTGCATTTGTACCGCCGTGGGTGGCCGAGGTTGCCATCTCCGAGGAAAGATGGTACGTTTTCAGGATTGGGGAGTCAAAAAGCCAAAAAAATGGCTATTTTTTTTAAATCTCTGACAACCATGGACAGTGGTGCCGTCGCCGACGACCGGTGGCCACCAGGGTGGCCCGATGGACGGAGGGTGGCCGAAGAAATAGAGAGCGAGGGAGAGACTGAGAGAGCTCTCAGAATATTTTTGAAAAAAATGAGAGGAGAAGTAGTTTTTTCTAATTTTTGTCATTTACATAAGGGCCTAACGGCGCCGTTTTAGACTTAAGCATTAATTGCTAAAACGACGTCGTTTTGCTTAAGACCCGAAACCCGACTTGATTTTAAGTTAGGATCTGCCTGTTTTTCCCTCAAAGGGATATTTATGTGGTGGGTCCTTCCGCTTTTTCGCCCATTTTCAATTTAATCTTATTCTTTCTTTTGCTTTTCAATTTTACCCTGTAATTTTTGCATTGTTTCATTTCAGTCCTCTGTGAAACGGTGCACATATGAAAAAGGGGATTTTTGCCTAATTGGTCCCTGTCCTTCTTTCGCCCATTTGATTTTAATCCCTTAACCCATTTTATTGTTTAATTTGTTTATTTTATTATGATTTTTACTTTAAATTTTGTTTTTATTTCAATTTAGTTCCTTACTGTCAATCTTTTACATTTTATTTTCCATTGCACTTATTTATTTATATATTCACTCATTATCTTTTATTTTTGGTTTTGTGTTATTCCTTCGTTACTCACTACTATTATTATTATTTATCTATTATTATTATTATAATTATTTTCTATTTATGTATTTTATTACAAATTGCACTCCTAAGTTCATTTACATTTTAATTTGGTCCTTTATTTTCAATATTTTATAAACTATTTTCCTCAATATTTATTTATGTATTTATTTATTTCTTTGTCCTTATTGTTTTTAAAAATCGGTATTGTCTTTTTATGTGCATATTTTGTTATTATTATCATTGTTATTAATTATTTTATTTTCATTTGATTGTTCATATTAGTATTAAAATAGTATATATTATGTGATTATCGCCATTACGTGCATTATGAAATGTTTTATTAGTAATTTATATTATTGTCATTTATTAACATGACATTTCGTTCGTATATCATCTTTCCGCTTTCTACATCACAATTTTATCTCATTGCGTTAAAATCACGTCAAAAATCGCGTAAATGTATTTATCAATAATAGGCCATTTTATTATACCCCGGATAAGAGAAATACACAGTTTAAATATTGCACTCGTTATTATTCAAAAAAGAAAATTTTCAAAATAAGGCAATGTTTCGTATTTGGAGATTCAAGAAGTTGTACCCTAACTTACGAGGTTTTGTTTTTCTCATTGTACCTAAATAACCAAACATCCTTTTAAAATTAAAATACATGAGATTTTAAATTTAAAAAAAAAGGCTAGCTTATTCTCAAGGGTTAAAGGTGTCATGTCCCAACTTACAGGATGTGACATTTTGTTATCTCAAGACAAGAGGGTTTTTAACATTTGTTTCGATTTATTCAAGCTTTTTTAAGTAAAATTAACATTAATACAAAGATGGATCGTATTTTAAATTTTTCCAAGTTTTCAACTTTTGACGCTAAGACATTAATTAACCAATTAGGTACCAATTTTAGGCGCTACGAGGGTGCTAATCCTTCCTCGTATGTAACGACTCCCAAACCTGTTCTCTTGAATTTTGTAGGCCAAAATCGTTGTTTTAGTAAATCAAAATTGTTTATTAAAATGATCAAATTGCGAGGTGATTAGATCACACCTCATAAAAAGGATTAGTGGCGACTCTCTTTTTCATTTTCAAATAAAAGTCGATATCAAAAAAATGGTTTTGATAGCTTGGCGACTCCAGTGGGGACAACGAAGAGAGTCAAGCCTCAAGTTGATTACTTTTGGTCTTTTTGTCGAAAATCGACAATCTGGTTTTAATTGATGATCCCTTTGTTGCATTTCATCCTTCATGTTTTGATATCTTGGGTTGTATAGCGATCTATTATATCTGTTTTATTGGTTCGAAAGCTTCCTTTTGTGTGTTTTTTTGCATATCGCGTTTGCATAATTGTTCAATTTTGCCTTTCTTAAGTGAGAGTGAAAAACTATTCCTTCGTGAGGTCATCACTTCCGCATAGGATAGTGGATCGCTTTCGGGATGCATCCATACCTATGTCTTCATGAGATCTTCATCTCTGTGTAGCAATAGGGAAATGTATTCCCCTTAACTAAACTTGGTCTGTATAAGCCTATAATGGGTGAGGATCGAGGAATCTGCCAGTTCAGGTACCTTTACTTTAGAATTGAAACGCATATAATAAGCCCTAGAAAACCTACCCTAGTTAGAGCCAAAGCAAACCCTAGTGGTCACCCGAATTGGTGCTCTATTTACTTTTTCTTGCTTGCTTTTGCTTTGTACTAACCTATTTCATTTTGTCTTGGTTATGATTGCATTGTATTTTCATCATAGAAAAAGGTGCTGGTTCACGTTTAGTTGCTAAATAGAGAGCTTGTCATGGAAAAGGGATTTCTTGATAAAGTGGAAGACAATGCGGCCGAGAAGACGCAACGAGAGAAAGGTAATAGTCTAGTGGAAGAGTACGTGTCAGAATTGTGGGATTTCACGTGCATCAGTGTGACTTAGAATAATCTCCAAGAGTTAAAAGAGCTATTTTACTTTTGGGAAGGTAGATTTGTTGCCTACCGTAGAGGAATACACGACTTTGCTTCGTTGCCCGAGGATTCAAGCTGACAAAGCTTATTCGAGAAGTCGTCAACGTTCTGACTTTCTTAAAGAAGCTAACGAGCATCACGAGGATAAGTGAGCAATAAGTCATGGCCCGGATCAAGCAAAAAGAAGATAGTAAAGGCATCCCTTAGAAAAGTTCACGGGATTTGATCTTAACATCCGAATATGAAGTAAAAGGTCTATATCTTCACTTTGAGCACTAGGGCAAGGTCGTATATGTAAATATCCATTTTATGTAAAGAGATTCATTTTCTAGAAAAGTTGTTATAATAAAATTGAATTAGAATCAACACCTCTTTTTTGCGTTCATTTCATTCATCTGCATTACATTTCATCATATGCATTAAATTTCACAAAAAGACCCTAATTAGTCAAAAGAGTTGGAATTCTTTGAAGAGGTCAAAGGCCCGGAAGGAATGTTTGGAAATTGGAGCATCAATTAGAAGTGTTCTGAATAATTGAACTGCAGAAGAGATTCCTGTAATTTTTAAAGCTAATTTAGAGTAATGTTCAAAACACGCTTATTGCTCTAAGCCTAGGAGCAATAAGAATCCTTTTGTGAAATAGGCTTATGTCCAACATCTTTATTTCAATAAAATGCATCGTTGTGTCTCATTCTGAGCAAATGTTATTTTATTTTTTCATTTCATTCATAATCATACCTTACAAATAATTATTCTTAAATTCTTTTGTTCTTTGGATCCTTTTTCGTCCCTATAACAGGTCTCTAGATATCAATGATATGAGTGACGCTGGTACTAACTCAGAGTCTCCTTTTGAGCAAGATACGTGTATAGAGGAATCTCAGGATTGTGAAGATGATCAAGACAAATCCTACCTTAGAAAGAGTTAGTGGAAATTGTAAGCCTAGGAGAAGAAAAAGAGGTGAAGATTGGAGCTGGCATTGTCGTAGAAACAAAGCAAGACCTCATTGAGTTACTCTAAGAAATTAGTGATGTCTTCGCATGGTCGTATCAAGATATGCTCGGGCTAAGCATTGATATCATGGTACGCCGACTCCCTATAAAGGAAGAGTACAAGGTAGTTCAATAGAAGCTCTGAAGGATGAGGCCCGACGTCTTGCTGAAAATAAAAGAAGAGGTTAAGAAGCAATTCGATGCCGTTTTTTACAAGTGGTTAAATACTTGGAGTGGGTAGCCAATATAGTCCCCGTCCTTAAGAAAGATTGGAAAGTACAAACGTGCATAGACTATAGGGATTTGAACAAAGCCAGCCCGAAGGATAATTTCCCATTGCCTCACATTGACACCTTAGTGGACAATATGACAGGTTACTCACAATTCTCCTTCATGGATGGCTTCTTGAGATACAACCAGATAAAGATGCATCCTGAAGACATGGATAAGACCACATTCGTAACCATGTGGGGAATATTTTGCTAAAAGGTGATGCCATTTGGATTGAAAAATACGAGAGCGACATATCAAAGAGCCATGGTAACCTTACTAATGATATAATGCACAAAGAAATTGAAGTTTATGTTGATGATATGATTGCAAAATCTAGAACAGAAAAATAGCATGTGTAAGTCCTGAGAAAATTGTTTTTAAGGTTGAAAAAGTTCCAGCTAAAACTCAATCTAGCAAAATATACCTTCGAGGCTACGTCGGGTTCGTTGTCAGTAAAAAAGGGATTGAGATCAACCTAGACAAAGTCAAGGCTATATAGGAGTTGCCTCCGCTGCGCACTCTAAAAGAAGTTCGAGGTTTCTTAGGGAGATTAAATTACATTGCTCGGTTCATTTCATAACTAATTGAGAAATGTGACCCCATACTCCATCTCCTTAAGAAACACAACCCAAGTGTGTGGGATGAGGTGTGCCAAAAAACTTTTGATAAGGTCAAACATTACTTTTCCAATGCCCTAGTGCTGATACCACCTAGTCCCGATAAGCCATTAATATTGTACTTAGCAGTATCTGGAAATTCTATGGGATGCATGCTGGGCCAACATGATGAGTCAAGTAGGAAAGAAAAAGCAATATAATACCTCAGTAAGAAGTTCACTGAATGTGAGACAAGGTACTCGCCGATTGAGAAATTTTTTTGCGCCTTAATCTGGACAACCCAAAGATTGAGACAGTACATGTTGTACCACACAACTTGGCTCATCTCAAAACTAGACCCTCTAAAGTATATGATGGAGTCAACTGCTTTGAATGGAAGAATGGCCCAGTGGCAAATTCTACATTTCAAATTTGATGTAGTCTATGTGAATCAAAAGGCTATAAAAAAGAGCGCAATAGTAGATTTTTTGGCCAGTAGAGCTTTAGAAGATTACGAGCCCTTGAACTTTGATTTCCCAAATAAAGATCTAATATATGTTGTAACCACTGAAGAAGACTCTCAAGAAGGCCATCCTTGGAAACTAAACTTTGACGGACCTTAAACGCTATAGGTAACGAAATCGGGGAAATCCTAGTATCCTAAAATGGAGACCATTATCCCTTTACTAGAAAATTGGATTTTGATTTCACAAACAGTATGGCAGAATACGAAGCATGCATCATAGGTATCCATGTGGCCATAGAATGCAAGATTAAAGCATTAGAGGTATATGGGGACTCTCCACTAGTGATCTATCAACTCAAGGGTGAATGGGAGACAAGAGATCCCAAGTTGATTGATTATAAAAGGTTGGTCCTTGAATTAATTAAGGAGTTTGATGACATCACCTTCTGCTACCTTCCGCGAGAAAAAAATCAGATAGCTAACACCCTAGCTACTTTAGCTTCCATGGTCAAGGTGAACAGACACGAGGATGTAAAAGCTATCCAGATGAGTATTTATGAGGCCCTAGCCCATTTTTACAAACATCGAGGAAGAAGAAAATGATGACCACCCTTGGTCCCACGATATATTATGATATGTGAAGAATCGTGAATACCCTGACCAAACAACTAAGAATGATAAAAGGACGTTGAAAAGACTGGCCAGTGACTATGTTTTAGATGGGGAGATCCTATATAAAAAAAGAAAGGATCAGGTGTTACTAAGATGTGTAGACGCTATCAAGGCTAAAAAAATCTTAGAAGAAGTTCATACGGGTGTCTACGGAACATATGCTAATGGTTTTACAATAGCCAGGTAGATCATGAGATTCGAGTATTATTGGTCCACCATGAAAGGGATTGTATCAGCTATGCCAAGAAATGCCATAGGTACCAAATTTATAGAGATAAAATTCATATGCCTCCTTCACCTCTTCATGTTATGACTTCTCCATGGCCTTTCTCTACGTGGGGCATGGATGTCATTGGGTCGATCTCGCCAAAAGCTTCTAACAGTTATCGATTCATCTTTGTGGACATCGATTACTTTACCAAGTGGGTAGAGGCCACTTCATATGCCAACGTCACAAAGTCGATAGTCAACAAATTCTTGAAGAAAGAGATCATATATCGGTATGGAATGCCAGAAAAGATCATATCTGAGAATGCATTGGATTTGAACAACAGCACGATAATAGAGGTTTGTAGTCAGTTCAAAATCAAACACCACAACTTGTCACCATATCGTCCAAAAATGAAAGGTGCAGTTGAGGCAGCCAATACGAACATTAAGAAGATCGTGGGGAAAATGAATGAGACTTATAAAGATTGGCATGAGAAGTTACTATTTACCCTCTATACTTATCGAGCGTTTGTCAACACTTCCACCAGGGCAATGCCTTTCTCATTTAGTTTAAGGAATGGAGGCAGTTTTGCCCATTGAAGTTGAGATTCCTTTTCTCTAGGTTTTGTCAGAGTTGAAGTTGGATGAAGCAGAATGGATCCAATCCCGATATGATCGGCTAAACTTGATTGAAGAGAAAAGGTTGAAAGCCATTCATCATGGTTAGATGTACCAAAAATGAATGATGCGAGCTTACAACAAAAAGGTTCGCCCTAGAGAATTCCACGTGGAAGACTTAGTATTGAAAAAGGTCCTTCCCATACAAAAGGACTTCAGAGGAAAGTTGATGCCAAATAAGGAAGGACCTTATATGATAAATAAGGCATTTTCTAGAGGAGCATTGATATTGACCGAGATGGATGGAAAAAACTTGCCTAATCCTGTGAATTCAGATTCAGTCAAGAAATAATTCACCTAAAAAAAAAGAGAGGCCAAGGCGAAAACCCACAAAGGGTGCCTTGAGACCAGAGGGGTTTTGAATTAAAAACTCAGGAAAAGGGCAATTCAATGTTTGATCGAAGGTGGGGCATGCGGTAGTCTAACTATTCCTGAATTAGCAAGGAGGAGGGATGCTACGTCTTGAGGCATCATTAAAGTATTTTGGATCTTCGAAACACATATCATGTTCAAAAGGGTCCTCGAGAAGTTAGTGCGAAGAAGCTCATGCTATGATATCTGAGGCACCTATTTTCATCTTATTCATTTTGTATTTTAGCAACCGTTTGCTATCTTTGATCAATTTATTCATTTCAAGCTTTGCTCCCAATAAAATTCCTTCTTGTCCATTATGATAATCTTTTTCAAGCATTTTTCAATGACATAACGATTAATGGACTAATAATATTCAAGTTAAAGGAGTTCTGCATATTGCTCTAAAAGCTTCTAAATAGTACAAGGACCTGAAACGAGACCACTAGTTAGAACTAACCAAATTTAAGAGTTGGAAACATTTGGAAAAGAATAGTCTAAACTATGATTATTTCTTCAGGCTTTCTGTCAAAAATACTAGCTAAACAAGAAGTCAAGGTAATACGTCAGTGATAGAACCTTGATGAACAATGAGCAAAGACAACCCAAGCATTAAAATAGGACCATTCTAAAAAAGCATTCATACAAATATCATTCATACACATCTGGTTAGGAGCATTTGATTTATTCTAATCATATCATCCTAATCATTCAACATAAATAGAGATCCATGAATTGGAATTTTTAGGTAATGTTACCTAGAGAACAAATCCTATACCCTTGAAGTTGCAATAGGATGGATTGAAGTCATTATGGCAAATCTTATCTCCCTAAAGTTGCAATGGAGCAAATTAAAGCCACTACCCTTTTCTTCCTAAAGTTGCAGTGGAGCAAATTAAATAGCGAATCTTTTTTCCCTGAAGTTGCAGTGGAATAGATTAAAGCTACAAATTACAAATCTTATCTCACTGAAGTTGCAGTGGAGCAGATTGAAAATGGCAAATCTTATCTCTCTGAAGTTGTAGTAGAGTAGATTGAAGCCATATATCTTGTCTCTCTAAAGTTACAGTAGAATAGATTGAAACCACTAATCTTATCTCCATAAAGTTGCAGTGGAGCAGATTAAGGATGCGAATCTTATTTCCCTGAAGTTGCAGTGGAACAGATTAAAGCTACGAGTTATAAATCTTATCTCCCTGAAGTTGTAATGGAGCAGATTGAAGATAGCGAATCTTATTTCCCTAAAGTTGCAGCGGAATAGATTAAAGCTACAAGTCAAAAATCCTATACCTCTGAAGTTGCAATAGGTCAAATCAAATCTACCATGGTGAATCTTATCTCCCTGAAGTTGTAGTGGAGCAGATTGAGGATGTGAATCTTATTTCCCTGAATTTGCAGTGGAATAGATTAAAGCTACGAGTTATAAATCTTATCTCCCTGAAGTTGCAATGGAGCAGATTGAGGATGCGAATCTTATTTCCCTAGAATTACAATGGAACAGATTAAAGCTACGAGTTATAAATCTTATCTCCCTAAAGTTGTAGTGGAGTAGATTAAAGATAGCAAATCTTATTTCCCTGAAGTTGCAGCGGAATAGATTAAAGCTACAAGTCAAAAATCCTATACCTCTAAAGTTGCAGTAGGTCGAATCAAATCTACCATGGTGAATCTTATCTCCCTGAAGTTGCAGTGGAGCAGATTGAGGATGCAAATCTTATTTCCCTGAATTTGCAGTGGAACGGATTATGTAACGCCCTTACGCCCGAGACCGTCACCGGAGTCGAGCTAGAGGTGTTAATAAACTTAATTTATCAATCAAACGACTTTAAACCATTTATTTTTAACTTTCGGAATAAGCTGTCTTTCTGAGTCATAGACGCTAAAAAAATCATATATCGAGTTACGAAACTCGAAATCAAGATCTGTAAATTTTTCCTGAATCTACACTCATATATCTATTTATTATTTTTTTATAGAATTTTTGGTTGGGCCAATTAGTACAGTTTATTAGTTAAAGTTACCCCTGTTTCAGGACTCGACTGCATTGACCTCTGCTTGCTACAAACCACTTTTCTCTTTGTAAAAAATTCATATGTCTATGCCATTTGTTTCTCTTAAAACTAGACTCAATAAGAATTTTTTACATATATGGTATACCTCTTAACTATTTTTGTACAATTTATGGTGAATCTCCAAATTTGGAACAGGGGATCCAGAAATTGCTCTGGCCCTGTTTCACTAAAACTCAAATATCTCACAACATATAACTCCTTTACCTATTTCTCTTTTTCCATACGAAAATAGACATAATAAGCTTCAATTTCATATTTAATTCATCACCTATTTCAATTTCTACTATTTTTAGTGATTTTTCAAACTCATGCCTTTGCTGCTGTAATATTCTGTTTCATGGCGAATTGCACTTTTCTATGAATAATCATAGACTAAGTGTCACTTTAAGCCTACATGGTCTCACACATAATCTAGATTAACCATTCCAATGTCTAATTGTTATCAAGCATTTTCTCAACAAATCCACAACCATATAACAAGATTAATTACACAAAATGAGTATATTGCTATACATGCCATACTCAAGTTATACAAGCCATTTTACCAAAATAGTTCTTCGGATAGTGTGAGCGAGTCTTCGACCTATCCCGATTCCTGAACCGGCTTGACCAAAACTACAATGAAAAAAGAGGGAGGAGTAAGCATAAATGCTTAGTAAATTCACATGTAAATAACAAGTAACATAATCAAGGAATTCAACATGAGAATCAATTACAATAACATCACTAACACATACAAGGCACAAGAACATTTACTATCTTATCACATTATCATCTTACCATGTTCTCACCCAAAGTTTAAGATCATACCTGTCAAATTTCTCGTTCACAACACGTTACAACATACCTCGTTCACTTAGGTGCTCTCGTTACTTATTTATCAGTCTACCTGTTGAACACATAGGAATATAACTCGGATACCCAAATCGTATACACATAAGTGTCATATCCGTAGCCAAGCTACCATGTAACCCGCCCATAGACAAACTCGGACTCAACTTAATGAGCTCGGGCGTTCGCATCCATAAGTGAACTCGGACTCAACTCAACGAGTTCGGATGCCTAGTTACATCTCACGAACTCGGACTCAACTCAACGAGTTTGGAACTCAATCATCCTAGTGACATGTCACTTGTATCCTAATCTATCCCCAAGGTTCAAACGGGATTCTCTTCAATCGCACCTCTTGGTCATCTTCCTCGAAATGTCGGAACCGATACTTGGTAGCATTTCATATTTATCAAGTAGTTCACATAATTTGTATATTACTAAATAATAATTCACAAAGCATAATATTTCATGATAAGAAGTATCATATCATATAAATAACATTAAATCACTTGAAACAATAATTATGTTACCTTATTTACACATGAACTTACCTCGGTACCAAAATATCAACAATCGAGCCTATTCCTCGTAAACTTTGTTTTTCCCTCGATCACGACTTGAATCTCGTTTCTCTTGATCTAAAATAACACATTTAGCTTATTTAATACTCAAATTTATCAAAACGGTCCTTGACCCTAACTTTTCCAAAATTATGAATTTACCCCTAAACTTTTATATTTTACACTTTTGCCCCAAAGCTCAGAAATTAAACTTTATCCCAAATTCTTATGTTTTAAGACATGCTGATCTTTTATTTACTAACAGCAATTCCAAATTCCAACTATAACATGCACTTATGAACAATAGGTGTTTTTACCGATTAAGCCGTTTTACTCGTTTTTACTCAAAACCGAGTAGCACAAGTTGTCTAACATAATTTAAAACCTCATATTCTATCATAAAACATCAAAATACACAAATTTCACCTATGGGTATTTTTCCAATGATGAACCCTAACTTAAATTATTGCTAACATAAGCTTTATCAAGCTACCGGGATCACAAAAATATAAAAATCATTAAAAACGGGGCTTGGATGCACTTACTATGAAGCTTGAAAGTTGAAGAAACCCTAGCTATGGAGAGAAGGTACATTCAGCCAAGCAAGGAAGAAGATGATAACTATTTTGTCATCTTTTTTTCCTTTTTAATTCATGTTAATAACCAAATGACCAAAATGCCCTTAATGTCTTTCTTTGAAAATTTTCATGTACAAGCCCAGTTTTGTCCAAAATTTTAGAAATTGGTCAAATTGCTATTTAAGACCTCCTAATTATTATTCCAAAGCAATTTCATACTAAAAGCTTCTAGAATGCAAATTTTTCAACTTATTCTATTTAGCCCCTAATTTCAAATTAAGCACTTTATGCATAGAATTTCTTCACGAAATTTTTAGACAATCATGCAATCATATCATAAACCTTAAAATGATTATAAAATAATTATTTCTATCTCGGATTTATGGTCACGAAACCACTATTCCGATTAGGCCCTAATTCGGGATATTACAGATTAAAGCTACGAGTTATAAATCTTATCTCCCTAAAGTTGCAGTGGAGAAGATTGAAGATAGCAAGTCTTATCTCCCTGAAGTTGCAGTGGAGCAGATTGAGGATGCGAATCTTATTTCCCTGAAGTTATAGTGGAACAGATTAAAGCTACGAGTTATAAACCTTATTTCCCTGAAGTCGCAGTGGAGCATGTTAAAAATAACAAATCTTATCTCCCTGAAGTCGTAGTGGAGTAGATTTAAGCCATAGATCTTGTCTCCCTGAAGTTGCAGTAGAGCAGATTGAAGATAGCAAATCTTATCTCGCTGGAGTTGCAGTGAAGCAAATTAAAGTGACAAATCCTTTACCTCTAAAGTTATAGTGCATTGGGTCAAACCAAATCAAAAATCTCATCTCCCTGAAGTTAAAGCGGAGCAAGTTGAAGCTCCAAGTCTTATTTCCCTAAAGTTGCAGTGGAGTGGACGAACCAACAATTCCTATACCAATGAAGATATAGTAGATTGGATTGACTATACTTGAAGAAGAGAAACACAAAAGAAGTTCAGATTTGGCAAGAACAGAAAAAATAGGCCATTTTAAGGTCTTTTCTCCATTCCTATTACACATCAACGAGCAAAGAGAGGCAGCTGTAGCTGACCTTTTTTGCCCGGGCCCAAAACCAAAATAAAAAATAAAACCAAGAACTCAAACTGCCTAAACAAAAAAAAAACCTAGCCCAAATCCTACAACCCAAAATACTTAACATTTTCAGAAAGAAAAAGGCAGAAACCCTAGCCGCACGCCACATGCTTGCCATCATTGCGCATGTGTCTGACACCTCTACCATCACCACCTGCAAATAAGGATGAACACACAACAACAAAAAAAAAAACACGCAAGCAGTAAAGAACAACAAAGAAAAGAACAAAAGAGTAGTACAAAACAAATGCAAAACAAACAAAAAAGAATCTTGTAATTCAGCTATAAAAGCTACAACAATCTTTGTATTTTTTCGGACACAAAAGTAATCAAAAAATAGTGATTTGAATACACATAAGAGAACCAAATACTAAAAAATAGGGGAAAGCAAATCGAAAACAAAAAGTCTAACAAAGGTGGTTTTTTATATCTTTTTATTTTTCTACCCTTTTTACTTGAATTTTAAAAGAAATAAACAAAAAAATAAAATAGAAGCCGCAATCTTACCTTACTTGCGTTTGCACTGTCGTGGGTGGCCGAGGATGCCATCTCCGAGGAAACATAGTATGTTTTTGGGATCGGGGAGTCAAAAAGCCAAAAAAGGGGATCGATGGCCTGATGGCCGAACGATGGCCTGATGGCCGGACGATGGCCAAAGAAAGGGAGAGCGAGAGAAAGACCAAGAGAGCTCTTAGAATTTTTTTTAAAAAATACGAGAGAAGTATTTTTTTCCTGGTTTTTTTTATTTATATAGGGGTCTAAACGACGCCATTTTGGACTTAAGCATCAGTTGCCAAAATGACATAGTTTTGCTCCCGAAACCCGACCCGATTTTAAGCTAAGATCTGCATGTTTTTCCCTCAAAGGGATATTTATGTGGTGGGTCCTTCCGCTTTTTCACCAATTTTCAATTTATTCTTGTTCTTTCTTTTGCTTTTCAATTTTACCCTTTAATTCTTGCATTGTTTCATTTCATTCCTCTATGAAACGGTGCACATATGGACAAGGGGATTTTTCCTAATTGGTCCCTGTCCTTCATTCGCGCATTTGATTTTAATCCCTTAACCCATTTTATTGTTTAATTTGTTTATTTTATTATGATTTTTACTTTAAATTTTGTTTATATTTCGATTTAGTTCCTTACTTTCAATCTTTTACATTTTATTTTCCTTTGTACTTATTTTTTTATTCATATATTCACTCATTTATCTTTTATTTTTGTTTTTGTGTTATTCCTTCTTTACTCAATACTACTACTATTATTATTATAATTATTATCTATTTATGTATTTTATAAAAAATTGCACCCCTAAGTTCATTTACATTTTAATTTGGTCCTTTATTTTCGAAATTTTATAAACTATTTTCCTCAATATTTATTTATGTATTTATTTATTTATTTTTTTGTCCTTATTGTTTCTAAAAATTGGTATTGTCTTTTTATGTGCATATTTTGTTATTATTACCATTGTTATTAATTATTTTATTTCTATCTGATTGTTCATATTAATATTAAAATAGTATATATTATGTGATTATAGCCATTATGTGCATTTTGAAAATTTTTTATTAGTAATTTATATTAGTGTCATCAATTAACGCGATATTTGATTCGTATATCATCTTTCTGTTTTCTACATCACTATTTTATCTCATTTCGTTAAAATCACGTCAAAAATGGCGTAAACGTATTTATCCATAATAGGTCGTTTTATTATACCTCGAATAAGAGAAATACACAATTTAAATATTGCACTCGTTATTATTCAAAAAAGAAAATTTTCAAAATAAGACAATGTTTCGTATTTGGAGATTCGAGAAGTTGTACCCTAACTTACGGGGTTTCATTTTTCTCATTGAACCTAAATAACTGAACATCATTTTAAAATTAAAATACATGAGATTTTAAATAAAAAATAAAAGGCAAGCTTATTCTCAAGGGTTCAAGGTTTCGTGTCCTAACTTACGGGATGGAGACATTTTGTTATCTCAAGATGAGAGGGTCTTTAACATTCGTTTCGAGTTATTCAAGCTTTTTTAAATAAAATTAACAATAATACAAAGAGGGATCATATTTTAAATTCTTTCTAAGTTTTTAACTTTCGACACTAAGACATTAATTAATCAATTAGGTACCAATTTTGGGCGCTACAAGGGTGCTAATCCTTCCTCGTATGTAACTAACTCTCGAACTCGTTCTCTTAAATTTTGTAGACCAAAATTGTTTTTTAGTAAATCAAAACTATTTATTAAAATGATCAAATTGCGAGGTGATCTGATCACACCTCATAAAAAGGATTGGTGGTGACTCCCACTTTCATTTTCAAATAAAAGTCGATATTAAAAAAATGATTTCGACAACATATGTCTCAAGACATGATTGAAAAATAGTGCTGGCAAGCCATGTCTTGAGACAAGAATAGTTTGATTGTCTCTAAACATACTACACAATGTCTTAAAACAGGCAACTTCTAAAATAGACTTTTTATTTCAAAATATTCATGTCTTGAGTTATATAGTCATATGTCTCGAGACTTGCATACCAATGTAACACCCCTTACCCGTATCCACGTCAGAACAGGGTACGAGGCATTAGCAGACTTAAACACAAACATATGTACAACTTCAAGCCATATAATTTACGTCTAATTTAAAAATTTTCAAATATATTCATAATGTCCCTATTACGGGCCTACAAGGCCTTAAACATACATCGAAGGTGGTTAGGGACTAAACAGAGAACTTTGGAGCACTTAGAAGTTTTTTCACCAAAACAGGGTCACACGCCCATGTGACTTGGGACATGCCCGTGTGGGCAGGCTGTTTGGTCACACACGCCCGTGTCCCAACCCGTGTGAAAAAAATTAAGCATTCTATTTATGACATCATCAATCATTTAGGGTCATACGGCCAAGTCACATGCCCGTGTGCTACGTCGTGTGGTGAATTTAATTTTCGTATTTATGGTGCAGACTTCACATGGCCTGGGCGCACGTCCATGTCCTAAGGCCGTGTCCTTCACACAACTGAGACACACGGCCTTGTCTCCGCCCGTGTGTTTACTACTGGACATTTTTTTTGCCAAATTTGGGTGCAGGGGACACACGACCTATTCACACGTCCATGAGGCTGACCGTGTGTCACACATGGCTTAGAGACACGCCCATGTGTCTGCCCGTGTGGACAAAAATAAGGCTATTTACCAAGCCATTTGCCACCCTAAAACGTAAACACATTCATACCAATTTCAACAACATATAGCAAGGCATAATTATACAACCAAATATTCATGAATTAAGACATCCACACATCAAATGCATAACACATTCATCACACATACACATCACACATTACTCAACTTAATCATGCAAGCTTGCACCTTCATAACCACATTAACATGTGAAGTTTAGACATAACTAATATTAGCCAATTCCAAATGGCCTTTTACAAAATGAATCATCAATATTAGTAGGCCAACACTTTTGACCAAAACAATTATGACACATAACACTATGAAAGAATTTTCATAAATTACACTAAGGATTTGTATTCACAACTCAACCTTACCAAAGGTCCAATATACACATCGATCACATTGCTTACGAATTTCACTCTCATACCTGCATCAGCTCATAACACAACCATTTCCATTTGCTTTCACACTATGCCATATCATTTAACTACCCATTGAACCACTCGGAATACTAGAGGATACTCAGAAGTTTTGCACATAAGTGCCACACTTATTTGTAGCTAAAGCTACCACTTATCACTTATCACTTATCACTTAAGAGCTCACTCTCGAGCTACTCACGGGTCTGCTTACACAAGCTGACGGTCATGACGTAACTACATAGTGCTGCTCACACAAGATGACAAGTATCCGCAACATATGCCGGATTACCTAGCCACTAGTAGGACGTACTAGATTAGCACCCAGATCATTTAATCACTTAAACACTTGGTTTCCTAGTGACATGTCACTCGTATCCTATTTGATTCCTAAGGTTCAATCGGGATTTTCTCACTTATCGCTACTCGGTTGATATACATATTTGGATAGTTATCCACAATGCATACAATATTAAAGCATTCAAAACATAAATATAACAACGCATTATTTACATACAAATTTACCTCAGTA
The DNA here is from genome assembly GCA_020496765.1 of Gossypium stocksii. Lineage (NCBI taxonomy): Eukaryota > Viridiplantae > Streptophyta > Magnoliopsida > Malvales > Malvaceae > Gossypium > Gossypium stocksii. The sequence continues at coordinate 25,053,628 of CM035623.1, forward strand.
CAAAAATAGCAAATTTTGCGATTTAGTCCACAACTTTGCCCTTTCCCCGATCTAAGTCAATTCCTCGTCTTTTTTATCTATAATGACACATTTAGCTCGTTTATTACTCACATTATTCAATTTGACCCAAAAATCATATTAAGGCCAATTTACATTTTTGCCCCTAACTTTTCATTTATTTACACTTTAGTCCCTAGGCTCATAAAATGAAATGTATTCATTTTTCTCAAAACCCAAGCCTAGAGGAACCTATCTCATGCTTATAACAGCCCACATTTTCTTTCAAATCAATTTTTTACCACCTATTTTACAACTTTTACAAATAGGTCCTTTTGGACGTTTTCACTTAAAATCACTTAGTAAAAATCGTTTATTACACAACTAACATTCATTTTCTACCATTAGATATCAAAATACATGTATGTCATACATAGGTCAATTTTTAAACATGAACCCTAGTTCAAATTAATGGTAGAAATAGGTAAATCGAGCGAAAACGACTTCAAAAATGTAAAGAGCATTAAAAACAGGGCTAAGATGCACTTACTATCAAGCTTGAAAGTTGAAAAAGCCCTAGCTATGGAGAGCTTAAGAATTTCAGCCAAAGTGGAAGAAGATGGACACCAATTTTGACCTATATTCCTTTTTTTTTTCTTTTATTAACTAAAAGACCAAAATGCCCTTCACTTAAAACTTTGATGTTTTGTCCTTTCCATGTCCATTTTTGTCCAAACTACTATATTGGTCTAATTACCACATAAAGACTTCTAATTTAAGAACTCATCATAATCAAATCCCTTTAGCAATTAAAACACACATTTTGCAACTTTTGCAATTTAGTCCTAAAAATCAAATTGGACACTTTATCACTATAATTTCTTAACCAATTTTTCACACATGCATTCAATCGTATAATAAACCTCTAAACTTTATTACAATAAATTTTTCTATTTCGGATTCATGGTTCTGAAACTACTGTTCCATTTAGGCCCTAATTCGGGCTGTTACAACCAAAGTCTCTTTAAAACATTTTAAACACCTTAGAACACTTTGATATTAACCAAAAAACATTTAGATAAACTAAAACATATTTTTGAATATTTTGCAAGTATTTGAAAATGCTTTAAAAATGTTTGATAAAATTTACAATAATATTTTCACCAAATAATTTAGGACATATAATTAGGGGTGATCAAACGGCTACCCCATTCGGTTAACCAAATTGAACTAATTTTAATCAAATTAACCGAACTTTTTAATCCTTTAATTGTTAACCGAACCAAATTTTTTTCAAAACAAATTAATCGAATTGAAATATTTCGGTTAATCGAATTAACTGAAATTTATATATTTTTTTTGTTAAAGCAAGTATAAAATATATAGAAATAAATAAATTGGTAATGTTCATTTGACCGAATTAAGCAAATTAAACTACATATAATTTGTATTATAAATTATTCAATTCGGTTAATTACCCGATTTTGAACCAAATTAACCGAAAATTAAACTTCCAAAAAATAATTAACTGAGCTCCGATCGAATTAGATTGGTTAACTAATCGATTAATAGAATTAGATTCATTTGGTCGATTAATTTGGTTTTAATCAAAATTTGAACACCCTTACATATAATACATATAGTAAACTACACCATGGTTACTTTTGTTTACCTTGGGTTACATTTTAGTCACTTATGTTTGAAATGTTACGTTTTAGTCACTTATGTTATCGTGTTTAACATTTCAGTGACTGAGCCATTAATTGACGTTAACGATGTAACAATAAGCTAACATGGCACGTTAAATCATCATTTCAAACAAAATTTTAGATTAAATTATACAATTGATCCCCATACTTTTTTTTTTTGCACTTTAATTTTTTTCTTTTATGTTCTTTAAACTTTCCTTTTTTTTCTTTTTCTTTCATTATGTTGGGGATCAAACCAATTAAGCAACGAACAAGTAAAAAAAAGCAGATGAAATTGAGAAATTGAACACACAAATTTAACGTAGATTAAAACTAAACCCCAAAACCCAAAAAGAAAAAACCCGCAAAATGTAAACATAAAATGCTCCAAAAGTTTTATCAATTCTAAATTTTACTGGGTGTATTTTCTAAGGTTGTAAAAGAGCCTATTTATAAGCTAAATTCATAGGTCAAATAATAATAAAATAATCTAGACTAATTTGAGTTTGACTGAAACAAATAAACAGAGGTTAATTGGGAGATTATCTATCAAATTTGACAGAAATATAAGTAATAAACAACAAATCTCCACCTTGACATGTATTTTCACAATGCCATCTTTGCCAAAGCCCACCGTGGGCCTATCATGAACTATGCAGGGAATTAACTTAATCGAATCTATGCTTAGAAGTTGGAAGACTTTTAGCCTTCGACTTGTGCACATCCAAATCAAAACTAACCCGAGTCTGATTTTCATTAACATAACACCAAAACTTTCAAAACCTGCATCCAAAAGAGAACCTTTCCTCAATGAAACGATCATACATTTTGTCCCCCCTATGACCAAGTTGCATTCGCTCCAAATGAGTTAACTTCGACTCCGTAACGGATGCAGGATGTCTAGTTTCACCGGTCACTGTAAAACCTTCAAGAATATAAAGACTGGCAATCCTTTTACCTTTTAACAAATGAGAGCCCCATGAGACACCTTAATGCTACTCGACACGATATTGATTCTTCAACCTTTCAAGTCTAAAATACTCAAGGAGATGAGATGAGATTCTTTCATAAATTAGGTACATACCTGGCATCTGAGAGTGTCCTAATCATCCCATCGTGCACCCTAATTTTAATAGTACAAATATCAATTACCTTATTGGATGAATCATTTCCCATGCGCCTAACTCCACCTTCAACCGAACTGTATGTGGAGAACCATTCTCTATTGGGACACATGTGGAAATAACATCATGAATCTAAGATCCACTCGAACATAAGCTCAGAGCTATCGCTCATTGACACTAACAAGAAATCATCACCGCTTTCATCGGCCAAATTAGCACCAGCTATATCTTCCTCGTTACTCTCAACAACCCTTTTATTTCATAGTTTATAACAATCTGCTTTGACATGACCTAACTTCTTATAATAGTGACACCTTTCGTCTCGCTTCTTTGATGCTACCAAAACAGAAGCTTGGTTATCTACCTTGCTATCCGAACTGTAACACCCCAAAATAGAGTCTAAAAGTTTAAGGGGTAACTTAGGAATTTTAGCCTTAGAGTGTTCAAAATTTTGTGACATGATATACTAGTAATGAGTTTTAAATACCTTAGAGTGTTCAAAATTATGGTTTTAGAAAAATTAAATCAATTTCTAAAAATGTGTTTTAGATATCTTTAATTTTGAAAATAGGATTGATTTGTAAAATAATCAAAACTTAGAGTTTTTAAGAGGCAATTAGACCAGATTTTAAAATCCAAACTAAAAATCCACATTTATAACTCCATTTTCACGTTAGTCTTTTCCATCATTATGCTTTAGCTGTCCCTTACTCCTAAAGCTTCTCTCTTACGCTTTTTGTTATTCTAACCTTAATTTAATTGATTTCCATCATTCCTAAAGCATTAAATCTTCATAAACCTTCAAGAAAACAACTTAAAATTCCATAGATTTTATCATTTTCTTTGAGTGCGAGTTTTCCAAGTTTTCGACGTAAGTCCGTTTTTCTTCTAACTAAGGTAACCATTCATATTTCTATTAGTTTTTAATGTTATCTAATCTTTTAAATGGAAGTTTTAGTCATTAAATCACATAATTTTAATACAAGCTGAAAATTAGGTAGTTAATGGTGGATTTTGAGAATTTGGGTAAAAACATGGTTTCAAAGTGTTTTTAATAAGTTTTAATGTAATTAAAAGGTTTCTAAAATTATTTTAAAGTTTTGTTAAAGAATTCTTGAGTTTTAATGAATTTTTAAAAAATAGCCAAAAACATGTCAAAAAAGTCGATACAATGAATTGAGTTGTTTTGTGTAGTTTAAAGGTTTAGAATTAATCGTTGACAAATAATTAGACCGAGATATTCAAAATTTAAGTTTTTTATGTTGAAGTTTTCAGTCAAAAGAGAACCTAGCTTAGGTCTGTGTTTTTGGATTGTTTGATGCGAGTCTTTGGCTAAATGTTGATTATGTTGTTGTATGATTAATTTGTTAAAGCGTTGGAACCGATAGGACCTTCTACAAGTAGAGATAAAGGCAAAGAAAAGCTAGTTTGAGCTTTCGACTTTTCGGTGAAATCGTAATTGTAGGTATTTGGAATAATTGCTTGTGGATATGATTCAATGTGTTTTTGGGAATTTAGTTGTAGCCTAAACCCCTACTCTAAATTTTGAGTGTAAGCTTTCTCATACTCATGTTTAACTTATGAAATATGTGCTTGTGTTATTATAAAAATGTGAATATAAATTAGATGCAATTATATGTGACATGTGTTCATGATTATTGTTGTGACAGTGCATATGTAGGCATGTCAAACATGGCAAGTGAAAATGATAATTATGTGCTTATGATGTAAATGTGCAATAATAGTGAGCAGTAAACTGGTAAGTAATATATGTGTGCTTAATAACATATATTTTGGCCTTGTGATTCTTAAAACCATCGGATATAGTTGACATACCATAGGATTGTGAGTATTCAGTTATATCTTATATGATTTGGGTGTTGAGGCCCTAGGACATGTTGGAGAGATAAGGGTCTATGAGCTAAGCTCTATTCAACGAGATATGTTTGGTGTGTTGGAGAGTGTTAACTTTATGCTTCACTTTTAAGATATGTTTGAGTCTATGATTCCATGTGGTGTGTTGGAGATCCGTGTATCCAATGAGTGGTGATAGTGACCACTTTTACATTTCATAGCTCAAGTGCCAATTTATCTATAAACATGTTTTTGAGTATTGTGATATAGGCTTGAAAGTTATGTGATTATATGAGTATTGTGATATATGCTTGAATGTTATGTGATTATATGAGTATTGTGCTTTATGCTTGAATGTTATGTGATTATATGAGTATTGTGATATATGCTTAAATATTATGTGATTATATGTGTAATGTGATATACGCTTAAAAGTGAATATGATTACCATGTAAATGAACTAGTAAATAATGCACGAGTAAGTATAATATGACACTAGAGTTGGAACTATTAAGGTTGTGCTATATGGTTGTTTTGCTAATGCTTGATGAATTGTTTGCATGGTAGTTTTTTTAGGCATTCACTTAGCTTGTTAAACTCACCCACTCCCTTTTTAAACCATTGCAGATTAGTAGTGTGCCGGTATGAGCAGTGTGGTTCCGAGGGGTGATCCAAGCAAGTCCTTTTCTGTTACTTCGTAGGTGTTATTATTATTTTTTTTTCACTTTGGGAATAAGGCAGTGTGGTAGACTTTTAATGATAATTTTTATGATATTTTGGAAGTTCCATAGTTTAATTGCTCTTAAGATTTTGAGAATTGAATCGTATTATGCTGATTATCGTTTGACCTTATTCTCGATGTTTGAAATTGCGATTATAGTCGTTTTGATGTTTATTTGATATGGTAAAAGATGCATGTTGAATAGATTTGTGTTGGAATGGTTTATAGGCTTAAATATGTTGAATTTTTACTGTCTAGAGCATAGGTACCAATATTCGGGTTTTAAAATGATACCTCTGTGATTTCCAAATGTGTAGGAAGTCAGAATCATAAATTGATATCGATACCCTGTAACGAGTATCAATACTCGGGATAATTTTATTGATACTTTTTAAATTGTATTGATATTTTCAATTTTTTTTTTGGACAAGAAACAAAATGTTGATTTGGTACTGATTTTACAAATGGTCTTGATATTGAACCAGGAAAATATTAATACCCTTGTCCTAGTATCATTACCTACGTGATTGTTTTGGAAATTTTGCTAAGTGGTTCTAATGTACATTTAATTCTTGTTTTAAGCACGTTTTGGTGAACGTTCAACATGTTTTAATGATAACTGGAATATGTATGTCTTGTATTTATTATGGAGCTAAAATGAAAGATGCTTACTTAATAATGAGGCCTTATGTATTGCATGTGATGTGCGATGGTGGTGTGACATCCTGATATTCGGGCTTGGCGACAGGGTTGGGTATAGGGTGTTACATGAACCAAACTCATTGTCGAGTTTGTCTTTACTCGACAAATGACCCTTCACATCCTCAAACGAGAGTTTGTCTCATAAATCATTATCTCATAAATCAATGTCTCCCTGAAAGACTTGTATGAAGAGGGTAAAGAGAACAACAATAGCTGTAAACTGAAAAATATATAGGATTTTTCTTATATAATCATCACCTTTTTGCTTAAATTTTTTGTTAAAACCAAGTAATTGTTTAATAAATTAATGAAATGTATAAAAATATGAAATTGGGACATAAAATTTATTAAAATGTGATTTTATGCTTTATTATATAGTTTTCATGCAGAAAATGGCTTCTTTTATATTAATTTGAGCATATTATATTTTTAAGCTATAAAGTGCGCCATACATGATTAAATTAAATAATAAAATAAAAGTTATATTTAATAATTTATTTAAATAAATTTTATTAATAAATTGGGTTTTAATTAATTAAGTAAAATTTATTAATTAAAGTGGTTAAATTATATTTTCTAGTCCTCTAAATTATCAACTATTTTTGGATAGGTCTGAGAGCTTTATTCTGATTATAAAACCATCCAAATGAAGGACCAAGTCAACCCAAAATTCTGCTGCACATGGATGCTCATAAAAGATTTTTTGGTCTAATTACACAATGTCCTTGAAGAGTTAAAGAAATTAGAGATTTACCCAGAGATTTGCAATTAACCAAGTCTTGATCCTGATGATGTTGTGGCACTTAAATCAAGCAAAACACAGCCACATTTCCACAAATCATGGCCGGCCACAAATAAGAGATCATTACTTACTTTTTCAATCATCCCTCACTCATTCATCATTCTCTCTTCTCTCAACTCTGTTAGTTTTCTTTCCCCCTCACACCTATTATCATCCTCGCATAAGGATTTTTAGCAAATTAGCCTCTTAAAGAGCCCTTGGTCGGCCAACTCGGAGAGCCATCAGTAAAGGAGCAAGTGAAGGAACGAATGAGCCCTCGTCAGTCAGAGTCTTGGGTGACAGCCACTTTGATTTGGGCTTAATCTTTCCTTTCTTTAATTTAATTCAAGAATTTTTACTATGTGTTTAATGTTCTTGTTTACAACAATGATAGCTTAATTTTATTTAAGCTAGGATGATTGCTATGATTGAATAATAATTATTGACTACTTCTAATATTTGTGCCTCAATCGATCATGTTTTCAATTAAAATCAAGTTTGTATTTCGTTCATACGTGATTGAAATGCACCTGAATTAGCTGAGATCTTGACTAGACGACGGCTAATGGATGCATAATTGAAATGTGCATGCTCAATTTAGATCCTGACCCGACTCTGTTATCTGCATAGTTTTTAGATTTGTGTGATTAAATTGTTTCAAACTTGACACGTCCCTGTTACTTCACATGAATTCTAAGAAACCCTTAGTAAATAAGAATTAGTAAAATACGTATTTACTAAGTCAAGTTTTCCAAAAGGACCTAATGTGGTTTCCAAACTCATGAAAGATCGAGTTGCCATGGGATGATTTCCGAATATTGTTAAGCATCCTGATAATAATTTGAGTTTAATTAAAGTAATTATCCTAGCTTATTTATGTTATAATTGTTTCTTGTTGTGTTCATTATGCTAAAATCTACTTCATTCATATAGTTGCATGTTAGGATAAATCACATTAAGGGATCATTGCATTTAGGTTAATTTTACATAATTTTAATTAACACTTCCAAATCAAGTTGTGTTTTTTATTTACCAAGTTGTTAATATAATTTTATAATTAAGTGACTTAGCACAAACATAATCCCTGTAGAGACGATAACTCGATACTTACTTATTACTTGATAACGACTATGTACACTTGCACAAACCCTAGCGTTATAAGTTTTTGGCACCGTTACCAGGGATTGTTAACTGTTGCCATAGTCATTTTTTTGAAATTATTTATTTTTCAATTTGGTTATTTCTAACATTACTAACTTATTCTTTTTAATTTTATGGTTTTTTCTTCAAGTGTTTATGAGCATAGATCGGATTATCGATTTACTCCCAGTAGACCCTAAAATTGAGCGAACTTTCAGACAAAGGAGATGTGAACGAATAGCTAAAAGACAAGTCGAGATGGACCTTGGAAATCAAAATCAAGACCAAGGTAATAAAGCCGATCATGTATGAAATCACATTCTTAATACTGATGATAGGGATCAATGCATCAGACAATATGCTGTACCAGTTTTCAATGAGTTAAATCTAGGAATTAGAAGGCCAGATATTGAGGCAACCCAATTCGAATTGAAACCAATGATGTTTCAAATGCTACAAACAGTGGGCCAATTTAGTGGTATGCCCACGGAAGATCCACATCTCCACCTTCAATTGCTTATGGAGGTGAGTGATTCATTCAAGATAGCTGGTGTGACTAAAGATACACTGAGGTTGAAGTTGTTTCCATACTCGTTGCGAGATCAAGCACAAGCATGGCTCAATTCATTGCCACCAAGTTCCATATCTACATGGCAAGAATTAGTAGTGAGGTTTTTGGTTAAGTATTTCCCACGTAGCAAGAACACTAAGTTGAGGAACGAGATTACAACTTTCCAACAATTGGATGATGAGTCTTTGTATGAGGCTTGAAAGTGATTTAAGGAGTTACTTCGTAAGTGTCCTCATCATGGGATTCCTCATTGCATCCAGTTGGAGACATTCTATAATGGTCTCAATGCACATACAAGATTGATGGTAGATGCTTTTGCGAATGGTGCAATTTTGTCTAAGTCTTATAATAAGGCTTATGAGATCATTGAGAGGATTGCAAGCAACAACTATCAATGGCCAACAAATCGAACAACTTTAGGAAGATGCGTAGCCGAAGTTCATGAAGTTGATGCCCTCACTTCATTATCAGCTCAGGTATCATCTATTTCCTCTATGTTAAAACAGTTTACCGCTAATAGTGCTAATAATTTTGCAGCTCAACCACCAAGTCCGTTTGAAGTAGTTTCTTGTGTGTACTGTGGGGAAGGTCATTCTTTCGAGAATTGGCCATTGAATCCCAAGTCAGTATATTATGTGGGGAACCAACATCAAAATAGGAGTGGACAAGGACCCCGTCCAACTTCTACAATCCTTCATGACATAATCATCCCAACTTTTCTTGAAGCAACCAAGGAAATGGACCGAACAACAACTTTATGCAGCATAGACTCAATCAATCTCAATGATTTAATCTGCAAGCATCAAGACCACCTAAAGCTGAATCATTAAATAGTTTGGAGAACTTTTTGAAAGTATACATGGCCAAGAATGATGCTTTGATCTAGAGCCAAGCAGCGACGCTGAAAATTTTGGAAAACCAAATGGGTCAGTTAACTACGAAACTTCGTAATAGACCGCAAGGAACCTTGTCGAGCGATACTAAGAATCCAAGAAATTTAGGTAAAGAACATATCAAGGTAATGACATTGCGAAGTGGTAAGACTCTGGAACCTCGATTGATTGATTTCGAAGATGAGCATGTTGAAAAGGAGGAAAATCAACTTACTGTTGAAGTTCCTACACCAAAAGAGTCAGAATCTGCAAAGACTGATAAGGTAAATCCTAACTTAGTGAATTTAGATACTTTAACAACTTCTTTGGATGCAAATTTACCTACTCAAAGAGTTATCCGATTCAACCAAAAGTTTTCTCACCTCCATATCCACAAAGATTGTAGCAACACAAGCAGAAACATGAGGTGCAATTCAAAAAGTTTTTCAATGTTTTGAAGCAGTTACACATCAATATTTCGTTGGTGGAGGCTTTAGAACAAATGCCAAATTATGTGAAGTTTATTAAGGACATACTATCCAAGAAGAAACGACTGAGTGAGTATCAGACTGTTGCCCTGACAAAGGAGTACAGTGCGTTCCTGCAGAACAAGCTGCCACTGAAATTAAAGGACCCAGGAAGCTTTACTATACCTGTAACATTGGTGAATCTTACTGCGGTAAAGCTTTGTGTGACTTAGGAGCAAGTATCAACTTGATGCCTAAGTCTATTTTTAAGATGCTAGGGATAGGTGAAGTAAGACCTACAACTGTGACGCTTCAGCTAGCAGATCGATCTTTAGCGTATCCCAAAGGAAAGATCGATGATGTTTTGGTTAGAGTCAATAAATTTATTTTTCCTACTGATTTTTATTATTCCAGATTTTGAAGCAGATAAGGAAGTGCCAATTATCCTCGGGAGACCTTTCCTAGCTACAGAAAGAACATTAATTGATTTTTATAATAGCGAACTCACTATGCGAGTTCAAGATGATCAGATAACTTTTAACATTCTTAAAGCAATGAAATTTCTCGATTTGATAGAAGAGTGCTCAGTTATGGAAGAGATAGAAACCTTGGTTTTTATGGAAAACAATTTTGGATAAGATCCATTGGAGAAAGCCTTAGAGTTTGACCCTTTGGAGGATGAAGAAGGTGAAGAAAACATGGCTTTGATGGAAGCCAATTTGAGAAATTTTATTCAATCCACACAGTTTGAACCGTTGGAGTTAAAAGTCAGAGAAGTTGTGCAACCCAAGTTGTCAATCAAAAAACCACCTACACTCGAACTAAATGTACTTCCTTCCCATTTGAAATATGTTTATTTAGGTGACTGTTCTACTTTGCCTGTGATTATTTTAGAAGAATTGACAAAAGATCAAGAGAAGCAACTAATTTCTGTTCTAAAGAAATTTAAGAAAGCAATTGGTTGGACCATAGCTAATATTCAAGGTATAAGCCCTTCTTTTTGCATGTACAAAATTATTCTAGAGGAAGGTGAGAGAGCTCGAATTGATGGGCAAAGGATGCTCAATCCTATTATGAAGGAAGTTGTGAGAAAGGAAGTGATCGAATGGTTAGATGCACGAATTATCTATCCTATTTCAAATAGTTCGTGGGTAAGTTTGGTGTAGTGTGTACCAAAGAAAGGTGGGAGTACAATTGTTAAGAATAAGCATAACAAATTGATCCCAACAAGAACTGTTACTGGTTGGAGAATTGGTGTTGACTATAGAAAGCTGAATAAAGCCACTCGAAAGGACCATTTTCTGTTGCCTTTTATGGATTAGATGTTAGATTGACTGGTAGGTAATAAATTCTATTATTTTTCAGATGGTTATTCAGGATATAAGCAAATAGTTGTAGCTTTGAAAGACCAACATAAAACAAACTTTACTTGTTCGTATGGTACGTTTGCTTTTAGATGAATGCCTTTTGGTTTATGCAATGCACCTGCAACATGCCAACGATGCATGATGGCAATATTCATTGATATGGTTGAAAATTTTGTTCAGGTTTTCATGGATGATTTTTCTGTTTTTGGTAACACTTATGATATCTATTTAAGTAATTTGGTTAAGGTACTGAAGAGATGCGAAGAGATGAATCTTGTCCTTAGTTGGGAGAAATGCCATTTTATGGTTAAGGAAGGGATTGTCTTAGGGCATAAAATCTCGAAGAAAGGAATTGAAGTCGAGAAAGCAAAGGTGGATGTAATTGAAAGATTACCAGCCCTAATTAATGTGAAAGGAGTCAAAAGTTTCTTAGGCCATGCCGATTTTTACTGAAGGTTTATCAAGGATATCTCAAAAATTTCTAAACCGTTGTGTTTGTTGTTGGAGAATATACAGTGTTCGATTTCAACCAAGCATGTCTAGAAGCTTTTGAAGACCTGAAGAAATGGTTAATCTCAGCCCCAATAATCATTACACTTGATTGGAATGCACCTTTTGAGTTGATGTGCGATGCAAGTGATTATGTTGTTAGAGTTGTGATGGGTCAAAGAAGGAATAAAGTATTTCACCCATTTACTATGCAAGTAAAACCTTGACGAGAGCACAACTCAATTATATCGTAACTGAAAGGGAACTATTTGCTATAGTTTTTGCTTTTGACAAATTCCGCTCATATCTTATATGTACCAAAGTTACAGTATTTACTGACCATGCAGCCATTTTAAGTACTTGCTCATGAAGAAAGATGCAAAGCCAAGGCTAATTTGTTGGATACTTTTACTCCAAGAATTTGACCTTGAGATTTAAGACAGAAAAAGTGTTGACAATCAAGTAGCTGATCATCTATCGAGGTTGGAGCAAGATGAGGTAACTCGATCACGTGTGCCTATCAACGAGAATTTCCCAATGAACACTTATTTGAGGTAAGTCAAATTCATGAAACACCTTGGTTTGCTGATTTTGCCAATTATCTTGCATGTGGAATAATTCCTCAAAATATGACATACCAACAAAGGAAAAAATTCCTTCATGATAGTTGGTATTATTTCTAAGAGGATTTGTTTTTGTTTAAACAATGTGTAGATAATATAATTAGGAAGTGTGTAGCTAAAAGTGAGATTTCTGAGATCTTATATCATTGCCATTCATGTCCAAGTGGGGACACTTTGGTGGTGCACGTACTGCAATAAAGATTTTACAAGCAAGTTTCTTTTGGCCTACACTATTTAAAGATATTTATGCTTTTGTGAAGAACTGCAATAATTGCCAAAAAACTGGAAATATATCACGAAGGAATGAGATGCCCTTAACAAATATTTTGGAGATTGAATTATTCGATGTATGGGAATTTAATTCTTAGGACCATTTCCTTCTTCGTATGGGAACAAATACATCTTAGTTGCTGTGGATTATGTGTCCAAATAGGTTGAAGCTGAAGCATACCCTACAAATGATGCTAAGGTAGTCATGCGATTCCTACATAAGCATGTGTTTACACGATTTGGGATACCAAGAGCTATTATTAGTGATGAAGGTTCTCACTTTGTGAACAAGTGGCTTAAGTGGTTGCTTGACAAATATGATGTGAAGCACAAGATTGCTATTGCTTATCACCCCCAGTCTAATGGGCAAGTTGAAAGAGTGAACCGTGAAATCAAAGATATCCTTGAGAAGGTAGTATGACCTAGTAGAAAAGATTGGTCTTGGAGGCTCGATGATGCATTATGGGCCTATCGAACAACATTTAAGACACTGTTAGGAATGACTCCTTATCGGTTGGTTTTTGGGAAGGCATGTCATTTGCCATTAGAGTTGGAGAATAGAGCTCACTGGGCTTTGAAGAAGTTGAATTTTGATCTTAAGCAAGCCAATGAGAGAAGGATGTTACAATTGGATTAGTTGGAAGAGCTGATGTTGTTTTATTATGAGAATGCCAAAATGTGTAAAGAAAGATCAAAAAGATGGCATGATTGTCATATACAACCTCGTGAGTTTAAAGAAGGTCAGAAAGTTTTGTTGTTTAATTCAAGGTTGAGGTTATTTCCTAGGAAGCTTAAATCCCAATGGAAAGGACCCTATACCATCTACTGAGTGTATCCTAATGAGGCTGTTGAATTATACAACAATCATGGAGGTAAGTTTAAAGTTAATGGTCAATGCCTCAAACATTATTGGGATGGTGAGGTTGAGCGAGTTGAATCCTCGTTCAAATTAACAGACCCTTGATTTTTCATAAACTTGTTTTGTAAATAAATAAATAATTAGAATTTATTTTCTTAATCTAGTACATTTAACTAATTTTGTCTAAGGAGATTGGAACTTAAGCGAGACTGCTGTGACCCCTCCAACCTTTTCTAGGAATTAAATTAATGTAATTGATTAAGAAGAAATTGTCTAATTAAGTTTAAAAATTTTTAAGTTTAATTTATTTTGTTTTAATTTTAAATTTTTATGTTAATAAAGGGGGTCAAATTCGGCCCAAGTACTAATAAGTTTCTTTTTGTTAAATAAGTCTATAAATATAGTTTGAATTTGAGGCCCAAGACAACAGGAAGGAGGGAAAAATTCACACCTATTGCTGCCAATCCCATTGCTTGCCACCCAAGTAACCTTAATATAGCTAAATTTTTGCTACATGTTGCCCTAACTTTTCCCTATATAAACCCCTTTTCATTCTACTACTTTTCATAGCTTCCGAAGCAATTCAGTTAACCCTAAAAATCCCTAAACCTCCCTCTTGTGCTGCTAGCCTCAAATCTCAAAAGAAGCCCCTAATCCACTTCCTTTTGTTTGTCGAAATTGCCTAGCGCCGCCGCAAGAAGATTTTTGAAGCACCATCATCGCCGCCGTGACCTCTTCACCATCGTATGGTGTTTGCGAAGCAAGTCCTACCCACTTGCCGATTCTCTACTTCCCCCTTGTGCCAAAACTTTGTCGAATTTTTGGGAAAATATATCATGTCTCACAAAAGAACTAGATCGTCAAAGACTAATCCTGAAAACCTAATTTTGATCGATGAAGAAGTGAAAGAGAGATTTGATTCAATTTTCAAGCATCAACCCATGATGCTGGAAAAATGTTTTAACTTGAAGAGCAATGATGTGCTGGTTGTTCCTGTGCCGATTAGAAAGACAATCAATGCTCTCAGTGGGAACAATTTTGTGATGCTCGTTCACTTCCTGATGATGAACTAGTTCGAGAGTTCTATGTGAATTTGACTGCACAAGATGCTACTAAGGTCATCGTTTGAAAGAAAAAGGTACCTCTAAGTCCCTCAATGATTTGTTTAACTTACCTGATGTTGAAGAGGATGAGTACTACCCTATGATGAACAACACCAATTGGGATTCTTCAACAAGTGCTTGATGTTGTGACAAATCCGGGATCCCAATGGATTATAAGAAGTATGAGAGCCATTCTTGCTAAAGGGAATACCTAAAACCAGTAGCAAATGTATGGTTTTATTTTATTCACTATATTTTATGCCTATCTCACACAGTTCCACCATCTTGGTGGAACAGATACTCTTGTTATATGCAATCTTGACAGAAAAGCCCATTAATGTTAGAAAGATTATTCTCAAGGAAATTTACAACTTTGCTAAAAAGAAGACATGAAGTGCTTATTTCCCATCATTAATCACTTCACTTTGCTTAAAGGCCTGTGTTAAAACACAAGGAAATCTAAAGGGGTAATATGTCCAAGAGTGGATTACAAGTCATGATCTCGAAAGGTTAGTGGAGAAGGTGCATGAACTGAATCAAGGAGAGCAAGAATAGCCAACTAAGCTAGAAACCGAGGAGTCAACAAATGAAACTGAAACTAAAGCTAATTTAGTTAAAGACATAGAAGAAGAGGAATCTAATAAGGAACAGAACATTCCTCAACTAGTTGAAGGATCTGCAAACCCTGAACTTAGGGTTGAGGTAGCAGAAGAAATAGTAAGGATGAGTGTTGAGCCTGAATTTACAACTCCAATGCCAACTCCTGCGAGTACTTCAAAAAAAAACTGAGCTATCAATTATGATGGATACGTACAATTTCATGCACAAACAACAACAAACTTACTAGAAATATGCAAAAATAAGAGATGATTCAATTCGAAATACTTTTAAGAATATCTCTAACACTTTTGTTCCTGAGTTCCTAGATGCTATCTTTGAAACATGGACAAAAGATGGAGTTGAAGAAGACAAGGGGAATGAGTAAAATAAAAGGGGAGGTTCTTGTCTTTTTATTTATTTATTTTAGGTCTTTAGGAATTTATTTATTTAGTAATTAGGATTTAATTTACGCAAAATAAAACATAGCAAGCATGAATAAATACTTCTTTAGAAAGAAGAAGACTAAGTGATGTGGTAATGGAAATGAACATGTCTAGGATGGGGTTATAAGGAAAGACTTGGTATTTAAGCAGTCTTAATGACTCACCTCTCTTTCTTTACAACCCTACCTGGTGTTCAGTTTTCATTTATTACTTTGTTCTTGCAATGAGAACATTGCTTTTTTTTAAAGAGGGGTAAGGCAAATAGTTGCTCAAAATCTTTAAAATTTTCAAGTATGTTTCAATCATTTATTTCATGAGTATGTTTTAATAAATGAATGTTTAGAGAAATTTTTTTAATGAGATAAGTGGTATGCGTGCATGAATGATGATTTTATTTAAGTGATTGTATGTTATCATGAAGAATGGAATGTTGATATGATCTTGGTCTTAGGTGACGTTTGCCATGAAAACTTAGTTTCTTTTGAGATTAGGCATACATGAAGGTTTATATCTTTAGAATTGACTTAGTAACTTTCTTGAGGCAAAATCCTAGTAGACATAAAACTTTAAGATGATATAGGCACCATTTTCTTTGGATCGTTTGAGCCTTTTCAAGCCCATCTCATGATATTAGACCTTTGAAACTATAATTTTGAGCTTAAAGGCCTGTTTATTGCAATGAACCTACATTACAAGCCATATCTCCATCTTTTGAAGTTATCCTAATTTTGTGCACCCATCTTAACTAAAGTTGTATTGGTAGTTACCATTTGAGGAAATTATCGATGTATGCGTTCATGCTTAACAAAAAAAATACACGAATAAAAAAAGTGAAGAAAAGTTTGCTCAATTCCACAAAGAAAAATGTAAGAGCAAAGTTCAAAATAAGTTTGGGGGTATTCCAAAGGATCACTTAAAGAAAAAGGTTAAATTTCGAGAAATCCAAGACAAAGTTAAATGTTAAGATTTTGAAACCAAAATGTCCCATCTCTTAAAATCCTTACCTCTAACCGAGCCCCATTACAACCTTATAAAAGACCTATTGATTTGATGATTAGGCCACCTACATTAGTGAAGAGGAAGTACTAATTTAAACATATGAAGATCATAAATAAGCCTTATGATTGTTTTGGTTGATTGATGAGAAATTATGTTGAATAGAGAATATTATCTATGGCAGTGGCATATATACATACTATGATGCATGTTGGCATATCTTGAAACTTAGTACAAAATTTTGAAATTGTTTGCATATGATTTACTTGTTAATAAAGAAGATCTATGAGCATGAATCTATTGATACGTAATTATGGGGCAAGGATTGATGCTTACACTTTTTAGCAATTTTGCCTTAACGAGACCTTGTGTTGTACGTGAACATTACTAGGGACGTGCAATGATTTAAGTTTGGGGGTGTGTAAACTAAAAAATATATAGGATTTTTCCTATATAATTCATCACCTTTCTACTTAAATTTGTTATTAAAACCAAGTAATTGTTTAATAAATTTATGAAATATATGAAAATATGAAATTAGAATATAGAAATGATTAAAATGTGATTTTATGCTTTATTATATAGTTTTCATGCAGAAAATGGCTTCTTTTATATTAATTTGAGCATATTATATATTTAAGCTATAAAGTGGGCCATGCATGATTAAATTAAATAATAAAAAGTTATATTTAATAATTTATTTAAATATATTTAATTAATAAATTGGGTTTTAATTAATTAAGTAAAATTGATTAAGTAAAGTGGTTAAATTATGTTTTCTGGTCCTCCAAATTATCTACTATTTTTGGACAGGTCTAAGAGCTTTATTCTGATTACAAAACTATCCAAATGGAGGACCAAGTTAACCCAAAAGTCAACTGCACATGGATGTTCATAAAACATTTTTTGGTTTAATTACACAAAATCCTTGGAGAGTTAAAGAAATTGGAGATTTACCCAGAGATTTGCAATTGAGCGACTCTTGATCCTGATGATATTGTGGCATTTAAATCAAGAAAAAATCAGCCACACTTCCACAAATCATGGTTGGTCACCCTTGGAAGAAGTTTCAAATGATGGATACTCCTATTTTTACCAAACTAGCTCCATTGCCACACCTATAAATAAGAGCTCATTTCTCACTTTTTCAATCATCCCTCACCCATTCATCATTCTCTCTTCTCTCAAATCTCTTAGTTTTCTTTCCCTCATGTTATCATCATCCTTGCATAAGGATTTTTAGCAAATTAGCCTCTTAAAGATCCCTTGGTCGGCCACCTCGAAGAGCCATCAGCAAAGGAGTAAGCTAAGGAACGAAGGAGCCCTCGTCAGTCAAAGTCTTGGGTGACAACCACTTTGATTTGGGTTTAATCTTTCCTTTCTTTAATTTAATTCAAGAATTTTTGCTATGTGTTCAATGTTCTTGTTTACAAAAATGATAGCTTAATTTTATTTAAGCTAGGATGATTGCTTTGATTGAATAATAATTATTTGACTCATGCTTATAATATTTGTGCCTCAATTGATCATGTATTCAATAAAAATCAAGTCTATATTTCGTTCATACGTGATCCTGACCAGACGACGGCTAATGGACACATAATTGAAATGTGCATGTTCAATTTAGATCCTGACCCGATTAAGTTGTAGGTTGCATAACAACCCTGACCCGACTCTGTTATCTGCATAGTTTTTAGATTTGTGTAATTAATTTTTTTCAAACCTAACACGTCCCTGTTACTTCTTACACATTCTAAGAAACCCTTAGTAAATAAGGATCAGTAAAATGCGTATTTACTAAGTCAAGTATTCCGAAAGGACCTAATGTGATTTCCAAACTCATGAAAGATCGAGTTGTCATAAAATAATTTCCGAATATTGTTAAGCATGGTGATAATAATTTGAGTTTAATTAAAGTAATTATCCTAGCTTATTTATGTTATAATTGTTGCTTATTGTGTTAATTTTTCTAAAATCTACTTCATTCATATAGTTGCATGTTAGGATAAATCACATTAAGGGATCATTGCGTTAATTTTACATAATTTTAATCAACACTTCCATATCAAATGATTTTTATTTACCAAGTTGCTAATATAATTTTATAATTAAGTGACTTAGCACAAACACAATCCCTGTAGAGACGATAACTCAATACTTACTTATTACTTGATAACGACTGTGTACACTTGTACAAACCCTAGCGTTACAATAGCATACCCTGATCTTCATCGTCAATCTTAACCTCAATATTCTTTAAATCATTCAAAAGAGTAATAAATTGACTAATGGTGATCTCTAAGAAGCTCATATTCGTTCATGCGAAATATAAATAGACGTTGTTTCAACAGTAAACAGTTAGCCAGAGACTTAGTTGTATAACGAGTTTCTAACCTTTTCCACAAAGTAGATGAGATTTTTTCCATCAATACCTCCTGCAATACCCTATTCAAGAGGCACAACTAGATTGCAGATAGAGCCTTTTCATCAAGCTCTTATCATTGTATATGATCTAGATTATTAGGCTTTTTCCTGATAATGACCTTTTCCAGGTCAGTTTGAACTAGAATTTCCATCATCCAAACTTGCCACAGATTGAAAATTGTGGCACCATCAAACTTGTCAATGTCAAACCTTGTTTCTGCCATCTTTGAACAGGCAGATCTATAAAATTGAACTAGCTATGATACCATTTGTTGGGGATCGAACCGATTAAGCAATGAACAAATAAAAAATACTAGAAGAAATTGAGAAATTGAACACACAAATTTAACGTGGAAAAACCTCTCCAAAGAGGATAAAAAACCATGGGCAAAGATAATTTTACTATAGTTGCAAAAGAACGAAGAGTACAAAAGATGGAGATAAAAACTAAAACTCGAAACCCAAAAATAAAGAACCCTCAAAACATAAACACAAAATTCTCCAAAAGTGTTATGAGTTCTAATCTTTATTGGGCGTATTTTCTAAGGTTGTAAAAGAGCCTATTTATAAGCTAGATTTGTAGGTCAAATAATAATAAAATG
This sequence comes from Gossypium stocksii, assembly GCA_020496765.1. Classification (NCBI taxonomy): domain Eukaryota; kingdom Viridiplantae; phylum Streptophyta; class Magnoliopsida; order Malvales; family Malvaceae; genus Gossypium; species Gossypium stocksii. The sequence goes on from CM035623.1 coordinate 25,073,321, forward strand.
ATCTAGAGTAATCTGAGTTTGACTAAAACAAATATACAGAGTTTACCTTGGAGATTATCTCTCAAATTTGACTGAAATATGAGTCATACTCAACAAATCTCCTCCTTGACTCATATTTTCATAACGCCATCTTTGCCAAAGCCTACCACAAGCCTACTTGAACTATGTAGGAAATTAACTTAATCGAATCTATACTTAGAAGCTAGAAGATTTCTAGCCTTCGACTTGTGCACTGCCAAATCAAAACTAACTCGGTTTAATTTTCACGAACACAGTGCCCTAACTTTTCAAAACCTGCATTCGAAAGAGAACCTCTTTTCAATGAAACGGTCATAACTTTCTCCTTCCTATAACCAAGTTGCCTCCGCTCCAAACAAGTTGACTTTGACTTTGTCACAGATGAGGGACATCTGGTTTCACCGTCACTGCAGAACCTCCAGAATATGAAGATTGCTGATTCGTTTACCTTTTCAAAAAATGAAAGCCCAACGAGACACCTTAATGCTGCTTGACACAATGTTGATTCTTCAACCTATCGAGTCTAAAATACTCAAAGAGATGAGATTCTAAATAAATCAAGTACATACCTGACATCTGAGAGTGTCCTAATTGTCCTACCATGTATCCTAATTTTAACAGTACGAATATCGATTACCTTATTGGATGAATCGTTTCCCGTGCACAAAACTGCACCTTCAACCAAACTATTTCTGGAGAACCATTCTTTGTTGGGACACATGTGGAAATAACAACTCGAATTTAGGATCCACTCAAACATAAGCTCGGAGCTATTACTCGCTAACACTAACAAGAAATCATCACCACTTTCATCAGCCAAATTAGCACCAGCTACATCTTAATTGTTATTCTCAACAACTCTTTTATTTCACGGTTTATAACAATTTACTTTGACGTCACCTAACTTCTTACAATAACGACACCTTTTGTCTCGCTTTTTTGATGCTACCAAAATGGAAGCTTGCCTATTTGCCCTGCTATCCAAACCAAACTCATTTTCGAGTTTGTTTTACTCAACAAATGACCCTTCACATCCTCGAACGAGAGTTTGTCTCTACCATAAATCAAGGACTCTTTAAAAGACTTGTATGAAGAGGGTAAAGAGCACAATAATAGCTTATCCTAATCTTTATCGTCAATCTTAACCTTAACATTTTTTAAATGATTCAAAAAAGTAATAAATTGACTAATGTGATCTCTAAGAAGCTCAACTTCATTTATGCTAAACGTAAATAGACGTTGTTTCAACACTAAACGGTTAGCTAGAGACTTAGTCGCATAAAGAGTTTCTAACCTTTTCCACAAGGCGGATGAGGTTTTCTCCATCAATACCTCCTGCAATACCCTATTTGTGAGGCACAACTAGATTGCAAACAAAGCCTTTTCATCAAGCTTTTCTCATTCTGTATGATCTAGATTGTTAGGCTTTTTCCCAATAATGACCTTTTTCAGGCAGGTCTGAACTAGAATTGCCATCATTCAAACTTGCCACAGATTGAAATTTGTGACACCATTGAACTTGTCAATGTCAAAACCTTATTTCTACCATCTCTAAATGGGTTGATTGACAAAAATTGAACTAGCTTTGATACCATTTGTTAGTGATCGACCCGATTAAGCAACAAACAAATAAAAAATAATGGAAGAAATTGTGAAATTAAACACATAAATTTTACGTGGAAATATTCTTACAAAAAAGATAAAAAATCACGGGTAAAGATAATTTTACTATAACACCCCCAAAATATGGCCTAGGAGTTTTAAGGGTATTTTAAGAATTCTAGCTTTAAAGTGTTCGAAATTCTATGGCATGGTACACAATAGATGTTTTCAACTATGATTTTTAAAAAATTAAATCAATTTCTGAAAATGAGTTTTAAATACCTTTAATTTTGAAAATAAGTCTTATTTGTAAAAGAGTCAAAACTTGGAGTTTTTAAGAGGAATTAGACCATATTTTCAAATCCAACCTAAAAAGCCCCATTTATTATTTTATTTTCATATTAGTTCTTTTCTATAACTTGTTCTTGCCATTCCTTTGTTCTCCCAACTATTCTATTCAATTTTTTTCGAAACTTCAATTCTTTTGATTCCTATCACTTTCCAAATCATTAAACCTCCATAAAATCCAAGAAAAGCACCCCCAAAACACCACAGACTCCTCTATTGTCAAGCTTGTGGGGTTTTCGGGTTTTCGGTCAGATGCTCGATTTTTAATCAAATAAGCTAATAATTCAAATCTTATTTAGTTTTAAATGATATCTGGTGTTTTAAACATAATTTTTAGCCATTAAATCACATGTTTTAAATAAAAGCCAAAAATTAGGTCATTAATGGTAGATTTTGGGTTAAAATGTGGTTTCAAAGTATTTTTTTCAACCTATTTTAACATGATTAGAAGGTTTCTAAACTTGATTTAAATTTGTGTTAAGGAAATCTAAGGATTTAATGAATTTTCATGAAAATTTCCACAAACATGTCAAAAATTTTGATACCATGATTTGGATAGTTTTGCATAGTTTAAAGGTTGAGAATTAGTCGTAGGTAAATAATTAAATGATTGGAATTTGTTTCAGGTGAAAAGATTAAGTATAGACCAAAATATTCGAATTTTAAGTTTTTTATGTTGAAGGTTTCGTTCAAAAGAGAACCTAGCTTAGGCTGGTGTTTCTGGATTGTTTGATGTGAGTTATTAGTTGAATGTTGATTGTGTTGTTGTGTGATTTACTTTATTGAAGCATTAGAATCGATAGGACCTTCTACAAGCTGAGATAAAGATAAGGAAAAACTAGTTTGAGCTTTCGGCGAAAACATAATTAGTAAGTGTTTAGGATAGCTGCTTATGGACACGAGTCAATGCATTAATTGGGAATTTAGGATTAGCCTAAACCCCTATTCTAAATTCCAAGTGTAAGCTTTCTCATACTCATGAATTTATATGTGAAAATGTGTTGTTAATTTGTGGATTATAATGTGACATCATGATATGAGTGATGTTGTAATAAGCTTATGATGGCTATTCTGAAAAAGTTAATTATGGGTATGATATACGTGCCATATAATAATGAATATGTTGTGCTTATAATGTGATTATGCAGAGATAAAGTACAGTGAACAAGTAAATGTGTGTGTTAATAACAAATATTTTGGCCTTGTGATACTTGAGACCATTGGATATAGTTGACATTCCATAGGATTATAAGTACTCACCTATATGTATATATGATTTGGTCGTTGAGGCCTTAGGACATGTTGGAGAGATAAGGGAATGTGAGCTAAGCTCCATTCAATGGGACATGCTTGGTGTGTTGGAGAAAGTTAACTTAATGCTTCACTTTTGGGATATATTTGACTCTATAAGTCTATATTGTGTGTTTGAGATTCGTGTATCTGATGAGTGGCCCACTTTTACATTTCATAGCTCAAGTGCCAAATTATCTCAAACTATCATAAAATATGAATGTAAATGTTATGATATGTGTTTATATGATATGTGACTATCATGGAAATTATCTATAACTATGTTTGTATGTTTTGTGATGTATATATGAAAGTGTATGCAATGATTTAGCAAATAAACTATTAAATGTGTGTGTGTAAGTGGAATATATCGATAAAGTTATGATTATTCTAATTATGCCATGTGTGTGTTCTACTAATGCCTGATGACATGTTTACATGGTAGTTGTTCTAGACATTCACTGAGCTTATTGAGCTCACCCACTCCTTTTAAACCCTTGAAAAGTAGTTAAGTGCTGGTGTGAGCGATGTGGTTCCAAGGAGTTATCCAAGCAAGTCCATTTCGCTTTTCATAGGTGTTTATTGTTTATTCAGTTTTGTTTTGAGAATAAGGCAATGTGATAGACTTTGTGCTAGTTTTTGTCATGACGTTTGGGATGTTAGATAGCTTAATTGCTCTTAGGATTTTAAGATTTAAATTGTGTTATGTTGATTACTGCTTGGGCTGATTTTCGATGTTGAAACTATTATTATGGTCATTTTGACGTTTATTTGATAATTTGATAGTAGCATGATGAGTTGGTACAAGTTGGAATGATCTTTAAGCTTATGTATGTTGTATTTTTCTGGTCTAAAATAGAGGTATCGATATTTGTGTTGTAAAAACGGTGCCTCAATGCTTTTGAAATTTGTAGGAAGTCAGAATGTAATTTGGTATCAATACCATATCATGGTATCGATACTTGAGGTAAAATTACCAATACTTTTCAAAAGGTACCGATAATTTCTAGTGTTTTATTTTTGGGTGAGAAATAGAATGATATTTTGATATCGATTTTCCCTTTGATATCGATACTAGACGAAGGAAATATCAATACATATGTGCTAGTATTGGCAAAAAAGAACGAAGTAGGAAACCAGAAGCCATCAAATCCTATTAACCCATACCATCTACTAAATGTCAAAACCCTCCACCACTATCTATCATCTTCATTTCATCCACTAACACCTTCACCATTACAATGACCTCATTCATATAAACCTAACAATATCATCCTCTCACAAAATAAACCCACGTTCAAATCAATCAAGAATCCAAGTAAACAAAAATTAATAAGCCCCAAAAAATTAGAGAGAGGCAAAGTTTAGACAATGATCGGTGATGGAGGAGCACATATTAGAAAATCAAGCCAATCTAATGGCCAATGACGGAGAGTAAATCTTGGGTAGTCCAAGAGTTAGGAATATTTTGATATGTTTTCGAAAGGAAGTCATGGTAGTGGTGAAGGTATTAGTGGATGAAATGAAGATGATGGGTGGTGGTGGAGGCTTTTGATGGTTAGCAGATGGTATGGGTTTATGGGTTTGGGTTATAGGCAATGATGACTTTTGACTTTGTGCTTCTTTCTTCACTGCCAATTCAACTTCCTGATATGTTAAAAGAAATAGATAAGTAGGAAAATAGAGGAAGAAGCAAAAGAGAATGAAAAATAAAGAAAAAAATGAGAAAAGTTTAGAGAACATAAAAGAAAAAAATTTACCCTAATACAAGTAAAATTTATTTTAAATGTTACCTCAAAATCTTGAGACATCAAAGTTAAAAAAAAAAAAACTACACCTTTGTTGGTAGAAAACTCTTCTTTCAATGATTGAAACGTAAAAATAACTTTTTGCTTGTACCTCTACTATATCCACTAGACAAAAACTATTGGAATGCACTCTTGAACTTTTCAAAGAGTTTTCAAAATTCCCTTATGTTGCTGGACTTAAAATTTTGGGTAAGAGATACATTATTTGCTTCTTTTTTGTTCAAAACTCTCTTTGAAAAATAATAAACACGTGGACGATATTTAAGGATTTAGTCAAAACGTGATATCCTCCATCATAAACATGATATTAGTTTCCTTTTAAAATCCAACATAATCTTTTTTAATCAAAATTTATTAAATATCATTTTAATAAGTTCAATAAGGAAAATTTATTAAATTAATTCACATATTTTACATTATTTTAATTGGACTCTCTATATAAATTCATCAAGCATGTGCACATACTATATTTTATTTTAACTTTATCAAGTTAAATTTAGTATGAGAGCATTTCTATAATTAATTTAACTTGTGTGATTGGTTAAATATAGTCACAATTTTTTTTAGTTCGGATCGTTTCAACTGTAAGGTATGACCTTGTAGAATCCTATAAATGTTTGCAATAATATTAAAACATTCCTAATATTACAAAGAGTGTGTCATCTAACATTGCATCATTGCCACCAAAGCTGAGGGAGTCATGGTCTGACATAATCTTTTTGTGATAATATTAGTATATATTATATCCCTATGTCCATGATATTCAAATTAACCATAAGTCAAAGAACAATCAAACATATATAGTCCAATATTTTATTTCTTGAATCTCAAGTAGACTAAGATAAACAAATGAGTCTGATATCTCATATCAACTCATTTGAACACGATCATGCATTTCTAATCTCGCTCAATCAAAGAGTTCAAGATATCCTTCAATTATGTAGGAAGGATAAAATGCTTTTTAACCATTCATATCTCACCACATAGTTTGTGGTATTATAGTACAACCATTTACGGAATACATTAGACTCTATCAAAGTATATGACTCCTGCTGTTGGAACTATGATGACTCTAGTCTAAGGATCATACACACTGTTATCACTATGAGAATTGTTGTGATTAATATATAATAATTCAAGAAACATTCTTATGGTGGGTCAGTCCATTACACTCTTCTGTAATATGTACTCATATGTTGATGTTTTGAAAATAATCATATTATTATCAGGATTTTATTATTAATCAATTTATTTAATATATAAAAATAGAGACCGAAAATAATAATGACAATACCTTTTATTAATAAATTAATTAAATGAATATGTTATTATAATCATCTCATGATTAATCTTTAGACATATTTTAATAATGTGTAAGTTGAATAAAGGCTTATATGGCCTCTCAAGCTTGATTTAAGAAATTGCAAAATTTTATTATGTCTGTGCTAGGATTTAAGTCCTCTATAACTAATTCCTCACTATTTGTAAGAAGAGGGCAACACGCATGTGCCTTTTTCATTGTTTATGTAAATGATTTTGTTTTGATTGATTAAATAAATCAACAACTTGACCAACAATTCTCCTAGAAAGACCTAAGAGACTTGAGTTAATTTCTTTGCATTAAAGTAAGTCGTATTGGGGCAAATCAATACCGATACCAATGGTTACTGCACCAATACTTCATAGTCATAGGTGATGAAAGCACCAACAGATGCTACAAAATACAAAAGTACTGTTAGGGCTCTTCAATAAATTTCTTTGACTCGACCTGACATCATGTATAGCATGGATAAAGTGAATCAATTCATGTAAGTGTCACGGGTTAGAGTTCGAAGCCCATGACCATCGCACCAAATGCATTCGATGGAGGTATATTATTGAGATGGGGATCATTTGGCCCACGAGAGCTAGCCCGATTCCAGGAACTATTGGAGAAACTTGTCAGATTGAAGCTTGGTTGGCCCGATAACGAAAATATGGCAACTTAGGCTAATTTGGTAACTAATCTTGTAAGATAGAGGGAATCATATCTTGTAAAGATTAGATAGGATTTGATATGGCATATCTTGTAAATCCCTTAAATCATAGGATATGGTTAATCTCGTCCGTCGATGTAATTGTATCTTGACCGTCGGTTTTAGGGAGCTTAACTATAAATAGGGAGCCTTCCCCTCATTTGTACTCACTCCATTACATTGTTTCATTATTCTTTGTGAATAAGAGAATAGAGAGCATTTACTCAAATACTTTATGTGCGCCTTTCTGTTGTTCTTTAAGTTGCTTTCTTTTGGCATAAATCGCTTCCGCTATTCAATTAGTGCCTTGGAGGAGTTTTTAAGGAATCCTCACCCGAGTAAAGGCTAACTTAGGCGAGTTTGGGGGAAGAAATTTCCTAAGGTCGCACGGTTTGTAAGAGAAAGGTCTAGCCCCGTGACAAGTGCTATCCGAGCTATTGGTTCGAAGGCACTGTTGGGATGTCTAAAGAAGAGTTTGAGCAAAGGTTGGCAAGAAAGTCTTTGAGGAAGACACGGTCTGCAGTAGAGGAACATGTGGGCAGACTTGAGGGATCCATGGAGGATGTAAAGGAGGTACTCGATGGGGTTGAGGGTCACATAGACAACTGGAAGGAACAGTCCAAGGACTATGTAAAGATGTCTATTGATTCGACCATGGATCAGATAAATGAGTTGTTTAATTCACACAGGGATAAGCTGTAGAAAATGAACGATGCTCTCGCGACCATGATGATGGCTTTGAAGGAGGAAACAATGGCCACGACGCTAGCTTTGAGCACAAGAATAGAGGAGCTCGAGAGAGAGTTGGCCTCGTGCCGAGTAGCGGTGGGGAAAAGAGTGTCAAGTGCAGCACTTAGTGACGAGTATGTCCCAAAGCCGAAAGAATTTGTGGGGACAAGGTCTGCATGCGATGTGGACAGTTTCTTGTGGAGGATGGAAAATTACTTCCGTGCCAAAGGCATTATGGATAACGCGGATAAGGTAAAAACTGCTTCATTATTTCTTACTGATATTGCACTTTTTATGGTGGTGAGGTAGGACCACAGATAAAAGGCAATGTGAGATTGGAATGTAGGAAGAGTTCTAATGTGAGTTGAAGGGACAATTTTACCCGGAGTTTGCCGAGGAAGAAGCTCGGGCAAAGTTGCAAGGGATAAAGCAACGAGGCACAGTGGGGGAATATGTTCGAGAGTTCAAGAAACTCATGCTCCAAGTTTCAGATGTGACCGAGAGAGAAGCAATGCTTGCTTTTCAAGAGAGATTGAAGCCGTGGGTCAGATAGGAGGTGGAACAAAGAGTTGTCCAAAAGCTGTCGGAAGCCATGAAAGTAGCGGAATCCGTGGTTAAGCTTGGTCTAGGAGAAGACAAGCTTGGGTTTTCCAAGTCTGAGAAAAGGGGCGTACGAGAATGGAATCACAAGGAAGACAAAGATAATGGCAATAGCAACAGCAATGGCGACAATAGTGGTAATGGGAAACCACGAGTTGGGAAGAAGAAACCCAAGAGGAAAAGGGACAAGCTGAAATGCTTTCTTTGCGATGGTCCACACATGTTAAAAAAATGTCTGAAGAAATCTGGAATCACAAGGAAGACAAAGATAATGGCAATGGCAACGGCGATAATAGTGGTAATGGGAAACCACGAGTTAGGAAGAAGAAACCCAAGAGGAAAAGGGACAAGTTGAAATGCTTTCTTTGCGATGGTCCACACATGTTAAAAAAATGTCCGAAGAAATCTGCGTTTAAGAAGAAGCTGGTGGTAAAGGCCTTGAGGCTTGGTTCAAGCGTAAGGGGTGTCGAAGCCAAGGAGGCCGAAAGCGAGAAGAAGCCAGTTGAATGCTTCTTGTATCATGGTCCGCATAGGTTGCAGAAATGTCCGAGGAAGTTTGTCATCGAAGGGAACGATGGAGCAGACAAGGAGCCCAAGAAGCTTGGTTCGAGCAAGGGAAAAGCCAAAGCCAAGAGGGCAAAGAAGAATAAGTCTGTCATTGAAGGGAATGATGGAGCAGACAAGGAGCCTAAGAAGCTTGGTTCGAGCGAGGGAGAAGCCGAAGCCAAAAGGGCAAAGAGGAGCAAAAAGAAGCTAGTAAAGTGCTTTTTGTGCTGTGGTCCGCATGAGTTGCAAAACTGTCCAAAGCAAGCCGTAGTTAAAGGAAAGGCAACGTACGAGCATGTTGAGTCATCGGAGGGGCTTCCACCCAATGAAGAGGTGAGTTTGTCATCGAACTTAGAGGAAGAAGTTGCGATGAGAACAGTGAAGCTGGGACTAATGAAGCTCAAGTCGAATGAAGCGTTGGAGTTGGCCGAGTCATCGATAAGGCTTCCACCTATGGGAGAGGTGGGTGATGCATCGCACTTTAAGGAAAAAGAAGTGATGCATGAGGGACAGTTGACCCGAGTACATGCAAAGGTACATTTCGAACACCTTAAGAGTGTGTTGTATTCTAACTTGTTGACTTAGCAAGAACGTAGGGGCCCTTTCGAAGTTCTTGAGCAAGGAGGCCAAGAGACTGTGGGCAAAGCGAAACTAAGTGTTGTGAATCAAGAGGATTCTGTTCGAGGGAAGTTAGAATGTGGGCAAGGGAGTGACATAACTCCTTGTCGCCGAGATGTACGAACGAGTAAGACGGCTCGAGTTAAGAAGTGACGGAAGTCGAGGCAAAAGTCCCGAAGGAAGGAAAAAGCTAGAGCGTCAAGATGAGATCGAGGCGAATCAAGTTAGTGCCATTCGGAAGTCGCAATGAGGGCATTGCGAGAATGGATAGGGGAGAATGTCATGGGTCAGAGTTCAAAGCCCGTGACCATCGCACCAAATGCATCCGATGGAGGTCTATTATTGAGATGGGGATCATTTGGCCCACGAGAGCTGGCCCGATTTAAGGAACTGTTGGAGAAGCTTGTCAGATTAAAGCCTGGTTGGCCCGATAGCGAAGATATGGCAACTTAGGCTGATTTGGTAACTAATCTTGTAAGATAGAGGGAATCATATCTTGTAAAGATTAGATAGGATTTGATATAGCATATCTTATAAATCCCTTAAATCATGGGATATGGTTAATCTCGTGCTTCGATGTAATTGTATCTTGACCGTCGGTTTTGGGGGAGCTCAACTATAAATAGAGAGCCTCCCCCTCATTTGTACTCACTCCATTACATTGTTTCATTATTCTTTGTGAATAAGAGAATAGAGAGCATTTACTCAAATACATTGTGTGTGCCTTTCTGTTGTTCTTTAAGTTGCTTTCTTTTGGCATAAATCGCTTCCGCTATTTAATTGGTGCCTTAGAGGAGTTCTTAAGGAATCCTCACCCGAGTAAAGGCTGACTTAGGCGAGTTTGGGCGAAGAAACTGCCTAAGTCGCACGGTTTGCGAAACGAAAGGTCTAGCCCCGTGACGTAAGAACCATCGATGAAACAATCGTCATTTGTTGGTCTTTAAAGAAAGAGAATGAGACGTGCAGGTCGATATTAGAAGCTGAATACATAAGTCTAGCTAACACAACAGTTGATGTGACCATGTGTTGAGTTTTAAACTAATTGGAACACTCGTGATTTGGTGCCAAAATGCAAATGCAATGCATACTACTGCCAATCTAGTGTTACATGTCACAATGGATGTATGTCACGGGGCTAGATCTTTCGTCTCACAATCCGTGTGGCCTTCGGCGATGCGTTCGTTCCAAACTTGCCTAAGTCAGCCTAACCACCATAAGTGAGGATTCCTTTAGAATTCCTCTAAGGCACCAATTTATATAGCGGAAGCAATTGTGCCAAAAGAAGCTACAAAAGAACAACAGAAAGCCACGGAAAGAATGCACGAGAGGTATTTGAGTAAATGCTCTTCAAGAATTCTATTACTTTTAAGAATTCAAGTTACAATGGATGATTTACAAGTGAGGGGGAGGCTCTCTATTTATAGTTGAGCTCCCCCAAAACCTGCAGTCTGGATTAGTTACATCGTCGAACGAGATTAACCTATCCCTTGATTTTAGGGATTTACAAGATTAAATAATATCAAATCTAATCTAATCTTTACAAGATATGATTCCTATCAATCTTCGAAGATTAGTTCCCATATTTACCAAGGTAACCTATGTTGCCATATCTTTATCATTGGGCCACCCGAGCTTCAATATGATAGGCTTCTCCAACACTTCTTTGAATCGGGCTAGTTCTCCTGGGCTAAATGATCCCCGTCTAATCGATAGACCTCTATGGGGTGCATCTTGTGCCATGGTCACAGGTTTTCCACTTTGGCGCGTGACATGTACATTTTGTTAGGGAGAAACTAGTACGGGATAGCTTTTCAATCAATTATGTAGGAGCCAACGAACAAGTTGCAAATATCTTTACAAAACCCTGACAAGCTACTGGTATGTTCTCCAGAACAATGCTAGTCAAATATTGTGTACAACAATTGGAGAGGAGATAAGTGATGGGGGAATATTGGAATATAAATAGGAGTTAAACTGATCAAGGTTAGCTTAACGTGTCAAGTCCGTTAAACTGAGGGTTGTTTTCTGAGCGGAAGAGCTTATATTTTCTCAATAAACAAATATTTCTTGAGGAAAATTCTCTCAAGTCTTCCTTGATTTCTTTTCATTTTCTAGTTTGCTTCATGTTTCGATCTATTACTTGGTCATGCTTAGCAACTTAGCTAGTTATGAACTGAATAATTACATTGATGGTTTCAAATCAAACATCTGTCACCTTGAAAATTACAACAAAAGGAAGAAACAGAATCTAACAATGTGGTCTATTATCCTCTCCATATTAAACAAAGTGCCAATAAATTGCTTACAAAGATGAAAATTGTATTGTTAAAAGAAACCAGACTGTAGTATTTAGGTCCGGAAATATTTCCAAGTTTCACTAAAGTAACCAAGAAGTTTTCTAAACTAAATTACCATGATGCCAATGACAATAACATCTGGGTCCAAGGGGCATGACAGGTCTATGAACTTGGCAAAAGTCGACCGTTGTACATCTTGTCAAGCAATTTCTGTGCGTCAGGCCTCCTTAGAAGACCTTTGTTATTTGGTAAACCGGTACCTAAACAAACAGGACACACCAGTTTCCCCCGACCTGCACACAGTAGCAGCCAGTGATGAGTTACATAAAAAATTCTTGTATATGGACAATTTGAAAAGGAACATAAAATTTAGAAGAAAATTTCATGACAGTTTAGAATCTCAAGCTACACAATCAGTATATGTTAAACATAAAACAGATATCGTTCTTTGCTACATGCTTATGCATCCTTGTTTATACGCAATAGAATTGGACAATAACAGCAACTAGATCACAGAAAGGTGCGTATTCAGCTTATTTGTCATCAAGTATCATAACAAATGCAACTCCTGCTGTATTCTGAGGTACTGACATGAACACATGTTCATGATTACCAATTGCTTTTAAGAGTAACCCCTAGGCAATCAACCATAACGTGGATCTTCAGACAAGTGCATGCTCAAGGCAACTCGTATAGCAATCCAAAACAAGAAAAACTAAAAATAGTTGGTTTCTATAGCAAATTAAGAAGTAATGTTAGGGGAAGAAGACTGCATACCGTAACAGTTCGGACATTCAGTAAACTCGTAAACATCCTTAGCGCGTTTCCTGTTGAGAGCTTTCCATTTTCCTGTACCACCACACATATCACCTAAATAAAGAACAGATTAACATCTTGTGAATCAAAAAGAGGATTAACAATTTCACTACTGATGTCTGCAAGTTTTTTCTTCTTCTACTTCAGACATGATAAAAAGAACATGTTAACATGTCAACAACAGAAGAGACAATTATATGTGATGAATAAACAAAAATCTAAATTCGAGCCAAAATACTTGCATTCAACGAGCACTTTCGGTGAAAGATCAATATAATTTGATTAGAAAAAAGGGTCCCATGACAGTCAGCCATGCAGCACAACTAATCCCCGCAGGACAAAGAAGAAACTAAACTACTCTAACCGGTTTGTTAGGTGGTTATTATCTAATACATAGAAATCAATAAATGGTGCGAGGAATTTTGCGCCATTGAAGACTAATCTTTTTATCATACAAGACAAGCAACCAGTAAATCATAAACAAGAGTTCGTATGTCTTTTGCCTATGTCAGGAAGCAGGGTAAAGGACAATCTCAAAAAAGATTATAAGTTGCATACAAGGGTGGTTCACTTGGTTAGACAACAAAGTATCATACAAAATAAACTGCAAAAGTGACACTCACAAAGTACAGCACCACTCCCTGCACAATTGCGGCATACAGCCCTTTCATTCCCATCCATAGCCATTGCTGATACTGCAGAAGCAGAGCTGCTAGAACTGCTGATTAAAGCTAGGCTAGAACATAAGCATGTAAGACACATACGCCGTGATGTTGGCAACTCAGCTGCCTGCAGAAAAAGTTGGAACCTATTAACACTATAAACAATGTAGTAAATAATGAAGATTCTACCCAATTAGTGCAAATCAGACATATAAAATGGCTTTAGACTCTTTGGTTTCTGAAACAAATAAAAGATGGTGTGTGAGTAGTGAATTTGAAGAGTACTAACAAAATAGATGTTGGAAAACAAATACGTGAAACCTTCTTCTTAGCAGGTTCCAATGAATCATTTGAAACTCCAGTTGTACAGCTCTCATTCTCCAAACTAGATCTTATCTGAGCTGAAACAAACCTTGGGCTTGCTGTCGTTAAAGCAATGAAAGATGGTGTTTAAAACACTTGTATTGTTAAAGGAAATCCATAAAAACAAAAATACATGCATTGGCAGCAAAAGGTGCAACACCTCAAATTCATAGCTAATTGGAAAATCAAACATGAATGGATAAGTTCAACATGTTTCTTTTCAAATAAATTGTATCATGATCCAGGAATTCAACAAAAAATTCATATTATGAAATTACTTTGACTTGTAATCCGATTATCAGTTGCAAAAATGGAGCCATACTTTACATCCACACTCAAAGCATTTAACAGCACCCAATTCACTGGGAAAAAAAATCTGTACAAAAAACTTTCCATAAATTCTTTAGAAAAAAGATTAATTACACTCAATATTCTAATCCTTGAGCATCTTCTCAACTTGCTACTTAGCTAATTCATATAAACAATGTACCAACTGTTAATCTTTTTAATAGTTAACAGAAAGGGATAAGATATCTTTAAGGAACTGACCTAAAATGGAAATAATTTTAATAACCATCTAAAGTTTCAGAATTTGGATAAAAAGGTTTAGCCTGAATGTGAAAAAAGAAAACCCCATGAACATAATATTATATGTGAAACTTCCATTGAAAGGAAATGAATAGTTAAAAATAAGGCGTAGCTCCATTTCACAAATATACATAACTAAATATATAGACAAGGAAAGAACTTACAGTGAGACGGGGAAGGTTTTAAAGTTAAAGTAGGGAGGTGTGGAATTGAAGAAAGATTGGGAGAAGAGTAAGCCATAACTAGACTCTTCTCTTATATTCACAATGTTTGGATAAAAAGGTTTAGCTTGAGTTCCTTTAAGCAGCTGATAATGCCATGCTGGAGCTACCCATGTATTCAATTTTTGTTGCAAATGGAAAAAGGTTAAAGTTTAGCAGATACCTAGTCTAAGTGAAACGAAAGAAAGGAAGATTGGATTGAGAGGCTTTGATTGAATTGGATTTTCAATTTACTTATTTTGGCTTGTAGAATTATCTGATATTCTGTCCGTGTGAACTCAATGTTTCCTTCCACTAAGCTTCTGTCACCTCTGCACCCGTATCTTATTTCTTTGGATAATGTGATACAAAGTCATCCTTAATCACACAAAAATATAGGGTAAATTCCACCTAAGATTACCAAACTATTAATAAATTTACATTTTAGTCTTTCAACTTTAAAATTTTATAAAATATCATTGAACTATTCAAAAGATTTATTTAAAAATTGTATATATATATATATATAATTATATAAAAATTAAATGAACTTTTAGTTGGATTGATAAAGTTAAAAGTTTGATAATTTGAATCCTTTCATTTGTGGGTTTTATTGATTTATATAAAAAAAAACATAAAAATAATAAAAATAATAATATATTTAGTTAAAAAATATTCTAATCATTACTTAATTAAGTTAATATTCAATTAATTCGTAATATTAACTTAAGCATGAAAAAAAAAAGGTATGAACACAAATATTACAAATATAAAAATCGTCCTATTTAATTCCTGCCAATCTTTGCCATCTACGGGTTGAAAAAAATATCATCTTTTGAAAGCTAAAATATATTCTATATTGTTGTCAGCCTTCCGGGGCGAATGCAAAGAGTACAAGGATTCAATCTTGAAAATAAAAAATTACATTTAAGTTTCCTCAGATATTATTAAATTACAAAGAGCCAAAGTATAAATTTACCATATATGAATATATAATTTTATTATTTAGATAAGGACTAAATTGATAAATTTCAATTTTATTGAAGGGGTCAAAGTAGATTTTTCTTACCTACCCCTTAAATTTGCCTTCAACTATAGGTATCCAGTATAACCTACCTTATTTTCTCCACATAATTTGATAAAAACAATTTGGAGCTTTTTAATAGCCTGTTAATTTATCGTAAACCGAAATTAATACTAAATATTAAATTTTATTAATTTGTTGTTTGAACTATAATTAAAATATTATTTTAATTTTTTTAAAAAAGATTTCTTAAAAATAATTTTAAAAAATTAAAAAATCTTAAAAATAATATAAATTATTAAAACTATTAAAAGTTATGTTAAAATATATTTAAAAAAATTAGAAATTTTTAAGAGAAATTTAATATTATTAGGCTTTTAATTAGGTTAAGAATTGATTTGGATGAGAATGAAATTTTAGCATTATTGGGTTTTATTTATATCTTATTTCCGAGTTTTTATTTTTCAGAAAAATTAAATTAGTTTCTAGAGTATATATATATATATATATATATATATATATTAAAAGTTAACATTTTCTTGCAAATTTCTAAAGTTTAACTATTTTTTAATTATAATATATTTTTTTGAATTTTTCTAAAACTTAACTAAAATTCTCATTTTTATATTCTTTTTAATAATTTTTGAATTTTTAAAAAACATATTGATATATTTCACAATTTTCTATATTTTCGTTTTAAAAATTCAATATTTCATATTTTTATATTTTTAGAATATATATTAACAAGGAAGCCATGGTCATATTGTAATTGCATATGATATGTTAAAAATTTTATTAATAAGATCTGTTGAACAGCGAGAATAAATCTCGAAATAGATTTTATTTAATTTTAATTCTCGTTTGAAAATAAAATAAAAAATAGAATAAAATCCTTTGAACGGTGGGAATAAATCCCGAAACATATTTTATTAACTTTTTTTCGCCTTTGTGTCTCGTTCGTCTCGAATTAGAGAATTGCAAAATACTAAAAACTATCTTAAGATTTTTAGACAAAACACGTTAACGAACAAATGCATATATAGATAAACAACTATTTATATAAGATAAAATAAATTGAATAATTTGTATTTAAAATATCAAATACGAAAAACCAATAAATAAGATTAGAAAACTAGAAATTGAATAAAGAATCGAATTTTACTAGATATTGAGGCCTGTTTTACACAGTTTCCTTAAGACAGATTTGGTCGCTCCTACGGTACGTAGAGAAACGTTGGTTAACTGTCTCCCAAAATACAACAACACAATGATTGAAGCAGTAGCACCTTTGTAGAGATCAACGATCGAACCTTGCTGTTTTTTTTTTCTAGCACCAGAATGTTAGGAAATATTGAGAGGAAAACAGAAGAATTTCCGAGAGCAAAATAAACTCGATTTTTGAGAGTTTGTAAGTGTCAAAAAATTCTGAAGAATTCTTAGGTATTAATAGGCATTCAATATGGAGAAAATTTTGAAAATATTCATAATTAAAGATACAAAATCTACATTAAAGGAGCACTTAAATCAATTTGATTAAAATCAAATCAAATTAATTGGAATCAAATAAAACAGGATACATGTCCTTTTTAAATAAAATTTTGTATATATATACTGAGAAAAAAATAAATTTTGGTCTGGACACTTTGCATTGTGCGAGTGCTCCCCAACCCTGATGGATTTTGATCTGCACCTCCTGCGTGCGAGCAAGATTTCAAGCTCAGTCATTCAATCACTCTTTAAGTGGGTTCTCATATATAAACATATCTCACACTTTGTATTTAACCAATGTGGGATCCAAGCTTTTCTTTTTCTCAACAAATATTCACAAGTAGCTTACTTTGAGCATCAGTTTCTCATTTATCACTCAACCATTTTGAGCATATGATATACCATTGTAAAGGTCTCATGGAGTAGAATATAAAACCATAATTTTATGATTCAACTCTTTACCTTTACCAATTGAGAATATGCCTCAAAATTTCCAAAAATTATAATTTTTTCAACAATTTATCCTTGAACTATAGCTAAAATATCATTTTGATTTTTTTTAAATTTTCTTAACAATAAATTTTAAAAAATTCAAAAAGATTAAAAATAAATATAAATTATTAAAAATATTAAAAATTATGTTAAAATATATTTAAAAATCAAAATCTAATATACAAAACAAAATTAAAAAAATATATGCAAAAGATCTTTAAAAAATTACAAAAAAATTCTTAAAAGATTTTATCAAACTTTTGAGTCGAAACCCAAAAACCATCGTTTTTTTACAAGACTTTCTTCTCTATTTTACAAAATCCAAAAAAATAAAAGGGATTTCCCATGCTTCATTAAAGTCATAAATAAATAAAAACTTATGAAAGTAAAAAAAAAAAAAGTACATAAAAATTTATTTAATGTTTGCTTTCTTCTACTTTTAAAAATACTCATTTTCACTTCTCATATGCTTTTGTATCTCTAGATGGTGCGTAATGACCACTACAAAATTTCAAGTTACTCATTTTCACATCCCCTTAGTTGTTTCAAATTTCTACATTTGAAAATTTTAATTTTTAATATCTTAAGATCTTAATTTTTTAAGTTATTGTGTTTAACAATTTTCGAGTTTTGAGTTTTTAATATAAATTTTTGGGTTCTAAGCAAGGACTCTATGCAGTGGCAGAGTGCATTAGAGACCCAAGGGGCCATGGCCCTGCTAAAATGGTAAAATTTTAAATTAAGCCTTTTATAATTTATAAATTTTTAAATTAGTATGGTAAAATTGCACTTTGGCCCACTAAAAATGATAAAAAATTGATATAACCCGTTAAAAATTATAAAGATATAAGATATTAAAATGATGAAATTGAATTTTTACTATCGTAAAAATATACAATTTAATTCTGCCCCCAAAAAATTATATGGCTCCGTTACTGATTCCATGAGTTTTGAACTTTTAGAAAATAATTTTTTAACTTTATGGGAAGAAATAAAAGATAAAAAGTGAAATTTAAAATAAAACCTCAAAGCCATCAACACATCTCCAACAGTGGACAATGTAACCTCACCAACCCGACCTAGACGTTAGACTCAAATTCGGTAGATTACATCAGCCACCGAAATAACCTAGTAAGTTATCGGAGTTTAGAAAATAATTATTTAAAAACATTTGTTCATCTTAGGAGAAAAGTTAGCTTATTTTCAGAAAAGCTTACGAGTTGCCAAAATCGATTAAGTTTAACATTTTTCTTGAAATGAAAACTACTTTCAAAAACTTAGTTTATTTCCATTTTATTTACTTATTTCAGAGTTTATCGATATTTTAGCTGCGGAAAAGTGATTTCTATTTATACTTTTAATAAAAACTGAAGTTCGTGCATAACTAGTCAATATCCAAATTTCAATATCCTAAAATCAAATTAAATGTTATGCATGCTATAAAAACCCAAATCTTAAGTGTAGCGACATAAAAACATTAGCTTAGTCGCGAATTGAGGTATTTGATTGAAAAATTTAGAAACCAAAATTCGATTTTATTGAAAAGGGGAGTCGCCACCGATCTTTTTTTTTTTAGGTGTGATCGGGCACCTAATGAATCTTCCTTTTTAAGATGTTTTCAATACAAAAGAAGGCCGAGTTTAGGTCTACGTTAAAATTCAGAGAAATGTAGGGTTCGGGAGCCTGTTACGTGCGGCGAAGGTATTAACACCCCCACAACGCCCAAAAATGGTATCTTATTAAATATGTGTTATCTTAATTTCCAAAAATACGAGTTCAATGTAACATTTAATCATGATCCGACCAAAACACGAGAACTTTAAAATTTCGGTTTTTTCTGAGAAGAACGTTCCGTTTCTAGTACGAGCCATTGATGTTCATCCAACATAGCGATGAAATCAACGGCTTAATATTAAATCGGTACGTTACCTTATTCATTGAAATCAAATAAAACATAAAAAATATATTTCCAAAATAAAAATAAAGAAAAGAAAACTAATGATGATGTTGAAATGAAGTACAATCTAAAACAAAAATTAAATTCGAGACATGTAAACAATAAGAAAAAAAAGTTAAGGATATACGAGGCAAATAATAAAAATAATAATTATAAAACAATAAAATACATGTAATATTAAACATAATAATGATAGAAATGCTACAAAATATGGAGTAATAATAGTGAATATACATAGAATACATAATAATAGTAAATAAAATAATGAAAACATAATATTAAAAATAACTAATAACACTACATATATATACATAATTATGTTAAAATGTATACATAATAATAGTATTTAAAATACATATGTAGCATGGTATTGAAAATATGTACACAATAAAGTGTTAAAAAAATACATACATAATATAGTTATTAAGTATATATATACATGGGATGATGTAAAAAGTGTGTATAAGATAGCATATAAAAATATATAGGAAAAAGCATTAGAACAGCTCGAAATAACTAATGTATGTAAAAACTCAAAATAGATAATATATATAAAAGTTTAACATAATAAAGAATAAGAACAATTTAAAGTAAATGGTATAAGACGATTTAAAATAGTTAATATTGAAAACAATTTAAAACAAAATAGTATATAAAGCAACAAAAAATAAAAGGATTAAAATAAACAGTATGCAATATTTAATATAATTAAAGATGCAAAACAGTGTTAAAAGAATAATGTATATAAAACAATTTGAAGTAATCAATATATGAAACAAGTTAAAATATAAAATATATAAAAATAATTTAAAGCAAATAGTGTATCAAAAAATTAAAATAACATACAATAACGGTTCAAAAATAGAGAAATAAATTAAATAGCATTAAAACGCAATTGAAAACGAACTAAAGTTTAAGGTATAAATCGTAAAAAAGGGCCAGGGACAAGAATGAAACACGCTTGAGTTTGCAAGGACCAGATGGGATAATATCCTTAATCTCAATGTGCTATGTTTCAGTTCACTAAACCATGGATCAAATTGAAAATAAAATGGAAACAGCGGGGCAAATTTAAGAAAAAGAAAAGAAAAAGGGGACTTAATCGAAGCGCTCCACAAAAGGAAAGCCCCACATGCGCAAATAACCCAGAAATAGGGAGAAGCACGTGGGTTCCTTTAGTCACCGTTTGCTTCCATTTTAAAATTAAAGTTTTCTTCTTTTTTGAAACGTTTCAGCCATATTTTAAACAAAAAAAATAGCAACCTCCTCTCCTCTTTTCTTTTTTTCTCTGCTAGGGTTTCAAAAACCCTTCCATTGCTGCCGTCAATGCAGCGCCACCGTGAGCGGTGGTTGGAGGTGCAAAAATCGGCCACTTTGGCCCTTTCAAAGAGGAAACCGAAGGCAAGGCCTTCTTAGTTTTTAAACCAAAAGAGAGAGAGAGGGCCCTTTTTCATCTTCTAAGTCGATTTCAACGACGGAAGGAGCGATCCCGATGACGGGGGAGGGCACATGCGACGCCGTGACCATAGGCAACTGGTAAGTCTCTCTCTCTTCTCTTTTCTTATTTTCTTATTTTGAAACTTAAAATCAAAAGCAAAATAAAAATGAAAAAAGAAAAAAGGAAATCAGAAATCAAAAGGAAGATAATACAACCTTTTTGATTGCCAAGAAAACTTCTGTTCTTATTGATGTTTTTGTATCCAAAAATTCTCCCACTTTTACTTTGATTTTTTGATGGCTTTATAGCCGAAAGAAAATAATACAAATATTGGTTCTTTCTTGTTTGTTTTTGCCATTGCGTGTTGCCATTTGCTCTGTCTCTGCTTCGGTTTTGCTTCTTGCCCTATTTTGGCTTGTTTGCAGGTCTAGAGAAGGTCGACGGGGACGAGTTTTTACTGTTTTGGTGCAACGGGACAAGGCAGAGCCAGTCCTCGAGCGCCGAGTGCACTGTTGAAGCACGTGGGTGGCCAGTACATAGAAGGAAACGGCACCTAAGGTCGATTAGGGTTTCAGCAAAGCTGAAACTAGTTTAGGTAATGGGCTTATCGGGCCTAATTTGTTTGGGCTACTTGGGTATTCGTAATTTGGGCCTCTACATTTTGTAAATGGACTTTTTAACTTTGGTATTTTTATTTGGTCTGTCTGTTGTTTAGTGGTTTGGGCTTGCTAGATTGGGTATTGAATTTTGGTTTCTTTTATTGGTTTAGGCCCGGGCTAAAATTGGGCTCTACAGCTGCCACTCTTTGCTCGTTGTCGTGTAACGAGAATAGAGCAAAGATCTCCAAGAAAGACCAATTTTTCCCGGTCTCATCGAGTCTTGACCTTTTTGGTGCTTCCCTTCTTCAAGCAGCTTCATTCCAATCAACTGCATCTTGTTGCTTTGACCACTCCGACGCCACTTCAGGGAAATAGGACTTGTAGCTTCAATCTGCTTCTTTAGGACTTCAGGGTGATATGGGATTTCTGATTTTAGGCTACTCTACTACAGCTTCAGGGAGATAAGACTTGCAACTTCAACTTGCTCCACTGCAACTTTAGGAAGGCAAAATCTGGTGTCTTCAATCATCTCCAATCTTTATTCTTTGCTCGGCATGTGACCCTAGGCTCAACTTACCTCTCGTAATATGAGTTGACTTTTTCAATGTGTACGACCCTTGGCAATCAAATCAATTCATTATACACATATCACATTGGGCCTAAGCCCTAACAATATCGGTGGTCTGGGCCTTAGCCCACATTGACCTCATATCATACCAGAATTACATGTATGCAAATGTTCCCATCCCAAATCCAACCGCTACACACCACCCGTACCAGCCCAACACACTTGTGGGGATGTTTTCATCAACCCACCCATCCTTTACACTCCAAAGGTAGCACCGGTTGCAGCACTACTCACGTTGCAGCAAGGCTGCTATATATATGTGTTGTAGCAAAGCTACTTGGTGGCTTAAAAGCCTACGGTGGATCCACGGTCTTCAAGCGACTATATGATCCTCAAAACACTTCCTCCGTATCATCAAACCCACCCAAGTGCAACATATAATTCATGAATGCAACATACACATTTTGACACATTTTCACATATTAAGCACTTAAAGGTATTTTGGTCATTTCACTACCCATGGGTATTTTGGTAATTTCTACCCTACAAGGGTGTCTCGGTGTGTTATAATAATTCTACTTTATAGAGGCATTTTAGTAATTCAATCCTAGAAGGGTATTTTCGTAATTTCATAAAGGTACAGATTTTAATTATGGTTTTGGCCCATCAACAAGTCCTCGCGACTAAAGTGAATAGATACTATGCACCAGGTAGGATTCAAGAGAAGAGGAGGTGGGTCACTCGGACCGCTTAAGTACCAAGCTCTTTCTAGATCCAATCCTAGACATGCACACATCCATTGCCACACTTTAGTCTAGTGACTTGCCCATGGACATGTTTAATTATTTAATTAAGTCTTATGTAAAATTTGAGAGATCAGAGCTAGGCCTAAAGTCCATAAAACCCTAGCATGCATTTCTACAGTCCCATAAGGCCCATTAGACCCAATCATACCTATAAAACCCATTAAGCCCCAAACATGCTTATGTAGCCCATTAGGCCTGATCATAATCCAATCATGCAATCATACAATCATGCATGTCCATCCATCATACAGTTGCATATCACAAATTTGCCACTTTGGGCCCACAAATTCGTCAGGCCCATTCGAGATTTCAAGATTTTGGCTTTTGCCGATTTTCATGTGTGTAGTTTATGTCCACACCTGATTGACGACTCGCACTACTCTATTCTCAGCCTCAACCTACAACCAAAACCACTTCCGAATCAATTCTATACCTTAAACTACAACTTTATCAAATCTCGAAGCCTTACCGTAACCTTACTGTATACCATCGATTTAAATAGCCTTTCCTTCGCTATTACTTCTGAATTTCCTTAGATCTGCACCAATATACACATATTACAACATCAAGTGACTCGTATTCCACATGAGTCACCCCTATCAACCATATTTACATTTGGCCACAAATGAAACCAAAATTTAGAGTAAATACACTTACCATTCGCTAGAGATCTTTTCCTTGCTTGGAATCCTAGAATCATACCCCTAGTTATAACAGGGTTAATCGACAAGAAAAGAGAGGATTAGATAGCCCCTTCGGCTTTACCCAACACACTAAAAATGATTAACTAGGCACTTATCGAAACTGATTTCCAAACTTGCGGCCTAGATCCCTACTGAATGTGCAATCGTCTTTTATCCACTTGATCAAGGGTTGCAAGTAATCGAATAGGTTTGTGATGCAAGAAAACAAAAGAAATCAGTAAGAGAAGATGAATATTCGGCTTTTAGGAGATTTAAGGGAAGAAGTCGGCAAGAAAGTATAGGTATTCTGCTTTTAAAAAAACAAAGGTGACTTTCAGCTTTTAAGAATTTAGGGATGGTATTCGGCTTTGAGAGATGAAAGTCTTGAGTGAAGCTTTGGTAACAATGGAAGGGAAAAGAAAAGAAAAGAACGGTTTAGCTAACAAGTGAATTCGGCAAAAGAAACCAAAAACCCTCATGCACATTCGACATTCCTTTAAGTAGCCACAAACAGATTCTAGCCTCCCTTACAGTCTCATTCGGCACCAACTCTCTCTCTTTCTCTCAATCTCCTATTTTCTCTCCATTATCTCCACCTTAAAATTCTCTCCTGAACACTCCCCTCTAGAGTCCCCTTTTGCGCCACCACCTTCTTTCTATGAGCAAAAATAAAGTCCCAAAACTACCACACTTGAGCCTCGAACCTTGGACCTTATTCCCTACAAGAAACGCCACCTTGTAGCTCCCATGTACCGCATCCTTGCCACTGGGCCATAGGCCCTCTTGTGTCCTATTTTCCCTTTAATTTGCTTAAGAGGCCTACTATCTGAGACTATGGCTCCACTAAGACAAAAATTAAAATTTTCTCTATGGTTTTCCCTAAACCTAAGACTTCATAGAATCCTCTAAATATTCCAAAAAAAAACACTAACCCAACAATTCTAACTTGTAATTTCATGCCGTTGTCTTACTCTCAAAAATTCTAAATACACCTAAGCCCGAAGCCCAATTCTTCCAAGCCCAAAATCTGAGGCGTTACATTGAGCTTTCCTTTTTAATATCGCATTGTAACTAAAATTTCATACTTATTCATGCAAAGTTTTTATCCAAACCAATTAAGTTAAAATATGTTTTGATTTACTATCACTCATTTGGAAGTTTTTCAAAATAAGGTGATATTTTGGTGTTTAGAAATATAAGAAATCGTGCCCTAACGTATTGGGCTACGGTTTTGCGTTAGACCAAATAGCTTAATACCCTTTTCAATTTTGAAAGTTTTTCAAAATAATGTGATATTTCGGTATTTGGAAATACAAGAAATCGTGCCCTTACGTATTGGGCCGCGGTTTTGCGTTAGACCAAATAACTTAATACCCTTTCCAATTTCAAAAGTTTTTCAAAATAAGGTGATATTTTGGTATTTAGAAATACAAGAAATCGTGCCTAACGTATTGGGCCACGGTTTTGTGTTGGACCAAATAACTTAATACCCTTTCAATCTTGGAAACCATGAAACAATCTCAACTTTGAAGGTTCAAAATATTGTATCCTAATGTATTGGGTGTAGTATTTTGTTCTTTCGAAATGAGTAAGTTTTGCATTCAAATTTAAGTTATTCCAACCTTTTTTCAAAGAGATTATATTTTTTTAAAATCTTTCAGAATTTCAATACTAGGACAACTATTAATCAAAATGGTACCAATTTTGGGCGTACGAGGGTGCTAACCCTTCCTCGTACGTAACCGATTTTCGAACCTTGTGTTTTTTTCGTAGACCAAGTTTATTTTAAAAGAAGGTGATCCAATCACACCTAAACAAAAAAAGGTTGGTGACGACTCCATGTTTTCTAAAGTCGATCCCCATTTTTCCAAAATCTTGAAAATGGTTTTGACATTAGTTTTTATGGCTCAACTAAAACTCTCCCAATTTACAATTGGTGATATGAAAGAGAGTAAACAAAAAGACCACTATGAGGTGTGTGCTTACAAAAATTGAGCTATCAATACAAAGATATGTGAATGATAAAAGATTTGACACTAAGCTCCTAGATAATATTTATAAGAGAAATGAATGAATAAATATTTGAATAATTTTCTCTTGATCTTAGTGATTGGATATATCTTTTCTTTAATGCTGAAGTGTTCTTGAAGTATATTTATATCAAAAAACAAGTTTGTGGATGTTTATGGCTAGAGGGTGAGTTTTTGATCGAAACAAGTCGAACCGAATCAAGTGAAAAAAGTTCAAGTTAGCTGAGTTGATGAATCATATTTTATCAATTAAACTCAATTTGAAAAATTTTCAGATTGAATCAAGTTAATCAAATATATTTGTTTGAATTAACTTAAAAAGTAAATCAATTCAAAAATAATTACAGAAGTTTTATTTTCTTAATTTTTTAATTATAATGCTTTGTTTTTCTTTTTTTTTTGAATTTTTCTAAAAATTTAATAAAACTCTCATTTTTATAATTATTTTTTGAATTTTTAAAAATTATATTGATATATTTCAAATTTTTCTATAATTTTTAAAAATTCAGTTGTTCAATCTTTTATCTTTAAAATTTTAAAATATATATATATTCAAAAGGATATTGTGTATCATAATGTAATTGGCTGAGAAGTACCAAGTGGCATGTTGTAATTATGTCAAATGTCAACTAATTTTTTAATATGGTTAATGTCATTGGGTAGAAATTAATTAACATAATTTAACTTTATATATCAATTTAGGTAAAAAAAAATTAAGTACTAAAATTAAAAAAAATAGTATACTCTAAAAGTAAAAAAAGATAAGCGAAAAGTATACATTTATAATTAAAAAAAAGTTTGAAAATTTTTTAAATTGAGTCAAGTGTAATCAAATATATTTATTTGAATTAAATTTAAAAAATAAATTAAAAATAATTATAGAAATTTTATTTTCTTAAAATAATCATAACCAAGTGCATGATATACTCAATAAAGACATAGGTGAAAGAGTTAAAAAAATTCCCTTCCTTTCAATAAAAATACAACACTTTAAATTTTCCAAATATTTTTAAAGGAAAAAAATAGCTACATTAATAAAAATTTTCCAAATACTTAACTGGGTTTAAAAAAAAGTTTCTGATAATGGATTATTGTATTTGAGAAATCTATTCATTTTAGGAAATATTTTGTTTGAGAAAGTGCCATTTTTAAATGACTTGAAAAAAACCTACTAAGTGATAGCTACAATAGATTGTGAAAACCAAATTAAGATGTAAGAAGGCGATGTTGCAATTTGAGAACAAAACAGTTATACTTAAATAATTAGTTATTTGTATTGAATTGTTTTTAGTGGGTTGATTCTCTAAATAAGATTCGGTAGATATAAATCAAATTCAAACTACATAAATAATTCTTGTATGCAAAGCTTTCCTACTATTGTTTCTTTCATTTGAGGTCACAACTCTTATTACAACATAACTATACATAATTTCATTGTGCAATTGTAGAAAACATCACACAAACTATAATAATTCAATTTGTCATAATTAATGTGCAATAGTTTTCTTTAATTCCCTTTTGGTCCCCATTATTTTTAGCGCATTACATTTTGATCCTTGGTAGCTTATTTTCGTTATTTACATTTATACCCGTTAATTTCACTTAAATTTCAATTAAATCCTTTACACATTTAATTAGCATGATATTTTTTATTATTTTATTATTATTTTGTTATCGGTATTACTCTTTTATTATTATTTTAATTCATATTATCCATAATTGTTTCACATATCCATTTACTTATTATTTTTTATCTCTTTTTTAATTTAAATTTAATATATATATTTTTACTTGTTTTATTTATTTATTTACTATTCTTGTATTTCTTAAAAATTTAGATTTAATATTATTTTTACTTCCTTAAATATCCTTCGTTTTTATTTTTATTTTTATCTTTTTATCTTTTATCTTTTTATTTTTATCTTTTATCTTTATTTTCGAGTTACTTTGTCTTTAATGACATAAACTAATTTTCTTATTACTGCTACATTCATATTATTATTACTATAATATTTGCTGCTATTAATTATTCTAATAATTGTTTGACTCATATAATCATTTTAAACTATCTCATTATTGTCATATCATACGATATGTTTAAATAATTATTCGTTTTTGCACCATGTCTATATAAGTCAAATGCATATTATTTTAAATATTGTTGAAACCTTTTTTTATTTAAAAAAACAGAATCGATTTTAAAAATCAGGGAGTCGCCACCAACCTTTTTTGTCTAGGTGTGATTGGATCACCTTCTTTTAAAAATTTTGGTCTACGGAAAAAATAAGGTTCGAAAGTCAATTACATACGAGGAAACCCTCATACACTCAAAATTGGTACCATTTTGATTAATAGCTGTCCTAAGATTGAAAATTTGAGAAGATTTAAAATGTTTTTTTTTTTAATTTTTGGTTAATTTTTGAGTTGGAATTTAAGATTTTTCTCATTTCGAAGAATAAAATGGCACATCCAGCACGTTAGGACATATCATTTTAAACCTCAAAGTTGAGATCATTTCATAATTTCCAAATCATACAATTAAAAGGGTATTTAGCCATTTTGGTCAAACGAAAAACACAACCCAGCACATTAGGGCACAGTTTGTCGTATTTCCCAAACGCTAAATATTGCCTTGTTTTTGATGACTTTTGAGTATAACTTTGAAACCAATTTAAAATGTGTTTATTCAACTTGCTTGGGGCAAAAAGCTATGAATTGATTTATGCACACGAAAATTTGAATTGCTATTTGAAAACATGGAAAATGCTAATGACAAACAAAGGAACAATATACAAGGACAACACATTATACAAATAAATGGTAATGATATAGAGATATAAATATGCAAATCAAGATTGACACATTAACTACAACATAAGAAAAATCTAAAAAAAAAAAAAAACAATATGAAAACAAATTGACCAAATTAAACAAAAAATTTAAAGGAAGATAAATTTGAAATCAATAATATAAAAAAATTTAAAAGTATTTTATATGTAAATGAACGAATTATACACGTAATAACTTGTAACAAATTGTAGAATAATATAAATAAACCTCAAAACGAGTATTTATTAACAGAAAATCAAAGTAAACAATATATGAAATAATAAATATAAATTTACATGAATAATACATAATAATATAAGAAAGTTTGGAAGTAAACAAGGATAGAAGTAAAATCATAATATATAAAACAATTTAAATGAGAGTATATGAATATATAAATATTTACAAACACATTTTAATGGAAATATATAGAATTTAAATTATAAATAAAATAATATATATATATATATATATATATAATGAAATCCATTCTAATAAAATTTTGTATATATGCAACATAATAATAAAAAAAATATTTTATATTCAATACTTTATCAATTTTGAGTCAAATGAAAATCTAAAAGTTGGAACAAAATATTTATATCTATACTTAGAAGACAAAAATTATATGTGAACAATTTATTAAAAACCAAAAGAAATCAATAAATTTAAATAGGAAAACTCAATTGAATTAAAGATAAAATAAAAATGCTAATTTATAAATAAACCAAGCTTTTAAATAATAATAAGGATTTAAACAAAATGTGCACAAATAATCAAGGATTAAGAGTGCAAATATTTCAAATAACAAAACTCAGAACTCAATCGTGGATTAAAATGAAAACGGCACAAAATTCTATAGCCAAAATTAAAAGAATATGAAAGAAATAGAAATTTGACTCAATTAAATGGCAACGTGAAACGTAGGGGTCGTTCGCGCAATTATTCCCTCAGATCCTTAAACACACAGGTTTAGCAAAATTTGGATCGGGTCATCGGGTAAGCAATTGGATTGCACTTCACGGTGCCGTTTCAAGCCAATGAATTAGGCTTGAACGGCGTTGTTCTATACATTTTAAAAGGGAGAAAAAAAACCTAAACACACGCACACCTCCCTTTAAACAACACAGCCGCTAAACCACCGAAAACCTACCCCTCTTTTTCTTTGCTCGGCCGAATAAACTAGATCGACTGCCGTTTCACCATCATGAATGACGAACGACCATGCGAAAGCTGATTAGACCTCACTTGCTAGCATACTTGAGGCTTATAATCCCTGTCTGAGCTTTGATTATGGTGAAGCAAATGGAAATTCGAAAGCGACACGAATAGATAAGTTCTTCTCACTACCTTTCCTTTTCATGTGTATAAAAATGAAGATTCAAAAAAAATGAAAGAAGAAAAAAATATTAAGAGAATCTCAGAACCACCTCTTTAGATTTCTTTATTTGATTTTTATTTACTTTGCTTGCATCCGTTAAAATTTACAAATGAGAATCGACCTTTTTATAGCTGAATGTTATGATTAAAAACGAAATACACGTTTTTCATTTCCCTTCTACAGTATTCTATTTCGTTTTGTTATTCCTTATTTTGCAGGTTCTAATGCCGTTTGGGGGTTGCGTATGTGGCCATGGCGAAGCTGTCTGCAAGCACTTCCAGAATATTCACCATGCTTGGGCCTACTCCGAAATCAAACTGTTGGAGCTAAAGACCATGGCTGAAAATGATGCGGCACAGGGGCATTTCAGAAACCCCTAGGGTTTCTGGAAGCAATTTAGCCATTGGGCCCTTTTGGGTTAATTGCAAATTGGGTTATTGGGTCAATTTGAGAATTGGGCTACCGAATCCAAGTATTTAGAGTTATTAGGCCAATGGTTTTTTATTTCTTTTTGGGTCAAATTTGTTAAATTGGGTTAGGGATCATTTCGGGAATAATTTGGGTTTAATGTAAACTGGGTCTTTAAGTTTGGGACTGATATGTATTTGGGACTATGATCGGGCTGGAGTTTTATTTAAAATTTGGGTCTTGTATTTATAAACTGTAAATAAATTTATTTTTGCTTTTATATTTATTTTATTTTGAATTTGATTTAATTTATACTTGGGTTTGGATTTGGGTCAATAAAAATTTGGCTATGGTCTTTGGGTTTTATTTACTGAATTGTAAAATTTGGGCCAAATTTTGGATCTTTGGCTTTATTAAGCTTTATATGAACCATTTAATTTAGTTTTGAGTAAATTTAATGGGCTAAATTGGGCTATTACAGCTTCCCGTCTTTACTCATTGTCATGCAACGAGAACAAAGCAAAGACTTTAAAGAGCCAATTTTGCCAGGTCGAGCCAATTGCAATGATTCCTCTCTTCAAGTAGCCTCATTCCCGCTCACTGCATCTTCAGGAAATTTGCTCCATTGCAAGAAATCTGCTGTCTTTAGTCCATTACTCTGCAAACTCAGAGAAACAAACTGGTATCTTTGATCTGCTTCACTGCAACTTCAGGAAGGCAAGATCTGTTGTCTTTAGTCTGTTCCATTGCAAGCTCAGGGAGGCAAGGCTGGTATCTTTGATTTGCTTCACTGCAACTTTAGGAAGACAAGATCTGTCGTCTTTGGTCTACTCCACTGCAAACTTAGGGAGTCAAGACTGCTGTTTTTGATCCGCTTCACTGCAAACTCAAGAAGACATGATTTGTGGTCTTTAGTTTGCTCCGCTGCAAACTCAGGGGGGCAAGACTGATATCTTTGACCCGCTTCACTGCAAACTTAGGAAGATAAGATCTGCAAATTCACCGATGCTGCTACACTGTCTTCTAGGGGACTTGTCCTGTAGAACTGGTTTTATGTGCTTATGCATATGTAAATGATTAGGATGTTATGATCGGAATGAATCAAATGCTCCTAACTGCATGTGTTATGAATGATATATGTATGAGTGCAAAATGAGAATGATCCTATTACTACTTAGAGTATCACTCCCCCTTACTCATCAAGGCTTTATCAACGACGCGTTACGCTGCCTTCTGGTATTTTGCCCAAAAACCCGAAGAAACCATCGTATTTTGCTCAATTGGTTTACCCCACTTTACTTCAGGGGGATAAATTTAGTTTAATACTACCACAACTCATAGGTATAAAACTTGTATCATCTTTAATCAAAAGCACCACCACTCGGAGTATAGGACTTGTATTCTTTTCGATCCATCTCACTGCCATCCAAAGGTATCGAATCAATTTTGTCAATCACCATCTCTTAGATATCATGACCAGATACTCGTAGGCCTTTCTTTTCCAAAAATAGCCTCTCCATAAATGTTTAGTGAATATTTGCCACAATATCTTGTCATTTTATTTAAACAAGACTTTGTTAACAAAACCCAAAGGATAGTCCCAATTTAGACTCTACCTTCTCAGATATTCCAAACCTTCGGCCTGGTAAGTTCTAAACAAAAGCCCAGTTTCAAATTTCTATACTATCTAAAACTTCCAAAGTAATACACAAAACTTCTTTTAGGAAAGTATTACTAGTTCATTTAATCATTATTTTAATGCAACATGCTTGCCCAAAGATCATAACAATGGATAATAGTAGAATTGATTTGGAACAAAACTCGAAATGAATAATTTATCCAAGATAATAAAACAAATAGCAATTGATTGAAAATGCTTATCTTGAACGGAACAAAGTATTCAAAGATAGCAAATTCATTATGAACAAAATGAAGGCTAGGTATCCCAAATATTGCAGCTTGAGCTTCTCTGTACGAGTTTCTTGAAGACCGTTTTAAGCTCAACATGTATTTAAAAGATCTCGAGTACTCTATCAATGCTCCAAGATGCGTCAGACTCTTTCCTTGTTAATTTAAGTATAGCAAGATCATGATATACCCCTTCCTTGGTCAACATTTGAGCCGCCCTTTTGGGTTTTCAACTCAAATCCCCTTTGATCTCAAGGCACCCTTTGCGGGTTTTCACCTTAGCCTCTCCTTTTATCTTTTTGTTTATTTCTTTTTTTATGGACTCAAAGCGCCCTTTGCAGGTTTTCACTTTGGCCCTTTTTTTTAAGAAGATCTCAAAGTGCCCTTTGCGGGTTTTCACTTTGGCTTCTTTTTTAAGCATAGTACTTTTTGACTGAATCTGAATTCACAGGATTGGGCAAGTTTTTCCCATCCATTTCCGCTAGGATCAGCACTCTTCCGAAGAAGCCTTATTCACAACATAAGGCCCTTCCCAAATTGGAATCCATTTTCCCCTGAAATCTTTCTGTATGGGGAGGATCCTTTTCAATACTAGGTCCCCCTTATGAAATTCCCTTGGGTGAACGTTTTTGTCATAAGCTTGCATCATTCTTTTCTGGTACATCTGACCATACTATATAACCTTTAGCCTCTTTTCCTTAATCAAATTCAATTGATCATATCGAGATTGGGTCCATTCTGCTTCGTCCAACTTTACCTCTGCCAAGACCCGAAGAGAAGGTATCTCTACTTCAATGGGTAGAACCGCCTCCATTCCATAGACCAACGAGAAAGGTGTTGCCCTAGTAGAAGTTTTGACAGATGTCCGATAAGCATAAAGAGCAAACAGTAACTTCTCGTGCCAATCTCTATAAGTTTCAGTCATTTTTCCCACAATCATTTTAATATTTTTATTGGCCGCCTCCACCACCCCATCCATTTTTGGGCGATACGGTGACGAGTTGTGGTGTCTGATCTTGAATTGACTGCAGACCTCTGCTATTGTACTGTTGTTCAAATTTAATGCATTGTCAGATATGATCCTCTCGGGCATTCCATATCGACATATGATTTCCCTTTTCAAGAATTTACTGACTATCGACTTAGTAACATTGGCATATGAAGCAGCTTCTACCCATTTGGTGAAGTAATCAATAACCACAAAAATGAAATGATGCCCATTCGAAGCTTTCGGTAAAATCGGCCCAATGACATCTATGCCCCACATTGAGAAAGGCCACGGGGAAGTCAGAACATGTAAAGGTGACGGAGGCACATGAATCTTATCACCATAGATCTGGCATTTATGACATCTCTTAGCATAGTTGATACAGTCTCCTTCCATAATGGACCAATAGTATCTGAATCTCATAATTTGTCTAGCCATTGTAAAGCCATTGGCATGTGTCCCACAAACGCCCTCATAGACTTCCTCTAAAATTTTTTTAGCTTCAACAACGTCCACGCATCTCAAAAGTACCCGATCTTTTCTTCTTTTATACAGGATCTCTCCATCTAGGACGTAATCGCAAGCTAATCTTCTTAATATCCTTTTGTCATTCTCAGTTGCTTGATCAGGATATTCACGACTCCTCACATATCGCAATATGTCGTGATACCAAGGATGGTCATCTCTTTCCTCTTTCTCTACATTATAACAATGAGCTGGGGCTTCATAAATACTCATCTGAATGGGCTTAACATCTTCTTGTTTGCCCACTTTGATTATGGAAGCCAAAGTAGCCAAAGCATCTGCCATTTTATTTTCATCTCTCGGGAGATAATTGAAAGTAATATCATCAAACTCCTCCATCAACCCCAAAACAATTCTTTGATAATTTATCAACTTATGGTCTCTTGTCTCCCATTCGCCTTTAAGTTGGTAGATCACCAATGCAGAATCTTCATACACTTCTAGCACCCTAATTTTACGTTCTATGGCCGCTTGAAGTCTCAAGATGCATGCTTCATATTCTACCATATTATTCGTGCAGTCAAAATCTAATTTGCATGTGAATGGATAATGATCTCCATTTAGGGATATCAGAATTGCCCTAATTCCATTACCCACAATATTTGAAGCTTCATCAAAGCTCAATCTCCAAAGGCCATCTTCCATTACGTCTTTGTCAGCAACTGCCACATACATCAACTCCTCATTAGGAATATCAAAACTCAATGGCTCATAATTTTCCAAAGCTCTACTAGCCAGAAAATTTGCTATTACACTTCCTTTGACAGCCTTTTGACTCATATAGACTATATCAAACTCAAAAAGCAAAATTTTCCATCTAGCCATCCTCCCATTCAAAGTGGCTAACTCTATCATATATTTTAATGGATCCAACTTCGAAATCAACCAAGTTGTGTGGTACAACATGTATTGCCTCAACCTCCGAGCTGTCCAAATTAAGGTGCAACACAGTTTCTCAATCGGCGAATATCTCATTTCACACTCAGTGAATTTCTTACTGAGGTAATATATCGCCCTTTCTTTCCATCCTGACTCATCGTGCTGACCAAGTACACATCCCATGGAACTATTGAACACTGACAAATACAGTATTAATGGCCTATCTGGGCATAGAGGTGACAATACCGGAGGACTTGACAAATACTGTTTAACTTTTTCAAAAGCATTCTGGCATTCATCATCCCATACACCTGGATCGTATTTCTTCAGAAAACGGAATATGGGATCACATCTCTCAGTTAATTGTGAAATGAACTGAGCAATGTAATTTAGCCTTCCAAGAAACCCTCGGACCTCCTTTTGAGTGCGTGGTGGAGGTAATTTTTTTATAGCCTTAACCTTGTCTGAGTCAACCTTAATTCCCTTTTCACTGACTACAAAACCCAGTAATTTTTCGGACTTGGCTCCAAAAGTACGTTTCATTGGATTGAGCTTCAATTGGAACTTTCTAAATCTTAGGAACAACTTCATCAAAACTTGGATATTGTCTTTTTCTGTTTGGGACTTTGCGATCATATCATCAACATTAACTTCAAATTCTTTATACATCATATCATGAAACAAGGTCACCATGGCCCTCTAATACGTCGCATCTGCATTTTTCAAACCAAACGACATCACCTTATAACAAAACGTACCCCACAAAGTTATAAAAGTAGTCTTCTCTATATCATTAGGATACATCTTTATCTAATTGTATCTCGAAAAACCATCCATGAAGGAAAACAATGAGTACCCTACTGTATTATCTACCAGAGTATCAATGTCAGACAGAGGAAAATTATCTTTTGCGCTACCCTTATTTAAATCTCTGTAATCTACACACATCCATACTTTTCCATCCTTCTTAAGGACTGGCACAACATTGGCTACCCACTCCGAGTATTTGACCACCCACAGAAATCCAGCATCCAGCTGTTTCTTGACCTTTTTTTTTTTATCTTTAGTACAATATCCAGCCTCATCCTCTGGAGTTTCTATTGAACGAGCTTGCAATCTTCTCTTATGGGGAGGCAGTGTACTACAATATCAGTACTTAACCCATGCATATCTTGGTACGACCATGCGAAGACATTTTTAAACTCTTAAAGTAGTTCAACGAGATCTTGCTTCGTTTCCTCAGTCATGCATGTTCCAATTTTCACCACCATTCCTTCTTCCAAGGTCATAATGTCCACTGTTTCCTTGTGAGGTAGAATTTTTTTCGCTTCCTGTTCCATCATCCTTAACAAATCCAGAGATAAGCCATAATCTCTGTCATCTTCAAAGTCCTGGGATCCCTCTAAACACATGTCTTGCTCAAAAAGCGATTCCGAGCCAATATCAGTGTCACTCACGCCATTGATATCTGAGAACCTATTGTAGGTCCAAATGAATATACAAAGAATGAATAAATTTGAGAATAATTATTTGTGCGGTATGATTATGAAATGAAAAAATGGTTTGAAAGAACAGTTTGAAAGAACGTCCAAAGCACAAAAGAATAAAAAATAAATAAATAAAAGTAAAAGAACTCAAAATAATCATGAAAGAATATATAGTACTCCAAATGACGGCAAAAAAATGTACTTCATTGAAATAATGATGTTTGAACATGAGCCTATTTCACAAAAGAAAAAGTTATTACTTTTAGGCTTAAAGCAACAAGTGTGTTTCGAACATTACTCTGAGTAAGCTTTAAATACTACAGGAATTTATTCTGCAGCCCAATTGTCTAAAATACTCCTAGGTTCATAAGGACAGATATCTGATAAGGTCCCCTCTTCAATTGTCTCTTCAGATATGGCATTGACGCATACATTTCTCAATATTTCTACAATGTCCTCTTCCGTTGGCGTTTTTTGCTTAGCATGAATAATCCCTCTTGACACGAAGGTTTCAGATATGTGGGGAATTATCAAGGGGTCCCACCTAAGTTCTTCACCACTTAAACAAGCTCTTCTTCTCTCTTACCTTTTTTCTAATTCCTTTCTTCTTTGTTTCATATCTGGCTTGAACCCTAAACTAAAGCAATCTTGCTTTTATTTCAGCATCGGGGCCATAACTCTTCCCTGAAGATATTTCCCAAGCCCTTTTCCTGGCAAAGCTCCTTTTCCTACCGTCATCTACAATCCCATTCTTGTGGTTTTAGAGATTTTCAACGCCAGAATTTTGTTCCCTTCAATAATAAAAGTTGCATTCACGACTCCAAAGACCGAAAAGAACACTCAATTGCCTCATCATTTGTCTCTAAGTGTGGTGCATCACTAGTCACAGTCATAATAATGTCCTCTTCAGCATTTATTGTTACTAGCTGACCATCTAATACTAACTTCAACTTCTGATGTAATGATGAAGGCACTGCCCCTGCCAAATGTATCCAAGGTCTCCCTAATAAGCAGTTGTAGGAAGGATTGATATCCATAACCAAGAAATCCACCTCATAAGTAGTTGGGCTAATCAACAGAGGTATTTCGATCCTCCCCATGACTCTTCTTTGCGTGCCATCAAATGCCCTCACTATATTCTAACACTCCCTCATGTGTGAACTGTCTATAGGCAATCTGTTCAATGTGGATAAGGGCAATACATTTAACGCTGATCCATTGTCTATCAAGACCTCTGGTAACGTGTACCCTTTGCATCTAGTAGTAATATGCAAAGCTTTAGTAGATCCTATGCCTCTTGGTGGAAATTCATCATCATTGAAGTAGATGAAATTGTCTGTACTTATATTGTTAACTAGCCGATCTAGTTTATTAACTGAAATATCGTTTGCCACATACGTCTCATTCAAAACTTTCATTAGCACACTTCGGTGTACCTCCCAACTTAGAAGCAAACCCAACAAAGATATGCGGGCTGGTTGTTTGTGCAACTGTTCCACAACATTATATTCACTATGCGTTAAAAACTTTTAAAACTTTTTAGCTTCTTCCTCCTTAATTGGTTCATTAATAAATGACTCAGTCTCGACTACCTTTCCTTTCTTCTGCTCTACCACTGGAGCCTTCCCTTTTACCAGATCTGTTTGAGCATTTATCAAATCATACCGTCTCCCACTGTGGGTATGAGATCCCATATCTTGATATTCCTTTGAAGCGCTAGCTGAATTCCTTTTTCCTTGGATTGTCACATTACAGTCATAGTTTCAAGGGACCCTTTTATCATCCGTATACAAAAAAACTACAGGTTTCTGAATAATTATCTTCGGCATCACCTGTATCCCTGCTTCATTGGCTTTGGGCCGCGAAATTATAACCACTGGATAGTTGACCTTTGGGCCCTCTGATGCACATATGCTTCTTTCTTCTGTACCTTCCTCACAAAACTTAATTTCTTTGTTGTCCATCAAACTCTGCACCAAGGTTCTGAATGCTATGCAGTCTTAGATCTCATGCCCCATTTCATGGTGATACTCACAATTATTCATCATCTTTCCACTACTACCTTCTAAAACAATTAATTCCCATTTGACCATTTCTCCCCAAACCCATCTCAAAGGAGTCTGTACTTTTCCAATAGTTGCTTTAATTCTTCTCTCTAACTTTTCACCGATTGCATTTACCCCATTGTCAGCATGATTGGGTAATGGGTTTTCTGCACTTGGCGCATCATCAAACATCACAATGCCTATTTTAATAAGTTTTTCAACTATATTCTTAAAGGCAGTGCAATTTTCTATTGAATGCCCTGGAATTCCTGTATGGTAGTCACATTGAACATTTGCATCATACCATTTAGGATATGGGGGCTGGAGTGGTTTTAGGTAGAAAGGGGCCACCACATGTGCATCGAATAGGCTTTGATATAACTCTCCATATGACATTGAGATTGGTGTAAATTGGAGTTTCTCACCATTTTTCCTTGTCCCCGATTCCTTTCTTGACGAACCCTGACCAGTAGCCACTGCCTTTGGTTGACTCATAGTAACGGATTTGGAGTAACCTTTGTTATAGGTGCTCATATTGTTCACCTCGTTTTCTTTCTTCTTCGAGGCTTCTTTCTTGTTACTTTCTCCTGTATCTATTCTTCCACTCCTTATCGCATTCTCAATCATTTCTCCCGTCATTACTACATCTGAAAAGCTTTTTGTGGCACTCGCTATCATATGAGTAATAAACGAGGCCTTTAGAGTATTAATAAAGAGCATTGTAGTCTCTTTCTCTAACAGTGGTGGCTCAACTTGAATGGCAACCTCCCTTCATCTCTGTGTGTATTGTCTAAAACTTTCATTCAGCTTTTTCTCCATATTTTGAAGGATAATTCTATCAGGAATCATGTCTGTCACATGACTATACTGTTTCATGAACGCTTGAGCCAAATCTCTCCACGAACCAATCTTAGCCCGACTCAATTAATTATACCACTTGGCTGCTACTCCCACTAGGCTATCCTGAAAGCAATGGATCAATAGCTGATCATTATTAATGTACCTAGTCATCCTTCTGTAGAACATAGTAATATGGGCCTCGGGGCAACTTGTTCCATTATACTTCTCAAATTCAGGCATTTTGAACTTGTACAGAAGCACCAAATCCGGCACCAAGCTTAAGTCTTTAGCATCAATTCCATAACAACTATCAGTACTCTCTATTGCTTTAAACTTCTCTTCCAACAATTTACATCTATCTTCCAGCTACTTTGGTAGTTTAGCCTTTGTTCTCTCTCTTTCAGCTACTTCATCCAAATCAGGGATAGTAGGGTTGATTGGGTTATCTCCTGAACCTAAGCCAGTTTGGGGATTCATCGGCATTGAAACACTAGCTTGAAATTGTTGCAGCTTAATGGTAACATATGGTCTACGCGGGTATGCCTCATGCTGTGTCTGTGCATTAGTTGGTGTAAATCTCGAAGGATAAAGAGGATCCTCATTTTCTTCAGTATTGACCACACGACTCTTTCCTTTATCTAATCCCCTAGCCAACAACTGAGTCAGCTGACTCATCATATTTCTGTGTGATTCCAACATTCGGTCCATCTTATCCTGTTGAATCTTTGCCAACTGCTCCTGCATTTGATCTTCCATCTCTTTCTGGAGTTGCTCAAGCCTTTCCATCCTCTGATCCATATTTCTTAACTTAGTGTGGGTATCATAATGGTGTTTGGTTGATTGGTTTTTGGTGGTTTCCAGATTAACTCTCTTTCTGAAATAGTTTTAATTTATTAGGGTCTTTCTATGAATTTTAATGCACATAATGTAGTGCAAATGCATGAATGCATGAATGCAAAAAGGCGTTGATTCTAGTTCAGTTCCATACAGAAAACTTTATTAGAAAACAAAACTCTTTACATAAAATAAATTACAAATACGACTTTGCCTTAATGCCTAGAGCCTTAATCTTCCTTAGCAAAGAAGCTGACTCCTGCCCTCGGTTCGATTCCAGCTCATATCTCACACTTAGTACATCAGCCTGCACCGCCAAAGACTGCAGGTGATCGGCCACCTCTTGAATTTGTGACACAGCCTCTCCCATAATATAATCTCTATTTCTGGCTTGACTCTGAGAATAGTAAAGCTCCTCTTTCCAACGTTCTTTATTCACTTCTAGGAACTCAATACAGATTTGACAATTTTGTAATGTTGTTTCTAACTCCTCAATCTTCTCCTTCATTTCTTCAATTTTACTTAAACTTGCTTTAGCTCCATCACAGAATTATGGCTTCGATACTGATGAAGAGACTTTTCCAGCTCAACCATTCTAGCTTTTAATTCATCCCTTCCCTTTTGGCCTTCTAACATTCCGCGCTTACACCTTCTTAAATTTCCTCTCCTAATGCTCTACTTTAATCCTTTCTTCCTGGACCTCTTGCCGCCACTGATCCGAGGTTTTCCCTAACCCAGCTTTCCTCATTGACATACACAACCTTTTGTATTCTGAATTTAAACCCTCCAGATCTTCCTTAGCCTTATTCTTCCCCTTTCGTAACTTTTCAGCTTCTAACTTTCGAATGTCTACATCCAATCTCAAGTACGTTTTCTCTTCCTCTAACTGCTCTATCTTCTTCCCTAATTCTGAATTCCGCCTTTCAAAGTCTTGTTTTATGATTTCTAATTCTGACGGGACTACTCGCAAGTACTCATCCACTGACCAAGCACCTTCTAAATTTAGTCTAGGAATATTATCATTAATCCTTTTGCTCATCCACCTACTATATCTAGGAGTTGACTTCGCACCCGTACTCACTCTCTTCATCCGACGAGTTTGCTTCCAAGCATTAGAAATTTCTCGAGCCTTCTTCTTACAATTTTCTCCTTTATATGAGAACTCAGATTAAGCCAACCCGTGCGTTACTGGTACAAATTGCCTTGAATTATACTGCCTTAACACAAGCAAAAGGGCATATCCAACAGCTCCCCAAATTCCTAGTAAAGGGACCCAATCAAAGCTCTCACATCTATAAAGAATCTCATAAGGGACCATCCATGGAGCTCTCCACTCAATATCATTCTCTTGAAGATTCTACAGCATTGTCATCGACTTCTCTTCTGTTATATCGTCTCTCTTCGTCATAACTGATTCTTCCTTTAACGGTGAATAATTCACAGAAAAAATTTAGTAAGAGACCTCATCCACCTTCCAAAAGTGGCCATGAGACCATACAAACAACAACTGTACGTAACCAATAAATCTACCTTCACCAGCCCTACGACACGCGCTTAAAGACCTAAATGTTTCAGCCATGATGGCAGGAACAAGTGTGACTTGTTTATCCAATCGATCAAATAAATCCGTAACAGCTTCATTTATATGCCTTAAAGCCTTAGGGAAAATAATTAGCCCATAGATACTCAAGGGAAAAACATCCACTCTCTTCTTTATATCCGGATGCGCCTGAACCAAGTCTCTCAAATTCGCCCAAGGAATGCACTTCCCATCACCCTTTTGTTGAACTTGAGCCATAACCCACTGCTCACTCATTCCAGTAATGTTCATTAATTTCTTCACAAACATTGGGACATTAGCAGTTCTTGAATAAACTTTATCAACCTGGATCTTTGGACAACGAAGTAGAGTTGTATACTCCACCACCGTTGGTACCAAGTCCAGTTTACCGAAAGTGAAGCAACTATAAGCAAGATTCTAGAACTGAGCCATAGCCCGAAACAAATGCTTGTCCACCTTGACATCAAGCAAGTAGGGTATGTCACCATAATTATTGTAGAATAGCTGCTTAGCCTTATTCCCCCAATGGGCCCATATATCCCTTAGCTCCTGAACCTCATTCTGTGTCACACTAATATGAGCAAAGTCCCATAGCTTCGATGTATGTCCTTCAACTAGACTATTCCCCTGTTCCAATTGCAAATTCTTTGAATAGGCACAGACAGTAGCATTGTCCACCACCTTATCAAGAAATTCGCTTTCCATAACCAGCTTTCTTAGTTACCGAATGGGAATCAACACCTTTTAATATGAGATAATATGCAATCAAAAACAAACCAAAACACCACAAGCCAACATAACATAATAAAATTTAAAGCAAATAGAAAATTATCACAACACCTATTTGGGTAACCACTAAATCCAGCATAGCTCTACCTAAGGTAAGCTCTTAAGGTTCACTACATGTGGTTTAGTTCTAAAAAGAAAGGTACCTGAACTAGCGGAATTCCTCAATCCTTTCCCATTATAGGCTCATATGGATCAAGTTCGGTTCAGGTGAATACATTTCCCTATGGCCATGCGAAGATGAAAATCTCACAAAACACATCAGTACAGATGTATTCTGAAAGCAGTACACTAGCCCATGCAGAGGTGAAAACCTCACGAAGGCATAGCTTCTCACTCCCACTTAAATGTGCGACTACAATGGTCATGCAATGCAATGCAAAAGTATTCTACAAAATTCAACATTATAACAACCATACCACTCACAAATGCAGCATGAGACATGATTTTTTTTAAAAAAACTTTTCAAATTTTCAATCAAAAGAACAAAAATTAATCAATTTATGGCCTGACTCTCAACCAGTCCCCAGTGGAGTCGCCAAGCTGTTGAAACATTTTTTTATTTTGAAAAATAGGGATCGATTTTAAAAATCAGAGAGTCGCCACCAACCTTTTTTGTTTAGGTGTGATTGGATCACCTTCTTTTAAAAATTTTGGTCTACGAGAAAAACAAGGTTCGAAAGTCAATTACATACGAGGAAACCCTCATACACCCAAAATTGGTACCATTTTGATTAATAGTTATCCTAATATTGAAAATTTGAGAAGATTTAAAATGTTTTTCTTTAATTTTTGGTTAATTTTTAAGTTGGAATTTAAGATTTTTCTCATTTCGAAGAAATAAAATGGCACATCCAGCACATTAGGACATGTCATTTTAAACCTCAAAGTTGAGATCATTTCATAATTTCCAAATCATACAATTAAAAGGGTATTTAGCCATTTTGGTCAAAC
Source organism: Gossypium stocksii (assembly GCA_020496765.1). Taxonomy (NCBI): domain Eukaryota; kingdom Viridiplantae; phylum Streptophyta; class Magnoliopsida; order Malvales; family Malvaceae; genus Gossypium; species Gossypium stocksii. Next base: position 25,116,331 of record CM035623.1, read on the forward strand.
GAAAAACTGCAACCCAGCACGTTAGGGCACAGTTTGTCGTATTTCCCAAATGCTAAATATTGCATTGTTTTCGATGGCTTTTGAGTATAACTTTGAAACCATTTTAAAATGTGTTTATTCAATTTGCTTGAGGCAAAAAGCTATGAATCGATTTATACACACGAAAATTTGAATTGCTATTTGAAAACATGGAAAATGCTAATGACAAACAAAGGAACAATATACAAGGACAACACATTATACAAATAAAGGGTAACGATATAGAGATACAAATATGCAAATCAAGATTGACACATTAACTACAACATAAAAAAATTCTAAAAAAAAAAAATACAATATAAAAACAAATTGATAAAATTAAACAAAAAATTTAAAGGAAGATAAATTTGAAATCAATAATATAAAAAAATTTAAAAGTATTTTATATGTAAATGAACGAATTATACACGTAATAACTTGTAACAAATTATAGAATCAATGAAAATATACTAATGAATATATAGAATAATATAAATAAACCTCAAAACAAGTATTTATTAACAGAAAATCAAAGTAAACAATATATGAAATAATAAATATAAATTTACAAGAATAATACATAATAATATAAGAAAGTTTGGATGTAAACAAGGATAGAAGTAAAATCATAATATATAAAACAATTTAAATGAGAGTATATGAATATATAAATATTTACAAACACATTTTAATGAAAATATATAGAATTTAAATTATAAATAAAATAGTAGATATATAAAATGAAATCCATTCTAATAAAATTTTGTATATATGCAACATAATAAAAAAAATATTTTATATTCAATACTTTATCAATTTTGAGTCAAATGAAAATCTAAAAGTTGGAACAAAGTATTTATATTTATACTTAGAAGACAAAAATTATATGTGAACAATTTATTAAAAACCAAAAGATATCAATAAATTTAAACTATAAAGAACAGGAAAACTCAATTGATTTAAAGATAAAATAAAAAAGGCTAATTTATAAATAAACCAAGCTTTTAAATAATAATAAGGATGTAAACAAAATGTGCACAAATAATCAAGGATTAAGAGTGCAAATATTTCAAATAACAAAACTCAGAACTGAATCATGGATTAAAATGAAAACGGCAACAAATTCTATAGCCAAGATTAAAAGAATATGAAAGAAATAGAAATTTGACTCAATTAAATGGCAACGCGAAACGTAGGGATCGTTCGCGCAATTATTCCCTCAGATCCTTAAACACACAGGTTTAGCAGAATTTGGATCGGGTCATCGGGTAAGCAATTGGATTGCACTTCACAGTGCCGTTTCAAAGCCAATGAATTAGGCTTGAACGGCGTCATTCTATACACTTTAAAAGGGAGAAAAAAAACCTAAACACACGCACACCTCCCTTTAAACAACACAGTGGCTAAACCACCGAAAACCTACCCCTCTCTCTCTTTGCTCGACCGAATAAACTAGATCGACTGCCGTTTCACCATCATGAACGACGAACGACCGTGCGAAAGTCGATTAGACCTCACTTGCTAGCATACTCGAGGCTTTTAATCCCCGTCTGAGCTTCGATTACGGCGAAGCAAACGGAAATTCAAAAGCGACACAAATAGACGAAGATTGAAAAAAATGAAAGAAGAAAAAAATATTAGGAGAATCTCAGAATCACCTCTTTAGATTTCTTTATTTGATTTTTATTTGCTTTGCTTGCATCCGTTAAAATTTATAAATGAGAATCGACCTTTTTATAACCCAATGTTATGATTAAAAATGAAATACACGTTTTTCATTTCCCTTCTACAATATTCTATTTCATTCTGTTATTGCTTATTTTGCAGGTTCTGATGTCGTTTGGGGGTTGCGTACGTGGCCGTGGCGAAGCTGTCTGCAAGCGCTTCCAGAATATTCACCATGCTTGGGCCTACTCTGAAATCAAACTGTTGAAGCCAAAGACCATGGCTAAAAATGATGTGGCGCAGGGGCATTTCAGAAACCCCTAGGATTTCTAGAAGCAATTTAGCCATTGGGCCCTTTTGGGTTAATTGCAAATTGGGCTATTGGGTCAATCTGAGAATTGGGCTACCGAGTCTAAGTATTTAGAGTTATTAGGCCAGTGGTTTTTAATTTCTTTTTGGGTCAAATTTGTTAAATTGGGTTAGGGACCATTTTGGGAATAATTTGGGTTTAATGTAAACTGGGTCTTTAAGTCTAGGATTGATATGTATTTAGGACCATGATCGGGCTGGAGTTTTATTTAAAATTTGGGTCTTGTATTTATAGACTATAAATAAATTTATTTTTGTTTTTATATTTATTTTATTTTGAATTTGATTTAATTTATACTTGGGTTTGGATTTGGGTCAATAAAAATTTGGGCTATGGTCTTTGGGTTTTATTTACTGGACTGTAAAATTTGGGCCAAATTTTGGATCTTTGGCTTTAGTAGGCTTTATATGAACCATTTAATTTAGTTTTGGGTAAATTTAATGGGCCCGGGCTAAATTGGGCTATTACAAACATTACGACACATAATATTTTCTTAAACCGAGATTAATTTTGGAATTAGAAAGATCGTGTTCTAACTTACGAAACATGATTTCTTTCTAAACTGAGATAATCAAATATATTTTAAAATAAATAAAATTTTTAGTGTTTATTCTCGTCCAGAGAATTTAAGGCATTGTGTCCTAACTTACGGGGAGCGATCCTTTTTCTTGATTAACTTGAAATAAACCCCTTTTCATAAAAGTAAATTTAATTAAGTACTATTTAACAAAAGATCGTATTTTAAACTCTTCTCAAATTTTCTATTTTCGACACCAAGACATCAAGTAATCAACTAGGTACCAATTTTGGGCGTCACGAGGGTGCTAATCCTTCCTCGTGCGTAACCGACTCTCGAACCCATTTTTCTAATTTTTGTAGACCAAAAACGTTGTTTTAGTAAATCAAACCGTTTATTAAAATGATCAAATTACGAGGTGATCCGATCACACCTCCTAAAAAGGATTAGTGGTGACTCCCATTTTTCGTTTTAAAAAAAAGTCGATTTCAAAAATGGTTTCGACAATGATTTTTTTAGATTGACATATTGCATTTGGGTGACTGATGATGTAAGTTCGATAGTATCATTTGTTTCATGGATTTTTCTTAATTTATTTATATGATTTGGTTAGGTTTGATAATTTCCACATTGGAAAATAGTTTGGTGGATTTTGACAGGACATTGAAGTGAATTCTTATATTTTGACAAAAAAAAGGGTTTGTTAAAGTTTTTGGAATCTTAGGCTCCGTTTGTTTGTTTGTAAAAGCTTTTCTGGAAAATATTTTCAGAATTTTCCACTGTTTGTTTGGTGGAAAATAAATTCCCACTGTAAAAGCTTTTCCAAAACACGAGAAACTGATGCCTTCTTCTGGGAAAATGTCTTACACTTTTTTCGGTAAGACATTTTTCAATCAATTTCCCTTTACATCCAAACACTCTGCTTAGTCTTCTCCCATTTCCTCTTCCCTTTCCCTTTCCTCTTCTCTGTAACACCCCCACGCTCGAGACCGTCGTCGGAGTCAAGCTTGAGGTGTTATTAAACTTATCTTACTTTTTAAACAACTTTAAACCACTTATTTTAATTTTCGGAATAAACTATTTTTCTGCATCATGGTCGTTTAAAAATTCATATCTCGAGTTACGAAACTCAAAGTAAAGATCCGTAAATTTTTCCTAAATCTAGACTCATGTATATATCTACTAATTTTTTTTCTAGAATTTTTGGCTTGGCCAATTAGTACAGTTTATTAGTTAAAGTTGCCCCTGTTTCAGAACTCAACTGCACTGACCTCTACTTATTACGAACCACTTTTCTCCCTGTACAAAATTCATATGACTATGCTGTTTATTTCTCTTAAAACTAGACTCAATAAGGATTCTGAACATATAAAGTAATCCTCCTAATTATATTTGTACCATTTATGGTGAATTTCCAAATTTGGAATAGGGGATCCAGAAATCACTCTGGCCCTGTTTCACTAAAGCTCAAATATCTCATAAAATACAATACCTTTACCTGTTTTGTTTGTTCCATATGAAAGTAGACACAACAAGATTTAATTTAATATATCATTCATAATCAAACCATGTTTCTACTATTTTTGGTGATTTTTCAAAGTCACATCATTTCTGCTGTTAAATCTGTTTTTAGATTTCTTTCACATTTTTCATAGTTTCCATGTGATAGTTACTACTCAAACATACATACTATCATACTTATATATATCATTAGTCATTCCATTAGCTATTCACTAGCAAGTATTTATACATCATTCCTTGAACATATCATAAGAACATCCATGTCAAAAGAAGCCAAGTCCCTATACATGCCATACACGAAAAGAAACGTCTAACTATACCAATAGGATTCCTCGATAGTGTGATCGGATCTCTGACGTTTCCTTTGATCCCCGAGTGGCTTAGAAAAAACTATAAGAAGAAGGAAATAAAGAGAGTAAGCACTAGGCTTAGTAAGTTTCCAAGCAAATAAACTACAACATTCATCATATGGGATAAGTATGCAAACTATCAATTAGCATTATAAGCTTTCTTTACATCTCATTTTCTGCCTTCTTCTTCTTCACTTACCTTCTTTCTTACCTGACCTTTAATTATTCATGATTACAATCTACCTTTCCTTTGCTGATAATTCACTGTACATTTACTTGAATAATGGCCCGTTGAACCACTCGGAATATTAAGGATACTAGGGTCGTTCCTGTCTAACAATATCCTGCCAATGCCATGTCTTTGACATGGACTTACATGAATTATTCCTGTCTCCAATGCCATATATCTAATATGGACTTACATGGCTCAATCCTCTCTCCAAAGCTGTATATCTAGTACGGACTTACATGGCTCATCTCTGTCCTGTCCTGTCCTGTCGACCCCTAATGTCATGACATTTCGTATCCTAACATTCCTAAGGTTCAATCGAGACTTTCTACTGCTTTTTTCTGTCATATCACCTTATATTCAACTTGATTATTTTCATAAAATGAATATATAAATGCTGGAAAATGACAATAGTAATGTAAAATAACAGAATATTGCATTTATTTACCGTAAACTTACCTGGATACAAAATGTGACTAAACTTTACAATTTAGTCCTTTACTTTTTCTTTTCCCCGATCTACTCCCGAATTTCGTTCTTCTTGATCTATAATAGCAAATTTAGCTTATTTAATATCAACATTTATCAAAACAGCCCTTTACTCAAACTTTGAAAAAATTACATTTTTGCCTCTAAACTTTTGCATATTTACACTTTTGCCCCAAGACTCGGAAATCAAAACTTATCACAAATTCTTGTATTTTAAGACATGTTGATCATTTATTTGCCAACATCATCTTCAAATTCCTACTATAACATACACTTATGTACAATAGGTAATTTTTACCAATTAAGCCCTTTTACTCGTTTTTACCTAAAACCGAGTAGCTCAAGTTGTCTAACATAATTTAAAACCTCATATTCTATCATAAAACATCAAAATACACAAATTTCACCTATCGGTATTTTTCCAAATATGAACCCTAACTTAAAATATTGCTAACATAAGCTTTATCGAGCTACCGGGATCTCAAAAACGTAAAAATCATTAAAAACGGGGCTTGGATGCACTTACTATGAAGCTTGAAAGTTGGAGAAAACCTAGCTATGGTGGAGAGTAAAATTCGGCAGCAACATATGAAGAAGATGATGAATCTTGTGTTATTTTTCTCTTTTTATTTCATTTAATGTCCAAATGACCAAAATGCCCTTCCTTACTAAACTTTCAAAAATTCCCTCCATGTCCAATTTTTGTCCATAAACTTAAAATTGGTCAAATTGCTATTTAAGACCTCCTAATTAATATTCCAAAGTAATTTCATACTAAAAACTTCTAGAATGCAAGTTTTGCAACTTATTCAATTTAGTCCTTACTTTCAAATTAAACACTTTATGCATAGAATTTCTTCACGAAATTTTCACACTATCATGCAATCATAATATAGACCTTAAAATAATTATAAAATAATTATTTCTATCTCGAATTTGTGGTTACGAAACCACTATTCCGATTAGGCCCTATTTTGGGATGTTACATTCTCCATCCCTTTGGGTTGCAAATCAGTGCCATTGCCAGGTACCCTCCTTTATATTCTCTCTAGTCTACCCATTTTTATCTCTTCGATCATTCTGATTTTTGTTATCTATCTATCTTTTTTTTTTCAATCTCTTAGCAAATTTGCTAGGTATCTTACCCACCGCCCTAAATTCCTCAAGAGCTACGCGATTTTGAAGAACGACGATGAGAAAGTTTAGTCAAGGACGTTGGTGTTAAAGATGCCGGTAGTACGGTTTTGGGTTTGAGCCAAAACTTGAGGTTGTAGATACAATTTTCGGGTCTAGTGAAGTGAGGATCAAAGCCCAACAAAGAGGAAAATGAGAAGTAGGGTTATTACGTGAATATGGGTTATGCTATTCAGACCTCGAGGGAGGAGTTCCAGGACATCTTCTACAGAGAGATCAGTTTTGATATTTACAGGTTCGGATTCAATTTTCCCGCATTTGATTTCTTTGAAATGGAGTAAATAATTGAGAGTTCTGTAAAATAAATTCGATTTTTCAAAGTTTTCCTTGTTCATCTACTGATTTTGGATTCTCATCGTCAAATTCAAAAAAAAAAAAGAAAAAAAAGAGAGAAAAGTGATGACATTTGTTTGAATAAGGCGTACTAATTCATTCCAAGCTTATTTTTTGATGTAATTAGATGTTTTTGAATGTTGGTCTTTTGTTTGAATGTGGATTGTTTTTTTTTGTGTGTGTGTATAAGGAAGAAAGTAGTGGCTCTTAGCTTAGAACATAGAGAACTCTGTTAATAGTATCCATGTTTGATTAGTTTTACAAATTGATGGATGGTAAAGGTGGTTTTGTAACAGCCCGGTTTAGACTCTAGTCAAAACAGTGGTTTCGAAACTACAAATTCGAGGTTGTAAAATTATTTTAATATTAGTTTTGGTGTTTATGGTATGAGATTATGCATGTGTGAAAATTTCATGAAGTAATTTTATTGTTTGTGTGCTCGATTAAGAAAAAGGACCTAATCGCATAAAATGCCAAATTAGTATGCCATAATTTAAATGTGTCTATTTGTTATGGTTTATTAAATCAAAGGTCCTTAAGATGTTATTAAGCCTTTGATAGTGGGATTTGACATGAATGGCCTTTATATTATATGGTTTATGTGTTTATTTATTAAGGTTAAAAATGTAATTTGATAAACAAGCTATAATTAAAATTAAAACAAACCAAATGTTCATTTTTTTCATGCATTCACAATCAAAATTGAGAAAGAAAAAGAAGCCATTTTAGGGCTTTGATATTCGGCTAGTATATTCATTGATTGAGGTATGTTCTTTATTCGATTTTTGATGATTTTTATGTTTTTTAGATTGTTGCTTTGTGTTCTAGCTAGCCCATGCTTGAATTTCTAAAATTGATGATGAATTTGTGATATTCCATTGATGAGATCTTGATGTTTTTGTTTTTTGATGATGAAAAATAAATATTTGGTGTTAGATTATCATGTTTTACTAAGTGATTTTTTATGAAATTGCATAAAAAGGATTAAATTGTGAAATTTGTAAATTGAGGGGGTTAAAGTGTGAAATAAATAAAAGATATGAGCTGCTAAGGAGTAATGGAATATTCGTTCAAGCTTGAGTATAGTGAAATTATGTGTATTTTATGTATTTTTGTAATAAGGACTAAAATGTCAAAAATGTAAAATTATAGGGTCAATGTGTAAAAAGGCCAAATTATGAGTTTATGGATTGAATTGAATGAAATGTGTTATTAAATACTCAAATTTGAATTTATATAGATCAAGAACGAAAGAAGTCAGAATTAGATCGAGGGAAGTCGAAAGTGGTCGAATAGTAGTTCCTATCTGTTCGTTTCCGTACAAGGTAAGTACATATGCAAATAAACATGTTTTATGTGACTTATATGTGTTAATTGATATTGAAATGCTATTGATAAACCATAATATATACATATTGTTATCCCACATTTGGCACATTTATGGATGAATTATCATTAAATTTGTGGAATTTGATGCTTCTAATACCTTAATTTCATGTTTTATACTTAGGTAGGCATAGGAAAGTAAAAAGAATGAGAAACAGGCCAAAACCAGAGAATATGAGCCAAGGCTAGAAATCAACACGGCTTAGACTTCCTCACACGGGTGCACCACACGCCCGTGTGAATTTAGCAGACCTAAACATAGCTTGAACCCAAATCACATAGGTGTGTCACACGGGTATGTCCCTATCATGACGAGTCTCAATTTCACATGAAAAAGGCTACTTAGGGGCTAAGAAAGGTATTCCAGAGTCTATATAAACACCCTAGAAGAGGGCTAAAAGTACATACATAGAGTAGAAAGCAAGGAATTACTTGAAGAAAGCCAATTGATCCATCTCAGAAGCTGAATTCTCCTTCAAGACTGAAGATTTCCCTTCAATTTCTTTTAGGGGTTTTAGGGTTTCTTTATGTTTTGTTATTTTCCTTATTTTGAGATGTTCTTCTTTATAAACATAAACTAAATCCCTTAAATACCTGAGGGGGATGAAACCTAAGACGGATCTTGTTATTATTATCTGAATTATATGATAAATACTTGAATTTGTTCTTAATTTTGTTATTATTTCTTGTGTTAATATTTCAGGATATTAATTCAAGTCGAATGTGCTTATTCAGTAGAGCAAATGTCCCTATTTAAGAGTAGATCCAACACAATTAAGTGGATTTGATCGCAATCCTAGACATAGGACGACAAAAATATGCCGGATTAGAGTCAAATCTAATAGGGGAATCCATAGATCGAGTTAATGCAACACTAGGGGTTTTAATTAGAAAAAAAATTTAATTAATCAACCTAGGGTTAGTTGTTCTTAGTCTTGAAAGAGATATTAGCATAATTTAGGGATTTCTACGGATCAAGTCAAGTGAATAAATCGTCTAGTTCAGAGTCTATAACAAGTGAAGTCTAGGTGGATTCTTCCTTAGGTATTGTCTTAATTAATCAGTTTTCCCAAAAAGTATTTCCCTAATTTACTCTCTGTGCATTCTTAGTATAGTTAATAATTAGTTTAATTAAAACAAATTCCCTTATTTTTAGGCTAGATAATAAAAAGAAGGTTAATACTAGTACTTTTAGTTCCTGTAGGTTCGACATTCCAGCCTTGCCATAAGCTATACTATTGTCCGATAGGTGTGCTTGCCTTATTCGTGATAATAGATAGTGTCTAGGTACGAACATAAAATTTAAAACTTATTACGAACATTAGCTATGAATGCTAAATATTTGGAAAGTGAAAGTATCGACAAAGTTGAGATATCCGAAAGCCCCGTATGAACCATAGGAACAGTATAGGATACATATGTCATGACATAGGAGTCTGGTATATGATATCGTATAAGACCATATATGGGACATTGACATTGATTTGAGATTTACGTGTAAGACCAAGTGTGGGACATCGACATCATATATGATTTCGTGTAAGACACTGTCTAGGATAGTGGCATCGATATTTGATTACATGTAAGACCACGTCTGGGACGTTGGCATTATACGAGCTTTTCGAGCTATCCGAGTATCCTTATTGATTCTGAATGGTTCAACGGGCATACTGAGATATGAATGATTATATGAATATGTATTCAACTCAGGTACATTTGAAATATATACAATGTATGAGAATGAAAAGTAAGTATATGTACAATTAGATATGTGATATAAGTATATGAGAATGGATGATGTTTATGTACAAATGATTAAAACAAGGGAGTTAGATGTGAATTATGAAATTGGTATATGAGATTTGCCATGGTTACTATGAATGAATTTGGTTATATTTGTTTTATGTGTTAAGTTTATTTGTTTATGGCTTACTGAGCTTTGAAAGCTTACTTGTGTGCATTTTTCCCTTGTTTTATAGATTAACGAAACTATGAAGAGCTCGAGGATCATCGAGGATCTTCATCATACTATCAAACAATATTTTGATGCTTTGATGATGTAAATATTAGTGTATGGAATGTATAGACTATAACTATTATAATATGTCTTGTGATGTGAAAATATTACCATGTGATATTGGTTGAATATGGTTAGGCTATGAACTTGTTTTGGCTCATGCTATGTGATGGAATATGATGTTTATAATGTGTTCATATATGGCCTAGTGAAATGGTCATTTTGGTAAGTTTTGTTGTGGATTTGGTAATTAAAATGATGAGTAAATGGTATGTTTTGAAATGGTTTATAATGAAATATGAGATATGTAGTTTTGGTATGAATAGGGTACATGGAATCGATATTTTTGAGTTGGAATTGTGTATGGAAATGAATGATGATGTTGTAGCATAAATGGTGCATGTTTTGGGGTTGAATTTGGCTGAAAATGTTGTGTGAATAATGCTTGGAGTTGGACTTGTTGGGATGACCCTTAAGGGTGGCAATTTGGCCTTGCAAATGACCTACTTTTGCCCATATAGGCAGGGACACGGGTGTGTGTCTCTACCGTGTTGCTCGAAGGCCACTTCAAATTGAGCCTGGACGCTCCATACGGCCTTGCACACAGGCATGTGGTAGGCCGTATGGCATAAGATAGTATACCCTAGAAGTTTTGACGTGCTTGAGTAGACGACCTAATGCATAGGCGTGTGGGCCACTTCGAAAGGGCACACGAGCTAACACACGGGCGTGTGGTTGGACGTGTGACCCAAGTTAGTATACTCTCTAGGTTTGCACACGGCCTGGCACACTAGTGTGTCCTTGGCCGTGTGACCTAAGTCAGTATGTATGCCCTATTTTGCCATGGCCTAGACACACGGCCGTGTCTAATGTCATGTGAGGCACACGTCCTGTTCACATGGGCGTGTGACCCCTATTACTTTGAATATTTTGAAGTTTTTAGGAAATTTTTGTATGTGTTTAGTCTAGTCCCAACCCCTTCCTAAAGCATGCTTAAGGTCTCGTAGACTTTCAAAAGGGACTTATTGATGATGTTCGATTATGATATGATTGTGATTATAACTATGTTAATGAAATGATAGTAAAAGTTCTAATATGTCCGGTAATACCTCTTAACCCTAGTCTGACAATGGATACAGGATAGGGGTGTTACATTTGGTTGGTATCAAAGTTACGGTTTAGTCGATTCTAAGACTAACATAGCATGTGTGAGTCTAGCTATACATGCCATATATTTGAATTGAGATAGTGTGATGAATCCTGACAAATGAATGTGTTTTTCATATAGTAATGAATCCCGAACAAGCCGTAGCTGAAGATGTTGAAAGCAATGTGCCTGCTCCCACTCAAGGGATAGTGCCATCCGAATCTAGACCTGTAACAAGTAGCCATGAGAGAGAGGCTAAGCAAGTCTTCTTCCAAATGATGAATGAGTGGTTCTCAGAATTTTTTCAAATGAATTCGGCTGCTCAACAACCTCTACTCCCTCCTAATCCCCCTCAGATTCCTGTGATGCCTCAAGTAATAGATCCAATCTGATTGAATAAACCTCCGATTGATAAAATCAGAAAATATGGGGCTAAAGAGTTTCGAGCCACTACTGATGATGATGTTGAGAGAGCTGAGTTTTGGCTCGAGAATATGAGTATTTGATGAATTATCTTGTACTCCAGATAAATGTGTTAAATGTGTCACTTCTTTGTTGAGAGATACAACTTACCAATGGTGGAAAACTCTAACCTCTATTATTCCGAGAGACCGAATCACTTGGGATTTCTTTTAAACTGAATTTTGAAAGAAATATATCAACCAGAGACTCATTGATCAGAAACGTAAAGAGATTCTTGAGCTGAAATAGGACCGTATGTTCGTTACAGAATACTAGCGATAGTTCGTTTAATTGAACCGATATGCACAAGAATGTGTCTCTATTGAAATAATATTATGTAAGAGATTCGAAGATGGTTTGAATAAAGGTATTCGTCTGTTAGTTGGAATTTTGGAAATAAAAGAATTTGTTGTGCTTGTTGACCGAGCCTGCAAAGCTGAAAAACTTGGGAAAGAGAAAAAAAAGTTGATTAAGAAGCTAGAGATGTGAGAAAGAGATCATCGAGTAAATCATTTGAGCCTGCATCAAAGAAATTCTGAGATGACTATAGCCGTTCAAAGGCTAATGTGGGGCATTTGAGTAGAGATTGTGCAAGATCACATTTGAGCTTCAGAGCTCTAGCTACTTCAGTTGCTAGTGTTGGAAATGTTTGATCTGATCGACCTGAGTGCAGGCGTTGTGGTAAAAGACATCCGGGAAATTGTAGATTGAACGATCAAGCTTGCTTTAAATGTGGATATTTGGACCATTTTATCTAAGAATGTCCCGAGTTTGTTGAGTAAAAGATTGCACAGAATCTAAGGTCGAGTGGCAGTACAGCTAAAGGTAGACCACCTAGAAATAAGGGAAATGTGAGTGGCAGTCAGAGAGCGACTAAAGATATAGCGATTCGATCCGAGGCTAGAGCACCTGCCAGAGCTTATGCCATTCGAGCTCGTGACGAAGCTTCATCTCATGATGTCATTACCGGTACTTTTACTCTTTACGATACCTCTATGATTGCATTGATAGATCTAGGGTCTACTCATTCATATATATGCATGAACTTAGTATCCGATAAGACTTTACCTGTAGAGTCTACTGAATTTGTAATTAGAGTATCGAACCCTTTAGGCAAAAGTGTTCTGGTTGACAAAGTATGCAAGAATTGTCCATTGATGTTTCAAGACATTTGTTTTCTGGCTGATCTGATGTAATTACCCTTCAATGAATTCAATATAATTTTGGGTATGGATTGGCTAGCATTGCATGATGCTATTGTGAATTGCAAACGAAAAACTATTAACTTGATATGCAAGAATAACTAGATAATCCGAATTGAGTCCCGTGATTTGAATGGAATACCAGTTGTAATATTAGTAATGAAAGCTCAGAGTTATGTGAATAAGGGTTGTGAAGCTTATTTCGCATATGTGATTGATACAAAAATGATTGAAAAGATAATAGAATCAGTGCCTGTTGTTTGTGAGTTCCCAGATATGTTTCTTGAAGAATTACCGGGATTACCACCGATCTGAGAGGTTGTGTTTGGCATTGAGCTAATGTCAGGAACAACTCTGATATCAATAGCTCCGTATAGAATGGCTCTGACCGAGGTAAAAGAATTAAAATCTCATTTGCAAGAGTTGACAGATAGAGGATTTGCACGATCGAGTTTCTCACCTTCGGGTGCTCTTGTTCTATTTCTAAAAAAGAAAGATGGCATGATGAGGATGTGTATTGACTATCGTCAGTTGAATAAAGTGACTACTAAGAACAAATATCCTTTGCCTAGAATTGATGATTTGTTTAATCAGTTGAAAGAAGCTACTGTGTTTTCAAAGATAGATTTGAGATCGGGCCATTATCAATTGCATGTAAAAGATTCATACATTCCGAAAACTGCTTTCAGAACGAGGTACGGGCAATATGAATTTCTAGTCATGCCTTTAAGACTAACGAATGCTCCTACTGTCTTTATCGATTTGATGAACAGAATTTTCATATTGTATTTAGATTGATTTGTTGTTGTATTCATTAACGACATTTTGATTTATTCGCATGATGAAATTAAGCATGCTAAACATTTAAGAATTGTGTTACAGACTCTGCATGATAAACAATTGTATGCAAAGTTTAGTAAATGGGAGTTCTGGTTGCGCGAAGTTGGTTTTCTGGGGCATATTGTGTCAGCATCTATTATCCGAATTGATTCGAGCAAGATTTCAGCTATTTTGGAATGGCAGCCTCCGAGAAATGTATCTGAAGTCCGCAGTTTTTTGGGACTTGCTGATTATTACCGAAAATTTGTAAAAGGCTTTTCGATGATTCCAACCCCGTTGACTAGATTGCTTCAGAAAGATGTGAAACTCGAATGGTCTGAAAAGTGTCAGAAAAGCTTTGATCAGTTGAAAGCCCTTTTGACTGAAGCTCCAGTTTTGGTATAGCCAGAATCGGACAAAGAGGTCGTGATTTATAGTGATGATTCATTGAACTGCCTTGGTTGTGTTCTGATGCAAGAAGGCAAAGTTATAGCCTATGCTTCGAGACAATTGAAGCCACACGTGAAGAATTATTCAACGCACGATCTTGAATTAGCAGCTATTGTATTTGCTTGGAAAATTTGGTGTCACTATCTTTTTGATAAGAAATGTCACGGGTATTCAGATCATAAAAGTCTAAAATATTTGATGTGTAATAGCCTGAATTAGGGCCTAAATGGAACGGTGGTTTTGGGACCATGAATCCGACAGAGAAAAATTTATTCTGATAAAGTTTTAATGGCCTATTATGTGATTGATTGCATAAGTAAAAATTTAGAAAATAAAATTTATCGATAAAATGCCTGATTGAGTGATAGGACTAAATTGCAAAAATTTTAAAATATGTGTTCTAGAAGCATTTAGAGTGTAATTGAATTGAATTCATGAATTAGGAGTCCTTATTTAGCAATTAGACCATTTTATGGCATGATGGACCAAAATACCCATGGAATGAAAAATTTGTAAAGAAGGCCATTAAGGGCATTTTGGTCATTTCGGTATTAAATGAAATAAAAAGGGAAAAATAAGCCAAAAATGTGTCCATCTTCTACCTTGTATAGTCGAAACTTTAGGGGACTCCATAACTAGGGTTTTTCAACTTTTTAGGCTCCAAGTAAGTGACTCCTAACCCCGTTTTTCATGACCTTCGTATTTTTGAGATCCACGTACCTTGACCTAGCTTTCTATACCACTATTTTAAGCTAGGGTTCATGTTCAAAATTTTACCCATTTGTATCATGAAAGCATTTTGATGTTTATTGGTAGAAAATTAAAGTTTAATGTGTATTAAACAACTTTTGCTAAGTGATTTTTCATGAAAATGCAATTACGGACAAAAATGCAAAAGTTGTAAAATGTGCATAAATTGTGAAACGTTGAGAATTGTGGGCTATTATAAGAGAGAAATAGGGTCGATTAGGCTTAGGAATGTAGAAAAATAGATACATTTTATTTTATGAGCCTAGGGACTAAAGTGTAAAAATAGACAAAGTTAGGGGTAAAATGGTAAAAATTACCATAGCATGATTTTGTGTCCAATTGAGTAATATATGTATAAGCTAAACTTGATGTTATAGATCAAAAACGACGTGAAATTGACCTTGACTATGGAAAAGGCAAGGTATCAGACTAAATCGAAAAGATTTGTATTATTGCACTGAGGTAAGTCCTATATGTAAATAATGAGTTATTATTAATCATTAAGTTTAGTTATATTAATTATTTTGAAATTCTAAAATTTTATATCAAACTATCAAATATGTGATGAAATAAAATCGATAAGTAAAGAAAAGTCCCGGTTGAACCTTAGGAATCATTAGTATATGGGTGACATGTCACTATGAAACCATTGACTGTTATCGATTGTTTATGTGATTTCAGGTGCTGGTCTAGTTCAACTACTAGTGGCTAGGTAATCCTGCCTTTGTTGCGGATGCCTGTCAGCTTGTGTGAGCAACACTGAGTAGTATCGACTACGCTGTCAGCTTGTGTGAGCAGACCCGAGAATAGCTCATTATTGATCCCTTATGTGATAAGTGGTAGCTTCGGTTACGTATTAGTGGTAGCTTAAGCTACATTATGTGTGTCACTTGTGCCTTATTCCATGTATCATTTAGTATTCCAGGTGGTTCATCGGGTTATTCGAATCGATTTGATAAAATGTGATTGCATGTAAAAAGATTTGACCGTATGTTTAATAATGTGTAAGTGCAGGTTATATGAAAACTATCATGTGTGCTAATGCTTAATGTATTTATTGAATCATGTGGTAAGATCACATGAGTAAGGGATAATTCCCAAACTTAATTATGTAATAGGAAAACTTATTTTCCATTTGCTATGTCCATTTAGTTTAAATGCTCATTAATTTTGCATATAGACTTACTAAGCTTTATATCTTCCCCTTCTCTTTTCCTTTCCCTTATAGGTTCGTCAAGCTAGTCCGAGGTTCGGTGATCATCGGGATTCCATCAACACTATCAACAATCATTTTAGGTATTTGATTATGAACTTTAAATATTATGGCATGTATAGGTGGTCTATTGTTTTGGTTAGGTGTCATAGTTCTTTTGGGTCTATTTGTTGATAGTGGTGTTTTGGTACATTGGCATGAGAAATGAGCAATGAATGGTTAAGTCATATTTTGTCAAAAATGTTGTAATCTACTAATGTGCAAGCTTTCCTAGTATGAGTAAAATGTGTGTGGATGCACAAGTTTGACAATGCTAGATAAAGTTAGGGTGTGGATGGCTTAACATGTATGTTTTAATGAGTTTTGATGTTATAATGTGAATTGGAAAAATTGGTTGATATTGGTTTGTGTTTCAGGTAATTGGCTTGAAAAATAGCATATAATTGTCCACACGGGTGTATGTCTAGGCCGTGTGTGACACATGGCCAGCCCACGGGCATGTTGATAGGTCGTGTGTCCCTTGCACCTGAAATTATGCAAATTAAATTTTTTGTAGCAAACATGTAGGGTGGAGATACGGTCGTGTGTCTTGACCATGTGATAGACACGGCCTAGCCCACGGGCGTGTGGCTTGGCTGTGTGACGAAAACTTCGCAATGACATCATAAACAGAATACCCTAATTTTTCACATGGGATGAGGACACGGGCATGTTCTCGGCCGTGTGAAAACCCCTGTAGGTTTAAAATGGAAAATAATTTCGCACGGGCTAAGGACATGAGCATGTGCGACCACACGGCCTGCCCACATGGGCTTGTCCCTATCCCACACGGGCATGTACCCTGTTTTGAGTCAAATTTTCATAAGTGTTTAAAAAGTTTCGGTTTGGTCCCGGGTCATACCCAATGTGTCGTTCAAGCCTTGTAGGCCCATAAAGTGGATGTTATGTGTATGAATGAAAAATTTTTAAATTTTACGTGAAATTTATGCATTGAAATCAAATGATTGTGCGAGTGTATGTTTGGTAATGCCTTGTACTCGTGTTTGGTGACAGTTACAGGTGAGGGGCATTACATTTAGTGGTATCAGAGTTATGGTTTAGTCGATCTTCGGACTAACATAGCAAGTATGAGAGTCAATTGTGAATATTAATAGTGTGATGGTTTCTAATCTTTAAATTGTGTTTTCATATAGTAAATGGATCTTGACCCGGCAATAGCTGACAACTTTGAAAGTAACGCGTCGGCTCCCGCTCAAGGGACCGTGCCACCCGAGAGTAGGAATGTTGAATCTAGCAAGGGAGAAGAGGCTCAAGAGACCTTTCTCCATAGAATGAGTGAGTGGTATACAGAGTTCATTCGGGTGAACCCAAATGCTTAATCTTCCCCACCTTTTCCCATCCCTCAACCAATTTTGGTAGCCCCACAAGGTGCGAAAATGGCAAGACTAAGTAAGCCCCTTGTTGACAAGATTCGTAAATATGGGGTCGAAGAATTTAGAGCCAGTGTTGATGATGGCCCCGAGACGGCAGAATTTTGGTTAGAGTACACAATTTGAGTATTTGAAGAACTCTCCTGCACACCTAAGGAGTGTTTAAAGTGTGCCGTCTTACTTCTGAGAGACTCAGCGTATCAGTGGTGGAAAATGCTAGTCGCGGTAGTGCCTACCAAAAGAGTTACTTGGGACTTCTTCCAAGTGGAATTTCAGAAAAAGTATATAAGTCAGTGTTTCATGAATCAAAAGCGAAAAGAGTTTTTAAAGTTGAAACAAGGCCGCATGACTGTGTCCGAGTATGAGCGAGAATTCGTCCAACTTAGTAAGTACGCTTGGGAATGTGTTTCTACAGAAGAAATTATGTGTAAGAGGTTTGAGGACGGCCTAAATGAAAACGTTAAGATATATGTGGGAATTTTTAAATTGAAGGAATTTGTTTTGTTAGTTGATCAGGTATGCAAAGTTGAGAAATTTTGCAAGGAAAAGAGGAAAGCCAAATTGGAGGCTAAGGATGTAAAGAAGAGATCGATGAGTAAGTCCTTCCAACCGTCATCAATGAAAGTGAGAAATGTGCCAAACTGTTCCACTGTTTTAGCTGGAAATCCAAGTAGAACTCGTGGGAGGCAAAATACGGGTTCTAAGGCTCAGACTACTACGGTAGTTAGCGTTGGCAATGTCAAGCCAAGTAACCTTGGATGTCAATGCTGTGGAAAAAGCCATCCCGGTGAGTATTGGATGGTCACCGAGGTTTGCTTCAAATGTGGCTCCCAAGACCACTTCATCAAAAACTGTCCGAAGATGGTAATAAAAGAAACTACTTAGAGCACTAAACCGAGCAATGTACCCGCTAGAGGGAGGGCTATCAGAAATGTGAAAGAGGGAGCTAGTAGCAGAGGCATAGCTAGAGATTTAGCTGCAAGATCAGAGGCTAGAGCGCCTGCAAGAACCTATGCTATTCGTGCCCGAGAGGAGGCATCATCCCTTGATGTGATCACTGGTACATTTGCATGAAATTAGTGAATGATATGAAATTTCTTATAGAGCTAACCGAGTTTATGATTAAGGTGTCAAGCCCTCTAGGCAAATGTGTGTTGATTGGCAAGATTTGTAAGGATTGTCCTCCAGTGATCCGAGGTCACTGTTTCCTAGCCAATCTAATGCTATTTCCATTTGATGAGTTTGATGCCATTTTGGGCATGGATTGGATATCGATGCATGATGCTAAAGTAAATTGTAGATAGAAGGTGATTGGGCTAAAATGTGAAAATGGTGAAATCCTCTAGGTTGAAATAGATGAGTCTAGCGAGTTGCCTACTTTGATTTCGACAGTGGCTGCTTAGAAGTATTTGAAAAATGGTTGTGAAGCGTATTTGGCTTATGCATTGAATACAAAAGAATCTAAATTGAAAGTGGAGTTAGTGCTAGTGGTTTGTGAGTTCCCTGGTGTATTTCCTGAGGAATTGCCGAGTATACCTCCTGTTACAGAAATTGAGTTTGCTATTGACTTGTTTTCGGGGACTACCCTGATATCTATAGCTCCTTATAGAATGGCTACGACTGAGCTAAAAGAGTTAAAAGTACAGCTACAAGAGTTGACAGATAAAGGGTTTGCATGGCCAAGTTTTTCTCCCTAAGGTGCTCGAGTATTGTTTGTGAAGAAAAAGGATGAGTCGATGAGACTTTGTATCGATTATAGACAACTCAACAAGGTGACAATAAAGAACAAGTACCCTTTACCAAGAATTGATGATCTATTTGACCAATTGAGAGGAGCTACAGTATTCTCCAAGATAGATTTGAGATCCGGGTACTACAAGTTATGGGTGAAAGAATCTGATGTGTCAAAAACTGCTTTTAGAACAGGGTACGGACACTATGAGTGGTATTTATGGATTTAATGAATCGAATTTTTAGGCCGTACTTGGATAAGTTTGTAATGGTCTTCATTGATGACATTCTAATTTATTCTCGTGATGAAAATGAGCATGCTGAACATTTGAAGACAGTTTTACAAATTTTGGAGATAAATAGTTGTATGCAAAATTTAGAAAAAGTGAGTTTTGGCTCAGTAAAGTTGGGTTTTTGGGTCACAATGTTTTAAGAGATGGCATTCAAGTGGATCCGAGTAAGATCTCGACAATAGTGGATTGGAGGCCACCGAAAATGTATCAGAAGTTAGAAGTTTTTTTGGGTTTGGCTAGTTACTATCGGCACTTCGTAAAAGGATTTTCAATGATTGCTTCTCCGATGACCAAGTTGCTGCAAAAAGATGTTAAGTTTGAGTAGACGGAGAAGAGTCAACAAAGTTTTGAGAAGTTAAAGGTGGTGTTGACAGAAGCGCCAGTGTTAGTGCAACCTGAGTCTGGTAAGGAATTTGTGATTTACAGTGATATGTCCCTAAATGGCCTTAGATGCGTATTGATGCAAGAAGATAAGGTGGTGGCGTATGCTTCGAGACAACTGAAGCCGCATGAAAGAAACTATCCTACACATGACTTGGAGTTAGTCGCCATTATCTTTGCTTTGAAGATTCGGCGACATTATTTGTATGGTGAGAAGTGTCGTATCTTTATCGACCATAAAAGTTTGAAGTACTTAATGTCACAAAAAGATTTGAACTTGTGGCAACGAAGATGGCTCGAGTTATTGAAAGATTACGAGTTAGTGATCGACTACCATTCAGGAAAGGCGAATGTTGTTGTCGATGCTTTGAGTAGAAAATCTCTATTTGCCTTGAGAGCATTGAACAGGAGATTTACCTTATCTGATGATTGCTCAATTCTGGCTGAGCTGAGAGCTAGGCCATCGTTTATCCAACAAATTTATGATGCTCAAAAGGATGATAGAGAGTTGCAAGCAAAAGGGACTCAATGTCAAAAGAATGGTGAGACTGATTTTTACATTGGTTCGAATGATTGTTTGATGTTTCGAGATAGGATATGTGTACTGAAAAATGTTGAGTTGATTTGAAGTATTCTACATGAAGCTTATAATGGTTGTTTGTCTATCCATCCGGGTAGTGCAAAGATGTACAACGATTTGAAGAGATTGTATTGGTGCCCGATATGAAAAGAGATGTTTTTGAGTTTGTGTCAAAGTGCTTAGCTTGTCAACAAGTGAAAGTTAAACATCAGGTGCCTTCTGGTTTGTTTCAACCAATAATGGTTCCTGAATGGAAATGGGACCGAATCACTGTAGATTTTGTTATGGGTTTGCCTTTAACCCCTAAAAAGAAAGATGCAGTTTGGGTCGTTGTTGATCGATTGATGAAATTGGCTCATTTCATTCCGGTACGTATGAATTTTTCACTTGATAAGCTAGCTGAATTGTACATTGCCGAAATTGTAAGATTGGACGAAGTACCGACTTCTATCATTTCAGATAGAGATTCGAGATTTACCTCAAGGTTTTGGAAAAAGTTGCAAGAAGCCTTAGGTACCAAATTGAGTTTTAGTACCGCCTTTCATCCATAAATCGACGGTCAATCTGAATGAGTGATTCAGATCCTTGAAGATATGCTTCGAGGCTATGTTCTAGAATTTGCAGGTGGTTGGGAAAAGTATCTACCATTAGTAGAATTTGCTTACAATAATAACTTTCAATCGAGCATCAAAATGGCACCGTATGAGGCATTGTATGGTCGCAAATGTCAGACTCCATTGTATTGGACTGAGCTTAGTGAAAAGCAAATTCATGGGATTGACTTGATTAAAGAGACAGAAGAGAAAGTGAAGATAATCTGTGATTGTTTAAGAGCTGCTTCAGACCGACAAAAGTCTTATGCGAATTTGAAGAGAAAGGAGATTGAATTTTAAGTGGGTGATAAAGTGTTTTTGAAAGTGTCTCCTTGGCAAAATATCTTGAGATTCGATCGGCAAGGTAAATTGAGTCTACGATTCATCGGACCGTATGAAATTGTAGCAAGAATTTGACTAGTAGCATATCGATTAGCTCTACCGATAGAGTTAGAAAAGATTCACAACGTATTTCATGTATCGATGCTACGGCGCTATCGTTCTAATCCGTCACATGTGATCTCACAAACCGAAGTGGAAATTCAACCGGATATGTCATATAGTGAAGAACCAACCCAGATCTTAGCTCGAGTAGTGAAACAGTTAAGGAACAAAAGTGTAGCCTTGGTAAAAGTATTATGTCAAAAACATAGAGTGGAAAAGGCTACGTGGGAGTCAGAGGGGACCATGAAGAAATAATACCCACATCTCTTCACTGGTAAGATTTTCGGGGACAAAAATCCCTTCAGGGGGAGAGTTGTAACAGCCCGACTTAGGGCCTAAATGAAACAGTGGTTTCGGGAGCTCGAATCTGACATAGAAAAATTTATTTCGATAAAGTTTTAATGGCCTATTGTGCAATTGATTGCATAAATAAAATTTAGTAAATAAGTTTTATCGATAAAGTGCCTGCTTGAATGATAGGACTAAATTGCAAAAATTTCAAAATATGTGTTCTAGAAGCATTTAGAGTGTAATTCAATTGAATTCATAAATTAGGAGTCCTTATTTAGCAATTAAACCATTTTATGGCATGATGGACAAAAATGCCCATGAAAGGAAAAATTTGAAAAGAAGGCCATTAAGGGCATTTTGGTCATTTCGGTATTAAATGAAATAAAAAGGGAAAATAAGCCAAAAATGTGTCCAACTTCTACCTTGTATAGCCGAAACTTTGGGGGACTCCATTGTTAGGGTTTTTCAACTTTTCAAGCTCCAAGTAAGTGACTCCTAGCCCTGTTTTTCATGTTTTTCGTATTTTTGAGATCCTCGTTCCTTGACCTAGCTTTCTATACCACTATTTTAAGCTAGGGTTCATGTTCAAAAATTCACCCATGTGTGTCATGAAAGAATTTTGATGTTTATTGGTAGAAATGAAAGTTTAATGTGTATTAAATAATTTTTGCTAAGTGATTTTTCATGAAAATGCAATTAGGGACAAAAATGCAAAAGTTGTAAAATATGTGCATAAATTGTGAAACATTGAGAATTGTGGGCTATTATAAGAGAGAAATAGGGTTGGCTAGGCTTGGGAATGTAGAAAAATAGATACATTTCATTTTACGAGCTTAGGGACTAAAGTGTAAAAATTGACAAAGTTAGGGGTAAAGAAGTAAAAATTACCACAGGATGATTTTGTGTCCAATTGAGTAATCTATGTATTGAATAAGTTAAATTTGATGTTATAGATCAAGAACGACGTGAAATCGACCTTGACCGTGGAAAAGGCAAGGTATCAGACTAAATCGAAAAGATTTACATTATTGCATCGATGTAAGCCCTATATGTAAATAATGAGTTATTATTAATCATTAAGTTTAATTATATTAATTATTTTGAAATTATAAAATTTTATATCAGACTATCGAATATGTGATGAAATAAAACTAATAAGTAAAGAAAAGTCCCGATTGAACCTTAGAAATCATTAGGATACGAGTGACATGTCACTAGGAAACCATTGACTGTTATCGATTGTTTATGTGATTCTAGGTACTGGTCTAGTTCGACTACCAGTGGCTATGTAATCCTGCATTTGCTGCAGATACCTGTCAGCTTGTGTGAGCAACACTAAGTAGTATCGACTATACCATCAGCTTGTGTAAGTAGACCCGAGAATAGCTCATTATTGAGCCCTTATGTGATAAGTGGTAGCTTCGGCTACATATTAGTGGTAGCTTCGACTACATTATGTGTGGCACTTGTGCCTTATTCTGTGTATCCTTTAGTATTCCAGGTGGTTCATCGAGTTATTCGAATCGATTTGATAAAATGTGATTGCATGTAAAAAGATTTGACTGTATGTTTAAGAATGTGTATGTGTAGGTTATATGAAAGCTATCATGTGTTCTAAGTGCTTAATGTGATAGGAAAACTTAATTATGTGATAGGAAAACTTATTTTCCATTTGCTATGTCCATTTAGTTTAAATGCTCATTAATTTTGCATATAGACTTACTAAGCTTTATAGCTTACCCCTTCTCTTTTCCCTTCCCTTAGAGGTTTGTCAAGCTATTCCAAGGTTCGGTGATCATCGGGATTCCTTCAACACTATCAACAATCATTTTGGGTATTTGACTATGAACTTTGAATATTATTACTTGTATAGGTGGTTTATTGTTTTGGTTATGTGTCATAGTTCTTTTGGGTCCGTTTGTTGATAGTGGTGTTTTGGTACATTGGCCATGAGAAATGAGCCATGAATGGTTAAATCATATTTTGTCAAAAATGTTGTAATCTACTAATGTGCAAGCTTGCCTAGTATGAGTAAAATGTGTGTGGATGCACAAGTTTGACGATGCTAGATAAAGTTAGGGTGTGGATGGCTTAACATGTATGTTTTGATGAGTTTTGATGTTATAATGTGAATTAGAAAAATTGGTTGATATTGGTTTCTGTTTCAGGGTGGTAGTTGGCTTGGAAAATAACCTATAATTGTCCACACGGGTAGACACACGGGCAGACACACGGGCATGTATCTAGGTCGTGTGTGACACACGGCCAGCCCACGGGCATGTTGATAGGCCGTGTGTCCCCTGCACCCGAAATTATGAAAATTAAATGTTTTATAATAAACAAACGGGTGGAGACACGATCATGTGTCTCTACCGTATGATAGACACAGCCTAGCCCACAGGCGTGTGGCTTGGCTGTGTGACGAAAACTTCACGATGACATCATAAATAGAATACCCTAGTTTTTCACATGGGGTGAGGACACGGGCATGTGCTTGGCCGTGTGAAAACACTTGTAGGTTCGAAAGAAAAAATAATTTTGTATGGGCTAGGGACATGGGCATGTACGGCCACACGGGCGTGTCCCTATCCCACACGGGCATGTGCCCTGTTTTGAGTCAAATTTTCATATGTGTTCGATAAGTTTCGGTTTGGTCCTAGATCATACCCAATGTGTTGTTTGGGCCTTGTAGGCCCATAAAGTGGATGTTATGCGTATGAATGAAACAGTTTTAAGTTTTACGCGAAATTTATGCATCGAAATCAAATGATCGTATGAGTGTATGTTCGGTAATGCCTTGTACCTATGTCTGGTGACGGTTATTGGTGAGGGGCGTTACATGATGACTCAGAAAGATTTAACTTTGCAACAGAGAAGATGGTTAGAACTGTTAAAAGACTACGAACTTATGGTTGATTACCATCCTGTAAAAGCAAATGTTGTTATTGATGCTTTGAGTCGAAAATCGTTATTTGCTCTACGTACAATGAATGCTCATTTAGTTCTGTCTGATGATGGTTTAGTTTTAGCTGAGTTGAAAGCGAGACCGTTGTTTCTACAGCAAATTTGTGATGCCCAGAAAGTTGATAATGAGATAATAGCAAAACGAGCTCAGTGTGATTCGAACCTTAGAGTTTCGGATTGATGTTGATAATTGCTTATGATTCTGAGATTAAATTTGTGTTCCAAGAAATCCGAAGTTCATTCAAATGATTTTAAATGATTTTAACAGTCGTTTATCTGTTCATCCAGGAAGCACGAAAATGTATAATGATTTGAAACAACTTTACTGGTCGCCTGGTATGAAAAGAGATATCTCTGACTTTGTTTCGAAATGGTTAATATGTCAGCAAGTTAAAGTTGAACATCTGGTGCTATCCGCTTTGTTACAACCGATTATAATCATTGAGTGCAAATGTGATAGAGTGAGATGGATTTTTTTTGGGTTTTCCCTTAACTCCGAAAAAGAAAGATGCGATCTGGGTTGTGGTTGACAGATTGTCGAAGTCAGCTCATTTTATTCCGGTAAGAACAGATTATTTGCTTGATAAGTTGGTAGAGTTATACATTTCAGAGATTGTGAGGTTGCACGAGGTGCCATTATCTATTGTATCGGATAGAGATCTGAGATTCACTTTGCGTTATTAGAAGAAACTGCAAGAGGCATTAGGTATGAAATTGCATTTCACTACTGCTTTCCACCCACAGACGGATGGTCAATCTAAACGGATTATTTAGATACCCGAGGATATGTTGAGATGCTGCATTCTTGAGTTTGAAGGTACGTGGAAACAGTATTTGCCATTTGTAGTAGGCCTAATTTTCCCGGGCCCAAAACCAAATAAATAAATAAAAGTCCAAAATTAACAGTCCAATTTATTACAAGGCCCAACATGGCCCAAAACTCCAACCCAAACTAAAACCCGAAACCCAAGCCCAACACAAAAACAAAAGCAAAAAATCCCTAGGGTTCCTCTTGCACCGCAACAGCCTCCAGTGCCGCATCCCATGTTAGCACCTCCGTAGCCCGCTCCACGTCACCATCACTGTACCTGCAAACCAAACAAAAAAGAACACAACAGCAAGCGAAGAAAAAATGAAAAACTTTGTATTTTTTCTTTCTCGGCTATAAAAAGCCACCACAAACGAGTTGTAATTTTTTACAAGATATTGAATACAAAAATATTTCACAGAGATTCAAACACAAAAAAGCAAATCGAAACAAAGGCTAACGAATGTGTTTTTTTTTTCTTTTAATATCTTTTATTTTCTATCCTTTTTCATTCTTTTTTTAAAGAAATAAATAAAAAAATCAAAAGAGGCCGAATCTCACCTTTTTTACATTTGCGCCACCATGGGAGGCCGAGGTTTGTAGTTTCTGATGAAAAACGACGCCCTTAGGCACAGGAAGTCGAAAAAACCAAAAAAAATGGGACCTTTTTGTTTTCTAGACACCGTGGAAGGCAGCACTGTCGCCGGCGACCGGCGGCCACCACGGTGGTCCGGTGACCGAAACCTAAACCGGACTAGAGGGCCTCAAGAGAAAGGGGAGCTTTTTTCAGATTTTTTTTCTTGTTTTGAAGGTTAAAATGAATTTTGTTGTAAAAACTTTTAACTTTTATAAGCGCATAAAACGATGCCGTTTTGGTGCTAGTACGCATAGGCCAAAACAGCATTGTTTTAGGCCTCTGACCTGAGACGTGACCCGCTCCAGCCTTAGGATCCACGTGTTTTTTACAGAAGGGCTAATTGCACCTTTAGCCTTTCCGCTTTTTAATCATTTCGAAATTAGGTTTTTCTTTATTTTTAATTTTTACCCTATACTTTATTTCAATCACATTTTAGTCCTCATAGAAACGACTTCATTTTGGAGGAGAAGGGAGAATTCCCCTTTTAGTCCCTCCGTATTATTCGCGTGTTCGGTTAAGTCCTCCCCTTTCCTTTTTATTTCAAAGTTGCCCCAAATTTTTGTTTCAAAATTCAATTTAGTCCTTTCTTTGTTATTTTTGTTATTTTATTATTAAATTAATTAGTGTAATATTATTGTTATACTTTCTCTTTTGTATTTACTTATTTGTTTTATTATCATATTACTAAATTAATTAGTTTTGCAATATTATTGCTATTATTATTATTCTTTTTATATATATTTGTTTACCTAAATTATATATATATATATATCTTATTTCATTATTTATCTATTTATATCCTTTGATATAATTTTAAAACTATTTTATTTTTCTTTAAATTTAGTCCTTTTTTTTCATTATTTCACAAACTACTTTCTTCAATATCTTTTTATGTATTTATGTATTTATTCAGTTGTCCTATTTTTTTTTTTAAATTGGATTTTTCTTGATTGATGCCTATTTTATTTGTATTGTTACTATTTATTTTATTATTCATTTATTTTTCTCTAATTGTTAATCTTAGTGTTAAATTGATGTATGTTACATTATTATTGCCATTATGTACTATTAATCCTTTATTAGTACACTCATATTGTTATCATTCATTAGCATAATATTTTATTCACATACATTTTTTAAATATTATATAAGTTTTCACCTAAATTCATAAAAAAGGAAAATTTTTGAAAAAAAAAGCAATGCCTGGTATTTGGGAGATTCGAGAAAACATACCCTAACTTACGGGATTTCGATTTTCTTGTTGAACCTAAATAACCAAATATCCTTTTAAATTTAAAATATATGGATTTTAAATAAAAATAAAGGCAACATTCCGCGTTTAGAAACTCGAGAAAGTCGTGCCCTAACTTACGAGGTTTTGATTTTCCTCGTTGGATCTAAATAATTGAATATCCTTTTAAAAATCGAAGTACAGATTTTAAAATAAAACAATTAAAAGGCAAGCTTATTTTCGGGGGTTCAAATGTCGTGTCCTAATTTATGAGATGTGACATTTTGACATCTCGAGACAAGAGGGCATTTAATGCTCGTTTCAATTTATTCAAACATTTTTTTAATCAACATTAGTAAAAAATGGATCATATTTTAAATTCTTTTTGAGTTTTCAACTTTCGACTTTTAGACATTAATTAATCAATTAGGTACCAATTTTGGGTGTTACGAGGGTGCTAATCCTTCCTCGTACGTAACCGACTCCCAAACCCATTCTCTCAAATTTCGTAGACCAAAATTGTTGTTTTAGTAAATCAAAAAGTTTTATTAAAATGACCAAATTACGAGGTGATCCGATGACACCTCATAAAAAAAGGATTGGTGGCGACTCCCATTGTTTGCTTTCTTAAAATAAAAGCCAACCCATTTTCAAAAAAAGGGTGGTTTCAATAGCTTGACGACTCCACTGGACACACCATAATAGAATCAAGCCGTAAATTGGTTATTTTCTATCTTCTTGTCAAAAATTGAAAATTTGATTTAAATTTACAATCCTTTCATTGCATTTCATCAGTCTTTGTTACGATTTTCATCATTTGTTCATGTTTGCTCTTTGATTCGAGTCTCTTGGTATATTTCTGTATATTGCATTGCATAACCTATCGATTATGCCCTTTTAAGTGGGAGTGAGAAACTATTCCTTCGTGAGGTCTTCACCTTCGTATAGGTTAGTGGATTGCTTTTAGAATACATTTGTACCTATATCTTCGTGAGATTTTCATATCCGTATAGCCACAGGGAAATGTATTCCCCTAAACTGAACTCAGTCCGTATGAGCCTATAATGGGTGAGGATCAAGGAATCTACCAGTTCGGGTACCTTTACTTTAGAACCAAACTGCATATAGTAAGCCCAAAAAGCCTACCCTAGGTAGAACCACACCAAACCCCTAGAGGTCATCCAAATAAGTGCTCTATTTGTTATTTATGTATTTGTACTGACATGTTTTGTTTTGTTTTGGTGATGATTGCATTGCATTTTCGTCATAGAAAAGAGGTGTTGATTCACGTTCAATTGCTAAATAGAGAGCTTGTCATGGAAAATGGATTTCATGATAAAGTAGAATACAATACGGTCGTTCGAGTACAATGAGAGAAAGGTGATAGTCTGTGGAGGAATACATGACTTCGCTTTGTTTCCCGAGGATTCAAGCCGACAAAGATTATTCAAAAGCCGTCAACGTCTCGACTTTCTTAAAGAATCTAATGAGTATCACGGGGATGAGTGAACAATGGGTTACAACCCGGATCAAAGCAAAAAAGAGCTAGTAGAGGCATCCATTGGAAAGTTTGCGAGATTTGATCTTAACATCTGGACATAAAGGAAAAGATCGATGTCTTTGCCTGGATTATGAGGGCGAGGCCGTATATGTATCCGTTTTATGTAAATAAATTTGCTCTCTAGAAAAGTTGTTCTAATAGAATTGAATCAGAATCAATGCCTCTTTTTGCATTCATTTCATGCATTAGCATTATATTGCATTATATGCAATAAAACTCACAAAAGACCTTAAAATCATGGCAGTTACCCTGGAATATCGTTACAGTACACGAGGAAAAACTAAAGCAATAGACCAAAGGTTGAAGAGATTAGAGCAAATATAGATATAGATGCAAGAGCAATTGGCTAAAATTCAATAAGATATGAGGGATCAGATGCTAGAATTCCAAGAAAATATGATTAGCCAATTAACCCAGTTTCTAGCTAGAGGGTTAGAAAAAGGAAAGAGCCTTGTGGTTAATTTCAGAGACAATAACAAGGACCCTACTTATCATTCAGGCTTTACCCTAACAAACACCCAAGCACAACCAATCGCGTATCCATAAAGGGTGTCCCTTAACATCAGACCCCAATATCAGACTGGTACCTCGGCACTGTTGAACTTCCCGACGGGTTCAGGCTCTACTCTGGGGGATAATCCAATCAATCTTGTTGTCCTTAATTTGGATGATCCAGTGGAAACAAAAAAGGCGAGAGTGGAGCTTCCAAAATAATTTGAAGATCGTTACAAATGAAAAAGATGAGAGTGAAGCTCCCAAATCAATACTTTAAAGGCCTTGAGGAAGAAGGAAAATGAGGTGAATAATGAGAATATGTATAACAAAGGCTATTTAAAGCCGATTACCGTAAGCCAGCCAAGGACGAAAACTACTAGCCATTAAGTCCCCCCAAGGCAAGAATCCAATCCAAGACTGAACTCAGAAAAACTCTGGTTCACGCCCATCCCAATCACGTATAGGGAGTTGTATCAAAGTTTGTTTGACGCACATATAGTATCCTCTTTCTACCTAAAACCTATGCAGTCTCCGTTCCCCAAATGGTACGACGCGAATGCCCAATGTGAGTACCACGCGAGAATCATAGGACACTCGATCAAGAACTACACCGCTTTCAAAAAGTTAATCGAAAGACTCATCAAAATGGGTATTGTGAAATTCGATGATCCATCTAGTGTAGAAAATCCATTACCCAACCATTAAGATAAAGGGGTAAATGCAATAATCGAGAATGCGGGGAAGAAAATCAAGATGAATATAGCAGAAGTGAAAACCCCACTGAGAGGGGTTTGGAAGAAAATGGTAGAAGGAGGATTAATCACACAAGATTTAGGGGAAAACCCTAGAGAAGCAAAGAACTACTGTGAGTTCTATGATGAAGAGGGTCATAAGATTCAAAAGTGCAATGAATTTAGAGCCCTAGTGCAAGGCCTGATGGATAACAAGGAACTAGAATTCTTTGAATATATTGAAGGCCTAGTAGGAATGTTTGGAAATTGGAGCATCAATGCTATATTTGAAGAAGGAATTGGAAGAGAAATTTATCGGGCATTTGCCCTTATGAGCCTAGAAGTGTTCTAAATAATTGGACTGTGGAAGAGATTCCTGTAGCTTTTAGAGCTGATTCAGAGTAATGTTTAAAACACACTTGTTGCTTTAAATACATTTGTTGCTTTAAGCTTAGAAAAAATAAGAATCCTTTTGTGAAATAGGCTCATGTCCAACATCTTTATTTCTAATGAAAAATGCATTTTTGTGTCTCACCTTGAGCAACATCCTTCATTTCATTCATATTCATACCACATAAATAAATGTTCTTAAATACATATTTTTTAGAATATTCCTTCGTACCTACAATAGGTCTCCAGATATCAACAACATGAGTGACGCTGCTACTGACCCAAAATCTCCTTTTAAGTGAGACGTGTGTCTAGAGGAACCTCGAGACATTGAAGATGATTGAGACTGTAACCTATCTCCTAATTTGTTGAGAATGTAGAACAAGATGAGAAACAAATCCTACCTCATAAAGAGTCAGTAGAAATTGTGAGCCTAGGAGAAGAGAAAGAGGTGAAGATCAGAGCTTGCATCACCACAGAGACAAAGCGAGACGTCATTGAGTTATTCCAAGAATTCAAAGATGTTTTCGCATGATCGTATCAAGATATGCCTGGGCTACTAAGGCGTGGGGATGTTGTTAAGGCTAAGAAAATCTTAGAAGAGGTCCATAAGGGTGTTTGAGAAATACATGCTAATGGTTTTACAATTGCTAGGCAAATCATGAGGTTCAAGTATTGCTGGTCCACCTTGGAAGGGGATTGCATCAGTTACACCAAAAGATGCCATAAGTGCCAAATTTATGAAGACAAGATTCATATACCTCCTTCACCTCTTCATGTTATGACTTCCCCATGGTCTTTCTCTATGTGGGGCATGGATGTCATTAGACAAATCTCACCAAAAATTTCTAACAGGCACCGATTCATCATTGTGCTCATCGACTACTTCATCAAATGGGTAGAAGCCGCTTCATATGCCAATGTTACAAAGTTGGCAGTTAGCAAGTTCCTAAAGAAGGAGATCATATGTCGGTATGGAATACTAGAAAGGATCATATCGAACAATACATTTGAACAATAGTACGATAGCAGAGGTTTGTAGTTAGTTCAAAATTAAACACCATAACTCGTCACCCTATCACCCAAAAATGAATGATGCAGTTGAGGCAGCTAATAAGAACAACAAGAAGATAGTAGGGAAAATGACTGAGACTTACGAAGATTGGCACGAGAAGTTACCATTTACCCTCTATGCTTATTGAACGCCTGCCAAGACCTTTGCTTCTCATGGGTTTGTGGAATGGAAGCGATTTTTCCCATTAAAGTTAAGATTTCTTCTTTTTGAGTTTTGGCTGAGCTAAAGTTGGATGAAGTAGAATGGATCCAATTTTGATATGATTAAGTGAACCTAATTGAAGAAAAGATGTTGAAAGCTATCCGTCATGGTCAAATGTACTAAAAATGAATGATGCGAGCTTACAACAAAAAGGTTCACCCCTGAGTATTCCATGAGGGGGACTTGGTATTAAAGAAGATCATTCCCATACAAAAGGACTTTAGAGGAAAATGAATGCCAAACTGGGAAGGACCTTATATGGTAAAGAAGGCCTGTTTTAGAGGAGCATTGATATTAATTGAGATGGACGACAAGAACCTGCCTAACCTAGTAAATTCAGATTCAGTCAAGAAATACTTCACTTGAAAAAAAAAAGAAGAAAAAGAAAAAGGAGAGGACAAGGCAAAAACCCGCAAAGGGGGTCTTGAGACCAAATGGGTTTTGAATTGAAAACCTGTGAAAGGGTAATTCAAATTTTGATCGAAAGTGGGGCATGCAATAGTCTTGCTATGCCTGAATTAACAAGAAGGAGGTATGATACATCTTGGGGCATCGAAAGAGTACTCTAGAATCCCTAAACATATATTAAGCTCAAAAAGGGTCATCAAGAAGTTTGTACAGATAAGCTTATGTTGCGATATCTGGGGCACCTATTTTTTTTCCTCTCACCTATTTTCTATTCCAATAATGATTGCTTTCTTTGATTAATCTATTTTTCTCAGATTTTGCTCCTAATAAATTTCAGTTTTGTCCATCATTATGATATTTTTCATGCATTTTGCATTGAAATAACGATTAATGGGCTAATAATACTTTCACAAAAGGAGTTCTACATATTACTCTAGAAGCTTTTAAATAGTACAAGAACCTGAAACAGAACTATTATTTAGAACTCACCAAACTTGAGGGTTGGAAATATTTGAGAAAGAAGAGTCTGAATTATGACTATTTCTTCAGATTTTTTGTCAAAGATATCAGCTGAATAAGAAGACTGGATATTGCGTCAGTGATACAACCTTGATGAACAATAAGCAATGACAACCTAAGCATTAGAAAGGGATCATTCTCACAAAATGACATCCTGCATTCATGCAAATATCATTCATGCATATCCAATTAGGAGCATTTGGTTCATCCTAATCATGATATCCTAACCATTTGCTGTAAAGATAGGCCCATGAAATGAATTTTAAAGGTTATGTTACCAGAGAATGGTGTAATAGATTAATGAAGTTACAAGTCTTATCTCCTTGAAGTTGCAGTAGGAGCAGGCTAAAGATAATGAATCTTATCTCCCTGACGTTGCAGTGGAACAGATTAAAGCTATAAATTATGGCGAATCTTATCTTCCTGAAGTTGCAGTGGAGCAAATTGAAGCCACCAGCCTTATCTCCCTGAAGTTGCAGTGGAGCAGACTAAAGACAGTGAATCTTATTTCCCTGACGTTGTGGTGGAATAGATTAAAGCTACAAATTATGGCAAATCTTATCTTCCTGAAGTTGCAGTGGAGTAGATTGAAGCCACCAGCCTTATCTCGCTGAATTTGCAGCAGAGTAGACTGAAGATAGTGAATCTTATTTCCTTGATGTTATAGTGGAATAGATTAAAGCTACAAATTATGGTGGATCCTATCCTCCTGAAGTTGTAGTGGAGCAGATTGAAGCCACCAGCCTTATCTCCCTGAAGTTGCATCGGAGCAGACTGAAGACAGTTAATCTTATTTCCCTAAAGTTGTAGTGGAATAGATTAAAGCTGCAAATTATGGCGGATCTTATCTTCCTAAAGTTGTAATGGAGTGGATTAAAGCCACCAACCTTATCTCCCTGAAGTTGTAGCGGAGCAGATTGAAGATAGTGAATCTTATTTCCCTGAAATTGCAGCGGAACAGATTGAAACTATAAGTTACGAGTCTTATCTCCCTAAAGTTACAATAGGAGTAGACTGAAGATAACAGATCTTATTTCCCTGAAGGTGCAGCGAAACAGATTGAAGCTACAAGTTTAGAGTCTCAGCTCCCTGAAATTACAGTAGGAGTAGACTGAAGATAACAGATCTTATTTCCCTGATGTTGTAGCAGAACAGATTGAAGCTACAAGTTACGAGCCTTATCTCCCTGAAGTGGCAGTAGAGCAGACTAAAACCACAACTTTCATCTCACTGAAGTTGCAGCAGAGTAGATTGGAACTATAAGTCTTATCTCCCTGAAGTTGCAGTGGAATGGATTGAAACAACAATTCCTATACCCCTGAAGTTGTAGTGGGTTAGAACGAAGTTACTTGAAGAAGATAAGCACCAAGAAGTCAAGATTCAACGGGACAGGGCAAAATTGGTCCTTCTTAAATATCTTTGCTCTATTCTCGTTACACGACAATGAAAAAAGAAGGGCAGCTATAGTAGGCCTAATTTGCCCAGGCCCAAAACCAAATAAATAAATAAAAGTCCAAAATTAACAGTCCAGTTTTATTACAAGGCCAAACACGACCCAAAACTCAACCCAAACTAAAACCTGAAACCCAAGCCCAACACAAAAACAAAAGCGAAAAGACTTTAGGGTTCTTCTTGTGCCGCAATAGCCTCCAGTGCCGCGTCACATGTTAGTACCTCCATACTTCCGCAGACCGCTCCATGTCTCCATCACCGTACCTGCAAACTAAACAAAAAAGAACACAATAGCAAATGAAGAAAAAATGAAAACTGTGTATTTTTTCTTTCTCAGCTATAAAAAGCCACCCCAAACAAGTTATAATCTTTTACGAGATATTGAATACAAAAATATTTCACAGAGATTCAAATACAAAAAAGCAAATCGAAACAAAGGCTAATGAAGCTGGTTTTTTTTTTCTTTTAATATCCTTTATTTTCTATCCTTTTTCATTCTTTTTTTAAAGAAATAAACACAAAAATATCAAAAGAGGCCCAATCTCACCTTTTTTACGGTTGCCCACCGTGGGAGGCCTAGGTTCTTCTTTTTTGATGAAAAAGACGTCTTTAGTCCCGAGAAGTCAAAAAAATGGGACCTTTTTTATTTTTTGGCCATCGTGGACGGCGGCGCCGTCACCGGAGGCCGGTAGCCGTCACGGTGGTCTTACGACTGGAGCCTAGGCTGGAGTAAAGGGCCTCGAGAGAAAAGGGAGAGAGTTTTTCAGATTGTTTTTTTGTTTTGAAGGTTAAAATGAATTTTTTGTAAAAAATTTTAACGTTCATAAGCGCATAAAACAGTGTCGTTTTGGTGCCAGTGCGCATAGGTCAAAATGGTGTCATTTTAGGCCTCTGACCCGAGTCGTGACCTGCTCCAGCCTTAGGATACGCGTGTTTTTGACGGAAGGGCTAATTGCACCTTTAGCCCTTTCGTTTTTTAATCATTTTTTAATTAGGTTTTTCTTTATTTTTAATTTTTACCCTATACTTTCTTTCGATCACATTTTAGTCCTCATGGGAACGACGTCGTTTTGGAGGAGAAGGGAGAATTCCCCTTTTAGTCCCTCCAAATTATTTGCGTGTTTTGATAAGTCCTCCCCTTTCCTTTTTATTTCAGATTTTCCCCAAATTTTTGTTTTAAAATTCAATTTAGTCCTTTCGTTGTTATTTTTGTTATTTTATTATTAAATTAATTAGTTTAATATTATTGTTATACTCTCTTTTGTATTTACTTATTTGCTTTATTATCATATTACTAAATTAATTAGTTTTGCAATATTATTGCTATTATTATTATCATCATTATTATTATTATTATTATTATTATTATTCTTTTTATATATTTATTTTCCTAAATTATATATATATCTTATTTCATTATTTATCTATTTACATCCTTTGATATAATTTTAAAACTATTTTATTTTTCTTTAAATTTAGTCTTTTATTTTCATAATTTCACAAACTACTTTCTTCAATATCTTTTTATGTATTTTTTTATTTATTCACTTGTCCTATTTTGTTTTAAAAATTGGTTTTTTCTTGATTGATGCCTATTTTATTGTTATTGTTATTATTTATTTTATTATTCATTTATTTTTCTCTAATTGTTAATTTTGGTGTTAAATTGATGTATGTTACATGATTATTGCCATTATTTACTATGAATCATTTATTAGTACACTCATATTGTTGTCATTCGTTAGCATAATATTTTATTCACATACTTTTTTAAAATATTATATCAATTTTCACCTAAATTCATAAAAAAGGAAATTTGTCTAAAAAAAAAAGTAATATTTGGTATTTGGGAGATTCAGGAAAATGTACCCTAACTTACAGGGTTTTGATTTTCTTGTTGAACCTAAATAATCAAATATCCTTTTAAATTTTAAAATATAT
Organism: Gossypium stocksii; assembly: GCA_020496765.1. NCBI lineage: Eukaryota > Viridiplantae > Streptophyta > Magnoliopsida > Malvales > Malvaceae > Gossypium > Gossypium stocksii. The sequence goes on from CM035623.1 coordinate 25,152,619, forward strand.
GGATTTTAAATAAAATAAAGGCAACATTTCGTGTTTAGAAACTCGAGAAGGTCGTGCCCTAACTTATGGGGTTTCGATTTTCGTTGTTGGATCTAAACAATCGAATATTCTTTTAAAAATCAAAGTATGAATTTTAAAATAAAACAATTAAAAGGCAAGCTTATTTTCGATGATTTAAATGTCGTGTCCAAACTTACGGGATGGGACATTTTGACATCTCGAGACAAAAGGGCCTTTAATGCTCGTTTCAATTTATTCAAGCATTTCTTTTTAATCAACATTAGTAAAAAAGGGATCTATTTTAAATTCTTTTCGAGTTTTCAACTTTCGACATTTAGACATTAATTTATCAATTAGGTACCAATTTTGGGCGTTACGAGGGTGCTAATCCTTCCTCGTATGTAACCGACTCCTGAACATGTTTTCTCAAATTTCGTAGACCAAAATTGTTGTTTTAGTAAATCAAAACGTTTTATTAAAAAAATCAAATTACGAGGTGATCCGATCACACCTCATAAAAAAGGATTGGTGGTGACTCCCATTTTTCGTTTTCTTAAAATAAAAGTCGACCTGTTTTCGTAAAAAATGGTGGTTTCGACACCATTGATTGAATTCGCGTATAATAATAGTTTTCAATCCAACATTAAAATGGCGCCATACGAAGTCTTATGTGGTAGAAATTGTCGTCAAACAACATTATATTGGTCTGAGCTTAGTGAAAATAAGATTCACGGGGTAGATTTGATAAAAGAGAATGAACTAAAAGTGAAAACAATCCGTGATTGTTTAAAAGCAGGTTCCGATCGTTAAAAATCGTACGCAGATTTAAAACAGAAAGATATTAAATTCAAGATCGGTGACAAAGTGTTTTTGAAAGTGTCACCATGGAAGAAAATACTCCTATTCGGCAGAAATGGAAAATTGAGTTCGAGGTTCATTGAGCCGTATGAAATTATCGAGCGGATTAGACCAGTTGCGTATAGATTGTTATTACCATCTGAGCTAGAAAAGATTCATAATGTGTTCCACATATCAATGCTTAGACGATACAGATCTAACCCCTCGCATGTGATTACTCCATCACAGATTGAGATTCAGTCTGATTTGACCTATGAGGAAGAATCGATCCGTATCTTAGCTCGCGAGGTTAAAGAATTGAGAAATAAGAAAATTGCATTAGTGAAATTCTTCTAGCATAGACATGGGGTCGAATAAGCTACGTGGGAGCCTAAGGATGCTATCAGAGAACAATACCCGAATCTATTCACTGGTAAGATTTTCGGGGACGAAAATCCCTAAGGGAGGAGAGTTATAATAGCCCGGTTTAGACCCTAGTTGGAATAGTAGTTTTGAAACCACAAATCTGAGGTCGTAAAATTATTTTAATATTATCTTTGGTGTTTATGGTATGAGATTATGCATGTGTGAAAGTTTCCTGAAGTAATTTTATTGTTTGTGTGCTCGATTAAGAAAAAGGACCTAATCGCATAAAATGCTAAATTAGTATGCCATAAGTTAAATGTGTCTATTTGCTATGGTTTATTAAATAAAAGGTCCTTAAGATGTTATTAAGCATTTGATAGTGGGATTTGACATGAATGGCCTTTATATTATATGGTTTATGTGTTTATTTCTTAAGGTTAAAAATGTAATTTGATAAACAAGTTATAATTAAATTTAAAACAAATCAAATGTGTAACGCCCTAATTTTAGAGATTTTTGAGATTTTGCTTGAATTTAATTTTTGTCTGTTTGGATGTGCTAAATTATGCTTTGAGAGTGTTTAATGGACCTTAGGCCTAGGTTTAAGTTGAAGCCTGATAGGATTTTTGGGTTTTAGACTTAAAGGAGAAGAGGTACTAACTAAGTAGGCTTTTAAACAAAAATTGGGAAAATAAGACACAAGTAAGCCTGTGTTAAAGTGGCAAGGTGGAGCCACTTAAAGCACAGGGTGTAGAGTGTGAAGACTGTGCAAGAGCTAAGGTTCGAATCCATGGAGTAGCAATGTCTTATTTATTTTTATGCCTATGCAAGGTAAGTGATTGTACTTAAGTGAAATACTAAGGAAGAAGTTTGAAATACTCATGGAATTAGGTGAGAAGTGATAAGGGGAGGTTAGCTAGGAGAAAATTTAGGAATTTTGGAAAGGGGCAAGAGTTGGCCGATTGTAGGGGTCTTGGAGGGAGCTCATTCGACTAATGGGTCTTGAACTTGCATTTTCGGCAAGTGTAGTTTTATGTGCTGAACACCCCTTTCTTTGGTTCTTTTCGGGATTTGTTTGGGCAAGCTTTAGTGCCAACTGGGTAAGGTTCAAAGGTGGTCTCTTTTTGGTTCTTCTTTTCTTTTCATCTTAGTATTCTAAGAGCCAAAATCCCGAAAGTGTTGGCTATTTTTTGCTGATTTAGCTAAAGCCGAATCCTTTATCACCTTCCTTCTAAAGCCGAACCAAGTATCCTCCTCTCCTCTCTTCACTCGTCTCTTTTTCTTTACCTTTTCTCTATCGATTGAAGTAACCATTCTTCTTGAGACTTTGCTAGCCGGTTGTTCTTAAAGAGTCGAAACCCGAATTATCTTGCTAGCTGATTCTTCTTCTTGGTTGAATCTCAATTCTCTTCAATCCTATTCTTTTGAAAAGCTGAAACTCATAACTCTCTCATCCCTCTGTCGACATCTCCTCTCTGTTTCATAGACTTCTATTCTCCTTCTTGTTTCTACAAAAGCCGAAACCGTTATACCTTATAGTGATTTTGGAAACTAAAACTTTTGATCACTTAGATCTATCTTCTACTCGTATTTTGGTTAGATGTATAATAGATCTGGACTAGGCTGGTACTTATGGACTTTTCTTTGGTAAAACCAAACGGTGGTAAGTATTCGAAACCCCTTTCTTTCATAACCTTATGATTCAAGAAAAGCTGAAAACCCCTAACTCTATAGGGTGGCTGTCGATTTTGGCTAAGACTTATGTGGGGCTTTTTTTCAGTTCTCTTATGTTCTAGTGTGGGGAAAGGCAATCTAACGAGGAGCATTGGAGGCTAGGACTGTTGGAGCAATCTAGATCTAGATTTAGTGGTTAGAATTGACAAATGTAAGAGATTAGTGGTACTCAATTGTGGCTAAATAGATTTGTAAGTTGTTAACGATTATTTAATTGGATCTTAGTTGACATATGGTTTAAATGGTTGTAAGATATTCACGCAAGGGACGTCTGAGCATATCGCAAGCAGGTATGTAATCGACACCCTCTAGTAGACTAGATCAGCAAAAGTTGAAAAGCTGAAATGCCGAAATTTCGACATTTCGAGGGCTTACAAGCATGCAAGCGCTCATGGATCAGTTAAAATGATAAAGATGGTAATCGCTAATGGTAAGATTGTTGTGTGCGCGTTTTCGTGCACGTTGGTGGTTTTGGGCCTCGAAGGGCCGAATCTGGGCCCAATGGGCTTACGGGCCCATATGGGTGAAAACGAGCAGTAAGTTTATTTTGGTGGTTTGACTATTAAATTTGCTAAAATGGGTGTAAAATTTGGGCCTAGTGGGCTGTAGTAGCTAGTAGACTCCGTTGGGCCCATTAGGGGTTTTAGGGCACAATGACTTTGTAATAACGAAACAGACTAAATATGTTACTTGGATGAAAATAGGTCTTCTAGTATACTGTAATGAGCATGAAACCCTAAAATCTAGTTAATTTACTGAAATACCTCTTAAGGGTGGAAATTACTATTTTACCCCTAGGTGCTAAAAGACCATTATACCCCTAAGGTTAAGTTGACTGATTTGCATGCTAAATTATATATGTTCTATGTATGTCATGTCATAATATACTCTGTTGCATGAGATTGGGTTTTTATGAAGGAAGTGCTAAGTGGCAATGCCACGTATACTACTAGAGGCTCTGCCTCATATTACTATTTTACTGGCTTGGCCACGTTATCTGATTAAGCAGCTAAGCTGCGATTGTGGTGTGTTGGGTTAGGTGGGTTGAGTTATTCCCCACATGGTGTGTAGGGCTGGTATGGGTGGTGTGCAGGGCTGGACTGGGCATGGGCTTTGCATTCATGCGTAATATACTGAATTGTTACTGTTATGGGCCTAAGGCACACACTGATTTCTGAATAGGGCTAAGGCCCAGTAATCACTGTTTTCTAAATAAGGGCTAAGGCCCAATTAACATTATATCTAAAAAGGGCTTCGGCCCAGCTCGAGCTTGAATTGATCTGGACTCTGGTAGGGTGAGCTTACATACTGAGTTTCCACAAACTCACCCTCTTTCCTTTTCATCCATACAAGTGAGCCTCAACCTTAAAGGACTTGGAGCTGGAGGGAGTTGGAGTGGCCACGTGGACTGCTTTCTGGTTTTATTATTTCTTAAGTTACTTATTTTAGTATTCAGTTGTTTTTGGGTTTTTAAACTGTAATAAGGCCGCTCGATAATTATTTTATTTTCGATTTGGTTTTACTTATTTATTTGATTATTACTTGCTTAAAATTGATAGACTAAGGCTGCGCGAATTTTTATTTCAAATTAACAAACGTTTTCAAAACATTCTCTACGTGACAAATGGATAATTTAACAATAATGACTCACTAACGAGATTTCTTAAAAAGTAAACTTTAAACGGATAGTAGATAGGGTTTTTATAATCACCTTCCATTTTTATCCAAAAGCACATAAAATGGTTTTGCTAGGTCAACCTAAATTTACGAAATAAAGAACAAGAGGTAATTAACTGTCCATGTGACACATCAGATCTGGCCATAAAGTTTGGGCCGGGTTTGGGGTGTTACAAAATGTTCATTTTTTTCATGCATTCACAATCGAAATTGAAAAAGAAAAAGAAGCCATTTTAGGGATTTGATATTTGGCTACCATACTCCTTGATTAAGGTATGTTCTTTGCTCAGTTTTTGATGATTTTTATGTTTTTAGATTGTTGCTTCGTGGTCTAGTTAGCCCATGCTTGAATTTTTGAAATTGATGATGAATTTGTGATATGCAATTGATGATAGCTTGATGTTTTTGTTGTTTGATGATGAAAAATAAATATTTGGTGTTAGATTATCATGTTTTACTAAGTGATTTTTATGAAATTGCATAAAAAAGATTAAATTGTGAAATTTGTAAATTGAGGGGTTAAAGTGTGAAATAAATAAAAGATATGGGCTGCTAAGGACTAATGGAATATTTGGTCAAGTTTGAGTATAGTGAAATTATGTGTATTTTGTGTATTTTTGTAATAAGGACTAAAATGTCAAAAATATGAAATTATAGGGGTCAATGTGTAAAAAGACCAAATTATGTATTTATGGATTGAATTAAATGAAATGTGTTATTAAATACTTAAAATTGAATTTATATAGATCAAGAACGAAAGAAATCAAAATTAGATCGGGAGAAGTCGAAAGTGGTCGAATAGTTGTTCCTATCCATTCGTTTCCATACGAGGTAAGTACATATGCAAATAAACATGTTTTATGTGACTTATATGTGTTAATTGATATTGAAATGCTATGAATGCTGAATATTCGGAAATGTAAAAGTATCGACAGAGTTGAGATATCCGAAAGCCCCGTATGAACCATAGGAACAGTATAGGATATATATGTCATGACATAGGATTCCGGTATGTGATATCGTGTAAGACCATGTCTGGAACATTGGCTTCGATTTGAGATTTACGTGTAATACCATGTCTAGGACATCGACATCATATATGATTTTGTGTAAGACCCTATTTGGGACAGTGGCATCGATATTTGATTACATGTAAGACCACATCTAGGATGTTGGCATTGTACAAGCTTTCTGAGCTATCTAAGTATCCTTATTGATTCTGAACAGTTCAACGGGCATTCTGAGATATGAATGATTATGTGAATATGTATTCGACTCAGGGATATTTGAAATATATACAATGTTTGAGAATGAAAAGTAAGTATATGTACAATTAGATATGTGATATAAGTATATGAGAATGAATGATGCTTATGTACAAATGATTAAAATAAGGGAGTTAGATGTGAATTATGAAATTGGTATATGAGGTTTGCCATGGTTAATATGAATGAATTTGGTTATATTTGTTTTATGTGTTAAGTTTATTTGTATATGGCTTACTAAGCTTTGAAAGCTTACTTGTGTGCATTTTTCCCTTGTTTTATAGATTAACAAAGCTATAGAGAGCTCGGGGATTGTCGAGGATCTTCATCATACTATCATACAATATTTCAGTACTTTGATGATGTAAATATTAGTGTATGGCATGTATTGACTAGAGATGTTATAATATGTTTTGTGATGTGAAAATCTTGCCAGGTGATATGGCTTGAATATGGTTAGACTAAAAACTTGTTTTGGCTCATGCTATGTGATGAAATATGATGTTTATAATTTGTTCATATATGTCCTAGTGAAATGGTCATTTTGGTAAGTTTTGTTGTGGATTTGGTAATTAAAATTATGAGTAAATGTTATGTTTTGAAATTGTAACAGCCCAAATTAAGGCTTAGTCAGAATAGTGGTTTCGAGACCACACATCCGAAGTAGAAAAGTATATTTCATGATTATTTTTAAGTTTATGACATGATTGCATGATAGTGATAAAATTTCATGAAGGAACTTTTATGAAATAGTGATTAATTTGTCCTTTAGGACTAAATTGCAGAAGTTGCAAATATGAGTTTCTAGAAGGTTTAAGTATGAAATAGCATTAGAAAAATTATTAGAGGTCCTTATTTAGCATGATGGACAAAAATGCCCATACAAGGGAAAAATATCAAAGAAATGCCATGAGGGAATTTTGGTCATTTGGTTAATTAATGAAATAAAAAGGGGAAAAGAAAGCAAAATTGTGTCCATCTTCTTCCTTGTGTGCCAAAAATTAAGGGTTCTCCATAGCTAGGGTTTCTTTCATTTTCAAGCTCCAAGTAAGTGCAATTTAGCCCTGTTTTTAATTCTCTTCGTATTTTTGAAATCCTCGTAGCTTAATCTAGCTATTTCTACCACTAATTTGAGCTAGGGTTTATATTCAAAAATATAGCCATGCATGACATGCAAGTATTTTGATGCCAAGTGGTAGAATATGAATGTTTAAACTGTAGTAAAGATCTTTTTTTAAGTGAATTTTCATGAAAAACCTTAATAGGGACTAAATTGCAAATGTGATAAAATGTGTAGTAAAAGTGAGAATTTTTAAAAAAATAGGGGCTGTTTGAGAATATGAAAGATTCGGCTAGGCTTGGGTAGTCAAGAAAATAAGTACATTTCATTTTACGAGCCTAGGGAGCATTTTGCAAATATGTAAAAGTCTAGGGGCAAAATTATAAAATTTTCCAAAGTGTTAATTATGGGCTATTTAGTCAACGTGAGAATTTAATAAGTTTAATTTGTCATTTAGATCAAGAAACACGAAGCCCAGACTGAAACTAGGGAAAAAGTAAGGTGGTAGACTAAATCAAGCGTTCACCCTCATTTCATATCCGAGGTAAGTTGTATGTGATAAATTAGCTTTATGCATTATAAAAATTTATTGTGATGATCTTTCTATAAATTTTATGATAAACCATGAAATCTATTGATATGAAATGTTACTAAGAAATGATGATGAAGTAAAAGAGAAATCCCATGTATATGATAAAGAAATCGTATGATACCATTGTCATGAGCATTGTAGGTCCCGTATAAGACCATGTCTGGGACATGGCATCGGCACCGAACAGAGATCCCATGTAAGACCATGTCTGGGACTTGGCATTGGCATCAAGATGTGATCCCATGTAAGATCAAGTCTGGGACATGGCATTGGCATCGGCATGAGGTCCCGTATAAGACCATGTCTGGACATGGCATCGGCACCAAGATGAGATATAGATCCCCCGTAAGACCATGTCTGGGACATGGCATGGGCATCTAAGAGAGATCCCATGTAAGACCATATCTGAGATATGTCTTCGGCATCGACTTGATCCCATGTAAGACCATATCTGGGATATGGCATTGACATCATACCATGAGATTGACTCACGGGTATCTTTCGGTATTCTAAAATTTTTAAAGGAGAAAGTATTCAAGTTAATTAGTTTAACGAGAAAGACTAAAGTTTATGATGAGTGTTACAGGTACACTTAAGTAAGTACAAGAAAAATAGAAATGAGTAAGTCATGAGAAAGAGCAAGTCACGAGAGTAAGTAAATCATGAGAATGAATATGTCATAAGATTGAGTAAGTTACGAGAAAGAGTAAGAAGTTATATGAATTTCATGATGCCATATTTGAATGATCTTCCATGACATTTATTGCTATTTTATTTCATGCAACTTACTAAGCATTTTATTCTTACTCCTTTATTTTTCCTTTCCATGTAGATTTGCTAAATTAGCTCGAGGATCAATCAAAGTCAGAGCACGAAGTCACACTATCAAGTCATTCATTTTGGTATAGTATAGTTAGTTATTTTTTATGTATGGCATGTATAGGAAATTAGCCATTTTTTAAGTGTCTTTTTGGTTAGCCAAAGGTGTTGTCTATTGATATTACTCAAGTCTTGTTGTAATGGCCTTTGAAATCGGCTAATATTGTCAAAGTTATATTTTATGAAATGATGAGGAAGTTCATGATTGTGCAAGTTGCATGTTTAAGTAGAGTAATGATGGATGAGAATGACAGACATGGTGGCATTTGGATGCCTTAGTTGTGAATGTTTGTAGTGTATATTATGTATGGTTTTACAAGGTTGAATTTCGTATGAGTTTGATTGAGTTTCAAGGTGGGAAAAAGGCTTGGAAAATAGCCTATACTATCCACATGGGCTAGGCACACGAGCGTGTGTCTCGACCGTGTATGATACACGGTTCGTACTAAAGGCGTGTAGCTCGACCATGTGTCCCCTGCATTTTAAGTAGTTAAGTCAGTGTTGCATAGGGGCTAAGCACATGGGTGTGTGCCTTGGCCGTTGAACCCCTGGTAGTCTATAGTGTTCAAGAACAGAGTAGTACATGGGATAAGAACACGGGCGTGTCTAGGCCGTGTGAGGGACACGATCCATAGACACGGGCGTGTGCTCAAGCCGTGTTGAAACCTGTAGGTTAAAATTGAGAGATAAACTAAGCATGGGCTAGGGACATGGGCGTGTGTGATCACACGACCAGCCCACATAGGCGTGTCCCATCTCACACGAGGGTGTGGCCCTATTTTAAGCAAAATTTTTTGAAGAGCTCAGAAGTTCCCGGATTGGTTTCAAACCACTCCCGGTGTATGTTTTAGGCCTCATAGGCCCATGATATGGGTAATAAGTGAACATTTGAAAAAGTTTTAAATTGGAATGAAATTTAGGTTTGACATTATACGATTAAGTAAGTTTAAGTATGGTAATGCCTCGTACCCTGTCCTCACATCAGACTTGGGTAAGGGGTGTTACAGTTTTGGTATGAATATGGTACAAGGAATTGGTATTTTTGAGCTAGAATTGTGTATGAAAATGAATGATGATGTTTTAGTATAAATGGTGCATGTTTTTTTGGGTTGAATTTGGTTGAAAATGTTGTGTGAATAATGCTTGGAGTTGGACTTGTAGGGATGACCCTTAAGGGTGGCAATTTGGCCTTGCAGATGGCTTATTTTTGCCCACACGGGCATGTGTCTCTGCCGTGTTACTCGAAGGTCAATTCAAATTGAGCCTAGGCTCTCCACACAGCCTTACACACGGGCGTGTGGCAGGCCGTGTGGCATGAGACAGTATACCCTACAAGTTTTGACATAGCCGATCACACGACCTGATGCATGGGCATGTAGGCCACTTCGAATGGGCACATGGGCTGACACACGGGTGTGTGGTTGGCCATGTGACCCAAGGCAGTATACTCTCCAAGTTTGCACATGGCCTGGCACACGGGCGTGTCTTTAGCCATGTGACCTAAGTTAGTATGTATGCCCTGTTTTGCCACGGCCTAGACACACGAGTGTGTCTAATATCGTGTGGGGCACATGGCCTGTTCACACAGGCGTGTGATCTCTGTTACTTTGAAAATTTTAAAGTTTTTAGGACATTTTTTATGTGTTCGGTTTAGTCCCGACCCCATCCTAAATCATGTTTAAAGTCTTGTAGACTTTCAAAAGGGATTTATTGATGATGTTTGATTATGATATGATTATAATGTATAGCTATGTTAATGAAATGATAGTAAAAGTTTCGATATGTCTGGTAATGCCTCTTAACCCTAGTCCAGCGACGGATACGGGTTAGGGGTGTTATAGGTTTTGCTAAGGACCAGGTGTGCACTCTACACATTCGAATCTTTGTATTGACTAAGGCACTAAGAGCTCAAGAAAAGAGCTTTTGCTCGAGTGAAATAAGGTGCAACATGCATGTGTGTGCATTTTTGTATAGTCTTGATGAGTACGTGCTTGTGTGTATAATAAGCTTAGGATATATACTTATGATAATAAACTCTGAAAGTTGGTCAAATTTGTTTAGTGAACAAGGTAAATTTTCTTTTAATTTTGTTGGCTGATGTGCATGATTTCTTTTGGTCCTGTGCCTGTCCTCGTATACTAAAATATTGAGAAGGATCCCTTTTCAAAATGGTTTTTCTTTTTGTGCGTGTGTTGCCTTACAAAAGTGCATGCCTAGGGGTGCCGAGCCTGTGCCTACTGAATGCGCCTGGCCTGAAGGGGTTTCAAGTGCTTTTTTTTAATGCTAAGGCGCAATGCCTAGGTACTTGTCTTAACAATACTGGATAAAGTTATGCCGTATGTGCATAAATAGCATATGCCACTAGGTTGATGCATGCTGCTGCCTTCCTCATGTAAATAGATTATGGGCTTTTCTATGTGACCCCTCTATAAATGCAGGAGGATTAATTTTCTCATTTACTGTCCATCTTTATACTCCATATTCTAACAAAGTTACTTCTCCTTTATTTAGGGATGACATTGTATTCAAAGATCTTCTCAATACTTTCATTGGAATCAACAATTATAAGTCAATCTTCCAGGCACTAAGATTCCATAGGAGGATATTTTTCAAAGCTCTTTGGCTCGGCATTGTCAGTGTATTACAGCCAATAGAGAATGTTGTAATGGTTTGCTGGACCGTCCATGTCATTCCACGAGTCTTATGGAAGAGTCGTGGTCAATTCGATGGCAGTTCTAAATACAAACTCGACAAGAAGGGTAAAATATATTAGCACTGAGTTGACAACATCGCACTGAATTCACCCCCTAAGTTTCAAGTGCTAGTTGTGGAAGATCTAATTCGTTCTGTAGGTTGCCCCTCAACCTCAAGGCCAACTTACTTCAAGATTTCATCAGCTTCACCTCTAGAAAAACATAATAAAACCACCTTAAGCTCTTTATAAATTTTGGTAAATAATGTGTTTCATGGTTTCTTGAGCTATATATAGCATGAAATGGGTGTTATTAATGTGTAAAAAACTTGGTTTAGATCACAAAGCTAGCACTTAGTATTTGCTTGGGTTGTGTTCTCATATTATGATATCAAACAAGTTGTATGGTTTTGTAAAAATACAAGTATATTGAAGTTCGCTGTAAAATGAAATTATTAGCTTTGTTTAACTAAGCTCCAGTAAGTGTTTTTTTAAGTGATTTTAAAAAAAAAATTAGTTGCATTTGCTAGGATTCGAACTTGGGTCTTTTGCTTGAAAGGCAACTATAATAATAAATGAATATTTTTGTAATTTATTTTCCCTTTTCTTTGTGCAAGTGACTTGTGTAACATGGTTATATTTATGTATGTATATGTACATGTAAAAAAATTGTGAATTCAGTCATAATGTTGTAGTTTGGTTTACACATTTTGTTTAGTGAATTTAGTTAAACAATTAAAAGACAAGAAAAATTCAAATGTATGTTTGTTTTGTTTAAAATAGCTTTTTTGAAATATTTTCAGGAAATCTACCAAACAATAGAAAATATTTTACATAGATTCAACCAAACACCAGAAAAGTAAATCATTTTCAGAAAAGTAAATCATTTTACAGAAATCATTTTCCAAAAAATATTTCATTGGCAAGTAAATGGAGCCTCAGTGTTTGTGAATTGTGATGACTACACGAACATCATGGGTAGATTCGGCTGTGGATTATGCAGCTTAGAATATAGATGTTGGTTTTTCTTCTACTAGCAATGGAGTTGTTGGTACCACCTCCGTTGGTGGTTGATTGGTTTATGTTCCTCCACATCTTCAAGACCATCCACCTTCTGCAAACCCACTAGCTCCCACTTCATTTGGCCTTGCTTCAAGTAATGACCAACGTAGATACGGTAGATCTCCTTGGATTGTTCCAAGGAATGATTATAACAACTGATCAAGGTATGGTAATGGTAGCGGTGGTAGTCGAATGGGTGAATGCACTATAGCAAAACTAGTTTTTAACGGTTTTTTTGGTGGCGTTTAGATTGAAAACGCCGCAAAAGGTAAAACATTAATGGAATTTTTGTAAAAACGCCACAAATGATAAAGCAATAGCTGCGTTTTTCAAATAAACGCCACAAAAGGTAAAACAATAACGGTTTTTTTCTCATAAATGCCTCAAAAGGTAAAGCAATAGTGACGTTTTTTCATAAACGCCTTTAAAGGTAAAGCAATAATGACATTTTTACGATAAACGACACAAATATTTTTTACTTTTATTAAAACGACGCCATTTTGATAGCCTTAATTAGATTTTGGCTTTTTAGGTTTTCTTTCCGTGATATCTTTATCCTCATCTTCCTCTTCGTCTTATGGCCCCTCGCTCTCATTTTTTTCTTCATTTTTCTTCTTTTCATTCTCTCACTTCCTTTCCTCATTATTCTATCTTTTTCCACCTCAAATTTTTCTTCTTTTCTCTCGTTTCACTGATTTTCCTTTTTCCCTTTTTTTTTCCATTAAGTAGGAAAGAATGCAAAGCTGGGTGAATGGTTAATCGGGCTTTGTTTTTATTTTACTTTTTCTTATTTTCTATTTGTCTCTAATTTTGCAGGACAAACTTTGCATTGAAGAGCAGTTATTTGACGTCTTAAGTCTCATCAGAGCGTAAGAAATGGGATCAAATCTTTGAAGGTTTAGTTGGTATGCTTAAAACACAGCAACAATAGCTTGAAACACTTACTAAAGAAAGAAAGATCCTCAAAAATCAGTTCTGAACTTGTTTTTTTAATATATATATTTAGATTGCCTTTTTTTCTCTTTCTATTTTTAATATTTTAATAATTTAATGTTCCAAATCTGACACCCAAATTATGAGAAAGAAGCTCGATACCCGTTTCCGAACTCTAAGTTCTTTCTTCTTTTTTCCCTTTTATTTTTCACTGAATTTGTTTAATTTCCTTTTTTTTAATACGATGTTAATTTGATTTGGGTATTCGATTTTTGATTGATTCGATGGAAAATGAAATCTGGGTCTTTTTACTATTAAAGTTTTTAATGTTCTGATTGCCTTTTGTTGTTGCGATTCTAATTTATACGATCTAGGTCATCATTAGTTTACCATAGAATAGTTGATTTTGTGTTCAATATTTAGGGTTTTTGGATATTTAGTTCAAAATTGTTTTAACTATATGGATTTTTCATGGACAATGTTGTTTGATTTGTGTTTTTTCCTTATTCTATTAAAACCCAGGTTGGTTTAATAAAATTTTTTTATTGTTTCTTCGAAATTGATCGATTTTTATGGAACTATGGAGGTTAAATTTCCCAAATATTATTTGATAATTCTTAGGCTGCTAAATATCTTGCTTACTTGTAGAACTTTAGTTTCTTTTCAATCATCATGTTCTAGTTTAGTGTTGATATCCTTCATATTTGTGTTATTCCGACTCTTCATTTTTATTGAACTACCCATACCTAGACATGGGTATGATAATATGACCTTCCAACGATGTTAGAAATGGGGAAAAAGAAAAGAAACATAGAAGAAATTTAACATACCTATGTTGGACACTATCCACATTCGACACTCGCACATAAGTTTGAGTAACTTAGATTCGTAGCATTCTACGACTCACACTAGAGTTGGCATGTGGCACTTGGAACTTGCATTATGTTGATCAATTAATGGTATTAAATCAGCAACTTACAATGACATGTGTCACACGATGTCTCATTTGATGGATACATTGATGCGTCAAAGATCCCATCTGCTTGTCTTGATATACTCTATATTTAACAAACCTTGTAGGGTTTCTTACTTGACATGGTGCTGCTATTTTATATTAGGATAGCCCAATATTAGTATATAAATTTGATTGATTATACTTAAGATGCACAGTTTTATGGTTCCATAAGTCAATGTATCATTGCATCTTTCAAGCCGTTTTTTATCTCGAAAAATTATGCATGTGATAAACTGCTGAGCCTTTCAAATGTATTTGTTTTTTCAGGCTCACATTAAAAAGATTATGCAACCAGATGAAGATGTCGGGAAGATTGCATTAGCGGTGCCTGTTTTAGTTTGTGAGCAGCTATAACTTTTCTCGATTTGCCGAAATAATTCTTTCATGCATGTATATTACTTCATCACGCTTCTTTCCGTTATTTTGCAGCAAAAGCATTGGAATTGTTTGTACAAGACCTTTGTGATCATACGTATGAGATTACTATTCAGAGGGGAGTAAAAACCATGAATTTATTGCATTTGTAAGTGAATAGTTAGCGTTTTCTTTTTGTACCGTGCAATATCTATGGTTTACTTTAGGGTTTGATGTTCTTTTCTGGATTTATTATGCATAAATGTTCTTTGAATGCTTTGTTTCACATTTCTTGATTAGTCTACGTGTATTAGCGATGTAGATAGGAACAAAACAAATACAAAATTCCTTGAAACTACCCCTTCTTTATTTACTGGAAACATTGCTAGAAACTTCAATTGTCTTTTGAATGTATTATGCTTTTTTCTATTATCTTTCCTTTGTAATGTTATCCTGGTACAAGGAACAGTTGGCAGTCTTTTTTCAGAAGTTTGTTTGTTAGTTACAATAAAAATGGTGCTGTCGAACGAGGAATATAGGAGTTGAGATTAGGATACTTATGATAATATGAATTTGAATTGATTGAAACCATTTTTTATGGTCTATCTATGCATATTTTAGTGGAAATACTGCTAGAAACTTCTCTCTACAAAGTACTATACCTATCCTGTGGCTTATTTTTCTTCCCAATCAGCTGTTTGAGAATAAGGTTTACCTTTGTTTTTTTTTTTGTTGCAAATTAGAGGATTTATAGTTATTTGTTCGGTTTTGTCATAGTGGCTTCTTCGATTTGTAGGTGCTCTTCTATGAGGTTGGTGACTTGAAGAGGTATTCAATTAATTATGATAAGTGTGGAAGATCAAAGGTATCTACTATTGTTCAAGTTTGAAGCCGTTTTGAAATGTTTCATAGTGGTTGATCTCTAGCCTACCCAATCTTTTTTTTCTCTATTGCTGAAAATGCTTAGTATCTATTTTAGAGAACTGTAGAGGTCATTGTTTTTAGACAGGTAGATGCTTTGGCAGCTATCAAGCGATACAACAATGTCTGGTTTGCAAGGGTTTTTCGTTGCTATTTGCATGATAATCATTGTCATACGTCTTGCTTTTCATCAATTAACTTGGTATCTTGAGTCTACTTAATTGTACTTGAATGTTTTGTTTGGTCCATGTGCTAACTTAGGCAACCTATCTTATTCAGACTCAAGAGTGAGTGTTGGATACAAGAATATGTATGATAGAAATACAGTCATTTGTTTTCCATGTATTTGTAGGATTATTCCCCCATAGCCATGTTTGAGTATGTTTTGGATACTGGTATTAGATGCAAGTATTTTTAGAAAAATGAAAAGTTTTGGAATGCCAGATAACATGGTAGGTAATAAACTAGAGAGACGAGATGGGTACTAAAGGATGATTTTGGCAAAAAATTGGAAAATTTTCATGGAAAACTCGCTTTCATGATATGTTGTTCGGATTTGGATTTGAGTGAATGTTGAATATGGGTACGTATATATTTAATTTGTTACTAAGTTGTTCTTTTTATTGAAGAGTCCTTGAAGACTCATATTTTCATAGTCATATTTGATTATTTGTCATCAAATATGATAGTTGGACATGGGAAAGGGTATGCCAATACTGATTAAGTTAAGAGTAAACATGATGTTGTTTGTTCCTTGAGACAAGGGTCTAAAAAAGATTGGTGTTGGAAGGGGATGGGTTCGTGGTCTTGTTAGTCGTAGATTTGGTCGAGGATGTGGACATGGACATGAACGAGATGGACAAATTGGTAAGAAATTATCTGCAGAAGATCTTGATGCTGATTTGGACAAGTACCATTTAGAAGCTACAAGAATTAAATGATGATATTTTGCTTGTTTCATTAGTCTTAGTTTTTGAGGGGAAAAAAGAAGAGGTATATGGTTGGAAAATGGTCACTGACATTAAGAAGGTTGAAAGTGCAGATTCTCTCATGGTTTTTATTTTCCTCGACTTCACTAGGATATGTTCTTGTTTGTATAAAAAATAATAATTAAATGTACTTTTCATAAATTTAGAATTTTATCTTTATATTTTTATTTCAGGAATGGATTTGTATATAAATTGTTATGAAAGTAATGCTTGTTGTGAGTGCCGTGATAATAGTCCTAATTCTATTGCATGCTTCCCTTTGATATATGCTCTTTTTTAATTTTTTATTTTTTTTAAATTTTCATGACCTTTAGCGGCATTTTTGGGAAAATCGTCGCTAAAGGTCATGTTCTTTAGCATCATTTGTGGTTAAAGTACTGCTAAAGGTCATGTCTTTAGCGGCATTTTTGGGGAAAGCGTCACTAAAGGTCATGTTCTTTACCGGTATTTGTAGGAAAAATGTTGTTAAAGGTCATGTTCTTTAGTGGCGTTTGTTGGAAAAGCGTTGCTAAAAGTCATGTTCTATAGCGGCATTTTTCTACATAAACGCCACAAAATTTAGCGGCGTTTTTTGCGGTGCTTATCAAAATACCACAAATTGTTTTATATAAGCGCCACTATATGCCCAAAAAAAAGTCGCTAAAAAACTGTTTTGCTGTAGTGATGGGGTGGCAAAACTGGTGGTAGGGGTTGTAGAGAAAGGGAAGCCAATCCATTTGGAAATGATGATGATGTAAAGCACGTGTTTAGTGAGTAAGAGAGTACTGGGATTAGTTTTGATGCCTTTGAAGACATTCTCATGGAAACAAGTGGCGATAATGTACCACCACCTATCAATAATTTTGTGGAGATTGCTTTGGACGAGGTGCTAAATCTAAAAATCCCAAGGTGCATGTATGTGAAGCCAACACCTGTTCAATGGTATGCCATCCCCATTTGACTTGCAGGGTGGGATTTGATGGCATGTGCCCAGATTGATTTTGAAAAGACATATGCTTTTTGTTTTCCAATCATTAGTGGAATTATGAGAGGCTAGGTTCTTAAAGACCATTACTGAGGCACGTACAATATACCAACTACATTTTATTCTCTCCTATCAAAGAGCTCTTAATGCAAGTACGTGTCATGTTTTTGAAATTTATAAGTTTTGCTTCTATTAATATATTTGAATTTATGTTTTGTGACTATTATTGCAAATACATGATAATGGCTAAAAGTTCTCTTATAAATCGATGCTAAAGTAGTTGTTGTTTATGAAGTTGCACTTATTAACCAATAGGTACTTTTCCATCCTTCCTATTTCCTTTCATTTTAGCCCTTATTATTTGTTTTTACTTTAATTAGCACTACCTAATACAATAGTGCTATAATATCCACTCCTAGAAAAGAAAAATATTGCACTCTAATTTTGCTGGTCAGAGTGAAACTATATGCTTTGTTTGCTCTTAGGGTAATAAAATTGATTTCTTTGGCATACTTTTATTATTTAGTTTGTTGGTTTTCAATCATATTTTATGTTCACTCTTAACTTTAAGGTTTAGACTGTTATTCAGGCTTTTGATTTTGTGCATGCAGAAAATAGGCTCTGATTTTCTTGCAAAATATATTTTCATGACTATGAACCGAGTTGGATCTAGCACTGATTTGATTGTATAGAGAGTAGAAATTTTTCATGAATTTGACAAAAGAAGTCACCGTATGGACCTTTTTCATGCTCAGAAAACAAATGGTGTCCAAGGCAAGATATTTGTAACATCCCAAAAATCAGGGGTTAGTAGAATCGAATTTGTGAATTGAGAGAGAGTGATCCTGCCTTAAATCCTAGTATGTGACATGTCTTATTTTTTTTAAATAAATATTTAAAATTATATCAAGAATGAGTTATTGGTTTGATGGTTAAACATTAGTGAATTTATCCTTGAGGTCCGAACTTCAATTTCCTTCTCATGCAAATAAATTAACTTTTTGACAAAAACCCTTTGTTTTTAATGTGTGGGCCATCCAAGCCTAGTTAACCTAGGTATACATATTATTTTTTTATTAATAATCAGCCTTTAATCCTCCTACTCATTGCCCTAGTCGTTCCTCTCCTCCTCTCTATCTCTATGATTTTAAATTTTTTTCCTTTCCTCCGTTGTTGTCGTCGCCTACACCTAGTTTTACCATCTCTTTCTCTTTTTTTTTCTCTTTCTCTTTTTTTTTTCTTTTTCGTTTTGCCACAAGATTTTTTAACATATTCTCCACCATATTGCTGTCATTTTTCCTCATTAAAATCAGTCCCAAATTTGAAATCTTGAACTCCAAGACCAATCCCTAACATTGCCAAGAAAGTGTCATTGATGTTTCTCTTGGCTAGCTTGGGTAAGGTCTCTTCTCTCTTCAAATTCTTAATTAATCTTTTCCACTAAAAACCTAAATTTCTAGATCAGGAATTTGGGGGATTTTAAATGATTTCAAAGGTATTTTTTTTAGAATTTAATAAGATCTCAAACCATTTTAAAATTCAACCCCAATTTTGGCCACCATGGGTGGTGGTGCGTGTGCCTATATGCAAGAAATGGAGCTATTTTATTTCTTGGTTCTTGCCTATATTTTTCTAGAATTAATTTGAGTTCTTGAACCCTCTTAATCATCTTTTAAACCCATTTCAATTAGGAAAATGTTCTTGATCAATTGGTGATTTGGATCCCACAAATCGTGAAGCGTAAGTGCAATTAAAGGTAACTAGTTTGTTATTTCGACATAGTTGTTGGGTAAATGTCATGAATTGATTAAATGAAGGAATTTAATAATTAGTTAGCTACTGATTTTTCAGTATATTATTGAATTAGGTGCTGACCCAAACGTTTCAAATCATCCGTAAAGGCGAAGAACGATTGTACGTACGATTTGCATTGATATAGTGTAAGAAATCTAAGTAGTTTGGATTCATAAAATAGTTATAATTTCAACGATTGGTATGAACTTATAAGTGGGTGTTTGGGGGCTGCTTTAATGGTAATTTTATTGAATTTATACTGAATTTTGGTTTAGGTTTGTTTAAGGAATTATTAAAGAAAATTGGAAGATTCGCTAGTGTGTTGCGAGGAAGCGAAAAATAAGGTGTGGATCCTAAATTCATAAAATTGTTTGAAAATGTTAAATATCATGTTATATAAGATAAATTAGCTTGTTGATTGCATTGTTTTCATAGACAAATTATTGATTTTGTGAGTGGCCGAACTAGGTATGTTTTGAGCCTTAAAAGATTGACATATTGGCAAAATTGCTAGTTTGATTGTATGGATGTTTGATTTCATAATTGGATATTTGAGTTATAAGATATGAGAATATTTGACTGAATGATATAATGTGTTGAGCTTTTAAGCTTATGTATGATTTAAACGCATGAGATATTTGTTATGTTGCGTATGAAAAAGGTTCTATTTATGCACAATGAAAATCCGTAAAGTATGTGAAATTGAACGATATTGATTGATACCAGCACAATGGTAATTTGAAAGTTTGGAACATTGTTTCCATTTATTGAAAGTATGTGATTATTGACGATATACTGAGCATGTGAAATGAATGTGAAAAGTATTGGGATATAATTATTTATGAGATTGCGTGACATATTAAATATGCATTGGGTTGGGATTTTGTGGTTGACAGAGGAGTTTCGTGGAGTACCGGCGGCATATTAAGTCTGCATTATTAGTAGTCAGTGTATTGCACCTGAAGTACCTAAGGGAATGGAGATTTATCGCATTTTTACTAGCAGTTTGTCTGCATTATTACTGGCAGAATTTTCTGCATATTGTTATAGGTGGTTTTAACCACAATGGGCTTAAGCCTATAATGTTTTGGAGTCCGAATGATGGGTTCTGGGGAACTCGCGGTGTGTAGCAGATGGTATGAGTAGGAACCTTTTTGCATTGCATCATGTGCACGATATATTCGAATGTTATTGATTTATGCTACACATTGTATTTCTTTGTATTGAATGGTATTTGTAACGCCCTAAATTTCTTATTTTTGTTTTTGTGAATTTGTGACACAACTGCCTGTCTGCTTCAGCAGTTAAGTGTTCTGGGTGTGTGTGAGAGGTCTTAAGTTCAAGCCTTATCTAGGGAAAATTTTGGTATTTTTCTGAATAAAGCCTTAACCTTGTTTAGTAGGCTATTATTTAATTATTTGTAAAACTATATCAGAACGGGCTTGCTAGTCTGGTCATTAAATGGAGTGTTGGTTTGTTGGAGGTCCTGTGTTTCAATTCCCTGTGTAGGCAAGGACATTAATTTTTGCTCGGTTTCTTAGAAGAGTTTCAGTAGTGTTAGAAGTTCTAAGTAGTGGGGAGCCAGATTGAGTGATTTTAAGAGTGGATTAGGGAATTATAGGAGGAATATCCAAAATCGAATTTTATTTTCTTTTTTCTAAAATTTGGGTTCCTCTTCAACATTAGACATTTCTTTTTCCCTTGCCCTCTCGTTTTTCCTTTGAAATTTCTCCTTTGCAATTTTTCTTGTTTTCAACTCTGTTACCCTACTGTGCATTTTTTGTTAGGTCTCGATTGTGTCAATTTTCATCTCTAGTTCTAGTAAGTGGGGTTTTTCCTTTCTTTAACTTATGATTTTCCAACTTTGATTTAGGGGTTTTGATATTTGGCAGCAGCATCTCGCGTGGTTTAAGGATTTCATCGTGCTATTACGTAATCAACTGTTTCGAGGTGTTGGGGTAAGCTTTTCATTCGCTTAAGGGATGCGTTTCTCATTTTGGATTCATTTTTGGCTCAATTATGAACTAATTAACTGAGTGAAATTTTGGTCAATCATAGGTTCTGTAGTGCTTGAGGATCATTTTAGCATTAATCAAAACTAGGTATGTACCCGAAAATGCAAAAAAAGGGATTCGGTGAAAGCTGAAATTGCAAACTGTTGACGTCACATGGGCGTGTGGTCACCCGAGTGGTAGGTTGTGTGCGACAACACTGGCGTGTGTTTGGCGAAGGCCAGGTCGTGCACTTGACATGGCCGTGTGATGGCTAGGTAAGCCGTGTGCGACACACGGGCTAGATTGATTTAGGCCGTATGGGTCACACGAGCGTGTGGGATTTTAAGCCAAGTCATATGATCCACATGGGTGTGTGGGCCCACACGAGCAAGCCACATAGGTGTGTGGGCCCATTTACCTGAAATGTTTCCTAGGGTTGTACGGGTCGCCCAAGTCGACTGTGAACCTACTATTGGGTCAGTAAGCGCTACTTAAACCCTAAATCGTGTGATCTAAATATATAATGTATGTATTGAGCATGTTAAATTTATGGATGTCTATTGATTCGTATGTATGACTGATAACTGAATTTTAGCATGTAAGCATGCATTTCTATATGTCTGCATTGAGCATGTTTAGTTGCATCTGCATTGGGATGGGATGATTGATTATTAGAGGAGTTTACTGAAAGGCCTTTTAAGCCTATTATCTGGAAGCTTAGCTGCAATATTACTTATATGTGCTGCATTTCGGTACAGCCTGGTGTATAGGGTGTAAGAGTATGCCTAAAGATCAATCATGAGATGGTTGTAATAACATACTTGATTTACCATGTTTATTAATATAAGGCGTTGTCATTATTATTTCAGTTTCTTTTCTATGTGTATAAATAAACTGTTTTATAATAATGTCTTGAGAATAATATGATTATTCTTAAAAGATCCTTAGTCAAGTATTATTGATGGTTAGGACGACAATAATGCATTAAGACTAACATGTAGTTGATTGATGGTAAAGAGTTGTCATTGATATGGAGTGTCAGAATCAATGCATGAATATGTGTTTTAGAGAACAACATATTGGACTGACCCGCTATGAGTATATTTCTTGGATTATTATGTAATTGTCACAACATTACTCATAGTGATTGATATTTATATGATCCTTAGACTTGAGATCATCATTATCCCAACATCGTGAGTTGTATATTTTGATATAGTCAAACGTACACCGTTACTGGTTGTTCTATAAAGGCTGATGTTGGATATACCACAATCTATGTAGAGGGATATGGTTGATCAATATAGGATAAGCCTCTCCTACATAATTGGAGTAATATCTTAGGCCACTTGATTGAGTGAGACTAGAAATGCATGGCCATGCTCAAATAAGTTGATATGAGATGTCATACTTATTTGTGTATCATAGTCTACTCAAGGTATCAAGAAACATGGGATAGACTATACAAGTGTGACTATTCCATCACTTGTGTCAATTCTAGAGATAAAGGACTTAAGGATTAATACATGAAAAGGTTAATCATAAAAAAGGCTATGTCAAATCATGACTTCTTGTAACTTAGGTAGCAATGATGCATTGATAGATGCCACTCATTGTTCGTAACATAGAATCGTTCTAGTATTACTGCTAACGTTACAAGAACCTACAGGGTCACACCCTATGGTTGAAATGAACAGAATAGAACATAGTTGGTATTATGTTTGGTTGTCACATGATTTAAACTAATTATAGAATTAATTTAATTAGGCAATCAAATATCGAACATATTATATGTACAAGGATGTTGTACACATAAGGAGAACATAATTCTATTAATATATGAATTTAGTTCGTATATAAATTTAAATAAATATAGTTTACCGAAATCTTTATTATAATTAATGCAATTATAATTTTTGGTTAAAACATTATTATATTTATTTTAATTATAATTATTATGTTCGGATTAAAATTTAATGAATTAAGAATTCATTATATACATACCAATTAAAGGGGAGTTATATATAGAAAGAGAAAAAAAAACCTAAAAAGTAAATATATATATACAAACCCGAATTTTTGATACTAGGTCTAGCAGTCGTCAAGCAAAAATATCTTTAAAATAGTTTTGGGGATTTCTTCGTTCAAAGGTCAACTGGGTGGATTACGTAAAGGTCGGCATCTCAAAAGGTTGCGGCTTGGTTTGATAGTAGATTAGCATTCTGGTTGCCAAGGCATCGTTGTCTACTCAAATTGAAGTTTCAGTAATTTTGAAATCCTTTTCACCCCGATTCGTTCCTCACACATGGATCCATGGTTTGGATCACTGGAATTTGTTTTCGCTGTGCCTTGGGGGTATCGGCGTTCCAACATAGGGATGGGTGGGTGTTTTAAACCTCACATGGTGTGTAGGGATGGTCAGAGATGGTGTGTAGAGGCTGGGGGTAGGATTTGATTACTGTTCTAATTATCAAATTGTATCTGTTTCTAGCATGGGCTAAGGCCCGAATATGTAATTATAACTGAAACTGTAAATGGGCTAATGTCCAAACTATATCTGAATCTGTAATGGGCTTAGGCCCCAGACTTCTTTGACTGGTATCTGTTGTTTGACTGCATGCATGTTTTCTATGGGGATTACACACTGAGTTTACGTAAACTCACCCCTTCTGTTTAATCTTTACGTGTAATCCCCAGAGTTAGATGGATTGATGCAGCGGAGGACTCGACGGTGACCACTACTACTTAAATTGGGTCACCTTTATTTTACGGTTATTTTTTTATCTTGGGTATTTGGATGTAATTTGGACTTGCAGACTTTTTGCTTTGGTTTGGTTTTTATTTATATCATTTTTATGGATTTATAACTGTTAGACGTGTAAGGCTCGATTTTCAAAAAGTGTGAGTTTTCTCCAAAACTAACGGTTTACTTAGATTCAACGGTTTTCTAAAACCCAAGTTTTCCTAAACATAAACAATTTTCTTTAAATAAATGATTTCTAAAGCTTCCTCTAGAAAGAGTTACGATTTGAGACAAATCAACCGATAAGCGTTTTTTGAGTTACATAAAAGCTAATAAACTGAAATGATTTTAAATTGTCAGATTCAATTTCAAATCTCATTCCATGTGACATCGCCAGATTCGGCCATAATATCTAGGTCAGGTTTGGGGTGTTACATTTAGTGGTATTAGAGCCAAGTTGCAAAACTCGATTGTGAATTTTGGGTTCAAAATTTATTTTTTTTAAGGAATTGATTTTCAAATGATTTAAATATTTTAATTATGTGGTACACTGAGTCTTCGGTGCCGATCCTGTAAGTTTTTTGAATTCTGATGTACTGATTTGATACTATAGATAGATATTACTGAAGCCACTTTAGTTAGAATACTTTGAGATTGTTGTAAAACTGATAGAGACTGCGACTCATGAAAATGAACTTTGAATTTCTGAAAATGTTTACATAAAACATCTGCTAATAAATACTGAAACTGTAACTAATACATAAAATTTTTAATGTAGATAAACTTTTGAAACTAAAATGAGCGCACAAGGTATCCGCGGTCGTGGTACTCGAGGTCGAGGTAGAGGCTGTAAAAGGGCTCGAGGTGAGTCCTCTTCTCTGGGCAACATGCCGAATCTAGATACGAGTGAGATGCTAGTGTCACCTGCTATTGAGACTGGGTCTCAAGATCACATGTCTGGGGATGACGCATTGTCCCAAGCTATGGTAAGGATATTAGAGAAGGTCGCTGGGCCCAACACTGAATCTGGAGTCCGAGGGTCGATTACGGAATGACTCCGGTCAAATGGAGCTGAGTTATTTAGGGGTGTCACTAGAGTCGCCCCTAATGTGGCAGTGAGTTACATCGACGCTTGTAGGCGTTAGTTTTTGAACCTCATTTAGGGAGACCGATCAATGGTCGAGTATGAGGCCGAATTTCTAAGACTGAGCTGCTATGAATGAAGTACGATGGCATCTGAATATGAGAGGTGTGTTCAGTTCGAGGATAGGCTGAGGGATAATTTGAGGCTATTGATAGCTCTACAAAGGAAGCGAGAGTTCTCCATTCTGGTAGAAAAGATAAAGATCGCCAAAGAGGTTAAGCGCGCTGAGCGCCAAAACAGAGACCGGGAGAGGGGTAAGAACAAGAGGGATTCAGAGCCTTTGAATTTAGTATAGAGGCCTCAGAAAAAGGCCAGATCTGATGGGCTATGTAACACCCATTACCTGTATCCGACACCGAGACAGAGTTCGAGGCGTTACCGGACTTAAACTTTAACATGCATGCAAAATCGAGCCATCAAATTTCATTCAATTTTAAAACCATTCATAAACATGCATTTCGTCCCTTATACAAGCCTATGAGGCCCAAAATATACTTTGGAAGCGATTTGGGACCAAACCAAGAACTTCTAGAAATTTTAAAATCTTATAAAAATTTTGCCCTAAATAGGGGTCACATCCCGTGTGGGTAGACCGTGTGGTTACACACGCCCTTGTCCATACCCCGTGTAACTCTCTGTCTATGACGTCATCAACTAAATAAAATCGCAAGGCCAAGTCACACGCCCGTGTGCTAGGCCATGTGACGGATTAAATTCTTGTAAATTAGGTGCAGACTTCACACACCCTTGGCACACGCCCGTGTCTAAGGCCATGTCATCCATATAGCTGAGAAACACGCACGTGTCTCTGCCCATGTGCTCCATATTGGGCATTCTGTTTCTCAAAAATTAAGGCGTAGGGGACACACGGCCTGTTCACACGCCTATGTGCTGACTGTGTGTCACACACGGCTTACACAAACGCCCATGTGTCTACCCGTGTGGACAATGTATAGGCTAGTTACCAAGCCAATTTCCACCCTGAAACATAAACACACAAACACTAATGCATTGGTATAATTCATAGCATATTTAAGCAACCAACATGTCCACAACTAAGACATCATCACATCACTTTCATGTTATATATATAACATACTTAATCAATCACACACTCAACAACTCAAAACATGCAAATTACTACATCTATGGAATGTATCATCATACAATTTTACTTATAATTAATATTAGCCAATATCAAATGGCCTTATACACTATGAATCAAGTATTATCATAAGCCAACATATTTGGCTAACCAATATGACATGTAACAAAAAGACCAAGTCCCTATACATGTCATACTCAAACTATTAAGACTAACTATACCCCAAATTTCCAATTGATAGTGTGATCAAGTCTCCGATGTCCTTCAATCCCCGAGCTAGCTCGGCGATGCTATAAGAAAAATGGGAAAAGAAAGGGAGTAAGTATAAAGCTTAGCAAGTTTGCATGTAAATAAATAACAACATTCATCATGCAATATCATATACATAGCATTAATATAACATGTCACAATGTCATCAAGTACCATAGATACATATTAAATCATGTCATTTACATAATGTACAATAAAACTCATGTTCATGATTCCTTCATTCAATACTTACCGGGATCTCATCGAGTCATAATCTCAATATTTAATGAGATTTGTGTACATACCTGTACCCTATCAACATGTTTATACCTCGTCATTTCTTGGAGTATTAAAGGATACTCGAGAAATCTCATACACATGGTAGGATGCCAATGCCATATCCCAGATATGGTCTTACATGGGATCACATATTGATGCCGATGCCATATCCCAGATATGGTCTTATACAGGATCTCATATCAATGCCATGTCCCAGACATGGTCTTACACGTAACCATAAAATCAGATGCCAATGCTATATTCCAGATATGGTCTTATATGGGGTCTCATAACCCTAATGTCATGACATTCGTATCATATCATTCCTAAGGTTTAACCGAGATTTTGGGACATCGAAACTTTGTTACTTCGTCATCGAGCCATCATTAATTAAATTCACAAATACAATTATACAATTTATGCAATATTAAAGCATTGAACACATAATTACATAATGTTGCATTATTTACCCACAAACTTACCTCGGTACCCTAAATATGACTAAATATTCGATTTAGTCCTAAACTTTGTTCTTCCCTCGGTTTAGGTTCAGACCTCTTTCCTCTTGATCTATAATAGAAAATTTTACTTATTTAATTATCACTTTGTTCAAAACAGTCCATAAATCATACTTTGACAAAATTATAATTTTGCCCCCAAACTTTCACTTAATTACGAATTAGTCCCTAGGCTTGTAAAATGAAATGTACCCATTCGCTTTAACATAAAAGCCTAGCAAAAGAATTTTCATAACTGTAGCAGCCCACAATTTCCATTAAAACACATCCCTACTACATATTTTATAACTTTTACAAATTAGTCCTTTTTAGGTGTTTTCATGAAAGATCACTTGGTAAAAGATGTTTATCACCCATCAAACTTTCATATTCCTCCATTAAACATCAAAATACATGCATGTCACACATGAGTAAATTTTTGAACATGAACCCTATCACAAAATAATGGTAGAAATAGCTAGATCGGTTGATAACGACTTCAAAAATGCAAAGAACATTAAAAACGGGACTAGGATGCACTTACAATCAAGCTTGGAAGTTGAAGAAACCCTAGCTATGGCTCCTTAGGGATTTTTGGCTTTGACATGGAGAAGATGGACACATTTTTTACTTCATTTTCCCTTTTTATTAATTTATTAACTAATGACCAAAATGCCCTTTTAACGCTTCTTTGAGATTCTTCCCTTCCATGTCTATTTTTGTCCATTATGACATAAATTAGTCTATTTACTAAATAAGGACCTCTAATTTACACATTGATTTCAATTAAGTACCCCAAAGCTTCTAGAATCTCATATTTCGCAGTTTTTGCAATTTAAAAGTCAAATTGGGCCCTTATTCACAAAATTTCTTCATGAAACTTTCACACAATTATGCAAACATGTCATGGATCTCAAAATAATCATAAAAAAATATTTCTACTTCAAATTTGTGGTCTTGAAACCACTATTCCGACTATGCCCTAATTCAGAATGTTACAACTCCCCCTCTTTAAGGATTTTCGTCCCCGAAAATCTTACTGGGGAAAAGGTTTGGATACTGTTTTCTCATGGACTCCTCGAGCTCCCATGTAGCCTCTTCAACCCTATGTCCTTGCCATAACACGTTCACAAGGGAAATACTCTTATTTCTCAATTTTTTGACTTTTCAAGCTAAAATCTTATCAGGCTCTTGCCATAAGTCATATCCGGACAAATCTTAACTTCCATCGGTGAAATCACATGTGAAGGATCAGATCGGTAACGACGTAACATAGACACATGAAACACGTCATGAATTCTCTCCAACTCTGATGGCAAGGCTAACCGATATCCTACCGGTCCTATCCTCTCGGTAACCTTATATGTCTGATAAAATGTGGACTCAGTTTCCCTTTTCGACCAAACTTCAATACTTTCTTCCTCAATGATACTTTCAAGAATAGCTTATCACCGACTTGAAAATTGATCTCTTTTCGTTTAAGATCTGCATAGGACTTTTGTCTATCCAAAGTAGCTTTCAAACAATCACGAATCACTTTTACCTTCTCTTCGGTTTCCTTAACTAAGTCAACTCCATGAATTTGATTTCCTCTGAGTTTAGTCCAATACAAGGGCGTACGACACTTACATCCATATAATGCCTCTTAAGGTGCCATGTTCAAACTTGACTAAAAACTATTGTTGTTGGCAAACTCTACCAACGGCAAATACTTTTCCCAACTACCTTGGAATTCCAATACATAACATCAGAACATGTCTTCAAGTATCTAAATTACTCTCTCCAACTGACCGTCGATTTGTGGATGGAAAGCTGTACTAAAATTCAATTTTGTACCCAAAGCCTCTTGTTATTTTTTTCCAAAACTGTGATGTAAACCTCGTATCTCTATCCAAAATAATTGACAAAAGTACCCCATGAAGTCTCACAATTTTAGAAACATACAAGTTAGCCAACTTATCAAGTGAATAATCAGTACGTACTAGTATAAAATGAGTCAATTTTGTAAGCCTATCAACCACAACCCATACGACAAATCAGACATCTCGATACAAACTCGAAAATATCTCTCTTCATACTCGGCCACCAATACAATTTCTTCAAGTCATTTTGCATTTTCATACTACCAGGATGAATAGATGAGCAACCACTATGTCCCTCATTCAAAATCTTTTGAATCAACTTAGCATTCTAAGGAACACAAATCCTATCTCGAAACATCAAGCAACCATCAGAATCAATCTAAAAATCTGATTCAATGCCTGACAAACACTAAACTTGCTTGGCTTGCAAAGCACTGTCACTTTTCTGAGCTTTACAAATCTCTTAGAGAAACATCGATCTAGCTTTCAACTCTGCTAGAATAGAACCATCATCAGATACAGTTAACTGAGTATTCATAGCTGTCCGTACAAATAGGGATTTCCTACTCAATGCATCAGTGACCATATTTGCCTTCTTGGGTGGTAGTCAATCACTAGGTCATAACCATTTAATAGTTCAAGCCACCTTCGTTGCCGTAGGTTCAAATCCTTCTGAATATCCGGCATTTCTCACCATACAAATATTGTCTCCATATCTTCAATGCAAACATAATGGTGGGAAGCTTTAAGTCATGTGTCGAATAGTTCTTCTCATGTGGTTTCAGCTGTCTCGAGGCATAAGCTATTACTTTGCCTTCTTGCATAAGTACACAACCTAATCCATTCAAGGATGCATCACTATAAACTACAAATTCTTTTCCCGATTTAGGTTGTACAAAAATTGGAGCTTCAGTCAACAATGCCTTTAGTTTCTCAAAACTCTGTTGGCACGTTTCTGTCCATTCGAACTTGACATCCTTTTGTAATAGCCTCGTCATTAGAGTAGCAATCATGGAGAATGACCAAAACAAATCATGAAGAGTAGGCAATAAGAAATCGGCACGCACTCAAAACCAAAAATGCTGAAAATGCTACTCTAAGCTCCCCTAGCCGAATATGCAACTCCATACTCCCCTATTCGACCAACTCTCCCTTCGTCCTCAATCCCTAAATTTTCTCCCCTTATCACTCCCTAATCTAATCCCCTGAACACTTCAAACTCCTCCCTATAGAGTTCTACTTGAGTTCCATCTCTTACCATGCACATGCAGTAAAAATAAAACCAACTTCCTACTCACCAAGAGTTTCAAACCCCAGCTCCCTTACAAGCCTCCACACGCCACTCCTATGCCCTTAAGTGACGCCACCGTGCCACTTTACCAAAGGTCTTCTTATGACTTAAATTACTAACATTCATCTAAAAGCCTATTTAGCCCTTTCTCTTTTAAGTCTAAAACTTAAAAATTTTACCAGGCTTTAACATAAACTTAGGCCTTCTAATGGCCCACTAAACACACTCAAAGCATAATGTAGCACATCCAGGCAAACAATAAATAAATTCGAGCAAAATCTCAAAATCCTGAAAATTAGGGCGTTACAACTCTACCCCCTTAAAGAAATTTCGGCCTCGAAATTTTACCTGGTCCAAACAGGTAAGGGTATTGTTGACGAATCACCTCTTCTGGCTCCCACGTTGGTTCTTCTCTGTCGTGATTATGCCAAAGCACCTTCACCAAAAGACCTGACTTCCTTCTTAATACCTTGACATCACGGTCCAGAATTTGCACAAGTTCTTCTTCAAAAGTCAAGTTAGCTTTCACTTCAATTGCTTCTACTGGTACGACATGAGAAGGATTATATCGATACTGCCTTAACAAGGAGACATGAAAGACATCATGAATCCTATCCAACTCCGGAGGTAGTTCCAACTGATAAGCTACCGGACCCATTCGTTTAAGAATTCGATAAGGCCCAATAAACCGCAGACTGAACTTGCCCTTCTTTCCAAACCTCAATATCTTCTTCCAAGGCGAGACCTTTAAGCAAACCATATCTCCCACTGAATATTCAATTTCCTTATGCTTCAAGGCAGCATAAGATTTCTGCCTATCAGATGCTTCTTTTAACCGATCCCTAATCAGTTTAACCTTGTCTTCTATATCTGCCACCAGATCTGGCCCAAAAACCTAACGTTCTCCCAACTCCATCCAACAAGTAGGCGTACGACACCTTCGACCCTACAGTGCCTCATATGGTGCCATTCGAATACTTGCCTGATAACTATCAAGTACTCTTCCCAACTACCTCGGAAGTCAATAACATATCCCTTCAACATGTCCTTCAGAACTTGAATTACCCTTTCTAACTGCCTATCCGTCTGGGGGTGAAAAGTAGTGTTGAAATTTAACCGCGTACCCAATGCCTCATGTAACTTCTGCTAGAATCAAGATATAAACCTAGGATCCTGATCAGAAATAATCGAAACTAGCACTCCATGAAGTCGCATTATCTTCGCCACATACAACTTCCCTAACTTTTAAAGTGAGTAGTCAGTTCGAACAGGTATGAAATGAGCAGATTTAGTTAACCTATCCACAATCACCCAAACCGAGTCTTTCTTGGTAGGCGTCAAGGGTAGCCCACTCACAAAGTCCATGGTTACCCTTTCCCACTTCCAAAGTGGAATCTTCACCAGTTGTAGAAGTCCAGAAGGTAATTGATCCTCAGCTTTCACTTGCTGGCATGTCAGACACTTACCCATGAATTTTGTTAGTTCACGCTTAAGTCCAGGCCACCATTACAACTCTCGTAAATCCCAATACAACTTATTCCCTTCAGGATGCATGGCACAAAGACCACCATGAGCCTCTTTCAGAATTACCTGCCTCAAGTCAAAGTCCATCGGAATACAAACTCTTCCTTGAAAACACAGAACTCCTTCACTTTCAATCCAAAATTAGAAGTCTCACCACTCTCAACTTGTTGGAATCGAGGAACCAGTGACTTATCCTCTAACTGCTTTTCTTTAATTTGCTCTATCCAGGTTGGTCTTACTTGTAATTCAGCTAACAAGCTACTATCGTCATATAGACTCAAACGAGCAAACATTGCTCTTAACTCAGTTACAGCTCTTCGACTCAATGCATTAACTACCACATTAGCTTTGCCTGGGTGATACTCAATAGAATAGTTATAGTCCTTAAGCAACTCTATCCATCTTCGTTGCCTAAGATTTAACTTATTCTGTGTCAACAAATACTTGAAATTCTTACGGTCCGTGTATATAATACACTTTTCTCAATAAAAGTAGTGCCTCTAGATTTTTAACGCAAAAATCACCGCTGCCAACTCCAAATCATGCGTAGGGTAGTTTGCTTCGTGAGGCTTAAGCTGTCGCGACGCATAAGCAACCACCTTACCCTCTTGCATCAGCACATAGCCTAACCCAACATGCGATGCATCACTGTACACAGTGAAATCCTTCCCAAACTCCGGCTGAATCAATACTGGAGCCTCAGTCAGAACTTTCTTCAACTTCTCGAAAGCCTATTGCTGTTTTGCAATCCAGACAAACAGTACTCCTTTCCTCAAAAGTTTCGTTAACGGTGCCGCAATCAAAGAGAACCCTTCCGCGAACTTTCTGTAGTACCCTGCCAAACCCAGAAAACTCTAAATTTCTGACACAAATCTCGGTGGCTTCCAATCCAGAACTGCCTCAATTTTCTGAGGATCCACCCTAATCCCCTCAGTAAAAATAATGTGACCTAAAAACATCACCTCTCGAAACCAAAATTCACACTTGCTGAATTTCGCATACAGTTGCTTCTCCCTCAACACTTGTAGAACAATACGGAGATGCTCATCATGTTTCTCCTTAGTTTCTGAATACACCAGAATATCGCCTATGAAGACGACCACGAATCGGTCCAAGTAGGGTTGAAATACCCGATTCATCAAAACTATGAAAGCCGCTAGTGCATTCGTCAATCCAAACGGCATTACCAGAAGCTCGTAATGACCATACCGAGTTCTGAATGCTGTCTTATGAATATCCACCCTTTGACCCTTAACTTGTGATATCCAGATCGAAGATCGATCTTGGAAAATATTGAAGCTCCTCTTAACTGGTCAAACAGATCGTCGATCCTTGGCAGATGGTACTTGTTCTTAAACGTCAGTTTGTTCAACTAACGATAATCAATGCACATACGCATCGTCCCATCCTTCTTCTTCATGAACAGCACCGGTGCTCCCCACGGAGACGCACTTAGCCTAATAAAACCTCTATCCAATAGCTCTTGGATTTGTTCTTTCAACTCCACTAACTCCTTTGGTGCCATTCTGTAAGGTGCGATGGACACTGGAGCCGTTCCAGGCAACATGTCGATTCCAAATTCGACTTCACAATTCAGAGGCAACCCAGGAAGCTCATCAGGAAAGACATCTTGAAATTCCTTGAGGATTCTAACCTCCCCTACAGTCAAATCCTCGACATCAGACTGACTCACATATGCCAAAAATGCCTTGCAAACCTTGCGAATCAGCTTCTCAGCCCTCAAAATCGAGACAACATTGGACAAGTAATCTCTTCACTCCCTTATAACCATCACCTCCTCATCTTCCGTAGTCTTTAATACCATTCGCTTAGCAGCGCAATCCAAAGTCGCCTTATGCTTAGCAAGCCAGTCCATTCCCAAGATGAGATCGAACTCTCCAAATGGTAACTCCATTAAATCTGTAGAGAAATCCTACCTTGAGTTTCTAAAGGCACATCTCTAAAGAGTTTGTCTACCCTAACCAAGTGACCCAACGGACTTATCACAGTTACCCCACTCACAGTTTCCTCAGAGTGCACACCCAACGCCCCAAATACATCACATGCAATATATGAATGGGTAGAGCCAATATCTATTAAGGCAGTGTATGGCATGCTAAAAATAAAAAACATACCGGTTATGACATCACGTGCGTTATCCTCCTCTCAGCGACGAGCAGCATAAACCAATGTTGCCTGACAAGCCTTAGCATTTCAAGCACCCCTGCCCGGTGCTCCACGTCCATGACCATTTCCATTGCCACCCCTACATTGACCACGGCCTCTCGACGGTTGTGGTCCACCTCGCAGTGGTTGAGCAACCCTCTGTTCAGCAGCTTGCATCTGAGTCAGCCTCTAAGGACAGTCCTTGACTCTATGCTCCTTGGACCTACACCGAAAACATGCTTAGTATGCTTCTAACACTCATCTAGATACACTCTACCACAATCCCTGCAAGCCTGCGGTCTAACCACATTCATCAGAACTACTCAAACTGGTTCGTCCAGTTTAGCCCTTTTGACATTCCTGCCTGTAGCACCCGAGGGTCCAGAATCCCTCCTAAATCAATTTCGATCCTTCTCACAATTCTGTCGCTCCGTGCGTTTCACTTCCTCGGCTATCTTAGCCTTTTCCACTAGAGCCGCAAAGTCGCGATCCCTTTGCGGAGCAATCAGCACCCTTAGCTCATCTCTGAGGCCATCCTCGAACCGTAAGCTACGTTCATATTCTGTAGCGACTATCTCACTAGCATACTGGCTTAACCTTAGGAACTCAGCCTCATACTCTACGATAGTCTTATTACCCTGAGTCAGATTCAGAAATTCTTTCCTTCGAACATCCACATAGCTCGCCCCGACGTACTTCCCTTTGAAGGCTGTCTTAAACAGCTCCCAAGTTACCCGCTTAGCTGGGGTACTATCCCTCACAGTGATCCACCACTGGTAGGCCTTATCTCGCAGTAGAGATACTGCTCTTTTCAACTTTTGCTCCACTAAGCAGTCCAAGTCGTCCATGATCCGCTCCGTGGCCTCCAACCAATATTCAGCCACATTTGGGGCTACACCAGATATGCTCCTGAAAATCTCTACTCTGTTAGCTCTGAGTCGCTCAGAAATAGATCCCCAATTCACAGTCCCCGTACTAACTCCAGAGACCCTTTCTAGAACCTGTAACATCGCTTGGGACAAAACATAGTCCCCTATAGCCCGATCATACGACCCAGTCTCAGTTGCCGATGGCGCTCGTGCCTCCTCAGCTGGCATGTGTCCCGAAGATGAAGATCCAGCCTGCACACTTCCTCGGCCACGTCCACAGCCTCTTCCACGGGCTGCCATCGTACTCATATCGTATTATCTGATTACGAATTTTATGAATTAGTTCAGTATTTTGGTATTTATTACGAATGTCTTATGTACAGATAGTATTTCAAAGGTTTGTTTTCGCAGAATCGTAGCCTAGCTATAGTCCTAATCTTTTAGAGTTTTTAGTTTTTCTTACTGTCTCAGTCTCTACAATTTCAGTGTTGCCCTAAGTACATAATCTTAGTAGGGTCTCAGTACTATCTACAGTAATGTAACAGTATTACAGTAAGGTACATTATAGTAACAGATACTTACAGACTTGGTGCAGGAGATTCGGCGTGTCACTCTTCAAAAACCAGATTTCAGAAAACCAAGTTTTAGTAATACTAAATCCTTTAAATAAAATTTCTTTCCCAAACCAAAACCTTAAACTTTTAGTAAAATACGAATATCTTGAAGAAAATCAATTTGAAAAGGGTTTTCTTAAGACATTTTCAAAACCAATTTTTCAAAATACCATTGTGGGCCTTAATTTAAATTTTAAGAAAACTTGTTGGATTCGATCCACAGTCTAGTTGTTGTGATCGGGCTCTGATACCACTAAATGTAACACCCTAAACCTGGCCCAAATGTTATGGCCAGATTTGGTGAGTCACATGGATAGTTAATTACACCTCGTTCTTCGTTTAATAATTTTAGGTCGACTTAGCAAAACCATTTTATATGTTTTGAGAAAATAGAAGATTAATTAATTTATAAAAAGCCTATCCACTATCAGTTTGGAGTTTACTTTTTAAAAGATCCTGTTAGTGAGTCTTTGCCAATAAATTATCCATTTGACACGTAGAGAATGTTTTAAAAACGTTTGCTAATTTGAAATAAAAAATCTGCGCAGCCTTAGTCTATCAATTTTAAACAAGTAAATAATAAATAAAACCAAATAAAAATAAATACTGAGCGGCCTTATTACAGATTAAAACCCAACAATTTAAGGAATACAAAAATAAAGAAAATTAAAGAAAAATATAAAACCAGAAACAGTTCATATGGCTACTCTACATGGATGAAAAGAAAGGGGTGAGTTTGTGAAAACTCAGTGTGTAAGCTAACCCAACAGAGTCAGAGATCAATTTAAGCTCAATTGGGACGAAGCCTTATTTAGGTATTCAGAAAACAGTGATAACTGGGACTTAGCCCTATTACGAAAATAATGTGGGCCCCAGGCCCATTACAGTAACAGATCAGTATTATGCATGAATGCAAACCCTAAGCCCAATCTATCCCTACACACCACTCGTACCAGCCCTACACACCATGTGGGGAATAACTCAACCTACCCAGCCCTACACACCACAGTCGCAGCATAACTGCTTAATCAGATATCGTGGCCAAGCCACTAAAACAATAATACGAGGTAGAGCCTCTAATAGTATACGTGGCAGCACTTCCTCCGTCATAATATCCCAATCCCATGCAAGAGCATATGACATCGCATACAGAGTATCAGATGTAACATCATGCAAATCAATCAACTTAACCCTAGGGGTAAAATGGTCTTTTAGCACCTAGGGGTAAAATTGTAATTTTCCACCCTTAAGGGGTATTTCAGTAAGTTTGGTAGATTTTAGGGTTTCATGCTCATTACAGTCTACGAACAGGCCTATTGTCATCCAGGTAACTTATTTAGCTCATTTAATTATTATCGAGTCATCGGGCCCTATGACCCTTAATGGACCCGACGGAGTCCACTAGTTACTACAGCCCACTGAGTCAAATTCTACACCCGCTTTAGCAAATCTTAACAATCAGATTACTGGAATACACTTACCGCTCGTTTTCACCCATATGGGCCCGTAAGCCAAATGGGCCCAAATTCGGCCATTCGAGGCCCAAACCACCAACGTGCATGAAACCATGCACACAATAGTCTTACCATTTATGATTACCAGCTTTACCATTTCAAATTGACCCACAAGCATTCGTACGCTCGCAAGCCCTCGAAATGTCAGAATTTTGGCATTTTGGCTTTTGTCGATCTAGTCTACTAGAGGGTGTCGATTACACACCTGTTTTGCGATATACTCAGAAGTCCCTTGCGTGAATATCCTACAATTGTTTAAATCACACTGTTAAACTATAAACTAACGAAATCAATGAAATTGATATCATACAAATATCACCATATCCGGCCATCCTTACCCAAAGCCAATATCCACTTACCCTTGCCAAGATCTACCACTAGATCTAGATCTAACTTGCTTCCACGTCCGTAGCCTCCACTACTTCTTGCTAGATCGCCCCTTTTTCGAACTAATACACATAAGAACCGAATGAAAAGGCTAAAATAGGTGTTTATAAAATAGAGGTCAAAATCGATAGCAACTATAGACAATAGGGGTTTCCAGCTTTTCTTAATTCGCAAGAATATGGAAGAAGAGAAACCAGTACTTACCACCAAGATTTGCTAGATTGATTTAATTATCGCTAAAGGTTATTTTCAACACTCCACGCCCAGATCCATACTTGATCTAATCGAATCGCAAAGAAATAGATCTAAGAGGTTGAACAACACACCAAGAAAGGAGGGGTTTCGGTTTAGAGAAACAAGATGGAAGGAGATGAAAGCAAAAGAAAAGAGAGTGTCAAGTGATTTTGGCTTTTCAAAATAAAGATGAGTAAGGTTCGGTCTAAGAAGAAAATGGTAAGGGAGGATTCAAGGTTTCAGGATTTCGACTATTATGGTATTCGACTAGAAGGGATTCGGGTTTCAGCCTTGAAGCAATCGACCAGAAGGGTTTAAAGAGATCACTTCAATCAATGAAGAAAAGGGGAAGAAAAGAAAGAAGAGAAGAATGAGAAGAATAGGTTCGGCCAAGAAGAAAGAAATCGGTAGGAGGACTTTGGGGTTTAGAGCTTTTCGACTGTTGATGGAAGAATAGAGGAGAAAAAGAAAAGACAGAAAGTAATTGAACGCACGCTTCTAGCTACCTATTTGGCACTAAAGAATGACCAAAACAAATCCCGTAGAGTAGGCAATAGGAAATCGGCACACACTCAAAACCAAAAATGCCGAAAATGCTACTCTAAGCTCCCCTAGCCGAATATGCAACTCCACACTCCCATATTCGGCCAACTCTCCCCTCCTCCTCAATCCTTAAATTTTCTCCCCTTATCACTCCCTAATCCAATCCCCTGAACACTTCAAACTCCTCCCTACAGAGTTCCACTTGAGTACCATCTCTTACCATGCACATGCAGTAAAAATAAAATCAACTTCCTGCTCACCAAGAGTTTCGAACCCCAGCTCCCTTACAAGCCTCCACATGCCACTCCCATGCCCTTAAGTGACGCCACCTTGCCAGTTTACTAGGTCTTCTTATGACTTCAATTACCAACATTCATTTAAAAGCCCATTTAGTCAAGCCCCTTCTCCTTTAAGTCTAAAACTTAAAAATTTTACCAGGCTTTAACTTAAACTTAGGCCTTCTAATGGCCCACTAAACACACTCAAATTATAATTTAGCACATCCATACAAACAATAAATAAACTTGAGCAAAATCTCAAAATCCCAAAAATTAGGGCATTACAGTTTGACTAAATAATTTTAAGGTTTCTAACGTTATCGAGGTTTTTTGTTTCACATTCCAATCTGACACCGCCAGATTTGGCCATAATGTCTAGGTCAGGTTTGGGGTGTTACAGTAGATTGAGGATTTTGCTTGAAGACAAGCAAATGCTTAAGTGTGGGGATTGATTTTCGGGAGGTTGACTTGGTGGGTGTAACTTTTGGAATGAGTTATCTTTCAACAGTGGTGGTTTAGATTAGTATGGTAGGGGTCAACATTAGAGGAGGTGATATAACGGATGAAATATTGGCACATATATTACTAGTGCATGGGATTGAATACTCAAAAAGGAAAATTTTTGAAGTACTTGGAGTGTGTAATAATAGTAGTAGAACATCCCTTTTGAGAGGGACAAAACTTTTATCATTTTGGTTTAATTAATAACTTGTTTTGGTAGTAATGTTAGTGATTGTTATTTTTTTTAATTTAGGAAGGTTGATGAGTAGTATTAGAAATACAATTAGAAGTTGAGGGGGATAATTATGATATATGTAACAACCCAAATTAGGGTCTAGTCAGAATAGTAGTTTTGAGACCACAAATCTGAAGTAGAAATATATATTTCATGATTATTTTTAAGTTTATGATATTATTGCATGATAGTGAGAAAATTCCATGAAGGAATTTTTACAAGATAGTGATTAATTTGTCCTTTAGGACTAAATTACAAAAATTGAAAAATATGAGTTTCTAGAAGTTTCAAGGATGAATTGGCATTAGAAAAATTATTAGAAGTCCTTATTTAGAAATTAGACCATTTATTAGCATGATGGACAAAAATGCCCAAGGAAGGAAAATTTTTTAAAGAAATAGTATAAGAGCATTTTGGTCATTTGGATAATTAATGAAATAAAAAGGGAAAAATAAGTCAAAAATGTGCTATTCTTCCCCATGCTTGTGCCAAAATTTCAAGGGACTCCATAGTTAGGGTTTTGACATTTTCTAGCTCACTAGTAAGTGTAATTTAGCCCCGTTTTTAATTCTCTTCATATTTTTGAAATCCTCAAAGCTTAATTTAGCTATTTTACCACTAATTTGAGCTAAGTTTTATGTTCAAAAATATACCCACGCATGACATGCATGTATTTTGACACCTAGTAGTAGAATATGAAAGTTTAAAGTGTAGTAAACATATTTTACTAGGTGATTTTTCATGAAAATCCCTAATAAGGACCAAATTGTAAAGGCAGTAAAATGTGTAGTAAAAGTGAAATTTTATGAAAAATAGGGGCTGTTATGAGTACATGAATGGTTTGGCTAGGCTTGGGTAACCAAAAAAATAAGTACATTTCATTTTACGACCTAGGGACCATTTTGCAAATATGCAAAAGTTTAGGGGCAAAATTATAAATTTTTCCAAAGTATAAATTATGGACTAATTAGCCAATTTTAAATACTAAATAAGTGGAATTTGTCAATTTAGATCAAGAAACACGAAGCCCGAACCACAACCGGGGAAAAAAGCAAGGTGGTGGATTAAATCAAATATTCACCCATATTTTAGATCTGAGGTAAGTTGTATGCAATAAAATAGTGTTATGCATTTTGAAAATTATTGTGATGATATTCTATGAAATTTATAAATATGATTTTTACCAAGAAATGATAAAGTTATAGTTGAGAAATCCCTGTAAAATTTTAAAGAATACAAGGGATACCGTAGTCATAACATGAGAGACTGCAGATCCCATGTAAGACCATGTCTGAGACATGGCATCAACACCGAATTGAGATCCCAGGTAAGACCATGTCTGGGACATGGAATTGCCATCGACATGTGGTCCTCTGATGAGTGATACAGGTGCACATGAATAAATCACGAGAAAAATGAAAACGTTATGATATGAGTATGATGGTGAGAAAGCACGAATAAGCCATGAAAATGTGTAGAGAATTTATATGATATTCTATGACGCCTTATTTGGATGCTTATTCCATGATTTATGTTGCTATTTATTTCATGCAACTTACTAAGCAATTATGCTTACTCCCTTTCCTTTCCCTTTTCCTTGTAGTCTTGCTAAGCTAGCTCGGGGATCGTTAATAGTCGGAGCTCGAAGTCACACTATCAAGGCTTTCATTTTGGTATAGTAAAGTCTAATTATTTTGTGTATTGCATGTATAGGAACTTGGTCATTTTGATATTTGTCATTTTGGGTAGCCATATGTGTTGGCTATTGATGTTACTTAAGTCAAGTTGCAATGGCCTTTGGAAATGGGCTAATATTGGTTAAGTTTAATTATGCAAAGTGAATGTCAATTATGCTAGCATGAAATTGCATAATTAAGTAGGAAAAATGAATGATGATGAATGCATGATTAATGTTGTATTTTGTGGCATGTGAATGCCTTAAGTTTTGGGTATTAAATGTTTATAAATGTCATATTATGTGTTATTGAAGTTGGCCTTGTGTTTGATTATGTTTCAGGGTGCCAAAGGGCTTGGAAAATAGCCTATATTTGTCCACACGGGTAGGCACACGGGCATGTGTCTAGGCCGTGTCTGACACACGGCCAGCCCCACGGGCGTGTTGATAGGCCGTGTGTCCCCTACACCTAATTTATGCAAAACAGAATGCCTAGTGATATTCACACGGGCATAGACACGGCAGTGTGTCTCAACCATGTGGAGGGCACGGCCTAGCACATGGGCGTGTGTCTTGGCCGTGTGACCTAAATTGCATGCTAACATCATAATCAGAATGTCCAGGTTTTCACACACGGGCTAAGGCATGGGCGTGTCGAGGCCGTGCGAAGGACACGGGCCAGGGACACGGGTGTGTGCCAGGCCGTGTGAAAACCCTATAGGTACAAAATGAAAAATAAATTCAACACAAGATAGGGACATGGGCGTGTCCGACCACACGGCCTGCCCACATGGGCGTTGCCCATCTCACATGGGCGTGTGATCATGTTTTGAGCAAAAGTTTTTTAAGTGCCCGAAAGTTTTTGATTTGGTTTTGAACCATTCCTGAAGTATGTTTTGGGCCCAGTAGGCCTATTATAAGGATTTTAAGAGAATGTATAAAAAGTTTTTAAATCGAAAATTAAATTTTATGGTTTGACTTTACACGTTTGAGTAAGTTAAGTACAATAATGCCTCATACCTCGTCCCATCGTCAAACATGGTAAGAGGGTATTACATTTAGTGGTATCAGAGATCGTGTTTAGTCGATTCTAGGACTAACCTAGCCTATGCATGAGTCCAGCTATACATGTCATAATTATGTATATACATGATATGATAGTGTCACGACTTTTGATGATTTAAATGTGTTTTCTTATAGTAAATGGATCCTGATAAAGCTAAGGCAGACGATGTAGAAAGTAACGCGTCGGCTCCTGCTGAAGGGACAGTACCAGCTAGAATAGAAAATAGACCAGCTACTATAAGTCAGGAAGGAGATGCCCGTGAGGCCTTCTTTCAAATGACGAATGAGTGCTTTATAGATTTCGTTCGAACGAACTCAGCCGCTCAACACTAAAGTCCACCCCCTCCAAATCCTTAACCTACCCCAGTAGCTCCCCAAATCGTTGAGGTAGTAAGAGAAGAAAAGCCCCCAGTTGATAGAATCTGAAAACAGGTGGCAGAAGAGTTTCGAGCTAGTAAAGATGATGGTCAGGAAAGAGCAGAATTTTGTCTAGAGAATACCATCAGGGTATTCAATGAATTGTCTTGTACACCTGAAGAGTGCATGAAGTGTGTCGTATCCCTCCTACGAGATTCTGCTTATCAGTTGTGGAACACTCTTGTGTCAGTGGTACCAAGGGAAAGAGTTAATTGGGAATTTTTCCAAGAAGAATTTCGTAAAAAGTATATCAGTCCAAGGTTTCTTGATCAGATGCGCAAGAAGTTTCTAGAATTGAAGCAAGGTCAGATGACTATGACGGAATACAAGCATGAGTTTATGAGACTCTGTAAATATGCTCGGGAATGTGTATCCACCAAAGCCCTTACGTGTAAAGGTTCAAAGATGGATTGAATGAATATATTCGGCTATTGGTTGGAATTCTAGAATTTAAAGAGTTTGCGGTGGTAGTGGACAGAGCTTGTAAGGCAGAGGAATCGGCCAAAAAGAAAAAGAAAGCTGAGATGGAGTCTCGTGACTCAAGAAAAAGACAGTTAGGCAAGTCATTCCAATCCTCCTCCAAGAAATCAAAATAATTTGCTACTCGATCAGCTGCTTTAGTGGGGTTTTTAGGCAAAGGCAAAGGTAAACAGTATTTGGTCTCCAAAGCTCAGACTATCTTAGTTGCGAGTGTGGTAGACGCCACCACGGCGAATGTCGGGCACATGAGCGAGCTTGTTTCAAGTGTGGTTCTCAAGACCACTTCATTAGAGAATGCCCCGAAATGATTGAAAAAGGCAGAGATCAGAGTGCAAGATCGGGTAATGCTCCCTCTAGAGGTAGATCCCAAAGAAACCCAGTACGGGAGCGAGTAGTAAAGGCACACCAAAAGAGCAAATTGAGAGACCCAAGGGTAGAGCGCTAGCAAGGACATACGCCATTTGCACTCGTCAAGAGGCGTCATTACCCGATGTAATTACGGGTACATTTTCTCTCTGTGAAACTTCTGTTATTGCTTTAATTGATTCAGGATCTACCCATTCATATGTTTGTATGAAATTAGTATTTAGCATGAGTATAACCGTAGAGTCTACGGAATTTGTGATAAAAGTCTCCAATCCCTTACAAAAATGTGTGTTAGTAGACAAAGTATGTAGAGATTGTCCTTTGATGATTAGGGGTCATTGCTTCCTAGCTAACCTCATGCTTTTTCCATTTGATGAATTTGACATAATCCTTGGTATGGATTGGTTAACCATTCATGATGTAATAGTGAATTGTGGTAGATATTTTATTGAATGGAAATGTGAGAATGGTATACACTTCGAGTTGAATTAGATAAATCTGAGAGTTTGCCTACAGTGATTTCATCCATGGTAGCTCAGAAATGTATAAGAAAAGGGTATGAAGCTTACCTTGCGTTTGTGATGAATACAAAAGAGTCAGAGTTGAAAATTGAGTCAGTGCTAGTAGTTTGCGAGTATCAAGATGTATTCCTAGAAGAGTTGCCTGGATTACCTTCAGTGAGAGAGGTAGAGTTTGGTATAGAGTTGGCTCCTAGTACTATACCTATTTCAGTTGCTCCTTATAGAATGGCTCCGATCGAGTTAACAGAATTGAAATTTCAGCTACAAGAATTGACAGAAAAAGGTTTTGCAAGACCAAGTCATTCTCCGTAGGGTGCTCCCGTATTATTCGTGAAAAAGAAAGATGGTTCTATGAGGTTGTGCATTGATTATTGGCAACTTAACAAGGTGACTATAAAGAACAAGTATCCTTTGCCAAGGATCGATGATTTATTTGACTAGTTGAGAGGAGCCACAATGTTCTCTAAGATAGATTTGAGATCTAGATATTATCAATTAAGAGTTAAGGAGTCCGATGTACCGAAGACTGCATTTCAGACGAGGCATGGCCATTATTAACTTTTTGTTATACAGTTCGTACCCAGGTTTATCACCTTACCCGACCATGAGGCATTACTGAACAAAATCACTATCATCTATACATAATAGAACCACAAATTTTCATTTCAATTTAAAACTAAATCATAAAATATTATGCAACCCTTAAAATGGGCTTACGAGGCCCAAAACATGGTTTGGGGATGGTCTGAGACTAAACAGATAACTTAGAAAAATTTTGGAAAATTTAACCA
Organism: Gossypium stocksii; assembly: GCA_020496765.1. Lineage (NCBI taxonomy): Eukaryota > Viridiplantae > Streptophyta > Magnoliopsida > Malvales > Malvaceae > Gossypium > Gossypium stocksii. Next base: position 25,197,097 of record CM035623.1, read on the forward strand.
AATACAGGGCACACACCTATGTGAAACAAGGGCATGCCCCTGTGGGCAGGCCGTGTGGTCACACACGCCCGTGTCCCCTACCTGTGCTGAATTATTGGAAAATTATTTTTCATTTCGAACCTATAGGGGTTTTCGTATGGCCGAGCACACACCCGTGTCCTTGACCCGTGTCCACCACAAGGCCTCGACACACCAATGTGACCTCCCTGTGTGAAAAACTCGGACATCCTGTTTATGACGTCAGCATGCCATTTTGATCACACGACCACGGGACATGCCCATGTGACCAGGCTTTGTGATATCCTTAAACTCTGAAAATCCCATGCAAGGTTCACACGCCCTACACACATGGCTATGGGGACTGACCGTGTGGCCCTAAGTTAGGCTATTTTCCAAGCCATACATTGCCCCAAAACACATGTTATCACTACTACTTTTAACACCACATAACAAACACATCTTTAGTCATCTAAAACACTCCATTTACTCATCCATCATCCATTTCACATTAAGCACACACAAAAATACCAAATATCTCATGAATTGCCTCATAATAATAGATAAACAAAATGTTATTCATCAATGGCCAAATCACTTAGCCTTTAATTACAAAATGACTTATCCTATGACAATTACCATAACATAACCCAACCAACTTAACACCAACAACCTCACTAAGTACCTATACATGCCATAGTCTAAGAGTTTGTTTCACTATACCAAAAGATAATGTCGATAGTGTGGGTGATCCTCTGACTTGATCCGATCTCGAGCTGACTTGATTAAATCTATAAAACAAGGGAAAAGAGAAAGAAATAAGCTTAAAAAGCTTAGGAAGTCTATATGTAAATAATTAACATTAAAATAACATTTAACCACACCAAGGATATCTCTCATATACCAACTTACCACCTAAAACTTATCAACTTTCCCATACAATTTATACACATTATTTTCACTTATTTAAATCCACATGCATTTTTCCACAATTTCACTTGCCCAAAGAATACACCTCCACACACACATCAAACTGCCATACAAAATCTCTTTAGTGAGTATTCCCATTGAACTCTTCAGATTAACATTTGATACTCAGTGGATTTTCCACTCATGATTCTACCAACACACAAGCCCGGCTCTCGGGTACACATGGTGAAGATCACTTTATCGTCCATGTGACCTAGCCATTTATTCTCATAACCCTCGTGTGCACATGGTAAAGGTCACTTTATCACCCATGTGACTTAGCTACATAGGACATTGCTCTCATATACACATGGTGAAGGTCACTTTATCACCCATGAGGCATAGTCATTAAGTTCCATAATTATCATTGCACATGGTGAAGGTCACTTTATCATACATGTGGCTTAGCCAATGAGCTCCATAGCCCTCAGTTCTACATGGTGAAGATCACTTTATCACACATGTAACCAAACCATATTTTATCCGTATCACTCGTTATTCTAAAGGTTCAATCGGAAACTCTCATTTCCAACACATCCAATCATCATAGAAGATTTTCAATATCAACATTTCTTAATATCCATTATAATTATTAACATGCAAATAGAACGGACACATTACTTACATATTAACTTACCTCGACAACAAAAAATGGTAAATTTGCAACTTAATTCGAGACCTTGCCTTGCCTCGGTCAAGGCTGATTCCTCGATCTTCCCAATCTATAATAACATATTTAACTCGTTTAATACACACATTACTCAATTGGGCACAAAATCATCCTATGAAAACTTTTACCATTTTACCCCTAATTTTATAAATTTTTACAACTAAGTCCTTAGGCTCGTAAAGTGAAATGTATCAATTACTTTGGTTACCCAAGCCTAGCTGAATATCCATGGCACCCAAAACAGCCTACATTTCTCACAAATTCATACTTTTACCTTTTAATTTCTTAACTTTCCAATTTGGTCCTTTTTAGGGACTTCCATGAAAAATCACCTAGTAATCATAGTTTACCACACCCTAAACTTTCATAGTCCACCATTAGATATCAAAATACTTGCATGTCATACATGGGTAAAATTTTAAACATCAACCCTAACTTAAAATAATGGTAGAAATAGCTAGAGTAAGTTACGAGGATTCTAAAAATACGAAGAAAATTAAAAATGGGGCTCGATTGCACTTATTTTGAGCTTGAGAAGTTGAAGAAACCCTAGCTATGGCTTCCTCTCTATGTTCGGCCAAGGAGAAGGATTATGGACAAGATTTTGGCCTTATTTTTCCCTTTTTATTCTTTTATTAACTAAATGACCAAAATGCCCTTCATTAAAAACCTTTAGTATTCCACTCATCCTTGGGCATTTTTGTCCAAACTAAGTTACAATGGTTTAATTACCATATAGGGACCTTTAATTTCAAAACCTAATTCAATCAAGTACTTTACAAAACAAAACCCATATTTTTCACCTATTGACATTTAGTCTAACATACCAAATTGGACATGTAACCAATAAAATTCACACACCAAAATTTCACATATTTATCCAAACACCCAATAAATATCAAAACTAAATCAAAATAATATTTTAAAACTCAAATTCATGGTTTCGAAACCACTTTTCCGTTTAGCCCCTCGTTCGGGCCGTTACAACTCTCTCCCTTTAGAGATTTTCATCCCCAAAAATCTTACTGATAAATAGGTTTAGGTACTATTTCCTCACAGCTTCCTCCGGTTCCCACGTAGCCTCTTCCATACCCTGCTTTTGCCACAACACTTTCACAAAAGCTATACTCTTGTTTCTTAATTGTTTAACCTCTCGAGCCAAAACCTTAATCGGTTCTTCTTCGTAGGTCATATCCGACTGAATCTCAATATCCGTAGGTGAAATCACATGAGAGGGATTTGAACGATACCGTCGTAACATTGATACATGAAACACATTATGTATCTTCTCCAATTCTGATGATAAAGCTAGACGGTATGCCATTGGCCCAATTCTTTTCGTAACCTCGTACGATCTGATGAAACGCAGACTTAACTTGCCTTTTCGGTAAAATCTCAATATTTTCTTCCATGGCGACACTTTCAAAAATACTTTATCACCAACCTGAATTTCAATCTCTTTCCTTTTCAAATCAGCATAAGACTTTTTTTCGATCAGAAGTAGCCTTTAAACAATCCTGAATTACTTTTACCTTTTCCTTAGTCTCTTTAACCATATCAACACCATGAATCTGTTTATCACTCAACTCGTCCAATACAAAGGAGTTCGACATTTTCGGGCATACAATACCTTATAAGGCGCCATCCGTATACTTGATTGATAACTGTTGTTGTGGGCAAATTCCACCAAAGGCAAATACTTTTCCCAACTACCCTCGAACTTTAGAACACAACATCGAAGCATATCTTCAAGAACTTGAATTACCCTCTCGGATTGGCCATCCATCTGTGGGTGAAATGCGGTACTAAAATTTAACTTCGTACCTAGTGCCTCTTGCAACTTTTTTCAAAATCTCGAGGTGAACCTCGGATCTCTATCCAAGATGATAGACATAGGTACTCTATGTAACCTCAAAATTTCAGCAACATATAACTCAGCCAATTTATCAAGTGAATAATCCACACGTTTCGTAATGAAATAAGCTGACTTGGTCAATCTATCCACAACAACCCATACAGCATTTTTCTTTTTTGGTGTCAAGGGTAATCTTGTCACAAAATCCATGGTAATCCTATCCCACTTCCACTCGGGAATCATTAATGGCTGAAGCAAACTCGAAGGTATCTGATGCTCTGCCTTTACCTGTTGGCAGATCAGACACTTTGCTATATATTCTGATATGTCCTTTTTCATGCACGACCACCAATACAATTTCTTCAAGTCATTATACATTTTTGTGCTACCAGGATGTACCAATAAACAACCACTATGTGCCTCAAGAAATATTTCCCTAATCAATTCCTCATCTTTAGGAACACAAATCATATCATGAAACATCAAGCAACCATCCGAACCAATTCAAAAATCAGAGTTACCATCTGTCTCACACTGAACTCTCTTGGCTTGCAATCTGTCATCATTCTTTTGGGTTTCACAAATCCGTTGTAGAAACAATGGCTTAGCCCTCAACTCTGCTAATAGGGAACCATCATCCAACAAAGTTATACTCATGCCCATAGCTCTCAAAGCAAACAAAAGACTTTCTGCTCAAAGCATCCACAACCACATTTGCCTTTTTGGGGTGATACTCAATTACTAACTCATAATCCTTTAACAACTCAAGCCACCTCCGTTGTCTCAAATTTGAATTCCTTTTGGCTCATCAAGTATTTCAAACTTTTATGGTCGATAAAAATCTGACATTTCTCACCATACAAATAATGGTACCAGATCTTCAAAACAAAAATGATAGTGACCAATTCTAAATCATGTGTTGGGTAGTTCCTCTCATGCGGTTTTAATTGCCTTGAAGCATAGGCCACCACCTTGCCTTCTTACATAAGTACACATCCAAGACCATTTAGTGATGCATCACTATAAATCACAAACTCCTTTCCCGACTCAGGTTGCACTAGCACTGATGCCTCAGTCAATTTAGCTTTTAACTGATCGAAACTTTGTTGACATCTTTTGGTCCACTCGAATTTTACATCCTTTTGAAGCATTTTGGTCATAGGAGAAGAAATAATAGAAAAACCCTCGACAAATTATCGGTAATAGCCAGCTAAACCCAGAAAGCTTCTAACCTCGATTACACTCTTCGGTGGCTTCCAATCAACAATTACCAAAATCCTGCTTTTATCAACCAAAATACCATCACCCGAGACTATGTGTCCAAAAATCCAACTTCATGTAGCCAAAACTCACTCTTGCTAAATTTAGCAAATAACTTCTCTTTTCTCAAAGTCTGCAATATCATCCTCAAATGCTCAACATGTTCTGACTCATCTCGAGAATAGATCAATATGTCGTCTATGAACACCACTACAAACTTGTCCAAATATTGCTGAAAAATCAGGCTCATCAAGTCCATAAACATACCCGGTGCATTAGTTAAACCAAAAGGCATAACAAGAAATTCATAATGGCCATACCTCATTCAAAAAGAAGTCTTCGGCACATCGGATTCCTTAACTCGCAGCTGGTAATAGCCAGATCTCAAATCAATTTTAGAGAACACCGTTGCTCCTTTTAATTGGTTGAATAAATCATCAATTCTCAGCAATGGATACTTATTCTTAATAGTCACCTTATTGAGCTGCTTATAATCAATACAAAGCCTCATCGACCCATCCTTCTTCTTCACGAACAATACAGGTGCACCCCAAGGAGAGAAACTGGGCCTCACAAATCCCTTTTCTGTTAACTCTTGTAACTGAGCCTTTAACTCTCTCAATTTTATCGGAGCCATCCTATATGGAGCAATGGAAATAGGTGCAGTTCCAGGTAACAAATCAATAGCAAACTCAATTTCTCAGACAAGAGGTAACCCACGTAACTCTTCCGAAAACACGTCTGGAAATTCACAAACTACAGGCACCGATTCAAGTCTCAATTTTGACACCTCAGTGTTCAACACATATGCAAGATAAGCCTCACACCCTTTTCTCATGCATTTCTGAGCAGACATACAGGAAATCACAACTGGCACTTTAATCAACTTATTTGTTCCAACCCACAAAATTTCACCACTTTCACATTTCAGCTCAAGAGTTTTCTATCTATAGTTTACCTTAACATCATGTAATGTCAACCAATCCATGCCTAAAATAATATTGAACTCGCCAAATGGTAATAACATTAGATTAGCCGAATAATAGTAACCTTGAATCATCAAAGGAAAATTCTTACAAACCTTATCTACCAATATAAATTTGCCTAACGAGTTCGACACCTTAATAAAAATTTCAGTCAACTCAACAGGCAATGTCATACTATGCACCAATTCTTCACAAATGTAAGAATGAGTGGAGCCTGGGTCTATTAATGCATTAACATCAATATTATAGAATGAGAATGTACTGGTAATCACGTCCAGAGATGATGCCTCTTCACGAGCTCGTATAGCATAAGCTCGACCAGGTGTTCTCGTCTCGAATCTCACAGCTGTATCTTTCACTGTACCCTTATCAGTGGTTCTATCTCCGACGTTCCTTGGCGGTCTACCCTTACTAACAGTGTGAATTGATTTAACACCTTGAAATTTCTCATTTCTCGCTCCCTCAGGGCAATCTTTAATAAAATGATCTACTGAACCACACCTGAAACAAGCCGAGTTAGGTCCCCAGCAATCATCAGTGTGTCGTTTGCCACAGCTCTAAAACTCAGGTCTATTAGTCCTTACGTTACCCACACTAGCCATCGATGTAGCCTGAGTTTTAGAACCTAAATATGCTTTACCCTAATCTCGGTGTCACTGTTCAGTTGAAACTGTCATTCTAAGATTCATTTCTTTAGACCTCTTCGATGAATATTGGAAGGACTTACTCATCAATCTCTTTCGAGCATCTCGAGCCTCCATAATTGCTTTTCTCTTCTCTTAATTTAATTCTTCAGCCTTGCAATCTCTGTCTACTAATACCACAAATTCCTTTAATTCCAGAACTCCCACCAGCACTTTGATATCCTCATTGAGCCCGTCCTCAAACCTTCTACATAACATCACCTCGGTAGAAACACATTCTTGTGCATATTTGCTAAGTTTGAAAAATTCACGTTCATACTCAGCCACGATCATCTTACCTTGTTACAACTCGAGGAACTCTTTCTGTTTTTGATCCACAAACCTCTGACTTTTATACTTTTTACAAAATTCCTCCAAAAAGATATCCCACTTCACTTTCTCCCTCGGAGCCACAGATAGTAATGTCTTCCACCAATGATAAGCCAAATCTTTCAACAAGGACACAACACATTTTAGACACTCCTTAGGTGTACAAGATAATTCTTCAAATACTCTGATATAATTTTCGAGCCAAAACTCCGTTCTCTCTGTATCATCATCTATACTAGCTCTAAACTCTTCGGCTCCTTATTTCCAAATTTTATCCACCGGAGGTTTTTCCAACCTTACCATATCAACACTATGTGTGGCTACAGGAACCGGTTGTGGTATAGGCAGGGGAGGAGGGGGTTGAGCATTAGGATTGACTCTAATAAAGTCAGTGTACCAATCATTCATCATTTGAAGAAAGGCATCTCGAGCCTCGTCTCCTTGACTCATAGTGTCATTTCTACTTTCTACCAATGCGATCCCTTGCGCGGGAGCCGGTGTATTGCTAGCATCATCATCAGCCGCAGCTCATTCGGGATCCATTACTATATAAAACCAAAACACAGTTTAGAAATGTCAAGAATCACCATACTATCACAATATATCTATGGCATGTATAGCTAGACTCATCCACCACGCTATGGTAGTCCGAGAACTAACTAAACCATAGCTCTGATACCACTAAATATAAAACCCCTTACCCGGGTTTATCACCTTACCCAAGCTTGAGGCATTACTGAACAAAATCACCATCATCCATACATAATCGAACCACAAATTTTCATTTCAATTTACAACTTAATCATAAAATATCATACAACCCTTAAAATGGGCTTACGATGCCCAAAACATGGTTTGGGAATGGTCTGAGACTAAATCGAGAACTTAGCAAATTTTTGGAAAATTTGACCAAATACAGGGCACACACCCGTGTGAAACAAGAGCATGCCTGTGTAGGCAGGCCGTGTGGTCACACACGTCCATATCCCCTATCCGTGCTAAATTATGGGAAAATTATTTTTCATTTCGAACCTACATGGGTTTTCGCACCGCCGAGCACATGCCCGTGTCCTTGGCCCGTGTCCACCACAAGGTCTCGACACAACCGTGTGGCCTACCCGTGTGAAAAACTGGGACATTCTGTTTATGACGTCAGGATACCATTTTGGTCACACAGCCAGTGGACACGCCCGTGTGACTAGGCCGTATGACATCTTTAACTCCGAAAATCTCATGTAAGGTTCACACGCCCTACACAAATTGTCATGGGGACTGGCTGTGTGGCCCTAAGTTAGGCTATTTTCCAAGCCATACTTTGCCCCAAAACACATGTTATCACTACTACTTTTAACACCACATAATAAACACATCTTTAGTCACCTAAAACACTCCATTTACTCATCCATCATCCATTGTAAATTAAGCACACGCAAACATACCGAATATCTCACGAATTTCCTCATAATAATAGATAAACAAAATGTTATTCATCAATGGCTAAATCACTTAGCCTTTAATTGCAAAATGACTTATCCCATGACACTTCCCATAACATAACCCAACCAACTTAACACGAACAACCTCACTAAGTCCCTATACATGCCATAGTCTAAGAGTTTGTTTCACTATACCAAAAGATAATGTCGATAGTGTGGGTGATCCTCTGACTCGATCCGATACCGAGCTGACTTGACTGAATCTATAAAACAAAAGAAAAGAGAAAGAAGTAAGCTTCAAAAGCTTAGTAAGTTTATATGTAAATAATTAACATTAAAATAACAATTAACAACACCAAGGATATCTCTCATATACCAACTTACCACCCAAAACTCATCAACTTTCCCATACAATTCATACACATTATTTTCACTTATTTAAATCCACATGCATTTTTCCATAATTTCACTTGTCCAAAGAATACACCTGCACACACACATCGAACTGCCACACCAAATCTCTTTAGTGAGTATTCCTGTTGGACTCTTCAGATTAACATTTGATACTCAATGGATTTTCCACTCATGATTCCACCAACACATAAGCCCGGCTCTTGGGTACACATGGTGAAGATCACTTTATCATCCATGTGACCTAGCCATTTATTCTCATAGCCCTCGTGTGCACATAGTGAAGGTCACTTTATCACCCATGTGGCTTAGCTACATAAGACATTGCTCTCATGTACACATGGTGAAGTTCACTTCATCGCCCATGAGGCATAGTCATTAAGTTCCATAATTATCATTGCACATGGTGAATGTCACTTTATCACACATGTGGCTTAGCTAATGAGCTCCATAGCCCTCAGGTCTACTTGGTGAAGATCATTTTATCACACATGTAACCAAACCATATTTTATCCGTATGACCCGTTATTCCGAAGGTTCAATCGGAAACTCTCATTTCCAACACATCCAATCATCATAGAAGATTTTCAATAACTACATTTCATAATATCCATTATAATTATTAATGTACAAATAGAATGAACACATTAATTACATATAAAGTTACCTCGACAACAAAAGGCAATAAATTTGTAACTTAATCCGAGACCTTGCCTTTGCCCCAGTCAAGGCTGATTCCTCAGTCTTCTCAATCTATAATAACACATTTAACTCGTTTAATGCACATATTACTCAATTGGACACAAAATCATCCTATAGAAACTTTTACCATTTTACCCCTAACTTTATAAATTTTTACAACTAAGTCCCTAGGCTCGTAAATTGGAATGTATCATTTCCTTTGGTTACCCAAGCCTAGCCAAATATCCATGGCACCCAAAACAAGCCACATTTCTCAAAATTTCACACTTTTACCCTTCAATTGATTAACTTTCCAATTTGGTCCTTTCTAGGGACTTCCATGAAAAATCACCTAGTAATCATAGTTTACCACACCCAAAACCTTCATATTCTACCATTAGATATCAAAATACTTGCATGTCATACATGGGTAAAATTTTAGACATCAACCCTAACTTAAAGTAATGGTAGAAATAGCTAAAGTAAGTTACGAGGATTCTAAAAAACGAAGAAAATAAAAAACGGGGCTCGATATCACTTATTATGAGCTTGAGAAGTTGAAGAAACTCTAGCTATGGCTTCCTCTCTATGTTCAGCCAAGGAGAAGGATTATGGACAAGATTTTGGCCTTATTTTTCCCTTTTTATTCTTTTATTAACCAAATCACCAAAATGCCCTTCATTAAAAACCTTTAGTATTCCACCCTTCCTTGGGCATTTTTGTCCAAAATAAGTTAAAATGGTTTAATTACCACATAAGGATCTCTAATTTCAAAACCTAATTCAATGAAGTACTTTACGAAATAAAACCCATATTTTTCACCTATTGCCATTTAGTCCAAAATACCAAATTGGACATGTAACCAATAAAATTTACACACCAAAATTTCACATATTTATCCAAACACCCAATAAATATCAAAACTAAATCGGAATAATATTTTAAACCTCAGATCCTTGGTTTCGAAACCACTTTTTCATTTAGCCCTAATAAACTGTAAATTGTACATATTTCTATCCCACATTTAGCATATTTATGGATGAATTATCATTGAATTTGTGGAATTACCACTTTAGCCTTCCCTTTATCCGAACTCGTCCCTCTATGCTCTTGAGCTAAATAAAACATTTAATTCTATTAATCCTTATTCAAGCACCTCTAGGAATCATTTTCACTCATAGTCAAATCATACATGCACATTCTTCTCGTTGCACACACACATGCACATTGGGGCATTTCACATACATATCATAAGTCACAACAAGCTGATTTTCTGAGCAGCATTCAATTATTTACTCATAACTGGAGCTACGAAACTCCAATTATGCTCCTAATCCTTTAATTTCATGTTTTATACTTAGGTGAGCATAAGGAAGAGAAAAAAGCAAGGAACGGGCCAAAAATAGGCAAATTAGGCCTAAATAAATAATCAACGCGGCCTGGAGTTCACCACACGGGTGTGTCACACGGCCGTGCCACATTAACAGGCTTGAGCACGACCCAACATTGATTCACATGGGTGTGTCCCTATTGTGATTAAGTTTAATTTCACGCGAAAAAGGCTACTTAGGGGCTAAGAAAGACACTCTAAACTCTATATAAAGACCCTAAGAGGCCACCACAAGGTGTGCATTATTCCCAGCATGGTGTACAGTGCCGAGGATAGTCTTTCCGCCATGACGGAGAGCTAAAGGCAGGGAATTACTTGAAGGGAAGCCGATTGATCCATCTCGAAAGCCAATATCTACATCAAGACAGAGGATCTCCCTTCAATCCTTTAAGGAGTTTTGGGTTTTCTTATGTTTTGTTATTTTTTTATTCTGAGATGTTTCTTTTTATAAACATGAACTAAACCCCCAAATACCTGAGGGAGATGAAACCTAAGATGAATCTTGCTATTGTTATCTGAATTATATGATAAATATTCGATTTGTTTTTAATTGTGTTTTTGTAATTCTTTAATTGATATTTCTGGGATATTAATTTAAGTCGAATGTGCTTAGGTAGAGGAGCAAAAGTCCATGTTTAAGAGTAGATCCAACACAATTAAGCGGAGTTGATCGCAATCCTAGACATAAGACGATGAAAATCTGCTTGATTAGAGTCAAATCTAATATGGGGATCCATAGATCGAGTTAATGCAAGACTAAGGGTTTTAATTAGAAAGAGATTTTAATTAATCAACCTAGGATTAATTGTTCTTATTCTCGATGGAGATATTAACATAATTTAGGGATCTCTACGGATCAAGTCGAATGAAGAAATCGTCTAGTTCAGAGTTAGATAACAAGTGAAGTCTAGGGGAAATCTTCCTTAGGTATTGTCTTTATTATTCAATTTTCCTAAAGCAATTTCCCAATTTACTCTTTGTCGCATCCTTAGTTTAGTTTAGAGTTAATTAGTTTACACAAACCCCCTCTTTATTTTTAGGCTAGATAATAGGAAGAAAGTCATTACTAGTACTTTTAGTTCCTTGGATTCGATATTCCGGTCTTCCCAATAGCTATACTACTATTCGATAGGTGCACTTGACTTTTATCGTGATAATAGTTAGTTTATAGGTACGATCATTTTATTACTTCATCACAATCATGAGATCAAGCCCCTAGTTCGAGCTATTACAATTCAGTTTTGTAACACCCTAATTTTGGGCCTAGAAGTATTGGTCCTTGAGTTGGGGGTCGACTAGAAGACGGTTTATAATATTCTGTTATCTTGAAAGTATCACAAATTGCATGTTTGCCTTGTTGGCTAACTGATTTAGAGTGTTTGGGGATGTCTGAGAAGTCGTAGGTTTAAACCAGGGCTTTAGCAAAAATTTTAGTTTTTCCCTTAAGTGAACTTGGTGTTAGGTTGAAGGCCTTATTAATATTTGTGGTGGATTTATGACACAAGAGGAGCTTGGGCTCTAGTGGTAAGTGATGCTAAGGGTGGATTAGGAGGACTGGGGTTCAAGTACTGGTGTTTGCAAAGTTTTGAATTTTTGCTCTTTATGGAAGATCGATCTTAGCAGGTTAGACTTATGTTTAATTGTGGGTGTTTAATGGCACAAAAAGCCTTGTGCCTTGGTGGCAAGTGGTGTGACTAGGCATTGAAGGAACTTAGGTTCGAATCCCATGGCAGGCAAGGGTTGATTATTTTCCTACTTAGGTCTGTAAGAGTTTGAAGTGGATTTGAACTCTAGTTGGTGAGAGTTTGAATTGGTCTTGGAGTTGTTGGAGGAGGGATTTTAGGAAGGATAAGGGGGGAGGAAATCATGGGATTTTGAATTACAGGAGGAGTATTGTCGTAGTGGGACTTTAGTTACTTGATTTCGGCATTGTGTAGTTGTAGGGAGGTGGTGCCGATTTGTTCTTTTGTATATCGAGTTTTGGTATCTCTGGGAGCGGGCTTGTTACGAAGTGACACTTATTGCCATTTTATTTTTCGGTTTATTTCTTTTACTACATTCCAAGCCAATTCTTTCCTCTAGCTCTCGGTTACACTCCATTTAGACCATTTCTCTTCTTCTGTGCCGAATTCATTTTGTTAGCTATTGGCTGATTCTCTTTCACTTCTTCTCTTCTAAATCTCCCCCTTCCTTCCCAATCATTTCACCCCTAAATCGCACACTTCTTCATAATCATTCAAAGTTCTTCATTGTTTTTCTTATACCCAAAACTGATTACCATATACCTTGGCTGAATATCTCCTTTGTTATTCGGCTTTCATTCTTTGTTTGCACTCTTTACTGACTTTTCTTCCTTCTCTCAAATATTCTTCTATGGCCAAACTCTTCTCCTTATTCTACCCTTATCTTCTTCTTCGTTTTCTACACCAAGGAGACCAGATATACCCCTTTGTCCCTCAATTTCTTTTCTTGAAGTTATCCGAACCTTCTTCTCTGAATCTCTATCGAATCTTTGTTGTTTCTGTACCAAACTACTTCTTTTGTGTTTGTAAATGGGTAAAGGGGTGCTAGTGACAAAGTGATGCCTAAGGTGCCGGCTGAGATTGAACGCATAGTCTCTGTCCCTAAGTTTAAACAGCGTAAGGTGTCAACGGTTCAGGACTTTTTACCGGGATACAGAAGGGTGACTGTGCCTAGATCGAGTAGGCAAATCACAGTCAATCAGTCAGGTCAAGGCTAGTGATAGTCGATTCTTCGGCTAGGTGGTTGGGTTAAATTTCTTTTGATTCTTTGATTGAGTATTGATTGTTATTTTGTTTGAATAGGTTTCGACGCTCAGGATTTCTTAGTACTCCTCGTGATCAGGTGTGTAATTGTATGCCTTATTTTGATAATTGGCTAAAAAGCCGGAATTGTGTGTGTAACCGTATAACCTATTTCTATGGATCGGCATAAGCCGATAAAGTGTGTGTATTTTTATGCAGTACTCAATAATCGGTTAAAAGCCAAATGTATATGTTGTTTACACTGCTATGACTGTAGAGCAGCAAAATGCCAAAAAGCCAAAAATATGGCATATGTTGCCACACGAGCATGCGAACTCTAGTGTAGTGAATCAAGCCCACAAACATAAGCGTCAGATAATTAAGGCCACATTGGGCTACGTTGGGCTGAAATGGGTTGTGTGGGCCTAATGGGCCTTTAGGCCCCACACGAATTAAATTCACATATTGTGGTGGATTTTAGACTGAGTTGTATAGTCCACGTGGCTAGAATCGTTTTGGGCTAAGTCGGTCGTGTGGGCCCATGGGCTTGGGGGCCCCACACGGTTGAAATGTGTGTTATATGGCTACTGTTGGTTTGGAGTGTGTAGTTCGTATAGATGAGGCTATTTCTGGGATGATTAGGCCACATGAGTGTGTGGGCCCACTTGGGCCAGATAGTGGGCCTTAGGCCCATCTGCGCCATTATGTCAGTTTAGGTTGCGATAACCGCTCGGGGCGACGATGGGCTTTCGGTGGGGTCGTAAATACCCCTAGTTATAAAATTACTAAAATACCCCTGGTTTGTAAAATTACTGAAATACCCCTAGTTTGTAACGTTATCGAAATACCCTCAATTTATGAAATTACCAAAATGCCCTCGATTTGTAAAATTACCAAAATGACCTCGATTTGTAAAATTACCAAAATGACCTCGATTTGTAAATTTATCGAAATACCTCTAGTTTGTAAAATTATCGAAATACCTCTGGTTTGTAAAATTATTGAAATACCCCTGGTTTGTAGAATTACTGAAATACCCCTAGTTTGTAAATTACCAAAATACCCCTAGTTTGTAAAATTATCGAAATACCCCTAGTTTATAAATTACCAAAATACCCCTGGTTTGTAAAATTACCGAAATACCTCTGTAGGGTAGGGTTATCGAAATATCCTTGTAAGGTAGAATTACTAAAATACCTCTGTAAGGTAATATGACTGTTTTGCCCCTAGAGTATAAAATGACTATTTTGCCTTTGTAGGCAAGTGACGGTTTTGAACTGTGAAATTGATTGAATTGACTGTGATCGTATGACAGTGTTTTAACTGATGTGACAGTGGTTGCATGAATGATATGTTTTTAATATATGTTTAAAAGACTATTATTGAGCATGGCCATTTTGCATACATGTGTGATTATTGAGCATGACATACTGCATTGCTTGGGAATGGGACACTGTTAAGGAGGAAGTACTGAGGGCTTCTAGCCTATTATTCTAAGTATGGCTCCAAGCCATGCATATTCTGGCAGCTTGGCTACGATTTTGGGGTGCTGGTTGGGTGGGTTAATTTAATCCTCATATGGTGTGCTGGTTGGTACGGGTGGTGTACTGGTCGGATTGGGTTGGGATGTATACTCACACTGTAGCATATCTGTTCTTAAGATCTGTCACTGTATTGGGTTTAGTTCCACTTGTTCTGTTATTGGGTTGGGCAGAGCCCACTTGTTTCTGCTATGGACTGTGACCCAAGTGATATTGTAGTGGGATTTAGTCCACGTATGCTCTAAACTGGACTGTACTATTACTGTTAAAGGGCTTTGACCCAGACTATTTTTGCATCTATTTCTGTTTACTGACTGTGCTTTAGAAAGGAGATTACACACTTTGTTTTCATAAACTCACTACGTTTATTAACTTTTTTAGGTAATCTCTAGCCTTAGACGGATCGGAGCTGCGAGGGACTCGGAGGTGGCTACAAGACTGCAGTTATTATGTTTGGACTTTATATATGTTTTAAATTTTGCTTTTGGTTTTAATTTATGTAATAAGGCCTCTCTGAATTTTGTTTTAAGTTTGGGATTTTATTACGCTTTATATCTGTTAGACGTAGACGAGTTTTCAAACCAATTCCTGTTTTCAAAAACATACGTTTTAAACTTCCTTATCTCAAATTAGCTTTCGTAACTATAAAGAATTTTCAACGAGATTAATACATTTTTAACGATGATTAACTTTTCAATGAACCACATTTTGAATTTTAACGGACATAAACTAAGTCTTTACACAAGTTCCTAAATATCAAGAAGGGTTTCAATGAGAACAAGGTTTTCGAAAAACACTTCAATATGACATGCCAGATTCGGGCCTAACTTCTAGGCCGGGTTTGGGGTGTTACAGGTTTAACTAATGCTCCTGCAGTATTTATGGATTTAATGAATCGTATCTTTCAACCATACTTGGATAAATTTGTTATAGTCTTTATTGATGACATCCTGATTTATTCTCATGATGAGGACGAACATGCCGAGCTCTTGAGGACGATTTTGCAAACTCTACGAGATAAGCAGCTTTATGCCAAATTTAGTAAGAGTGAATTTTGGCTTAAAGAATTTTGATTTTTGGGCCACATCGTTTCGGGTGATGGCATTAGAGTTGATCCAAATAAGATCTCGGCAATTATTGAATGAAAGCCACTGTAAAATGTATCTGAGGTCAGAAGCTTCTTGGGTTTGGCTGATTATTACCGAAGGTTTGTCAAGGGATTTTCTATGATTGCTACTCCAATGACAAAGTTATTGCAAAAAGATGTTAAGTTTGAGTGGATAGAAAAATGCCAGCAGAGTTTCGAGAAATTAAAGACACTATTGACTAAAGCTCCTATTCTAGTACAACCTAAACCCGGGAAAGAGTTAGTGATTTATAGTGATGCATCCTTAAATGGATTGGGCTGTGTACTTATGCAAGAAGGCAAGGTGATTGCATATGCCTCGAGACAATTGAAGCCCCATGAAAAGAATTATCTGACTCATGACTTAGAGTTGGCTGCAATAGTGTTTGCGTTAAAGATTTGGAGGCACCATTTATACGGTGAGCAATACTAAATGTTCACCGATCATAAGAGTCTTAAGTACTTGATGACACAAAAATATTTGAACTTATAACAACGGAGATGGCTTAAGTTATTAAAGGACTATGAGTTGGTTATTGACTACCACCCAGGGAAAGTGAATATTGTTGTCGATGCTTTAAGTTAAAAATCGCTATTTGCCTTGAAAGCTATAAACACACAGTTGTCCTTAACCGATGATGGTTTGGTTTTAGCAGAAATGAGAGCTAGACCGATGTTTGTTTAAGAGATTTGTGAAGCACAGTCGAGTGACAGAGAATTGCAAGCCAAGAAAGTTCAGTGCAAATTGGGTACCGATTCAGATGGTTGTGTAAAGTTTTGAAGCTGAATTTGGTGTACAAAAGGATGATGAGCTTATTCAGAGATTTCTACATGAGGCACATAGTAGTCGTATGTCCAATCACCCTGGTAGTACCAAGATGTATAACAATTTGAAGAAATTGTATTGGTGGCCAAACATGAAACGAGATATCTCCGAGTTTGTATCGAAGTGCTTGATTTGTCAACAAGTAAAAGCGGAACACCAAGTACCCTTCAGTAGCCTTCATGGTTCCCAAGTAGAAATAGGACCGTGTTACTATGGATTTCGTGACGGGTTTACCAATGACACCAAAAAAGAAAGATGTTTTATAGGTTGTGGTTGACAGGCTTACAAAGTCAGCTCATATTATACCAGTATGTACAGACTATTCAATTGACAAGTTGGCTGACTTATATATTTCTAAGATTGTGAGACTACACGGAGTACCATTATCGATCATTTCAGATAGAGATCCGAGATTCACGTCACGATTTTGGAAGAAGTTACAAGAAGCTTTAGGTACAAGCTGAACTTTAGTGCCGCTTTTCATCCACAGACTGACGGTCAATCGAAGAGAGTAATACAGGTGCTTGAGGATATGCTCAGATGCTGCGTATTGGAATTCCAAGGTAGTTGGGAAAAGTATCTACCTTTGGTCGAATTTGCCTACAATAACAGTTTTCAGTTGAGTTTGAAAATAGCACCTTTTGAGGCATTATATGGGCGTAAGTGCCGAACATCTTTGTATTGGACATAACTCAAGAAAAACCAGATTTACAGGGTTGATTTAGTCAAGGAAATAGAGGAGAAAGTAAAAGGGAGTCGAGACTATTTGAAAGTTGCTTCTGATAGACAAAAGTCGTATGCGGATTTGAAGTGGAAAGATATTGAGTTCCAAGTCAGAGATAAAATATTTTTAAAAGTTTCTCCATGTAGAAAAGTTCTTAGATTTGACCGAAAAGGTAAATTAAGTCTGCATTTTATAGGGCCTTATGAGATCACAGAGAGGATAGGACTAGTGGCTTATCGGCTAACTTTACCGCTCAGTTAGAAAAGATTAATAATGTATTCCATGTGTCCATGTTGCGACGCTATCGATTGGACCCTTCACATGTGATTACCCTAACAGAGATTGAGATTCAACCGGACATGACTTATGGTGAAGAGCTAGTTAAGATTCTGGCTCGAGAAGTCAAGCAGTTAAGAAACAAAAGTATAGCCCTTGTGAAAGAATTGTGGCAAAGACATGGGGTAGAAGAAGCAACATGGGAGCTTGAGGAAACTATGAGAAACCAATACCCAAACCTTTTTACAGGTAAGATTTTCGGGGACGAAAATCCCTAAGGGGGAGAATTGTAACAGCCCAAATTAGGGCCTAGTCGGAATAGTGGTTTTGAGACCACAAATTTGAAGCAGAAATATATATTTCATGATTATTTTTAAGTTTATGATATGATTGCATGATTGTGAGAAAATTCCATGAAAGAATTTTTATGAGATAGTGATTAATTTGTCCTTTAGGACTAAATTGCAAAAATTGCAAAATATGAGTTTCTAGAAGTTTTAAGGATGAATTGGCATTAGAAAAATTATTAAAAGTCCTTATTTAGCAATTAGACCATTTATTAGCATGATGGACAAAAATGCCCGATGAAGGAAAATTTTCTAAAGAAATGGTATAAGGGCATTTTGGTCATTTGGATAATTAATGAAATAAAAAGGGAAAAATAAGTAAAAAATGTGCTCATCTTGTCCTTGCTTATGCCACAATTTCAAGGGACTCCATAGCTACGCTTTTGACATTTTCAAGCTCACTAGTAAGTGCAATTTAGCCCCGTTTTTAATTCTCTTCGTATTTTTGAAATCCTCGTAGCTTAATTTAGCTATTTCTACCACTAATTTGAGCTAGGGTTTATGTTCAAAAATATACCCATGCATGACATGCATGTATTTTGATGCCTAGTAGTAGAATATGAAAGTTTAAAGTGTAGTAAACATCTTTTACTAGGTGATTTTTCATGAAAATCCCTAATATGGACCAAATTCTAAATGTAGTAACATGTGTAGTAAAAGTGAAAATTTATGAAAAATAGGGGCTGTTATGAGTACATGAATGGCTCGGCTAGGCTTGGGTAACTAAGAAATCAGTACATTTCATTTCACGAGCCTAGGGACCATTTTACAAATATGCAAAAGTTTAGGGGCAAAATTATAATTTTTTAAAGTAGAAATTATGGACTAATTAGCCAATGTGAATACTAAATAAGTGAAATTTGTCATATTAGATCAAGAAACATGAAGCCCGAACCGCAACAGGGGAAAATCAAGGTGGTGGATTAAATCGAATATTCACCCATATTTTGGATCCGAGGTAAGTTGTATGCAATAAATTAGTGTTTTGCATTTTGAAAATTAATGTGATGATATTCTATGAAATTTATGTTATTTTATTGATATGATGTTTACAAAGAAATGATAAAGTTATAGTTGAGAATTCTCGGTTAAATTTTAAAGCATACGAGGGATATCGTAGTCATAACATGAGAGATTGTAAGTCCCGTGTAAGACCATGCTGGGACATGGCATCAGCACCAAATTGAAATCCCATGTAAGACCATGTCTGGGACATGGCATTGGCATAGACATGTGGTCCTGTATAAGACCATGTCTGGGATATGGCGTCAGCACTAAGATGAGATGTAGATCCCCTGTAAGACCATGTCTAGGACATGGCTTTGGCATCTACGAGTGATCCCATATAAGACCATGTTTGGGATATGGCGTCAGCATCAGTTACGATCCTGTGTAAGACCATATCTAGGATATGGCTTCAACATCGACATGATATCCCATGTAAGACCATATTTGGGATATGGCTTTGGCATCTTACCATGAGAATGACATTTTGGGTATCCTTCGGTATTCCAAGTCATTTAACAGGAAAAGTATTCAAGTTGATGAATTTTGCAACACCCCAAGCCCAGCCTGGATGTTATGGCCGACCCTGGTGTGTCATATTAAAGTGTTTATCGAAAACCTTGTTTTCATTGAACACTCTTTATAAAGAAATGTTGAGTACAAACCCCTTTTCAGTTGCGGAAGTTTTATTTAAAAACAAATGATTTATAAAACTTGGTATTTAAAACTGGAGTTGCAGAAACATAGTATTTGTGAGCAATTAAGGTTTGGAAATCGTTTTCTACTTCAAATGAATATAAGACATAGTTGTAATGGTCCAAACTTAAAAATGGTAACCAAAGGCTTAGGCCTTATTACAACCCAAAACACAATAAGTTTTAAAATACCAAAAATTAATTAAATGACAAAATCCAAACTCCCTGCTAAATGGCCACCTCTGAGTTCCTCAATCCGTCGAACCGTCTACTGAGGATTTCCTAAAAAAAAAAAAGAGAAAGGTGAGTTTTTGAAAACTCAGTGAGTATGACCCTTAACAATCAATAATCATGCAATGAACAATTTGGGTCTAAGCCCTTTTACAATTTCGGTGGCCTTTGGGTACAAACCCATAATGGCCTCAATTGGGCCTGAGCCCATATCATATTAAATAGAAGCTTCTGAGCAATAGCCCTTAATAGTCTCGGTTGGGCCCGAGCCCATATTACATGTGACATCATGAGTATGCATTATGCAGATTCCCATCCAGCTTGTACACCCCCTTCCAACCCTACAAATCCTGTGGGGAGATAGTCGACCCACCCAACCATATTACAACCTGGTGTGGAACCAGTGCGGCCCCATTAAACGGTGCAGCATGGCTGCTATATATAGGGTGTAGCACCAATTACAGCACTACTTAACGGTGCAGCAAAGCTGTTCGGTGGCTAAAAAGCCTACGGTGGCTAAAAAGCCTTCGATGGATCCATAGTCGTCAAGCGACCGTGCAACCCTTATGCACTTCCTCCAATCATAATCCCGACCCATATGCAATATAATAATGCATGAATGCATCACATAACATATAACATGCATAAGTCATACATAACACATAGGCGTATTTTAGTCATTTCATCTTCTACCCTACGAGGGTAATTTAGTAATTTTATCCTATAAGGGTATTTTGGTAATTCTACCCTATAGGGGTATTTCGGTAATTTCTTAACAGTACGGGTCTTAATTACGAACTCTGGCCCATCAATAAGTCTTCGCTGGCTAAAGTGAAAAGATACTATGCACCAGATAGGATTCTAGAGAAGAGGAGGTGGGTCATTAAGACCGCTTAAGTACCAAGCTCTCCCTAGATCCAATCCTAGACATGCATATGCCCATTGCCACACTCTAACCTTATGACTTATCCATAGACATATTTAATATATTAATTAAGTTTTATGCTCATTTAATGAATTACTAGATCTAAAATTCCATTAGAAAGTAGGCCTAAAAGTCCATTATAAAAACCCTAACAAGTCCACATGCTTTCATACATGCATTTATCCCATCAGGCTCAATTACGCTTATACGGCCCGTTAGGCCCAAATACAATTATACAGCCCACTGGGCCCTAAACACCTTATTATAGCCCATTAAGCCCAAAACTAATCCAAGCCATGCATCCTACACAACCATCACGTCATTTAATACCAAATCGTCAATTTTGCCAATTTTGGCCCTATAGGCCTATCGGGCCCATTGGGCCTATTCTGGCCCGGCTGGCCACAACATAGCCCAAGTCCATGAGATCGCTCATGGGGCCCCTGATTTCGTATCGATTTCACCCATACGAGTGCGTGCGCACTCGTAAAACTACCGTAGCCGTGTTTTTTACTTTTAGACATTTTGGCTTTTCAAGATTTACTGATCTACTATGTGTGCGAAGTGTATGTACACACCTTTTTCAGAATCGGCCAAGACCACCGAACTTCAACCTTGAGCGATTAAACCCTACTAACCCTTTACTAATTGCTAGCAACAATGAACTCCAATATTTAAATCCTGAAACAATCGGCAAAAGTTGAAGGAAATAATGGTGGCACAAGGTGGATTCGGCCAAAAAGGGTCTTCGGCCTTGGAGATTAAGGTGATCAAGGGAGACATTCAACACAAAAATAGAAGGAGAAAAAGAAGAAGAAATCAGCACAAAAGATTCGGCTCTTGAATAACTTGAGAGAAGGGTGTTTCGGTTTTAGAGTGTATGGAAATAATGGAGTTTTGGCAAAAAACCAAAGGAGAATTCAAAAAAAAGGGAGGAGAATAATTTTGGCAAAACAAAGGAAAGCCCTAAGAGAAATCGGCTTTTAAGAAGAAGAAAAGTGCCGAAATCATATGGCCTTTATAGATTCGGCTATACCACTCAACCCTAGCTGAATTTGCCTTCATAATTCCCTTACTAGCTCTAACTCTCCCCTTTATCTCAAGCTCCTAACTTTTCTCCTTGATAACCTCCCTAATCCCTTCCTTGAATTTCTCACATGAACACCTCCTTCAGAATTTAACTCCTACACCACTACTAGCTATTTAATGCACCAAAAATAATAACCACTTAATGCATAACATATGACTAGAACCTTGGACCCTTGCTCCCTCTTGTGGTGTCACCTCCATAGTCCCCAAGTGGTGCCATTTGCCACTTCAACACAAGACTTTTCGTGTTACAACTCAACCAAAAATATTTAAAAGGCCTAGCTCCTCGAGCCAAGTTTCCACTAAGGCCCAAAATTTAAGTTTTTTCCTTTAACCCAACTTAATGCTAGGACTACATAGACCCTCCAATCACTTAACAATTACTCAACTAACAATTTAAACATACATTTTAATTCACAACAAAAATATGAGAACTCAGGATTTTTGGGGTGTTTCAAATTTAATGAGAAAGACTAAAGTTTTGTGATGAGTGGTACAAGTGCACATGAATAAGTCACAAGAAATATGAAAACATAATGATATGAGTATGACGGTGAGAAAAGCATGAGTAAGCCATGAAAATATGCAGAGAATTTATAGGATATTCCATGATGCCTTATTTAGATGCTTATTCAATGATTTATGTTGCTATTTATTTCATGCAACTTACTAAGCAATTATGCTTACTCCCTTTCTTTTCCCTTTTCCTTATAGTCTTGCCAAGCTAGCTCAGGGATCATTAACAGTCGGAGCTCGAAGTCACACTATGAAGCCTTTCATTTTGGTATAGTAAAGTCTAATTATTTTGTGTATGGCATGTATAGGAACTTGGTCATTTTGATATTTGTCATTTTGGGTAGCCATATGTGTTGGCTATTGATGTTACTTAAATCAAGTTGTAATGGCCTTTGGAAATGGGCTAATATTGATTAAGTTTAATTATGCAAAGTGAATGTCAATTATGCTAGCATGAAATTGCATAATTAAGTAGGAAAAATGTATGATGATGAATACATGATTAATGTTGTATTTTGTGGCATGTGAATGCCTTAAGTTTTGGGTATTAGATGTTTATAAATGTCATATTATGTGTTATTGAAGTTGGCCTTGTGTTTGATTAAGTTTCAAGGTGGCAAAGGACTTGGAAAATAGCCTATATTTGTCCACACGGGTAGGCACACGGGCATGTGTCTAGGCCGTATCTGACACACGGTCAGCCCCACGGGCGTGCTGATAGGCCGTGTGTCCCCTACACCTAAATTATGCAAAACAAAATGCCTAGTAATTTTCACATGGGTGGAGACACAGTCGTGTGTCTCAACCATGTGGAGGGCACGGTCTAGCACACGGGCACGTGGCTTGGCCGTGTGAAAACCCCTGTAGGTTTGAAATGAAAAATAAATTCGACACGGGCTAGGGAAATGAGCGTATGCGACCACACAGCCTACCCACACGGGCGTGTCCCATCTCACACGGGCGTGTGATCTTGTTTTGAGCAAAAAATTTCTAAGTGCCCTAAAGTTTTTAGTTCTGTTCCGAACCATTCCCGAAGTATGTTTTGGGCCCCGTAGGCACATGATAAGGATTTTAAGAGAATGTATGAAAAGTTTTTAAATAGAAATGAAATTTTATGGTTCGACTTTACTTGTTCGAATAAGTTAAGTATGATAATGCCTCATACCCCGTCCCGGCGTTGGACACGGGTGTGGGGGTGTTACAATATAAGTTTGGTATTGATGTGGAAGGGGTAGAAGAAGATTGTTTGTATTGTGTGTTACTCTTATTATGTAATATGGCGAAGAAATTCTAACCAAATAGGGGATTCTTTACTCCTTTTTTTTAACCCATTTGCAGTTGACAGTATTATTTATTACTTCATCTTTTTGAAATTAATACGCACAAATGGACCTCCAATAAGAGAAGTAGATGTTTTTTTTTAGTAGCAACATCTATTTCGAATTAAGGTGCAATTTGATATTTTTTCCATAATAAGATTTTAAAGAATATGATTTTTGGAAATTTAGGAAGGTAAAACTACAATGTATGGTATGCATGGTAAAATCTTAAAATCCTGAAAAAGTATACTAGTTAAAATCCTAAAAATTTTACATTAATAGATTTGTGAGGGATGTGATAATACATTTCGAAATTATCTCACAAAATAAAATACAAATTTTATTAATTTAATATTTTCCAGTGATATTTATTATTAATAAAATTTAATTTATTGTTAAAGAACATGTTATTTAATCTATTTATTTCTAAATAATAGTTTATTTTAATTTTAACTAAAAATAAATTGATGCATTTCATTTTAAAATTAATATATGATTAAATTTAAAGTAAAATTTAAATATTCAATATGCACTTAAAATAAAATATAATTTAAAATTTAATTGGATAATATTTAAAATAAATTTAAAATTAAATAATTTTTATGGGTTTTTGGTGAGAAGGTATTGTATAAAAATATTACTATAAATAAATAAGAAAAATGATAATTCTATCTCAAAAGATAAATTTTAACTTTCCTAACTAATTGAGAAAAGAAAGTTAACCTTTTTCTTATTAAAAATTACTCTCCTTTAAATTAAAACTTTAAAATAAATTATTTTCATCGCACTAAACATATTTGTACAAGACAATTATTATGTCAGTCGTTCTTACCACGTCCACCATGATTTCCAATCAATAATATAATTCTAAATAAGAATCTATCCTTAAAACAAAATCAAAATTCAATTTGATCTCGAAATTAAACTAATTTTTCAAATAAGTCCATGTCTTATAAAAATACTAATAATCTAAATTTTATTATTTTATCCAAAAATTTCAAAATAATTTTAATGTTTTATCAAACTTATCTCGATGTAGCCGAAATCCAATACCATAATTTTTAGGGCATGGGATCAAATGATGGAATAAGTGAAGAGACATACTAGAAATTGTCGAATGTTGCCTAGGTGAAAATGATTATTGACTAAATACATGTGTGTGGAAGTGAATTGGTGATATGGCTCACCTAAGCGATAATTGAAATGTGATAAGTGTATATGGTGATAGAAAATTTCTCAGTAAGCTCTTGAAATGTGTTTTGTCATGTGCAAAATCTCATAAAAGGTGTCATGAGCTCTTGAAATGTTGAGTAACAGTGAAATTCGCTGGTAATTTTAGGGTGTGCTTGGTTTGAGCGAAAATGGAAAGAGGGAATGAAAAAATAGAAAGGAAATAAATTAGTGTGCTTAGTAGAGAAGAAAAGTGAGAAGGAAGAAAATAGGAGAGATGATCATTGTCCATCCTAATGGATAAAAATCAATGCTTCCAAATTGGAATAATAAGAGGAGAAAAAAGAGAGAAACAAATATATGTTAGTTCAAAATTATTCATTTTTCAAATGTTTTATTTTTTTTCCTTTCATTTTTCAATTCTACCAAGAAATGGATGGAAAGAAAATTGCTTTTTATTTCAATTTCCCATCTTTCATACTAAGCACACCTATGGAAAGAAAGTTTTTTATTATCCTTCTATTTTTCTACCCTTTCAATTTTCCATCTTTTCAATTTTCTTTCCCCTTTACCAAATGTAGTAGGCCCAATTTGCCTGGGCCCAAACACAAAAACCAAACAAAAAAACAGATTAAATAAATAATAAGTCTAGTCCAAAATTACAACCCAATGCACTACACAAGCCCACAACCTTAAACATTTTTAGAAAGTCAAACCCTAAACCCTAAAGGCGCTGCACCCCACACATGCCTCCACAGCACGCACACCACCCAAAGCCTAGCTCCTGTGCTATCTTGCACCAAAATAGCCTCCGTTGACCTGCAAAGAACACAGAAGCAAACAGAAAATAGAGCAAAAGGGAACATCAGAAATAACAGCGTACAGTAGCGAAACTTAAAATATTGTAACCAAATTGGCTATAAAGCCACACAAGAACTAATTGTATTTCTTACAGTGAATCGAATACAAAAAAAAAAAAAAAGAGAGAAACAATCAAAAATCAAAAATTCAAAAAGGGTGGGTTTTCTTATTTCTTGTATTTTTTTTCTTTTTTTTACTTGCATAATATTTTTTTAAAAAATGAACATAAAATAAAAAAGGGGCCAAAATCACTTGACCTTTTGTATTCCGCCACCGTAGGTGGCCGAGGTTCGTCGTTTTCGATGAAAAACGACGTCTTGTAGGCTCGAAGACTCGAAAAGCAAAAAATGGGTCTTTTTATTTTCTCCAACCATTGTGTACGAAGGCGCCGTCGTCGGTGACCGGCGGCTACCACAGTGGTAGACGGTCAGACCTAGGTTGGAGGGGGAGAGCACGAGAGAGAGTTGAGAGGGCTCTCAGATTTTTATTTTTATTTTTTTTTTGAAAAATTAAAGGGGAAGTGTTTTCTTTTCAAATTTTAGTTATTTATATAAGGGCCTATATGGTGTCGTTTTGGACTTAAGCATCAGTTGCCAAAACGACGCCATTTTGCTTAAGACCCGAAACTTGACCTGATTTTAAGCTAGGATCCACGTGTTTTTCCCTCAAAGGGATATTTACACGGTGGGTCCTTCCGCGTTTTCACCCATTTTCAATTTAATCCTATTCATTCTTTTGCTTTTTTATTTTACCCTGTAATTTTTGTATTGTTTCATTTTAATCCTCCATGAAGCGAAGCGTTTTGGAGGACTGGCAATAATTTCCCATCTAATCCCTACACCTTTGTGCCCATTTTATTTCAGCCCTTCAAGCTGCCCTTTCTTTTCTTTATTTTAAAATCTATCCCAAAGTTTTGTTTAAATTGCAATCTAACTCTGGGTTATTTAATTTCAACACTATATATATATATATATATATATTATGTATTATGTTTATTTATCTATTTATTATCTTATACTCTTTATATATATTAAAAATTTTGATGCTTATATTTTCTTTATTTAAATATTTGTTGTTCGTATTATTCTCTTACTATTATTATTTATTTATTTATCCATTTATTTATCACTTGTTTCCTTTTCTATATATTCAAAAATTGTTATATTTTTTACATTTTACATTTTTTATATGTATATATCTCCATGTTTCATTTTTTACTACTTTATCATTTCTTTATCGTATTTAATTATATGCCGAATTGAATGTGGCTTTTAAATGTGAAGGCCTTGTTTGGTAATTAGACCATTTGATTTGTTAATGGACATTAATGGCCAACCATTATATGTTTATGAATGGTTTTAATTAAGGTTAAAATTGGAAATTTATTATTAATGTTTGATAAAATAAAGCAAACATAAAATAGGCCATTTTATTTTCATGTTTTGCTGAAAATTAAAAAGAAAAGAAAAGGAGAAAACCATTCAAGCATTCGGCATTATCTTTGGCTAATTAAGGCATGGATTTTGATTTGTTTTTGATGATTTTTATGTTTTTGAGATTGTTGCTAAGTTTACTGTCAAGCCCATGCCTCAATATTTAGAATTTATGATGATTTTGAGTTATGCCATTGTTGATTTTGTGAGCTTTGAAGTGTTAATTGATGATATATGAAAGATATGTGTGGGGTTAACATATTTTGTCTTTGAATTTTTTTATGAAATTGAGTAATTTGGGATAAATTGTGAAAATAATATTTTGAGAGACTAAAATGTCAAATAAATGAAATATGTGGGCTTGTATAAGCTAACTGAATATTCGACCAACCTATGGTCTAGATGAATTTTGTGTAATTTGTGATTTTGTGAAATAAGGACTTAAATGTCAAAATGTGAAAATATGAGGGCTATTTTGTAAAATGCCCTAAATATGTGTATTTGTATTTAATTGAATGAATATGAAATTGAATGAGCTAAATTTGAATGTGTTTAGATCAAGAAACAAAGAAAATGAAATTAGATCGGGGAAAGTCGAAAGTAGTTGATTAGCCGTTTTCATTCGTACGAATCCGTACGAGGTAAGTCTATATACAAGTAAATGTGTTTAAATTGAATTATTATTGATTATATGTAATTGAATCATGATGAATGATCATTGGAGACGATTATATGAAATCCGAGGAAGTTTTGAATATGTGACAACGTCTTGAAAGCTCCGTACAAACCTAGGGATAGTTAGGATACATATGCATGACATAGGATCTGATATATGTTTTCGTGTAAGACCACGTCTGGGAAGTTGGCATCGAATTGTGATTTACGTGTAAGACCATGTCTGGGACATTGGCATCGTATTTGATTTCGTGTAAGACCCTGTTTGGGACAATGGCATCAATATTTGATTACATGTAAGACCATGTCTGGGATGTTGGCATTGTACGATCTTTCTGAGTTATCCACATATCCTATTTGATTCTATATAGTTCAACAAGAAATTCTGAGAAATGTATGACTCTGTTAAGTTGTATCTGAATTAGGTACGTTGTGATATGTTGAATTTGATCATGAAAGGTAGGTGACTGTACCAACGACTACATGTGATATATGCATAAGTAAATGAAAATAAAATGTGATGTATGTGAAATTGAATTGGGAATATGTGATATATGTAAACATATGAGTCTGTGATAGCTCATGAAATGTTTAAGTAAAATGTTTATGATATTTATGCTAGTATGTTGATTTTTATATAATTCGTCAGTTAAGTTTATTTGTATATGGCTTACTAAGCTCTTTGTAGCTTACTTTGCGTGTGTTTGCATTGTTTTATAGATATCATAGCTACCGGAAGCTCGGGGATCTTCGAGGATCATCACCACACTATCAAACCTTATTTTGGTACATTTTGAAAGTGTAGATGTTAAATTATGGCATGTATAGGCTAAAAGTCTTTGAAATAAGTTTTTCGTATTGTATATATTATGCCATGTCATATGGCTAGCTATGGTTGAATTTGTGGTTTGTTTTGGTATGGATCATGTGTTGCAAGAATGGTATGTTTAGTGTCAAAGAATGAACAAATGAAATGTTCAATTTGATAGATATTGAAATGTAAAAAGGGTAAGTTTTATCATAAGATGAAATGTAGTATGAATGAGTTATGTTTTATAAGTTTTGATATGGAATTGACTTATGATTTGGCATGAGTTAGTATGGTTGTAAAGCATGATCTTGGATGAGCATTCTATGACATGAATAGTTTATATTTTGGTTGTTGTTTGGTTGAGAAATGTTGGCATAAAATGTGTTGGTTTTGGTTTGTAGGGATGACCCAAAAAAGGTGGCAAAATTGGCCTTTCGAATGGCCTATTTTTGGGTCACACGGCCTGAGCACACGGGCATGTGTCTTGACCATGTAACCCCTATTTTATAGTTATTTAAGTTAGTATGGCACACAGGCTAGACACACGGGCGTGTCTGGTGACCGTGTGGCTAAGTCAAGATCACACACGGGCTAGACACATAGGCGTGTCTGGTGATCGTGCGACCTAGTCAGTGTTGCACACGGGATATGGATGATTTGAGGCACGGCCGTGTGCGGTACACAGCCTAGCCACACAGGCGTGTGCCCTGTTTAGAGGAAAATTTCTTAAATCTCATAGACGTTTCAAATGTTATCGGTTTACTCCTAACCTTCTTCTTATGCATGTTTAAGGTCTGGTAGACCTTCATAAGGGACTTATTGATGATGTTTGTTTATGATATGATGATGTTGATTGTTGAATGTTCAAATATGTTCTAAATTGTATGGTAATGTTCCTAACCATGGTCCAGCGATGGATACGGGTTAGGGGTGTTACAACTCTTAAGGCATCTCACATTTTATTTCTTGTATTTATATTACTTTATTTTTTATGATTAATATCACGAATTAATAATTTGTAATTATAATGATTTTATTATAACATTCACTTATTTATTTATTTTTTATATTCTCCATATATAGCCATTTTATAATATTTCATCATTACTACCTCATGCCCTAATTCAAGTATAATAGGTCATTTTTATATTATACCTCGAATAAGAGAAATACACGTCGTTTAAATATTATATTTGTTATTTTTCGAAAAAAACCAATTGATAATTTGGTTTAAATCTACGATCTTTTTGGCTGTATTTCATTTTTGTAGTTTTCATCATTTTGGTATGTTTGCTTTATTGGTTCGAGCCCTTGGATATATTTTCACATATTGCATTATATGACCGCTCGATTATACCTTTTTAAGTGGGAGTGAGAAACTATTCCTTCGTGAGGTCTTCACCTCCGTGTAGGATTGTGGATCGCTTCCGAGATATATCAATACCTATGTCTTCTTGAGATTTTCATCTCCGTGTAGCCATAGGGAAATGTATTCCCCTTAACTAAACTCAGTCCATACGAGCCTATAATGGGCGAGGATCGAAGAATCTGTTGGTTTAGGTACCTTTACTTTAGAACCGAACTGCATATAATGAGCCTTAGGAGCCTACCTTAGGTAAAACCACACCAAACCCCTAGTGGTCATCCAAATAGGTACTCTATTTGTCATTTATGTTTTTTGTACTGACATGTTTTCTTTTGTTTTGGTTATGATTGCATTGCATGTTCATCATAGAAAAGAGGTGTTAATTCATGTTCAGTTACTAAATAGAGAACTTGTCATGGAAAAGGGATTTCTTAATAAAGTGGAAAATAATGCGGCCGTTCAAATGCGGCTAAGAGAATGCAACGAGAGAAGGGTGATAGCCTGACGAAGGAGTACGTGTTAGAATTATGGGATCTCTTTCACACAGGTGACTCAGAATAACCTCCAAGAGTTGAAAGAGGTATGGGACCAATGGGATGATGAAACCAAGCAGCTACAGTGATTTGTCTTATCTGTTCGATGCCAAAATCGTTAAACATTTTTTTGAGCTCTGGCCCAATATTGGAATCCCTCATATAGCTGCTTCACTTTAGGGAAGTTAGATTTGGTGCCCACTGTGGAGGAGTATACAACGTTGCTTCGAGAGCTATCAACATCCTGACTTTCTTAAAGAAGCTAATAAACATCACGAGGATGAGCGAGCAATGGGTCACGGCCCAGATCAAGCAAAAAAAAGATAGTTAATGCATCCCTTGGAAAAGTTTGCAGGATTTGATCTTAACATCCGGATATGAAGAAAATGGTCAATGTCATTGCTTTGAGTATTAAGGCAAGGCCGTATATGTAAATATCTATTTTATGTAAAGAGATTCGTTTTCTACTAAAGTTGTTCTAATAGAATTAAATCAGAATCAATGCCTCTTTTTGCATTAATTTCATTCATCTCCATTACATTTCATCATATGCATTAAGTTTTACAAGAAGACCCTAATTAATTAAAAGATTTGAAATTCTTTGAAGAGGTCAAAGGCCCAGAAGGAATGTTAGGAAATAAGAACAATCCAAAGAGGGAACCGGGGAAGAGAATTTTTAGGCATTTGCCTGGGTGTGTTTTGAACAATTGAACTGTGGAAGAGATCCCCGTATTTTTTAGAGCTAATTCAGAGTAATGTTCAAAACACGATTATTTCTTTAAGCTTAGGAGCAATAAGAAGCCTTTTTTGAAATAGGCATTTCAAATAAAATGCATCTTTTTGCCTTACTGCGAGCAAATATTCTTTATTTATTTTATTTCATCCATAATCATATCACACAAATATTTATTCTTAGATTATTTTGTTCTTTCGGTCTTCTTTCATCCTTACAACATGTCTCCAGATATCAATGATATGAACGACACTACTATTGACTTAGAACCTCCTTTTGAGCAAGATATGTGTCCAGAGGAACCTCAGGACTTTGAAGATGATCGAGACTGTAGCTTATCCCCTGATTTGTTAAGGATGGTAGAACAAGATGAGAAATAGATCTTACCTTACAAACAATCAGTGAAATTCATGGCCTTTCTCTATGTGGGAATGGATGTTATTGGGTCGATCTTGCCAAAAGCTTCTAGCGGGCATCAATTCATCTTTGTGGTTGTTGATTACTTCACTAAGTGGGTGAAGCTACTTTATATGCCAATGTTACAAAGTCGACAGTCAGCAAGTTCTTGAAAAAAAAGAAATCATATGTCGGTATAGAATGCCAAAAAGGATCATATCTAACAATGCACTAAATTTGAATAACAGCACGATATCAGAAGTTTGCACTCTGTTCAAGATCAAACATTATATCGCCCGAAAATGAACGGTGCAGTGGAGGCAACCAATAAAAAAATTAAGAAGATCATGGGGAAAACGATTGAAACTTATAAAGATTGGCATGAGAAATTACCATCTATGCATATCAAATGTCTACCTGGACCTCCACCGGGGCAACGCCTTTCTCATTGGTTTATGGAATAGAGGCAGTTCTGCCAATTGAAGTCGAGATTCCTTCTTTCTGGGTTTTGGCTGAGCTGAAGTTGGATAAAGTAGAATGGATCTAATTTCGATATGATCAAGTAAACCTGATTGAAGAAAAGAGGTTGAAAGCTATCCGTCATGGTCAAATGTACCAAAAATGAATGATGCGAGCTTATGACAGAAAAGGTTCGCCCCAGAGAATTCTATGAGGGAGACCTAGTATTGAAAAAGACCCTTCCCATACTAAAGGACTTCAGAGGAAAGTGGATGCCAAACTGGGAAGGACTTTATGTGGTAAAGAAGGCCTTCTTCGGAGGAGCATTGATGCTAACCAAGATAGATGGCAAGAACCTGCCTAATCCTGTGAATTCGGATTCAATCAATAAATACATCACTTTAAAAAAAAGAAAAAAATAAAAGAAAGAAAAGAAAAAGAAAAGAAAAGGGAGAGGCCAAGGTGAAAACCCGCAAATGGCACCTTGAGACTAATGGGTTTTTGAATTGAAAACCTAGGAAAAGGGCAATTCAAATTTTGATCGAAGGTAGGGCATGCAGTAGTCTTGTCTTATTTGAATTGACAAGGAGGAGGGACGCTACATCTTGGGGCATCAACAAAGTACTCTAGGTCTTCAAATGCATATCAAGTTCAAAGGGTTCTAGAAGAGTTTATGTAGAGAAGCTCATGTTACAATATAGGGCACCTATTTTCATCTTATTCATTTTGTATCTTAGCAAAATTTGCTGTAACACCCCTAACCCTTATCCGTCGCCGGAAAAGGGGTTACGAGGCATTACCAAACAAATCACAACTTCTGAACAATTATACATGTACACATGTTCGATTCTCTTAAACAAATCAAACTTTAAATAATATAGCTATGCATATATTACTTTTTTTTTTGTAAAACATCTATTCTGTTAACAAAAATTAAACCAAGGGTTTTTTTAAAAAATAAAATCAATTCAAACAATGACAACCCAAAATTTACCTAATTCGCATATAACTCTTTTGTTTTCTTATTGCTTGAATTACCATATTTCTCAAAAGTATACCAATATGCGCATAAGCCAACTTTGCATGCAAACAAATATACATATTTGAACCAAAACACCATTCATTTGGTACTTTACCAAATTCTTAGCCGAACATAAACATGCATATAATTCTGTATAAAGCCAATTCATATATTATGCAAAAATTTCATATCATATTAAAAACATCAAAACTATGCATTCGACCAAATAACTTAGCAACCATTTGGCTAATACATTGAAATTTTCCAACCGAATCAAACATGCTAATCTCTCATAATTTGCAATGTATCAAACATCATATTAAGACTAATCCCAAAATTCCTATTCGGCTAAGCACAAACAATTTTAATAAATCTAAATGAAATATGTTTCATCTACTAATGCAAAGCTTAATCGAACCATCGAAATAATTATAGAACATTATACTTACTCATAAAACAAGTCATATTAAACTAAACATAAACACCTAACATTTAAACATAACATATATATATATATATATATAAACTTTCCGTCACAACCCAAAACCAAATAGCCAAATCACAAATGAATTAAACATCCTTACATGTTTATAATAAGAACATCAATACCAAAATTTATAAATAATTCTTAGCAAAATATACCAACAAAACTCACATATATAAATACAAAACATAACCAAATATTAATCAAATATATTCACTACTCACATCCAACCTTTAATCAAAACACACCATCAACCAATTTAACATATTACTAGACACAAGATATATATATACACATATATACCAAAACCTAATCAACCAGCCACAACCATACAAGATCATCAAGCAAAGACATAAATTTCAAGATTTACAAAATGAACAAGCCATTTTCGCATGGCTCATTATATACATATCCAAAATCATACCAAAATACATATTAGCCTATACATGCCATAAGTTCGAAATAAAACTTTTAAAAGTACCGAAAGTAGATGATAGTGTGAATGACTTCACTAACGATCCCCGAGCACGTAACGACCTCCAAAATCTATAAAACAATGACAAATAAATATACAAAGTAAGCTAACTTAGCTTAGAAAGCCTTAAGAAAAAAAAAATATATATATAACATATACTTTCATAAGTAATTTATCCAGGCCAAATATACTCATATATAAACATTACTGATACATTCACAAATCTCAAATCATTTTTTTCGTGGCTAATTGTTTATACATAAGCTTCCAATCATATACATATACTTAACATAAGGCTAAACATACCTTTCTTATACACACATATACTTATAATAGCATTATGTATCATTTTTGTTATATATTAAACAAACTTACTTACCTAATTATCAAATAGGTAACTAAACATCACATACCTGATCATTTTAACTCATTAATCACATTCGATACCACATTGGCATAAAGCTTGCTAGGTATAAAGCTTATTAAAATACACCGGCATAGAGCCTACTAGGCACTAAGCCTGATATGACATACCGGCACGAAGCCTGCTAGGCATAAAGCCTGATATGGTACACTAGCACGAAGCCTGCTAGGCGTAAAGCCTGATATAATTCACCGGCATAAAGCCTGCTAGGCACAAAGCCCGAATATCACTGATACAAAGTCGGTCTTACACATAATTCATATATTGAAAATTCCTAATTATTCTTTAAGTTTCATACGAAGCTTTTCGAACGTCGTATCTCAGTTCAATCGAACTTATACCCAAATCTCACAAGCATTTATACATCCAGATATTAATATAAAAATTCATACAATTAAATTCAGCATATAAAATTCATATACACTATAACTTAACGGCGTTTATTTGCTTATAGACTTACCTCTGATATCGACGAACGATATAAATCGACTATTCAACTATTTTTATTTTCCTCCGATCCAAGTCCGATTTCTTTTGTTCTTAAGCTGTACAATTTCAAATTAAACTCATTCAAACAAAATTTCATTCAATTCAATCCAAGAACAAATAAATGGGTAAATTACCATTTTACGCCTAATATTTCACACTTTTTACAATGTAGTCCAGTTTACATAAAACACGAAACATGAAACATTTACACATACAATGCTAGAGCTGAATCTTCTTTACACTCATACAAGTCCACACATTTCATTTATTTTACAGTTAATCCCTCAATTTATTATTTTTGCAATTTAGCCCTAATTACTCAAATTCATCAAAATTTCCTATACAATACATATTAATAAACACATAACTTTTATTTAACATCATCAAACACAAAATTCACCAAGCTCTCAACAATAGCAATTCATGAATACATCATCAAATTAAAAAAATTCAAGCATGGGTCTTAGAGTATTCGAAGCAATGATCTCAGAAACGTAAAAATTATCAAAAACCAAGCTAAATACTTACCTCAATCAAGCTTGTACCATGCCGAATGCTAAAACTCTTTTCTTTTATTTTGTTTCTTTAGTTTTGGTGATATAATATGAACATGCAAACCATTTTTTTCATGTTTTAATTAATTATAACATATATAAATTTTCATTTTACAAGTTTAACATTATAATTAAAATTGAAACCATTATATTTAAAAGGTCAATGCCGTCCACTTATTTTATTTTATTTTTTATTTTTATTTTTTTACTATTTCGTGCATACCAACCGACCTCTACTTTCAAATTATGGCCAAATTTCAATATAAGTACTTCCAATTATAAAAACATCATCATTTTCATTTTATGCGATTAACCCCTTTTTCACAATTAAGCATCCAAATGATGAAAATTCAAACACGAAAATCTCACACATGCAATTTCACACAATTTAAACACAGAAAATAATATTAAAATATTTTTCTGACTCGTATTCGTGGTCCTAAAACCACCGTTCCAATTAGTGTCAAAATCGGGCTGTCACATTTGCTATATTGATTAATTTATTCATTTCGAGCTTTGCTCCCAATAGAATTCCATCTTGTCCATTGTGATAATCTTTTTCAAGCATTTTATATTGAAATAATGATTAATGGACTAATAATATTCAAGTAAAAGGAGTTCTGCATATTGCTCTGAAAGGCTTCTAAATAGTACAAGGACCTGAAATAGGACCACTAGTTAGAACTAACCAAACCTAAGGGTTGGAAACATTTGAGAAATAATAGTTTAAATAGTGACTATTTCTTCAGGTTTTCTGTCAGAGATATCGGCTGAACAAGAAGGCATGCTAACATATTAGTGATAGAACCTTGATAAACAACGAGCAATGACAACCTAAGCATTAAAAAGAGATCATTCTAGAAAAATGACATTCTGCATTCATGCAAATTGTAACACCCCTTACCCGTATTCAATGCTGGAATAGGGTGCGAGGCATTACCAAACTTATTATACAAATAAACACACAATTCCGAGACATAAATTTGCGTCCAAATTAAAACCATTCCCATTTAATCATAAAGTCCCTAAAACGAGCTTACAAGGCCCAAAACATACATTTGGAGTGGTTTGGGACTAAACTGAGAACGTTAGAAAATTTTAGACAACTTAGAAAAATTTCCACTATACAGGGATCACACGCCCGTATGGTTATTGGACATGCCCATGTGGGCAGGTCGTGTGGTCACACATGCTCATGTCCCTAACCCTTGTAACTCTCTGTTTATGATGTCTTCAACATTTGAAGGTCACACGGCCTAGTCACACGCCCGTGTGCTTAGGCCGTGTGGTCAATTTAATTTTTATAATTTTTCATAAAATAGGTGTAGACTTCACATGCCTTGGGCACACACCCATGTTCAAGGCCGTGCCATCCACATGGCTGAGACACACGCCAGTGTCTCTGCTCGTGTGCTCAATTCTAAGCATTCTGTTTGTCAAAATTAAGGTGCAAGGGACACACGGCCTAACCACGCACCCATGGGGTTGACCATGTGTCACATGGCCTAGACACACGCCCATGTGTCTACCCGTGTAGACAAAATAAAGGCTATTTACCAAGCCCTTTGCTACCTTTGTTCACACATACACTTACACCATTTCAAAGTAACCAAATACAATATACTCAAGAAGCCAAAACATCCACACGTTATCACATTATAGGCCATTCAATATGACTACCACTATACTCAACATTTACCATATTTCACTTATCAAACATACTCAAATCACAAAGCATAATATATATACTTCACATGCATAAACCACGATGTAAAACCCCTTACCCGTGTCCAATGCTGGAACAGGGTATGAGGTATTACCGGACTTAACCATACATAAGCACATAAAATCGGGGCATGAATTTCCATTTAAATTCATAACTTTTCAAATATATTCATAATGTCCCTTTTATGGGCCTACGAGGCCCAAATCATGTATTGAACGTGGTTAGGGACTAAACCAAGAACTTTTGAAACTTTTGAGACATTAAGAAAATTTTCATATTTTGGAGAGTCACACGCCCGTGTGGTCAGACACGCTCATGTGGATCAGGACATGCCCGTGTCCTCCACCTGTGTAACTCTCTGTTTGTGATGACATCACCCATTTAGGGTCACACATCCATGTCACACGGCCGTGTGCTAGGTCGTGTCCTCCACATGGCTGGGATACACGGCCGTGTCTCTGCATGTGTGATTAAGAAGTTGGCTATTTTCCAAGCCATTCTCTACCCTATTATGCACATACTTGAACATAACTTCAATGGCACATTTCCTTGACGTAATGAAGCTACCGAAGCATCCACACACACACACTTAACAATCATAGCATACAACTTACTCAACCATTCACATTTAGTGATTATCACACATTCATTCATCTACATGCAAAAAATCATACTCATCCATGAAATGCATAATCATAAGCTTATAATATAACAAATATTGGCCATATTAAATGGACTTATACAACAATGACCTTCAATTAGCATTGGCCAATACTCTAGGCCGACTCATAATAATATGTACACAAATGACCAAGTCCCTATACATGTCATAGACTTAAAAAGCTAGAATAAAAATTATTGGTACCAATCCATAGCTTGTTAGTGTGATAAAATCTCCGTCGACCTCTAACTCGAGCTAGCATCTGTGACACTATGGGGAAAAGAAAGGAAGAGAGAGTAAGCATATAACTTAGTAAGTAGGTATGTAAATAATGAACAATTTATTAACATGCTTTTAACACTCCTCATAATATGTTCTCAAGATATACAATCATATTTGCACAAAGTTCCACAATTTGCTTATGTTCATCTCAAGCTGTCTACTCAAGTCATAGTCACTAAATTATTTATATCTTGAGCTATGAAACTCCAAATTAAGATCTGCAAATTTTCCCTAAAACTAGACTCACATACCTTCTTAAAATAAAATTTTCAAAATTTTTGGTTTATCCAATAATTACAGTTTATTCATTAAAGTCACCCCTATTTTGCTGTCTAATAGTTCCGACCCCTCTTCACTAAAAATTAATTATCTCCCCGTACGGGATCTAGATGATGTTCCTGTTTGTTTCTTTTGAAAATAGACTCATTAAGAATTTTAAGCATATAAATTATAACCAATAATTGTTTTTTCACAATTTTTAATAATTTTACAAATTTAGAATAGGGGATTCCAAAATCATTCTAACCCTATCTCACTAAAATTCAAATAGCTCATAATATGAAATTCTTCTATATGAAAATAGACTCAATAATATTTTATTTCATATCTTATTCAACCTCTAATTCAGTTTCCACTATTTTTGATGATTTTTCAAAGTCACACGACTATTGTTGTCCAAAACTGTTTTATTACTAATTTTTCTTTTTAATGATTTCTTTGTTTTAACTTCCATTTAAACATACACATCACCAAAACATATCCATATCTAGCCAATAAAAATATTTACATGTCATTCATTGGCCAATTTAACATATACATTAACAACAAAGACTTGAACATATCATTTCTCAATTTAATTTGGCCTAAAAGCCTCACACGTGATCATCCATCAAGTTTACCACATATTTATACATCATAAGTATAGACCTATAATCACAAGGTCATCACAAGATCATTCTCATAGGTAAAACTTACTCGTTTATACTCTTACCAAAATTCAATCACATACTGAGCACATTGCTCATGGGTGTACATATACATATGCTTGCATGAACTCGTAATACAACCAGTTCCACTTGCTTTTACACAATGTCATATCATCGAACAACCTATTGAACCACTTAGAATACTAAAGGATACCCGGAGGTCTCATGCATATATTAAGATGCCAATGTCGTATCCCAGATATGGTCTTACATGGGATCATAAATCGATGCCGATAGCCCAACTATGGTCTTACATGATGTCTCATATCGATGACGAAGCCATATCCCAGATATGGTCTTATACGGGATCTCTTATCGATGTCGACGCCATATCCCAGATATGTTCTTACACGAGATCACTTGTCGATACTTCGTCAATTGCAATCATTATTCAGCCACATTACACAAAATATATCAAAATATGAAAACATAAGTAAAAATTATGCTTTATTTACATACAAACTTACCTCGACACAAGAATGGCAAAATGGGCCTAACCGTCACATACTTTGTTTTTCCCCCATTCTATGTCCAAACCTCGATTTTCTTGATTATGAAGCTTGGAAACCCTAGCCATGGCTTCTCCCTTGTTATATTCGGCCAAATAGAGAAGATGGACACCAATTTAGCTTGATTTTCCCTTTTTAATTCTTTTAATTACCAAA
Organism: Gossypium stocksii; assembly: GCA_020496765.1. Taxonomy (NCBI): domain Eukaryota; kingdom Viridiplantae; phylum Streptophyta; class Magnoliopsida; order Malvales; family Malvaceae; genus Gossypium; species Gossypium stocksii. Next base: position 25,237,354 of record CM035623.1, read on the forward strand.
TGACCAAAATGCCCTTCATTAAAACCTTTCGTATTTTATCCTTCCATGTCCATTTTTGTCCAAACAAAGTATAATGGTCTAATTACTATATAAGGACCTCTAATGTAAAAACCCATTCCGATCAAGTACCTTTATGAATTAGAACACACATTTTTCATCCATTTCAATTTAGTCCTAACTATCAAATTAGACACCCAATTGATAAAATTTCTTAACGAAAATTTCACACAGGCATCTAATCACACCTTAAACCTTAAAACTTAATCGTAATAAATTTTTCTACTTTGGATTCGTGGTTTTTGAAACCACTGATCCGTTTAGGCCCTAAATTGGGTAGTTACACACGATCTTAAAATGAGCCAACTTAAATGGCCAAATACACACCAACATTTACAAGCCAACTTAAGGTCAAACACCTTACTGAATGAACCAAATGACTTATACACTTTATACTCAACTAGACTATTCATGCCATATAAGCAAATTCACAAGCTTTTCAGTACCAATACGGTAGCTGGATAGTATGATGAGATCTCCGACAGCTTCCAACTAGAGCAAGTCTTCGAAATCCTATAAGCATAGAAGAAATAACACAAGCTATAAAGCTTAGTAAGCTCATATGAAAATAAACACAACATATTGAATAAACACTTATTAAGAAATTTCATTACTGTGGTGTAAACTCATTTGATTTCACCTTTATAACATAATTCCAATCACGTAATTAACCAAAGGTTTCACAAGCTTATTCATTTCTATGTTCGTATGCATCAAATACCCTTGTATCAATTTGTCCATATTTATACATACATAATTGAAACATCAATATAATTTGATTCAATCCAATATCCATCATAATTACTTTAGCCAAGATAAACCATGTAAAATCTCATCATATAATGGTACTTTGCACAATATGTGCCATACTTGCGTATAATTAAAACAATTAAAACTCATATCTCATATATCCTTTGATTCATATTCTAATATAACTAATATACACATTATGGCATGAAGCATACTCGTACACAAATCTTTTTCTCGTTTTGTGTACAAGATACGCTATAAGTTCACCACTTTACCTTTATTCAGTTTTCACATAGATTTGATACATGCCTGGTTTACTTAATTCAGTCTCACTTACATTCTCGTCTTGACTTTGCCTGTTGAACACTTGGAATATTAACAGATATTCAGAAATCTTGCACATAAGTGTCACATATGTAGCCAAAGCTACCCCATATCTCATAACACATATAGGCTCGCACTTGAGCTATCCACGAGTCTGTTCACACAAGCTATCGAGCATCCATAACACATGCCTAAGTACCAAACCACTGGTAGGACATACAAGACCAACACTTGGATCACATAGTACAATGCCGTATCCCAGATATAGTCTTACATGTAATCACACCAATGCCATATCCCAGATATGGTCTTACACAGAAATTGCATATTACACAGATGCCATATCCCAGATATGACCTAATTACCTTTTAAAGACCTCCAATTTAAAATTTCATAACAATTAGACACCTCTAACCTATAGAACTCACATTTTGCACCTTTTACAATTTAGTCCTTTTGACTAAATTTAGTGCCCAAATGCCAAAATTTTTTAGCGAAATTTTCACAAAATCATTCCATAAAACTGTAGACCATAGGAATCTATTAAAAATAAGTTTTATTGGATGGGATTTGTGGTCTCGAAACCACTAGTCCAACTAGACCCAAAATCGAGCTATTACAACTCTCATTCTTTAGGATTTTCGTCCCCGTATATCTTACCGGAAAAGAGATTTAAGATTTGCTTTCTCATAACCCTATCAAATTTTCACAACAATACTCTCATAAACACTTAGGTCACTATTTGAATTTCAATGCTTTTACGTATTAAGTCCGCACAAATTTTCTATCAATCTGAAACTGATTTCTAACCATTACGAATTACTTTCACTTTCTCTTCAATTTCTATGAGGAAATCAATTCTGCGAATCTTTTTCTCAAAAATTTTGTTCCAACAACAACAGAGTTTGGTAATTGTAACCATACAATATTTCTTACATTATCATCTTTATACTCATATGATAACTACTATTATACTCAAACTCAACTAATAGTATTTGTCTCTTTTCAATTGCTTTCAATTTCTATAACATAATGACAGAACATATATACTTTCGAGAATTTGAACCGCTTCCTCAGATTGACTATCAGTTTAAGGATGAAATGTAGAAATAAAATTCAATTTCATACTCAAAACTCACTATAGTTTCCTTTAGAATCTCAACATAACTTTGGATCGTTATCCAAATTAATGAAGACTGATACTTGAGGTAAAATATGTAACTTCATCAAAAAATCAACAATAATTCATATAGCATCTTTCTTTTTTAGTGATAAGAATAATTCTGATGCAAAGTCCATCGAATTTATTTCCTATTTCCATCACAGATATCAGCACATGCTATAACAGTCCTAAAAACACTAGAGGATCAACTTAATTTGCTTACAAATGAAACATCTAAAAATAACGTCAAAAATATCTCTAGATTTCTCAATACACAAACTGTCTTGGAACAACAAACAATCATTGGTTTCAAATCTGAAACTCCAATTCATAAGTCACCTCACATGAAACTCTTTTTAACTTACGATTCACTGACACATTTCAGAGCTTCGCACATTCACCGAACAAACATTAATTTGGTTTTTAACTAAGTTAATACCGAATCATGATTAGATAATGTCAATCACTTATTTATCACCTGCAATGCACACAAAGACTTCCTATTTAGAACATTTCCAATTATAATAGCTTTCTTTAGATGAATAATCATTTATTAACTCATAAACTTGTAACAATTCAAGGCACCTTTGCTATCTCATTTTAGGCAGAACCTAGAACCAGTGCTTTAGCTAATAACACTTTTGACCATTTTCAACTTGACTAACATCTAACAAACCGTTCAAACTTTCACCAATGTTATAACTTTATCAATCGGAATGGCTTTAGCTTAGAACAACATCATTCGATTAGAGCAAATCTAATAGGTATATTTCCGTATCATACTTTCTAGGATATGTATTCCTCCTTCAAACTACCCATCTATTCACTCATGAATGCATAAGATTTTGTTTTCTTACCTGGGGATAACTTAAATGCATATAACTCAATCTACCTTTCAACTGACTAGCTCACTCCGATAAAACACTAAGTCGATCTCAATTATCAAATAATAACATATCAAATTATTCCTTTATTCAAGTTGCTAAACAACTCAAACATATATTCTTTTATAATTCTTTTAGCATGCTAATCAGAGATCTTCACAACTACATTAGCTCAAAAGAACAAAGTGTCCTGATTGAACTCACTAGCATTAATCGAACTTTCTTGAGAAAAGAAAACCATTATACAATTCAAGCTTAAGCTTCCACTATTTATACTTTTGTTGATGTCAATTCCTTTCATGAAAGTTAGAGAAATCTGATACCAAAATCACCACATTTAATAAAATAATGATGATCTTGATGAATCCCTAGAGAAATCCAAAAGAAAAATAATGCTTACACACTCTGAAATCAGTTGTAATAAAGATAATATATTTTCCAAATATACGTAGAGCAAAGCAACATCCAGTAAAAATAGAAGAATAACCTCACATAAAATTTCACCATCAACTTTTATTCCAAATGTAATAGAATAAAACCTCAAAGAGAGAGATAAGTTACGCTGATCATCACCCAACCAGACCAATAGTGCTTTCTTCTAGCATTATATTAGCTAACATTCTCATTTTATAAGAGTTTCATCAGAAAACAAACAATCACATATATCTCTAAGGATAACTAAATATATAAAATATCCAGGAGAGATCATCATAATATGTTCAATTACAATTGTTACTCTCAGACATCATTATGATTCAGATATCATTTCTCTAACTAGTTCTGTCATCACTAACCTTGTATTATTTTATTCACTAGCAAAAATCAATTCGAAAGAAATTCCAGCGAATACATACTTTAGACATCAGATCTGAATAAGTCGATTAGTCGAAACTAACTCTTTCTTTAATCGTGACATTTCAAAATTTGAATGGTCTTTAAAACAACCCGGCATCTTTTCTAGAATTGTGTTCACTTGCTAAACTATTCTTCATCTTGACCACATTATTAGTTATTCCACCACTGAACTCTTTAGTCTCTCTCTTGTAATCTCTTTCAACTTAAATCTCGTGAAATTACGTTACCAAATACCACATTGGTAAGGGTGTGAGGTCGTAAAGCCTCTAATTAAACTCTCATCTAAATACGCATATGACTTAACATTCATCATCATTACAATATCATTACAGTTATATAATTCAAATTAGGCAAATTAACACACATATTTATGTTACACAAACTTTTCGATTATCTTATTTAAACAAGTGCACTTACACATACATTCCTCAAATTTTGAGTGAATCTACTTATCGCATTCACTTAATCAAATAAATTAGGCATATAACATCGTATGAATACCAAACAACATGGATGCTCATCACAATATGAACTTTCATTTCGTTTCACTTTTCCATATTTCAAGAATAACTCTCATTAAACTGTTGTAGTTTCGATGGATATTCAGGCAGTATTCTCAAGATATGTATGTCAACGATCCATCGATTCATATTCAAAAGTGTTCCTTATTGCACGTATTCATAGGGCACATTCTCGAGCCACATATGGTATGATAGGATTATTGATTTAAGCTAAAACCCTTCAGTAGAGTATGCTCTAAAGGCTTACTCTAGATCACCCGTCCAGGCTAACTTCATTTCATAACATCTCTAACTTTATTTCATAACATCTTTAACATTTTATCCATTTCATAAAATCACTAAGATCCATCGAAATACAACGTTCAACCGGAACAATGATATTTTACCCATATTTCTCAAATTATGGCTATTTGATTTTGTACATCATCACATACATATCATGAACTATTATTTATACCTTTCCAAGTTTCGACTCATCACAAACACATTTTCCAATATCTTAGTATCACTTTCAGCATTTTCAAAAATAGCTCGGTTGGAAAGCATCTCTATCTCAACAAAACAATTTCGTTAGAGTCAGTAGACATCACACTATCACAGGTAGTAATATGGCATGTATAGCTAAACTCACATATGATATGTTAGTCCTAGAATCAACTAAATAATAGCTTCGATACCACTAAATGTAACACCCCTTACCGTATTCAACGCCTGAATAGGGTATGAGGTATTACCGGACTTATCACACAAATAAACACACAATTCTGAGACATAAATTTGGGTCCAAATTAAAACAATTCACATTTAATCATGAAGTCCCTAAAACGAGCCTACGAGGCCCAAAACATACATTGGAAACAGTTTGGGACTAAACTGAGAATGTTAGAAAATTTTACAAAGCTTAGAAAATTTTCCACTATACAGGGGTCACACGTCCGTATGGTTATGGGACATGCCCATATGGTCACACACGCCCATGTCCCTAGCGTGTGTAACTCTCTGTTTATGCCATCATCAACATTTGAAGGTCACATGGCCAAGTCACATGCCAGTGTGCTTAGCCCATGTGGTCAATTTAATTTTCATAATTTTTCATAAAATAGGTGCAGACTTCACACGTCCTGGGTACACGCCCGTGTTCAAGGTCGTGCCGTCCACACGGCTGAGACACACGCCTGTGTCTCTGCCCGTGTGCTCAATTCTAAGCATTCTGTTTCTCAAAATTAAGGTGCAGAGGACACACGCCTAGACACACGCTCGTGAGTCTACCCGTGTGGACAAAATAAAGGTTATTTAACAAGCCATTTGCCACCCTTGTTCATACATACACTTACTCCATTTCAAAGTCACCAAATACAATATACTCAAGAAGCCAAAATATCCATACGTTATCACATTATAGGCCATTCAATATGAGCCAACTTAAATCACAAAGCATAATATATATACTTCACATGCATAAACCACAATCTTAAAATGAGTTAACTTAAATGGCCAAATACACACCAACATTTACAAGCCAACTTAAGGTCAAACACCTTACTAAATGAACCAAATGACTTATACACTTTATACTCAACCAGCCTATTCATTCCATATAACGAAATTCACAAGCTTTTTAGTATCGATATGGTAGTTGGATAGTGTGATGAGATCTCCGGCAGCTTCTAATTGGAGCAAGTCTTCGAAATCCTATAAGCATAGAAGAAATAACACAAGTAAGCTATAAAGCGTAGTAAGCTCATATGAAAATAAACACAACATATCAAATAAACACTTATTAAGAAATTTCATTACTATGGTGTAAACTCATTTGATTTCTCCTTTATACCATAATCCCAATCACGTAATTAACCAAAGGTTTCACAAGCTTATTCATTTCTATGTTCGTATGGATCAAATACCTTGTATCAATTTGTCCATGTTTGTAACACCCCTTAACCCCAAACCATTGTCGAAACAGGGTTACGAATTATTACCAGATATATCGAACAATTTACCAATAATTCTTAAATAAATAACAAACATATTATAGTATAATCATAAATGCATATAATTAATTTTTTTCTAATTGACTTTATTCATATATTTTTTTTAAAATTCAATATAACTCCTTTATAAATATCTAACCTCTCCTGCAAATTTTAAAACAATAACCAATACCAATTCTAGTATTTCAACCAACATATTCATATAATTAAACATACCTAAATCATATCTACATCATTATCTTAGTAATTTAATCAATTAGTATGACAACATTAACTTAAATTTCAACTAATAATTTTCATTCATTTCCTAGATCAAATTTAATGCATACATACTAAATTCAACATTATTTACACATAAACTCTTAAAACCTTTACATGACCAAGTACATGTCAATTTAACAAAAAGTAAGATTACTTCACCAAAGTTGTGTCGAGGTCAGGATTGATCAGGATGCTAAACCGGGACTATTTATCTTCTATTAACCTGCGCACGGAAACAATCGTATGCTGAGTATTTTATACTCAGTGGTATTACCATAACTCAAACTATATAACTTTGAGAATTTATAAAATTAAACTTATAACAATATAATTATAAACAAAGTCTTATAATATCCATAATAATTTATCAATAAATGTCACATAATAACAATTCAAACTTTTACCGGAGTTCATAATCTTAGATTCATACTATCAATTTACACATACCAATTTAATTCATTATCCATTTCACAACTTCTTTCTCAAACTTTCAAGTATACAAATCATCTCATTCATTCAATATACTCATTTTATTTATTACCCAATTAACATAATTCAGACTTTGACAGATACACGGATTCCATCCAAACATACCAGAAATGTCCAATTGAAACACACCAGTATAATCCTCCAAAACACACCAGTATCATATAATCCTCCCAAACACACCAGAATAATATAATCCATCCAAAATACACCAGTATAGCACAGAGTGCCTCTTCGGATAAATCTGGAAGATATAAACATCAGTATCTCCAAATCACATCTCCAAATTCCTTCTCAAAATCCTATGGCATGCCAATTATATCTGACACAGTCTGACTAGTTAATAGGGTATTCTTTCACTTTTTCAATTTCAATTTCATTTCCATATCAATTTCATTTCCATTTCAATATATAATCAATTCAATATACTCTCAATCTCAATTCCACATGTAATTCAATACTCATACTTATCCATACTTCATTTCAAATATTAATACTTACCTTATAATGTTCTTATCTTACATATAAATTTAAATATAAAATTTAATAAATAATAGTTTGAGTTATAGTAATACAAACCGTAAATTTCCTCGAGTTACTCCTCGACTATCTTTTTCTTCCCCTTTTGCATTGATGTCTCGGGTTCTTTATTAGCTATGAAAATTAAAATAATTACACTATTAATTACAACACTAATTTACAATAAATAATTGGATTTCTATTTAATTTATACCTTAATTTTCAATTAAGTCTTAACTAAATTTATCTACTTTTCCATTACAATTCATATCTCATTTCTACCCAAATTTCAACTAAACTCAAATTTAACTAATATATTTTCAGCATAAATCCTTAATTTTGAATTTCTCTAAATTTAATCCCTACAACACAAAACTTATAACCTAGTTTACAATTTAATCCTTTAGTCAATTCTAACTTAAACTTCATTCAATTAAACCCCTAATTCCATAATTTGTCCAACATAAACCCTACTTGAAAACCTATGAACTCTTGAAATATCAACTTAATTTCAATAAAACTTTGTTTAGAACTTCTAAAACATCAAAATTAACTAGAAAGGACTTAATTAACTTACCAATCAAAATTTCAAGCTTCAAATCCCTAATTTTCTCTTTTATTTTTCTTTCCCTTTTTCTTTCTCTTTTTCTCCCCTGCTTCTCGTTTCAATACTGTTTCTATTCTTTGTTTTTGTTTCTTTTATATTTTATTTACTTTATTAACACAATATAATGATCATAATAAATATCTATTTTAATAACAATATTCATTTTACATTTGGTCACATATATATTTCTACATTTGTACCAATAATTTTATTAAAATTGTCATTATTTAATTTATTTACCAAACAAAAATCTCATAGTTTAATTATTTAATTTAATAAATATCTTTAACTTAATAATAATTAGTAAATATCTATTTTAATATCATTTACATTTATTACAATTGTACACATAAATATTATTACATTTGTACCTTATATCTTCATACACTTGTCATGTCTTTAATTTATTTATTATATAAAATCTCATAATATAATTAATACAATTAATAATTATAAAATATATTCATACTTAAATTATAAGTAACTTAGGTGTTTAGTTTACAAATGTACAAATATAATTTTTACACATGTATATTTTATTACTATGCAATTGTCTACTATTTACTTTATTTAATAATAATAATAATAATAATAATAATAATAATAATAATAAAACCACAATAATGGTTAATAATTATAATATTTATATATATATATAATATTTATATATAACTTAAATAAAATCTTAGATTTTAATGCATATATGCCGCCTCATTTCATATAAATGGCTTAATTGTCATTTTAGTCCTTTTTATTTTCTATTACTCTATAATTCAACTTTTACCGCTTATTCAATTTAGTCATTTTTACTAACTACTCTAAATTGAGCTAATTTCACTTAATTAAAACCTAATTAAACACACTACTAGACTTGTAATTATTCCCAATAATTATTTACAAACCCGTTTCACTAAGACGGAGGCCCGATAATATGCTTTTTCGATGCCCCTGAATTTTGGGTCATTACAATGTTTATACATACATAATCGAAACATCAATATAATTTGATTCAATTCAATATCCATCATAATTACTTTAGCCAAGATAAACCATGTAAAATCTTATCATATAACGGTACTTTGCACACTATGTGCCATACTTGCGTATAATTAAAAACAATCCAAACTGATATCTCATATATCCTCTGATTCATATGCCAATATAATCAATATACACATTATGGCATGAAACATACTCATACACAAATCTCTTTCTCGTTTTGTCTACAAGATACGCTATAAATTCACCACTTTACCTTCATTCGATTTTCACATAGATTTGATACATACCTGGTTTACTTAATTCAGTCTCACTTACATTCTCGTCTTGACATTGCCCGTTGAACACTTGGAATATTAACAAATATTCAAAAATCTTGCACATAAGTGCCACATATGTAGCCAAAGCTACCCCATATCTCATAAACATATAGGCTCACACTTGAGCTATCCACGGGTCTGCTCACACAAGCTAACGGTCTAGACGTAGCTGCCCAGTGCCGCTCACACAAGCTATCCACGGGCATTCACAAGCTTGAAATCCCTAGCCATGGCTTCCCGCTTGTGATTTTCGATCATGAAGAAGAAGATGGACAAAAATTGGCTTTTAATTTGACTTTTTAATTCATTTAATTACCAAATGACCAAAATGCCCTTCATGAAAAACTTTGAAAACATGCCTAACCATGTCCATTTTTGTCCACCAACTTAAGCAATGGTCTAATTACCTTTTGAAGACCTCCAATTTAAAATTTCATAACAATTAGACACCTCTAACCTATAGAACTCACATTTTGCACTTTTTACAATTTAGTCCTTTTGACTAAATTGAGTGCCCAAATGCCATAATTTTTTAGCAAAATTTTCATGAAATCATTCTGTAAAACTGTAGACCACAGGAATCTATTAAAAATAAATTTCTTTGCTTCAGATTTGCAATCCTGAAACCACTATTTCGACTAGACCCAAAATCGGGCTGTTACACAAATATCATTCATACACATCTAGTTAGGAGCATTTGATTCATTCTGATCATGACATCCTAATCATTTGGCATAAACAGGCCCATGAAATGGATTTTACTGGTCATATTCCCTAGGAAATGGTGTAACAAAACTGAGAAACTATAAATCCTATACCCCTGAAGTTGTAGTGGGATGGATTGAAGTTATTATGGTGAATCTTATCTCCTTGATGTTGCAGTGGAGAAGATTAAAGTCACAAGTCTCATCTCCCTAAAGTTGCAGTGGAGCAGTTTGAAACAATAAGTCCTATACCTCTGAAGTTGTAGTAGGTCGGATTAAATCTACCATAGCAAGTTTTATCTCCCTAAAGTTGCAGTGGAATAGACTAAAGCTACAAGTTATAAATCTTATCTCCCTGATGTTGTAGTGGAGCAGATTAAAGCCACCAACCTTATCTCCCTAAAGTTGCAGTGGAGCAAGTTAAAAATAAACAAATCTTATCTCCCTAAAGTTGCAGTGGAGCAGATTGAAGACAAGCTACAAATATTATCTCCCTAAAGTTGCAGTGGAGCAGATTAAGCCACAAACCCTATCTTACTAAATTTGCAGTGGAGAAGGTTAAAAATAATAAATCCTTCCTGAAGTTGTAATGGAGTATATTAAAAATAGCAAATCTTGTCTCTCTAAAGTTGTAGTAGAGCAGATTAAAGCTATAAACCTTATCTCCCTGAAGTTGCAGTGGAGTACATTAAAATTACAAGTCTTATCTCCCTAAAGTTGTAGTGGAGCAGACTGAAGATAGCAAATCTTATTTCCCTGAAGTTGCAGTGGAATAGATTAAAGCTACAAATTACAAATCTTATCTCCTTAAAGTTGTAGTGGAGCGGACTGAAGATAGTGGATCTTATCTCCCTGAACTTGCAGTGGAGTAGATCAAAGATAGTAAATCTTATCTCTCTGAAGTTGCAGTAGAACAGATTAAAGTTATAAACCTACTCCCTAAAGTTACAGTGGAGCAGTTAAAGTTACAAGTCTTATCTCCCTAAAGTTGTAGTGGAACAGACTGAAGATAGAGAATCTTATTCCCTGAAGTTGCAGTGGAACAGATTAAAGCTACAAACTACAAATCTTATCTCTCTGAAGTTATAGTGGAGCAGATTGAAGTTATAGATCTTATCTCCTTGAAGTTGCAGTGGAATAGATCGAAGATAGCTAATTTTATCTCCCTAAAGTTGTAGTGGAGCAAGATAAAAATAAACAAATCTTATCTCCTTGAAGTTGTAGTGAAGCAGATTAAAGCCACAATCCTTATCTCCCTGAAGTTATAGTAAAGCAGGATAAAAATAAACAAATCTTATCTCCTTGAAGTTGTAGTAGAGTACATTCAAGACAAGCTACAAATCTTATCTTCCTGAAGTTGCAGTGGAGCAGATTGAAGCCACAAATCTTATCTCCCTGAAGTTGCAGTGGAACAAATTGAAGATGCGAATCTTATTTCCCTAAAGTTACAGTAGAATAGATTAAAGCTACAAACCATAAATCCTATACCTCTAAAGTTGAAGTAAGTCGGATCAAATCTACGACAGCGAATCTTATCTCCCTGAAGTTGCAGTGGAGCAGATTTAAAATAGCGAATCTTATTCCCTAAAGTTACAATGGAGCAGATTAAAGTTACAAGTCTAATCTCCCTGAAGTTGCAGTAGAGTAGATTGCAGATTAAAGTTACAAGTCTAATCTTCCTGAAGTTGTAGTAGAGTAGATTGAAGCAACAAATCTTATACTCTTGAAGTTGCAATGGGTTAAAACGAGGCTACTTGAAGAAGATGAGCACCAAAAAGTCAAGATTTGGCGAGACTGGGTAAAACTGGTCCTTCTTAAAAGTCTTTTCTCTATTCTCGTTACACGACAACGAGCAAAGAGGGGCAGCTGTAGTAGGCCCAATTTGCTTGAGCCCAAACAAAAAAACCAAACCAAAAAACAGATTAAATAAATAATAAGTCCAGTTTAAAATTTAGCCTAATGCACTATCCCAACCCACAGCCTTAAACATTTTCAGAAAATCAAACCCTCAAACCCTAAAGTTGCACCCCTCACATGCCTCTGCAATGCGCACATCGCCCAAGGCCTGGCTCCTCTGCTACCTTGCACCAAAACAGCCTTTGTTGACCTGTAAAGAACACAAAAGCAGACAGAAAATAGAGCAAAAGGGAACAGTAGAAACAACAGCGTACAATAGCGATAACTTAAAATATCGTAATCAAGTGGGCTATAAAACCACACAAGAACTGATTGTATTTCTTACAGTGAATCGAAAATAAAAAAATAGAAACAATCAGAAATCAAAAATTCAAAAAAGGTGGTTTTTCTTATTTTCTTGTATTTTTCTACTTTTTTTTACTTGCATATTTTTTAAAAAACGAAAATAAAATAAAAAGAGGCCGAAATCACCTGACCTTTTGTATTTCGCCATCGTAGGCGGCCGAGGTTCGTTGTTTCTGATGAAAAACGACATCTTGTAGGCTGGGAGACTTGAAAAGCAAAAAAAGGGTCCTTTTATTTTCTCGGGCCACCATTTACTGAGACAGTGCGCCGATGAGCGACGGTTGCCAAGGTGGTGACTGCCAGACCCACGACCGGAGCTAGGCCAGAGGGGAAGAGCACAAGAGAGAGTTGAGAGGGCTCTCAGAATTGTTTTTGAAAAATTAAGGGGGAAGTGTAACACCTCTTACCCTTGTCCAACACCAGGATGGGGTACGAGGCATTACCGTACTTAACTTACTCGAATGTGTAAAATCGAACCATAAAATTTCATTTCTATTTAAAAACTTTCCATACATTCTCTTAAAATCCTTATCATGGGCTTGCAAGGCCCAAAACATACATCGGGAGTGGTTCGAAACCAATCTGGGAACTTTCGGGCACTTAGAAAATTTTTGCTCAAAACAAGGTCACACACTCGTGTGGGCAGGCCGTGTGGTCACACACGCCCATGTTCCTAGCCCGTGCAGAGTTTATTTTTCAATTCGAACCTACAGGGGTTTTCACACTGCTTGGCACACACCCGTGTCCATAGCCCGTGTCCTTCACACGGCTACGACACGCTCGTGCCTTAGCCCGTGTGTGAAAACTTGGACCTTCTGTTTATGACATCAGCATGCAATTTTGGGCACACAGCCAAGCCACACGCCCGTGCGCTAGGCCGTGACCTCCACATGGTTGAGACACATGGCCGTGTCTCTACCTGTGTCTTTACTATTGGGCATTCTGTTTTGCATAATTTAGGTGCAGGGGACACACGGCCTACCAACACGCCTATAGGGCTGACCGTGTGTCACACACGACCTAGGCACACGCTCGTGTGCCCACCCGTGTGGACAAATATAGGTCATTTTCCAAGCCCTTTACCACCCTGAAACTTAACCAAACATAAGGCCAACATCAATGACACATAATATGACATTTATAAACATCAAATACTCAAAACTTTAGGCATTCTCATGTCACAAAATACATACAATAATCATGCATTCATCATCATTCATCTTTCCTACCTAATTGTGCAATTTCATGCTAGCACCATTGACATTCACTTTCCATAATTAAATTTAATCAATATTAGCCCATTTCCAAAGGCCATAACAAGTTGACTTAAGTAACATCAACACATTTGGCTACCCAAAATGACAAATATCAAAATGACCAAGTTTTCTGTAAATGCCATACTCAAAATAACTAAACTATACTATACCAAAATGGACGGCTTGATAGTGTGACTTCGAGCTCTGACTTTTAACGATCCCTGAGCTAGCTTGGCAAGACTACAAGGAAAAGGGAAAAGAAAGGGAGTAAGCATAATTACTTAGTAAGTTGCATGAAATAAAATAGAAACGTCATAGAATGAGCATCCAAATAAAGAATCATGAAGTATCATATAAATTCTTTACACAATAACATGGCTTACTCATACTCTTTCTTACCAACACATTCATATCATTTCGTATTCTTACTCATGCTTTTCTCACCATCGTACTCATATCATTATGTGTTCATTTTCTCGTAACTTAGTCATATAAACCTGTATCACCCATCACAAAACTTTAGTCTTTCTCGTTAAATTCATCACTTGAATACTTTTCCCGTTAAATTACTTAGAATACCGAAGGATACCTGAAATGTCATTCTCATGGTAAGATGCCATAGCCATATCCCAATATGGTCTTACATTGGATCTCAAGTCGATGCCAAAGCCATGTCCCCGACATGGTCTTACACGAGATCATAAACTGATGCCAATACAATGTCCCAGACATGGTCTTACACGGGATCACTCTTAGATGCCAACGCCATGTCCTAGACATGGTCTTACAAGGGATCTAAGTCTCGTCTTGGTGCCGATGCCATGTCCCAAACATGGTCTTATACGGGACCACATGTCGATGACAATGCCATGTCCCAAACATGGTCTTACATGGGATCTTAGTTCGGTGCCGATGCCATGTCCCAAACATGGTCTTACACGGGACCTACAAATTCTCATGTCATGACTACGATATCCCTCGTATTCTCTAAAACTTAACCGAGATTTCTCTATTATAGCATCATCATTTCTCTATAGAAATCATATCAATAAATCTCATGAAAATAACATGAATTTCATAGAATAACATCACAATAAATTTTCATAATTCATAACGCTAATTTATTACATACAGCTTACCTCGGATCCAAAATAGGGGTGAATGTTCGGTTTAATCTACTACCTTACTTTTTCCCCGGTTTTAGTCCGGGCTTCGTGTTTCTTGATCTAAAATGAGAATTTTCACTTATTTCGTACTCACATTGGTTAAATAGCCCAAAATTCATACATTAGAAAAATTTATACTTTTCCCCTAAACTTTTGCAAATTTGCAAAATGGTCCCTAAGCTCGTATAATGAAATGCACTTATTTTCTTGGTTATCCAAGCCTAGCCGAAACTTATTTGTATTCATAACAGCCCCTATTTTTCATCAATTCACACTTTTACTACACATTTTCCTACTTTTACAATTTGGTCCCTATTAGGGATTTTCATGAAAAATCACCTAGTAAAAGACATTTACTACACTTTAAACTTTCATATTCTACCACTAGGCATCAAAATACTTGCATGTCATGCATGGGTATATTTTTTAACATAAACCCTAACTCAAATTAGTGGTAGAAATAGCTAAATTAAGCTATGAGGATTTCAAAAATACGAAGAGAATTAAAAACTGGGCTAAATTGCACTTACTAGTGAGCTTGAAAATGAAATAAACCCTAGTTATGGAGTCCCTTAATTTCAGCAGCGTTTGGAAGAAGATGGACACAATTTTGCTTCTTTTTTCTCTTTTTATTTCATTAATTGACCAAATGACCAAAATGCCCTTATGCCTTTTCTTTAGAAAATTTTCCTTCCTTGGGCATTTTTGTCCATCATAACATAAAATGGTCTAATTGCTATATAAGGGCCTCTAATAAATTTTCTAATGCTATTTCATCCTTAAAACTTCTAGAAACTCATATTTTGCAATTTTTGCAATTTAGTCCTAAAGGACAAATTAATCACTATTTCATAAAAATTCCTTCATGGATTTTTCTCACTATCATGAAATCATATCATAAACTTAAAAATAATCATGAAATATATTTTTATGCTTCAGATTTGTGATCTCGAAACCACTATTCCTACTAGGCCCTAATTCGAGCTGTTACAGGAAGTGTTTTTTTTTTTTCTAATTTTTGTTATCTATATAGGGGTCTATACGGCGCCATTTTGGACTTAAGCATCAGTTGCCAAAACAATGCCGTTTTGCTTAAGACCCAAAACCCGACCCGATTTGAAGCTAGGATCTGCGTGTTTTTCCCTCAAAGGGATATTTACTCGGTGGGTCCTTCCGCTTTTTCACCCATTTTCAATTTAATCCCGTTCATTCTTTTGCTTTTTTATTTTACCCTGTAATTTTTGTATTGTTTCATTTTAATCCTCTGTGAAACGATGCGTTTTGGAGGACTGAGAATAATTTCCCATCTAGTCCCTACACCTTTGCGCGCGTTTTATTTCAACCCTTCAAGCTGCCCTTTCCTTTCTTTATTTTAAAATCTATCCCAAAGTTTTGTTTAAATTGCAATCTAACTCTAGGTTATTTAATTTCAACCCTATATATATATATATATATATATATATTATGTATTGTGTTTATTTATCTATTTATTATCTTATACTCTTTATATATGTTAAAAAGTTTTAATGTTTATATTTTCTTTATTTCAATATTTGCTGTTCGTATTATTTTCTCACTACTATTATTTATTTATTTATCCATTTATTTATCACTTGTTTCCTTTTCTATTTATTCAAAGATTGTTTTTTCTTTTTTACATTTTACATTCTTTATATGTATATATCTTCATGTTTCATTTTTTACTACTTTATCATTTCTTTATCGTCTTTATACTACTCTTGAGGCATCTCGCATTTTATTTCCTTTATTTATATTACTTTATTTGTTTTATGATTAATATCACGAATTAATATTTCGTAATTATAATGATTTTATTATAACATTCACTTATTTATTTATTTAATATATTCTCCCTGTATAGCCATTTTATATTATTTATTTAATACATGTCGTTTAAATATTATATTTGTTATTATTAAAAAAAAAAAGAAAACTTTTAAAATAAGGCAATATTCCGTATTTGGAAATTCGAAAAGTCGTACCCTAACTTACTGGGTTTAGATTTTTCTCAGTGAACCTAAATAACCAAATATCCTTTTAAAATCAAAATACATGAGTTTTAAATAAAAAATAAAACGAAAGCTTATTCTCAAGGATTCGAGGTGTTGTGTCCTAACTTACTGGATGTGACATTTTGATACTTTAATATGAGAGGGTCTTTAACATACGTTTCGATTTACTCAAGCAATTTTTTAATAAAATCAACATTAATACAAAAAGGGATCGTATTTTAAATTATTTCCAATTTTTTAATTTTTGACACTAAGACATTAATTAATCAATTAGGTACCAATTTTGGGCGCTACGAGGGTGCTAATCCTTCCTCATACGTAACCAACTCCCGAACTCGTTCTCTTGAATTTTTCAAACCAAAATCGTTGTCTTAGTAGATAAAAAATGTTTATTAAAACGATCAAATTGCAAGGTGATCTGATCACACCTTATAAAAAAAATATTGGTGGCGACTCCTATTTTCATTTTTAAATAAAAGTCGATTTAAAAAAATGATTTCGACACCAAACAAAGCCTTAGTAAAAAAGCTATGGTACAATAAACATGCCATTAGGGTTAGTGTGCATGTGATGTTTGAAGATAATGTTTAGCATGAAGACAACAAAATTTGCCATATGGCATAACATACAGTTGCTTAGTGAGAGCCTAAAGTGTTTTGGTGTATGGTTGGATTCACTTTCAATGCAAATTAGCGTACAATGTTTGGTTGGAATTTTGAGCACCCGAATATTATTTTACTTGAGTTTGCTAAGGGATATGTGCTTACAATTGATGACAATGAGTTTTGTAAATATGTTTATGTCAAAATGGGTAAAGGGAAAGTGACTTGATTTAAAATGTGAAAGAATGAATAATTAGCTATAAGTGGACCTAAATGTGAATAAAAATGATAATAATAAGTTGAACTAGAGAAACAAGAACTTGACATTAATATGCCATGTAAGTAACAAGTGAATTAAGTGATACATTTAGAAGCTTTGTATGTAAACATTAATGGAAAATGTGCTTAATTCGCTTAATGAAGCTAATGACTTGATGACTAAGTGGATATGTAACATCCCGAAATAGGGCCTAAACGGAATAGTGGTTGCAAAACCACGAATCTGAGATAGAAAAATTTATTCTGATTAATTTTTATAATTTAGCGAGTGATTAGATGCATGTGTTAGAGTATTGATAGAAAATTTTATGAATTACATGTTTAATTTGCCTATTAGGGCTTGTTTGAAAAAGTTGATAAATATGAGTTCTAGATAGGAAAGGATTAAATTGAAGAGCATAATTGAAGTAGAGGTCCTTAAATGGTAATTAGACCAGTAGGTTTTCATGGACAAAAATGGACATACAAAGATAAAAATAACTAATTTTTTAATGAATGGCATTTTAGTCATTTGGTAATTAAAAGATTAAAAAGGGAAAAATATGGAAAAATGTTGCCCATCTTCTTCATTAGGCCGAAACTCCAAGGGGACACCATAGCTAGGGTTTCTTCAACTTCTCAAGCTCATAGTAAGTGCATCCAAGCCCCGTTTTTAATGTTCTTTACGTTTTTAGAGTCCCGGTAACTTGATTTAGCTTATTCTAGCAATAATTTAACCTAGGGTTCATATTTGGAAAAATACCCATAGGTGAAATATGTCTATTTTGATGTTTTATGGTAGAATATGAAGCTTGAAATTATGTTAAACAACTTGTGCTAAGCGATTTTAAGCGAAAACGAGTAAAACAACAGCGAAAACGAGTAAAACAACATAATCGGTAAAAATACCTAATGTTCATAAGTACATGTTAGAGTGAGAATTTGATGGCCATAGTAGGAGAAAAATAATCAGCATGTCCTAAAACATAAGAATTAGGGATAAAGTTTAATTTCCGAGC
Source organism: Gossypium stocksii (assembly GCA_020496765.1). Lineage (NCBI taxonomy): Eukaryota > Viridiplantae > Streptophyta > Magnoliopsida > Malvales > Malvaceae > Gossypium > Gossypium stocksii. Next base: position 25,256,390 of record CM035623.1, read on the forward strand.
TTTGGGCAAAAGTGTAAATATGTAAAAGTTTAGGGGTAAAATCATAAATTTGCCAAAGTTAGAGTCAAGGATCGTTTTGATAAATGTGAGTATTAAATAAGCTAAATTTGCTATTATAGATCAAGAAGAATGAAATTTGGGGTTAGACCGGGGAAAGAAAAAGGTTGAGGACTATATCAAAATATTTAATCGTATTTTGTATCGAGGTAAGTTTGCGGTAAATAAATGTAATGTTTTGTTATTTATATTTAATATTGTTATTTTTTAGCATCTATATGTTTATTTTACGAATTTACTCATTGATGACTCAAGTAAGAATCGATGGTGAATTGATACTTAATTGTCCCGGTTGAACCTTAGGAATGTGTAGGATACAAATGTCATGACATTAGAGTTTAAGGATACCAAGTAAGACCATACCAAGGCATGGCATTGGTAAGTTTTAAAAGGCAAGGAAATCATGTAAGACCATGTCAAGACATGGCATTGATAAGCTACTAGAAGGCAAAGATATCATGTAATACCATACCAAGGCATGGCAATGGTGAGTTCATAAGGCAAGGATACCACATAAGACCATGTCAAGACATGGCAATGGTAAGTTTAAAAAGGAAACGTACCCGTGTATCCTTAGTATTCCAAGTGGTTCAACGGAAAATTTAAAGAGGATACTCAAGGAAAGGTAAGATAAATCCATGTTCGAAAGGTTTAGGTAAGAAAATTCAAGACTTATGCATATTGAGCTTAAAGGTTAAAGTTATCTTGATAGTTCATTTAGAATGTTGTTATTTATTTACATGCAAACTTACTAAGCTTTATGCTTACTCCTTTTCTTTTCTCTTTATAGTATCGCCAAGCCAACTCGGGGATCGTAAGGACATCAGAGATCATTTCACACTATCAAAAGGGTTATCTTGGTATTTTGTGATAAGTTTTAAATTTTTATGATCGTACCTAGACACTAACTATTATCACGAATAAGGCAAGTGCACCTATCAGACAGTAGTATAGCTTACGGCAAGACCGGAATGTCGAACCTAAAGGAACTAAAAGTACTAGTAATAACTTTCTCTCTATTATCTAACCTAGAAAATAAAGGGGAGTTAGTTTAAATTAAAATTTAACTAGACTAAAGACGCGAAAAAGAATAAATTGGGGAAATACTTTGGGAAAACTAATCGATTAAGGCAATACCCAAGGAAGAATCCACCTAGACTTCACTTATTATTTAACTCTGAACTAGACAATTTATTCATTCGACTTGGTCCGTAGAGATCCCTAAATTATGTTAATATCTCTCTCGAGACTAAGAACAACTAACCCTAGGTTGATTAATTGAAATTTCTTTCTAATTAAAACCTCTAGTGGTGCATTAACTCAATCTATGGATCCCCCTATTAGATTTGACTCTAATCCGGCAGATTTTCGTCGTCCTATGTCTAGGATTGCGATCAACTCTGCTTAATTGCGTTGGATCTACTTTTAAATAGGGACTTTTGCTCCATTGAATAAGCACATTCGACTTGAATCAATATCCTGAAATAATAACTCAAGAATTAAAAATACAATTAAGAACAAATCGAATATGTATCATATACTTTAGATAACAATAGCAAGATTCATCTTAGGTTTCATTCCCCTCAAGTATTTAGGGGATTTAGTTCATAATAAGGGAAAACATCTCAAAATAAGGAAAACAACAAAACATAAAGAAAACCCAAAACTCCTGAGAGAAATTTAGGAAGATCTTCAGTCTTGATGTAGATACTTGCTTCCGAGATGGATCGATCGGCTTTTCTTGAGTAATTCCCTGCATTCTACTCTGTGTTTCTCCCTTTAGCCCTCTCCTAGGGTGTTTATATAGACTCTGGAATATCTTTCTTAGCCCTAAGTAGCCTTCTCTGCGTGGAATTAAAGCAAGTCACGACAGGGACACGCTCGTGTGACATGCCCGTGCAATTCTGGCTCAGGCCGTGTTCAAGACTATTAAATCAACACGAGCGTGTGGTGTACCTGTCTGTGAAAGCGCATGCCGTGTTGAATTCTAAGCTCGACCTATTTTATCCATTTTTGGCCCGTTTCTCGTTCTTTTCACTTTCCTATGCTCACCTAAGTATAATACATGAAATTAAAGGATTAGGAGCACCAAATTCCATAAATCTAATGATAAATCATCTATAAATATGCCAAATGTGGGATAAAAATATGTATATATTATGGTTTATCAAATACCTCCACACTTAATCATTTGGTTGTCCTCAAGCAAAATCCTCAACTCACAATTAAGAATTCATTTTTCTCAACTTTTAATTCCTATCAATAATGTTTTGAAATAATCCATAAGTAATCATACATTGAGAATTCAACTAAAAGAACATCAAAGTTTGAAACAATCCAAGTTGAACATTTTGTCACAAAAACATAGGTATCTCCCCTTATCTAAGTAATTATCCTTAATTCAAAATCACATAGAGTTGACATCCTCACTACAGGTTCACTCTATTCACTCAAAGTGTTTAGGGTTCAGAAATTAAGCACCCATTAGTCAACATAAAGAGTTATTACCATAAGCTTGCATAAAGATCAAATCTCCACCACTATAAATTAACATGATATATCAATCAAAAGGTCTTTAAAGGGTTGTAACAGGGCTTTGGTTAGGGGTATGGTCACAAGCTAAAAAAGAAGGCTAGAATCGAGATTGAACTGAAAAATTACCTAACTAGAGAAAATAACTAATATTAAGAATTTACATTACTGAGTAAATATTCCTAAAATTTAGCTTTTCCTCATGAATAACATCATTTAGGATCAAGAACACTAGAATTTCATAATATATTCAACGACAAATTAACAATTAAAATAACTTTGTATATGTTTTAAAAAAAAAAAACAAATCGAGTATGAAACTTTACTATCTAAATATAAGAAAGTGGCTAGGTAATTTATTTAAATCAAATCTCGACAAAAATGGGGATCAAAATGAGGGAAATTCTCAAGGAATCAAAAATAGGCTTATGGGTTAATATTAAAGGTAAACCAATAAATGGTTTGTTAGGCTCAAGGAGGTTCACTAAGGGTTAATTATGAAGGTAAGCTTTTATGGGATGAGTGGGTTGAATCCTAGGTGTATTTATCATTTCGGTAATCAAATCAATGGTGTGGTCTCGACATGTATAATTGAAACAAGTTTTAGAATAACAAATCAATGTTGACACACTCATAAGCAACAAAAAGTGAGCAATAACAAATCAATGTTGACACACTCATAAGCAACAAAAAGTGAGCAAGAAAGGATTATGCTCTAAAGGCGCAAAATCTCACAAAAATTTAGGCTTTTGATGTCAATCCTGTGAATTTCAAATTTCAAGATAATACCTAAATTTGGGAAACAACCTAGAAAAATTTTAATTCTCAAAAATCAACTTATCATGCTTGATTCTCTAATGACTCAAAGTTTAAACCATCAATGCACAACTACCTATGATTTGATTCAAAAACATATCAATAAAAATCATAAATCAATCAAAATTCATTCTAAAAGGGATAAGGAATTTACTTGAGAATAAGACAAAATTCAGGGATTTTTTAATAATGCTATAAATAATCCCCCCCACACTTAAGATGTACATTGTCCTCAATGTACAAAGATAAATAAGAAGAATAAATGCCTAATATCAGAAGATAGGGAGAGAAGTGAAACTTCCTGAATTTTGGGTGAAATCCTCGGAATAGTGGAAGCGGAATTGGGGAAAGAGCTACTTGAAGTGCACGATTTAGAGCTACTGGAGAAAATAAACACAACTGTGGAGAGAATTAAAGTATTACTCGATAAGCACTATAAGGATAAAAGGAAAAGGAAAAACATCAGAAGTAAAAAAAAAAAGAAAATAAAAATAAATAAACCAATAAAATGAAAATAAAATTAGGTTTTGGGGGTTTTAAAAAGGGCACAGTTGCGTTTAGGTCCTGTGTTGGGCCACACGGTTGTGTCACATGCCTGTGTGGCTTCTGGTTAGCCCGTGTTTGTCACAAAATTTAATTTGCCCCTTCATCACACGGCTTTGGACACACCAGTGTGTCAAGGTCGTGTCGCTCACACGGCCGTGTCGCGTGGCCATGTACTAAGGTCTTCAATTCTCCCACACCCGTGTGGTGTCTTACACGCCCGTGTAGTCTGGCCGTGTCTCGCACACGGCTGTGTGCTTTTCTCGTGTGGCTCTCTAACTTGTTTAAATTTCGAAAGATTAAGCTCCAGGTTTTACACGGCCAAGGACACGCTCATGTGTATAGGCCGTGTGGGTTAAAAGCTTGTACGAAAAACATGAAAAATAGATAAAAATAAGTTTATTAGTGGTGTTAGTGCTCGGGTTGCCTCTCGAGAAGCACTTATTTATAGCCTAAGCTCAACTTACCTTAATTTCACATGGTCACAGTGGTTCGAGGAGTTGAAACTCCTCTTTTCTGCTATTAATGCCATTAGAATAAGGTTTGAGTCGAGTACTATTTACCTTAAAAGTGTCAAATTTGGAATGTGTTACCTCGACTGTACTGTAAGGAAAAATATTTAACACAATGAAGGGAGGTGTATTGTTTGCATTAGACTTTGAGGTAGCAATTCGAGGGTCATTTTTGTCTAGCAACACTTTGTCCCTGATCTTAAATTGCTTCGTTTTATTTGTAGGCGCGTCATGGCTTCGCTTTGGTTCCTCTTGTCCTCTCAGTTTCACCTTAACTTGTGTTATCCATTCATCTAGTTCCTCGATCTGTAGCATTTGCTCTTCATGGATTGCTCCCTTGTTGTTGCATGAACTTGAACGTGGCTCATTTATGCTTTTGCGAGGAATGTCCTGCAAAGAAGGTTGATCAATAAGTTTGCTCTTATTAAAAGAACTTGTATTATCATGTCTATCATTAGATATCTTAACAGAATCATGAGCTTGAAGAGTAATCTTGTCCACATCGATTATAGTCCTAGCAGTTGCTAAAAAGGGTCACCCTAAAATTAGAGGTACATCGCTATCCATGTCTAAAACAACAAAATCTACTGAGACTATAAATTTATTGATTTTAACAAGAACATCTTCAATTATACCCCTAGGAATTCTAACGGTTTTATCAGCTAATTGAATGCTCATCCTAGTTTGTTTGGGTTTCCCAAGACCTAGTTGTTTAAACATTTTATAAGGCATTACATTAATGCTAGCCCCTAAATCAGCCAAGGCATTTTTAACATCTAAACTACCAATTAAATAAGGAATCGTGAAACTCCCTAGATCTTTTAGTTTGTTGGGTTGGTTGAGCAAACTACATTCAGCTCCACATGCAATGACTCATCCATCTTCCATTTATTTGCTAAAAGCTCCTTTAGAAATTTAACTGTATTTGGCATCTGCGAAAGAGCTTCAATAAAAGGTAAGTTAATATGTAATTTCTTTAAGAGTTTAAGGAAATTACCAAATTGTTCATCTCTGCGGTCTTTCCTTGTTGTATTTGGATATGGCATACGAGGCTTATACTATTTACTTACTAGTTTTTTGTGGCTTACCTCAACCTTACCTTTACTTACCAAATTTTCTTGCCTCAATTCTGGTTCCTCTAACCTTCCTTCATCGAGCATAGTGATAGCATGGAGTTGCTCCCTTGGGTTAGTTTTAGTGTTGCTTGGCAAGCCGCCTTAAGGTCTTTCAGAGATCAGCTTAGCAAGTTGTCCTATCTGAGTTTTGAGCCCTTGAATTGATGCTTCCTGATTTTTTAGCATTGTTTCGGTGTTTTGAAAATGAGTTTCTAACACCGAGATGAATTTCGTAAGCATCTCCTCGAGGTTTGACTTTTTCTCTTGCTGGTAAGGTGGTTGCTGAAATCCCGGAGGAGGTGGTGGCTTTTGATTTCCTTGACCACCCATGAGAAATTGGGATGGTTCCTCCAACATGCATTATAGGTATTACTTTACAGGTTATTTTGAGGTCGAGGATTATTACCCATATAATTTAGTTGCTCGTTATCCATGCCATGTCCATAGGGTGGGTACTCAGGATTTGCGTCACACTGCATAACTAGATGTACTTGCGTAGAACCAACTAAACAATCAATCTTTTTATTTAACAATTCTACTTGATTAGATAATATAGTGACTGCATCAATATTGAAAACACTGGCGGCTTTTTGTGGCTTCGTTCTCATGACTTGCCACTGATAATTATTCAATGACATCTCCTCTATAAACTCATAAGCCTCCTCAGGTGTTTTGTTATTCATGGTTCCACCGGCAACTGCATCAATCATTTATTCATTTGACTTGATCCGTAGAGATCCCTAAATTATGTTAATATCTCTCTCGAGACTAAGAACAACTAACCCTAGGTTGATTAGTTGAAATTTCTTTGTAATTAAAACCCCTAGTGTTGCATTAACTCGATCTATGGATACCCCTATTAGATTTGACTCTAATCCAATAGATTTTCGTTGTCCTATGTCTAGGATTGCGATCAACTTCGGTTAATTACGTTGGATCTACTCTTAAACAGGGACTTTTGCTCCACTGAATAAGCACATTCGACTTGAATCAATATCCTAAAATATTAACTAAAGAATTAAAAATACAATTAAGAACAAATCAAATATTTATCATATAGTTTAGATAACAATAACAAGATCCATCTTAAGTTTCATCCCCCTCAGGTATTTAGGGGATTTAGTTCATAATAATAAGGGAAAACATCTCAAAATAAGGAAAACAACAGAACATAAAAAAAACCCAAAACTCCTGAGAGAAATTTAGGAAGATCTTCAGTCTTGATGTAGATCCTTGCTTCCGAGATGGATCGATCAGCTTTCTTGAGTAATTCCCTGCCTTTTACTCCATGTCTCTCCCTTTAGCCCTCTCCTAGGGTGTTTATATAGACTCTGAAATACCTTTCTTAGCCCCTAAGTAGCCTTTTTCGCTTGGAATTAAAGCAAGTCACGACAGGGACACGCCCGTGTAATTCGGGCTCAGGCCGTGTTCAAGACTATTAAATCAACATGGGCGTGTGGTGTACCCGTGTGCGAAAGCCCAGGCCATGTTGAATTCTAACCTTGGCCCATTTTATCCGTTTTTTGCCTATTTCTCATTCTTTTCACTTTCCTATACTCACCTAAGTGTAAAACACGAAATTAAAGGATTAGGAGCACCAAATTCCATAAATCTAATGATAAATCATCCATAAATGTGCCAAATGTGGGATAAAAATATGTATATATTATGGTTTATCAGTAATTCGAAACGTTTTAAGTTATGGCATGTATAGAGACTTGGCTAATTTGTGTGTATGTCCTTATGATATGACGAAAAAAAGGCATGTGAATACTTGATAATGATTAGCTCTTGAAATGGCTAATTAAGAACATGTTTTGGTGTTATGTATGCCTAAATGAGGTTTAATGCAAAGAAATTATAAAAGAGTAAAAGTTGGCATGGAATAGTTTTGGAAGAGCAGCAATGATGTGATTTTGAAAAATCACTAAAAATTGTAGAAATGGAATTAAATGGTGAATGAGATATAGAATTAAAGCTTATTGAGTCTATTTTCATAGGAAAGAAACAGAGCGAGCAAACAAAGTTATATTTTAAGTTATTTAGATTTTTTTTAGACTGGTTCAGAATGATTTTATGATCCCCTGTTCTAATTTGGAAAAATCATTAAAATTTGTAAAGAAATAATTATGGAACATAATTTATATGTCTAGATTCTTTAGTGAGTCTATTTTCATTAGAAACAAACGACAATGTTATCTGAATTTTGTATAATAAGATAATTGATTTTTAGTGAAGAGAGGTCAGGTCTGCTGGACGGCAAAACATGGGAGACTTTAACTAATAAACTGTACTAATTGGTCATGCCAAAAATTCTGGAAAATTTATGGTAAGAAGATATAAGAGTCTAATTTCAGGAAAAATTTACAGATTTAAAGTTTGAGTTTCATAACTCAATTTATAATTAATTTAATAACTATTATGCAGGTGGATAGTTTTATTATGAATAGTGAAATAAATTGTTTTGATTGTGTAAGTAATCGGAAAATTTTTAATGTTCTCGGTTTGGTCCCGAACCATTTCAATTGTATATTTTAAGGCCTCGAGGGCCTTTTTTAGGGATATATTGGATGAATGTGAGTGGGTTACTTTTAAAGGTAAATTTTTATGCTCCGAACTAGTAAGATAAGCTTGGTAACGCCTCGTGCTTGACTCCAACGACGGTCTCGGGTAAAGGGTGTTACAGGATAGTTAACAAGTGCATGAAAAGAACTAATGATTGGTAACCATCTTAAGCGTATAAAATGATTAACCGAATAAATTCATACTTGAGCGCTTTGAGTTTTATTTAGTAATATTAGTGAGGGAACTAAATTTTCATTAGTAAGTGGCATATTTAACGTTGAAATTATAATTCATAGAAGACTTTATGCTATTATGAGATATTGTAAAGTAGGAAATCTTTGTATACTTACTAAGCTCTCTAAATTTAATATATTAGTTGTTTAAAACGTTTAGGTGGAAGACCTTATTCGTAAAGTTTGAGATTGTGCCTTTAAAGGATCACATTCCTGTGCGATGTTTGTAGGGCATATATAATTTATTTCATATTACTTTTTATTAAAAGAGATTGAAATGGCTTGTACATAATTGAAGTTTGTTCTACATTTAGATTGTAAACTTGGTATGTTTTCATAATGTTTATGATATTTTTGGTGGCTTTTAACCTAAGTTTTAACCTCTAAATTGACTTGAACATGTTTATGAGGTGAATTTAAGTTCAAAAGTGTTTTTTTAATGTTTTAAAATTATTTGAAATTTGTTGGCTTGTTTTGATAATATTTGAGGATGATTTGGTAGTGTTTTTGAACAAATTTTTGAGCTCTTGCATTCATGTATTGATATCTTGTCTCTAAAGATTGATACATGCAAAGTCGATAGCTAAAAAAGGTACAATATCATGTGCATGTATCCGAACATGGGGGAGAGGTATTGATACATCTTCCCTGCACCTTAAAATTTGGTTTTTCAAGTCTTGCTATCACTTCGAATGAGGTGTAAACATTATAGCTTTATGAAAGAACCTTAATAATGATTTGAAAAGTATTTAAGAGATCAAAAACTGATTGTATAATGAATAAAAGTGGGAAGTGACCTTGATTTCCAGGGAGTTCTTTAGTTTTCTATTTCTAAAAGTATGTATTTTAAGTTTATTGAGTAACCAAAAATTATTTTTATGCTTTCTTTTCATATTTAAACACTTAGATAATTATTTAATTAAGTTTTATAATGTGTCTCAAGGCTTTCAAATGTGGTACAATGATTATTTACAAGCATTTTAAATTGTTTACATGGTGAGTTTTGTTAAAAGAAATTTGCAAATGTGTATATTGTGCTAATGTGACATCATTTATATGTGTTAAAAGTTGATTAAATTACTAAAAATGTCATTTTTAAAAAAATTATTAGATTAAGTTTTTTTTTTTTTTTGAAAAATTATAGAGTTAGGCTGATTTTACAAAAACCCTTCTAGTTGGAAGGGTTTTCAGGTGATTTGTAAGAAAAAGCTTCTAGTTGGAAGCACTTTCTACTACTTCAGCACTAAAAGTGGCAGCACCAATATTTTTTTTTATTTTCTAATGCCACCTATTAATGTGGAAATATAACTTACAAAATAGGTCTTTATATTGATCCCAAGTCTCATTTCCCTTGCTTTCTTAAACAATATGGGATATGGGTATATATAGACCCATAATCCATTTGTAACTTGTTTCTAGACAATATGAGATTACTTACTTTTTTAACTAACAACATAAGATTAAATGCTACACTGAATTTTTAAAAATTAAAGGCAAAACTTTGTATGACATTAAACTCTAACAAATAAAACATTGTAAACTCTTATACAAATATTATCATTATAAAAAAAAAAGACAAACTTACACATATAGTAACACATAATATTTTTATAATTATAAATAGATGACCTGTTTTGTAAATTTTATTTTCACATTAATAAGTAGCACCAAAAAATAAAATATATATACTGGTGTTGCCACTTTTAGTGTTGATGTGGCAGAAAGCGCTTCCAGCTGGAAGCGTTTTCTTGCAAATTAGTTGAAAAATGCTTCCGGCAGGAAGCCTTTTTTTTTGCAAATCACCAAAAAAATGCTTGAAGCATTTTGTAAAATTAGCCTCGTTCCTTAATTTTTCAAAAAAAAAAAGGCCTAATCCGTTTTTTTTTTTAAAAAAAGACATTTTTTAGTAATTTAGTCGTCAAATGTTGGTATAGGTGAGGGATGTTAAGCAACTCGAGCATTGCATGAATAAAAAACTAGTATTTATAAATAACAAATGATCTTATTCTTAAATATCCCATATATTATATTGAATTTGACTTAAAACTCTCTTTTTGGTATAACCACAAGCGTTCTTATACATTTTAAGGACTGAGCCTAATCTCATTGGAACGAGAGTGGTATTCAAGTAAAACCCTTTCAATAATGTCAGACTCTAAAATTTGAATTTAATCTAAATGCTTGGAAAAAAGTCTACTTCCACTTTTTCCAACTACTTGTTGGTATAAAAACTCTTAATTGGTAAGAATACTATTATTGAAAATACGGGGACAAAACATCTCTCTTAAGCTAAGGATGTGTCCACAAAGAAATCCATACCCCATGTGCTTTTTCAAAAGGCATAATTCACGATTTGGCCTCTATAGTATACATATTTTTTAACGCTAATACCTAAATTTTTTTGTCTTAATTTGGTACCTAAAATATGTCAAAGTTATTTTTTTTGCCTTGTTTTTAACAGATGTTACACAACAAAAAGTTGGGTAATTTTGACCAATGAAATAGCACCACTTTCTTTTGTAACGAAAAAAAAAAAAAAAAGGTAATCAAAATGATTAAATTGAGAACTAATTCTTTCTAAATAAAGCATCCGATAATTAATATACAAATAATTAAACACATTTATTCAAAAAATAATAATTAAAAAAATTGTATTCAATATAATAATAAGTTGTTTTTTGGTTTTTTGCAAAAAGAAATTAAGCAAATAGCTTTAAGCTTCCATACAAGTACAAAATGTATACTTTCATTGCATCTTTTCTAACAACATTTATGCATATAGCTGAAACTTGAAAGCAACCCCTATTTTAGATGATTTGAAATGAACTGAGAAAGCAATGCCTTCATCTGTAAACTACATATCATTGAGCTTCAATTGCTTGCCCTCATGTATAATCCACACTATTCAGTAATAATAGAAAACAACCTGTGCTGTTAAAAACCAATTGACTTGATTGCAATCTAAAATTTAATTTATTTGATATTAAACAACTTTAGTTCAAACATTAAATTAGTAATACTGTTATAATATTAACGTAGTAATATAATAAACAATAAATAATATTTTATGAGTTCAAACATTTTGAATCTGTGTTATTGAAATACATGAAAAACTGTAACTCAAAAGAAAGTGGATGTAATTTTACCTTTAACCAAACAACTTTCATGTATTTTATTATCACTATGTGAAATTGTTAATCATCAATAGAAATTTGGCATGTAATTATTTTTCTTTAAATTATCATGTCCACATGGATAATATAAAATTATGTGAAAAATTAAATTAAAAAGTAAATAACTAAGCAAAATTAGGAGATTGGCCCCTAAAATAAAATTTTTTATATGCTCCCTTTAAAATTTTTAAAATTTTAAATTAATAAAGGTAAAATTATACTTTGGCCCTCTCTAAAAATATAAAAATTTGATTTAATATTTTAAAAATTATAAAGATATAATCTATTAAAATGGTGAAATTGCATTTTTTTATCGTAAAAATTACAATTTAATTTCGCCCCCATAAAAAAAATTCTGGTTTCGCTCATATAAACATGTGTTTAATAACAAAAAAGTAAATACTAAACTTACATGAAAGCACCTAGATAATAAAAAAATATCATTTAAAATCAATTAAAAGTATTATTTCAAACGAAAAACTCTTTGGAGAAGATGACGTTTTTGCTTATGCAAACTTAATATTTACTTTTTTTTTTATTAACCATATGTTTAGTTATTTGTTTTTTATTTAATTTAATCTTTTTTTATTTAGTTTTTAACATAATTTTGTATTAGCTTTGTGGACTTGATGATTTGGAAAAAATTACATGTCGAATTTTTATTGGTTGGTTTAGCAATTTACTAATAGTGCTAACACTATGTACCATAATAAAATACATATTGGTAGTTTAGATACCACATTGTATATTTTCAAAATACAAGTACCACATTGAAAATTTTATGAAAGTATAGATACCATAATAAAACACATTTGATAGTTTAGGTGCTACATTAGATATTTTTAAAGTGCAGATACTACATTGGACATATTATGAAAATATAGATACTAAATATGACATTATTCTAATAAATTTTAATATTAAAAAATTTATTATTTTTTGGTATTTTTTACTTGTTTATTATTTTTAATTGATGTATAAAAAGATTGAGTCCAACTGAGACAATTGTTGATCAAGATAAAAGGAGAAGATAATGATAATTCACATAATTTTTGAAGATCAACTAATTCAATTTACTTGGATAAAGTTATATCCCATGCTATATGGAGTATTTCCAAGCTTCTACAACTATGTATTGAAGTTTGTAGATAGAAGGCAATCTTGTGGGTATCTTAGTGAGATATTATTAAGTATATTGAGGAACTGACAAATTAATTTTGTTTGACACCTTTTTAAGTGTTAAACTTTTTTTAGTTGCAATTGGCAAGGTGAATTTGGAGGGTGAATTCATTATAAATATATTAAGGTGAGAGTAAAATAAGTCATTACTTGTAAATAAAAAATTATAATAGATTCATTTGTGAGCGAAGTTGCACAATCATAGGTTAACTCCATAGAGCATGGGATATGACTTTATCCAAGTAAATTGAATTAGTTGATCTTCAAAAATTATGTGAATTATCGTTATCTTTTCCTTTTATCTTGATCAACAATTGTCTCAGTTGGACTCAATCTTTTTATACATCAATTAAAAATAATAAGTCATTACTTGTAAATAATTTTTTTACATTTTGTTGTTTCGTCAGCTGTTATTTGCGTCAATAGTCATGCTAAAACTTATGACCACTTCTATCACAACTCAGAAAATTTCTATATAAATACAGATTCTAAATCATAAAATATAAGTAAAGCAAAGCTTCAAAAATACATTAATTACTGTTCATTGAGATTGATGTATCAATCAGGATAATAATTTCTTGATGACAAACGTGAGGCACACTCTCCAAAAGTGTGAGTATGAATCTCTTACTTTCAATTTCGTCTGAGCTAATAATGAAAGTGACATGTTATCGGAGGAACTCGTTCACCAAATTCATATTCGTCATTTCATTGCCCCTTTTCATACATGGAGGAATTTTCGGATAATTGCTACTGTCCGTTTTGAAGAAGACATTAAGAGTAGATTTTTTTTGCAATATGACTAACAATTTTTATATGCTCATAATAATCACATGATCCGACTTTATTATTTAGAAAATGAAAATTTATATATTACAAATTAGTGAGAGGAAAAGTAGAATAGAAAATTTCAAATTTTGATATTTGATATTTGGAATATCAACAATCTCTTATGATTTTTATAAGTAAAAATTATATTAAATTGTGTTGATTAACACTATTAAAGTGGTATAAATAAAAATATGATATATATTGTTGAGATAAGTTACACTTATTGTTGCTGAGTGGCATTCAGTAATGTCAATTACAAACTACCACCATCGAGGTAGTTTGATTATTTGTCTTATTTGGATTGGCAATTTAATGAAGAAAATCTTTGAACCTGTCAATGTATTGTTATATTGAAGATAACATGGTTCATCTATGGAAACCAACCTTTTGCTATTGAAGATTGGATTGGATACGAGTGAATCAATTCAACCCTTGGAATGTGACGGATTGATTGAGAGTTGATGTTTTGGAGACCGTATCTTCGATTGATTGTGTTTTGATTGTTAATGATGTAACTGCTACTTTGAAGGAGTTACTTTGTATTCACCTAGACCTTATGTTAGCAAGCTGAAATTAATATATGCTTTGAGACTTATCTAGGTTTTGTATGACAGATTATTTGAGTGCATTCTAATTTGTTCATTGAGGAATTGTTTTTGTGAGAGAGTGCAAGCTAAATTGTAAACACTATAACACCCTTCCGGACTATAGGATGCTACATTCCAATTTAAAATTTAACTTATACTTTCAATCACGTTTATCCGCCATAATAAAAGAATAAAGACAAGAATATATTTAATACCGCTACTAAGTAAATTTAAAACTTTCAAGAATCTATATAGATGATAACACTTTAATTTAATATACAACAATTTCACCAATTACTCTTTAACATGTTTAAAAAATCACTTTGTACTAAAAGTTTGTACTCTGACCATTTAATTTTTAGTTACAAGACCCTGAGACTTCGCCTTTAGGTCGATCCGTTGTATACAATTTACAACTAAGAGACAAATTTTTCGATATACGGTGAACTCTAGTCTGGTCCTTTCTCAAACTTCCAAAATCCCCTATTTACCTGCAATGCATAATAATACAAGTAAGTTCCAAAGAACTTAATGAGTCTTCATACCTTACTAACACGACGCTAATGCGATTGCACTTCGTGGCTGAGACTTCACGATGGTTTTGCCTGTATTAAGATAGTACGTCATCCTTCTTATTACAATAGATGATTCATCAGCGATTTTCCCTTACCAATTCCATTTTTATTTATTGCCTTCATGGTCCTTATGCATCTACCTCCTTAAGAGGGAAATCCTCACGAATTCCTACTTACGAACTATAAAAGATAATCTATAAACAATACCCATAATACGTATTGCACCAATGACTACAAATATTCACATAAGACCATTCTTGGCAAATAGTCCCTATTGAGGACTGTTAATAGTGGTTTATCTTACCGAGCTCAAACCTGTATTATGACCCTTCTAGGTCCATAAGGAAAATGCCATTACAGTTTTGTCGAAACCATTTTTTTGTAAAGAACGGATGTCGACTTAAAGATGAAAAAGAGGAGTCGCCACCAATCTTTTTAGGTGTGATTGGATCACCTTATAAAACTCTTTGGTCTACGAAAAATTAGAGAAAACGGGCTCGGGAGTCGATTACGCGCGGGGAAGGATTAGCACCCCTGCGACCCCCAAAATTGGTACCAGATTGAGCAATTTTCTGTCTTAAGTCAAAATTTAGAAAGATTTTTTTTTACAAAATAGGATTTCTTTTTGAAACAGGGATAACTTGAGTAGAAAATTCGAGATTCTTTCGTCTCGGAAGAATACGAATATCACATCCAGCACGATTGGACGCGAGATTCGTGAATTCTTTGAAACTAGAGATATCTCACGAGTTGCAAAACTTTGTTTAGAAGGGCATTTTAAGTATTTAGGCGGACGAGAAATCGCAACCCAGCACGTTAGGGCACTATTTCCCGAATCTCTAAATACAAAAATGTTACCTCGTTTTTGAAACCTTTGGATAATAACGTGATTGGGCTTAAAAAGCGGCACATGGAGGATTTGTGAAATGTATTGAAGTCGTATGTGTTCGTGATAGTATCGAAAACATAGGGCATGTGTTTTAAAATAATAGTAATGTAGAAATGATTATTAATAATAAACATGTAACTTTATACATATATATATACATATATATATATATATAACATGCAAATAATAAAATGTAAAATATAGTGACTGTAGTATATTAGTGATGATAATATTTTAGTATGGCACGTCTAAGATAGTACGTATACGTGAAATATATAAATAGTATAATATCGGATATATAACATGCAAAAATGTGCATATATATACTAATATTACAAATGTATAATGTCTTGAATAATATAAATATATACTAAAACATTAAAACACATGCATATATATATGTATAAATATATTATATACATAATATATGTGTAATATTATAAACAATAGTATAATAAAATATATATATATAATAAAATGTTAAAGCACGTACCTATATTAATATATTATATGTAACATATGTATAATATTGTAACAATAATATAAAAAATATGTATATAATGGAACATTAAAAGATATGAACCTACCATATACGGAATATATAAAATATTTAGAAAATATACTTATGTAATAATGAAAATGACACATGGTTAAAAATATTAGAATATATGCATACATGTAGATACGTAAAAAAGGATCCCTAATACACATAGAATATACACAATAATCATATTAGTAATAGTGGTAATATAAATACATACAAAACAGCATAAAAAATATGGACATATACGATTTAGAATATACCACCGTACGTGATATATAATTTTAAAAACAGTATACAAAACATATAATATATGTAGTATTTAAAACCATAGGAAAATACGGATAGGATTGGATTAAAATAAAAGGAGAAGTTCTGGGGTGAATTCGAAAATATAAACAGGTGAGAATGACTTATTCGAATACGGGTTAAAATGACAAGGACCAGAGTGGCAATTTTCCGGTGGTTTAAAACGCTGCGTAGTATGGAAGATTATACTGCAAAAAGTGACAAATTTCTGTGGCTAATCTGAAATAATTAGAAACTTGATCGCAAAACACTGGAGAAGAAGAAGGGCCAATATAGCAATTTGACCGATGAATTAAAAACACGCGGATCTTAGGCGGGTAAGGGTCAGGTCGATCCGACCCAGGGCAAAACGGTGTCGTTTTAAGCCCTGGGTTTGAACACCAAAACGGTGTCGTATGGTGGGGGTATAAAAGTCACGTTTTACCCTAAAAATTTCATTTGGTCCCGTTTCTTAAAAAAAAAAATCAGAGCAGTTCTCTGAAATGCTCTCTTTTCCTCTGAAGGCCCGGTCAACGGACAATAGGGCGCCGCCGTGAACTCCACCGTCGGCCACCGCACGCGGTGGCCGGATTTTCAAAAAAGGGGTACGTCTTCTAGTTTTTTTTCTATTTCTACTGTGTTTTAATATACGTAAATATATATTATTTTTTGGAGGAAAATCAAAAAATGAATATGTGTGGGTATCTGTATGTTGAAAGACCAAGAAACAGGAAAAAGAAAATCGGAAACCGATTCGAAAAACTAAAAGAATCACCTCTTTGATCTCTGACTTTGCTTTTGTGTTTTCGATCCTTTGATTCGGGTATATTTCTTGACCCTCGCGTTATTTTTGTTGCTGTGTTTGCTAGTATTCCTTTAGATTTGATTTTTGTTATTAATCGCAAAAAAAGAAAAAAAAAGTCCCCTGAAAACCGTTTACAATCGGCTTATATAGCCCTATTTGTACAAGTTGTTTCTCCTTTTGCTTTTGCTTTCTGTCTATTCCCTTAAATGTTTTGCAGGTGCTGTGCAGTGCTAGGGCGGTGGACTTGACCCGAGTTAGTGGCTGACATGGGCGGTGGATGGGAGGTGCTGCAGAGGCCAGAACATGTTGAAGGTCAAAGGCTGATTTAGGGTTGGGGTGACTAGGGTTTCGGTTGGGGTCTGGTTCGGGTAACCAAATGGGTAGTTCAGTGGGTAACCGGGTAGGGTAGTGGGTAATCGGGTAGGCTTGGTTTTTTTTAATTTTGGGCTTCTGTAAATGGGTCAATTCAATGTAAATGGGTCAATTCAATGTAAATGGGCCCTAGGGATTTAATTTGGGCCTAATTCGGGTAGGATAGTGGGCTAAGTAGGCCCCGGGCCAAAATTGGCCTGTACAAGTTTAATATAGAAAGTCTTCTCATCCCAATCAAGTAAATGGATCAGAAGGTACATCTCATCCCAAGTATTCCACTCTTGGAGGTTATCCCTTTGAAATAGATAACTTGTAGGCGAATTCTTAATGGCCCTATTAGTGGAATCATACATATGAGATAGTCGTGGCGGACTACCATATCTATCATATATGGTTTTGCATAAACAAACAGCTCACACAATATCTCGAACACAACTTACTTAGATAAACAGTTTCTTAATTCAAAGGTATAACAGAAAACCTTTATATCGTTCCCACAGAACTTGGCGGATTATCATATATATAATATGACTTCCATACAATTTTTCCTGTACAGTGGGCTCGAGCTTAGAATGTGTTAATTGCACGCAGACTCATTTTTAGTGGACTTATAAAATTAGATTAAAATCCAGAACTAACCTACAAACTCTCATCAAGAGAATTTCATAACTATTGTAAATGCAAAACTGTAAGAATAAGCCGGTAGACCGTCATGACTTGTATCTGCCTCTCTTTATCTGCTAGCACAGGTACAATGGTCTTCTCATAATAATATATCACTCTTTTTATGGACTCACACCAATGGACATAGTGTGGAATCATATTTACAAAGATAGTTTTGGAAAATTTTCCTTACAATGATAGTCTTGACGGACTTTTCCCAAATTAGATAGTCCTCATGAACTTCTATAAAAGATAGTTCTGATGTACTTTCCGAGTAAGATAGTCTTGATGGACTTCCACATAAGATCGTCCTAATGGACTTCCACATTCACGGTAATGTCATGGCCATGGACTTCCAATCATCCCATTAAGGGGCTATCATATGTTCTACACAAGGGTCTCTCATATGTCCTACATAAGGGCTTTCATATTGGTGTGCACCATTCTCCGTATCATTGAATCTCCTTTCCTAAGTCAGTCTAACAAAACATCCCTCAAACCCACATAAATATAATGCATATGTAATCCCATGTATGAAATCAGAACCTCTTCAAAGACACATAAATAAAATATATATCATACACACATTCTGCCAATAAGGACCATGAATTATACGACATATAACACGCCAATCATTCCATTGATATATCATAATCATATTTACTACCAACCAATCATAACGCTTTAATGAATTACACCAAGCAAATTGTTTACTCAACATAGTTAGCTTATAATATTTGTATATTACCTACCACATTATTTGCTATTACCCTACATCATTACTTCACTGTAACATACTCATGGTTCAGCCTTAGAATAATTCATCATTCACATAACACTGAAGTAAACATATTTTACTTATGAAACTAAATAAAAACATCCATTTACTAGCTAATTCTGGAACTCACATGGAATTTGGCGCCAAATCCATGCCCTAAGCTTTTTTCCTTGCTTCATGAGCCTCATTATTCAATACAACAAAACAAATAAATTCAAACTCTCCAATCATCAAAAGAATCATACTTTACTTGCATGCAGAAACCATTCAAGCAACTATTCATAATCCCAACCCAAAATAAAATAGACTCGACAGTTAATAAACATCTTTAACTTTCTTCCCTTTCCTTAAATCTGTGCATATAAAAAGATTAAAAAGCTTACCAGCTTGATAAATTATCAGTTATTTATGCATAATCTTTAGCTTCTTTCCTCTATACAGACTGCTCATTAATTTTTCTTCCTTGCTATCGCAACCAGTGAAGATGGTAAAAAAAGAACAGAGAAAGAAAAGGAATACCGAAGAGTAATATCTCTCCCTTATATAATATGCTCCCTTATATCCTTCATCGATTTCAATTTCATAGCCAAGTGTACAAATCCATAATCATCATGTCTCCCATTAACACATTTCTAGTTCATAACCACTGGACTATGGTTGAAATCAAACCTTACCAAAATCAGCCTGCCAATTTCCTTTTATTTTCATTAGGACCCATTCGATTTTGTAGTTTTTCAATTCAATCCCTAAAAATCACGTTTTTAAATTAATTTCAACATTTTGAGGTGTGAAAACATAAACATTTTTGAATGCTTACTACCCAAGTTCTTAGGGGAAGGATTTAGACTTGAGTATTTTAATCTGTAACAGCCCATTTTTAGCCAAATCGAAACAGTGAT
The DNA here is from genome assembly GCA_020496765.1 of Gossypium stocksii. NCBI lineage: Eukaryota > Viridiplantae > Streptophyta > Magnoliopsida > Malvales > Malvaceae > Gossypium > Gossypium stocksii. The sequence continues at coordinate 25,276,343 of CM035623.1, forward strand.
TTTGGGACCACGAATACGACGTCAAAAAAGTTATTTTATTATTATTTTAATATTTATAGCATGAAATTATGATTGTGTAAAAATTTCGTGAAGAAATTTTATCAATTGGGTGCTTAATTTGATAAAAAGGACTAAATCGTGTAAAGTTTAAAACTTGGATTCTATAAGCTAAAGGAATTAAATAGCTATAGAACTTAAAAGCAAAGGTCCTTATATGGTAAATGGACCATTAAAGAGTTAGTGGATGATAATGGTTTGGCATTTGAGTAAATTTAATTATTTTTAAAGGTTAATTTAGTAAAAAGGTAAATAAATGATAAATAAATGAAATAAAACCAAATTTCATCTTTCTATTCATCATCTTCCACCGAATGTTCAAGGAAAAGAAACCATTTTTTTGCATTTAGGGTTTGGTCACTTGAAGGTTTAATTTATTGAGAATAACAAGAGTTGGATCTAGAACGAAGAAAGACAAAGTATCGGATTAGTCGACCTAGTTCATCGTTACAACAAATGAGGTAAGTTCGTATGCTAATAAACATTGTTTAATTATGTTATAAATGCTTTATTACTGTTGAATTGAATTAAAATGCTAAATGGTTATGAGTATGAGCCAAAATCAAAAGAGTTACGACAGCCGAAAGTCTCATACGAACCATAGGAATAGTATAGGATACAAATGTCATGACATTAAGGTTATCGAGATGAGATTATGTGTAAGACCATGTCTGGGACAAGGCATCGGTACGAGATTTCGTGTAAGACCATATCTGGGATATGGCATTAATATGAGACTTCGTGTAAGACCATATTGGGCTATGGCATCGATACGAGATTACATGTAAGACCATATATGGGATATGGCATTGTACTATACACATCTGATTCTTGAGTATCCTTTAGTAATTCTGAATAGTTCAACGGGCAAAGTCAAGATGAGAATGAATGTATTATTGAATTAAGTAAAATAGGTATGTATAAAACCTATGTAAGAATCGAATGAAGGTAACTTGGTGAGTTCATAGGCTATCATGTATATGAAATTAGAAAGATTTGTGTATAAGTATGTTTCATGACAAAATGTGTTTATTGGGATATATTGAAGTATGAATTGAATGATATATGATATATGAGTTATAGTTGTTTTAACTATATATATATAAAATTAAATAGATAATTTAGTATGTAATGAATAATGAAATTGAAGATGCTTGATTGTGTTTTGGATAGGATGATATAAGGACAAGTTATATATATGAATTATGGGTAGTAAAGTATATTGAGTTAGTATGTGTTTGGTTAGGTAAATGGTTAAGAATTGAGAAATGAAATGTTTGGAGTTGCCTTGGCATGAATTGTGCATGAAATAATATTGTTTGATTGTTTATTATGTGTGAAAAATGGTACTATTTGTGGTATTGTAGGTGTGCGTCAAACAGGGTGGCAAATTGGCTTGTTAATAGCCTAATTTTGTTCACATGGGCAGAGCACACTGGCATGTGACTCAACCGTGTGTGACACACAGCCATGCGAGACGGTGGGGTGTCTCCTATAGCATTTAATAGAAATAAGGCAGTGAGTTACATGGCTTAGACACACGTGCATGTCTAATGGCCGTATGAGGGACACGGCCTGGCCACACGGGCATGTGTTCCCTGTTTTCAAACAATTTCTAAATTCCCTGAAATTTTCTTGAGTTATCGGTTTAGTCGCGAACCACTTCTAAAGTATTTTAAGGCCTCGTAGGCTCTATTAAGAGACAATATAATTGTGTTGATAATGTTTATGTAGAAATGCTTAATGTATGAGAAATGCATGTTAATGATGTAATCCGATCGTTAATACCTTGTAACCCTATTCCGGCGATGGATATGGGTTAGGGGTGTTACATTTTATTGGTATCAGAGCTATAGTTTAGTCGATTTAGGACTAACATAGCATATGTGAGTCTAGCTATACATGCCATATTTAACCTGTGATAGTGTGATATCTCCCGACTCTGTTGCAAATTGTTTTAATTTGTAACACCCCAAACTCAGCTTGGACGTTATGGCCGAATCGGCGGCGTCACATGAGAGTGTTTTTGGAAAATCGTTTCAAATTTAAAAACTTGTTTAGATTATTATCTTTTCTTAGCCAGAAATTATGTATTGGTTGATTTACTTGAAAACATTTTTTACCGCAGAAGTTATGAAAACCGTTCATTCATATGAAAATCTTTAATTTTTAGTTTTAAAACGCGTTTGTGGTGTCACAGTTTATAAACCAATAAAGAATAACAATTTAAAATCCAAAAGTAGAAATCAAAATAGTCCAAAAGTCCACATTACATAAAAATCCCAAAATAATCAAATAATAAATAAAATATAATGTAAACGGTAAACCATGAAATCCAGAAAGTATCTAATAGTGGTAACCATCGAGCCCTCCGCTACACTGATCCATCTACTGCTGGGGATTGCCTGACATTTAAAACAATAAAGGGGTGAGTTTTTGCAAACTCAGTGTGTACATCCCCACAGTACAACATGCATATATATGCAGATAACAGAAATAGATATCAATCATAATTCAGGCCAAAGCCCATTACAAAACCAGTGTAAGCCTTGGCCCACTTAGAATCAGGGTCAAATATAATCAGGCCTTAGCCCATACAGATATCATATGCATATTAGATCAGAAACAGAATATCATAACATGCTCGCCAACCCTACACACCATATCTGTCCAACCATATACACCATGTGTGGATGAAATCAACCCACCTAGCCCTACACACCAAGTATGGGGATAAAATCAACCCATCTAGCCCTACATACCATAGGGTACCGTAAAACAACACAATAGTTATATGCAGCAAAGCTGCCAGATAACATGCTTATAGCCTTTCAGTCTTCTTTTGCTTAATTAACAATCCCACCCCAATGCAATGCAACATACAAATATGACATACTATTATGCAGAATAACGGATAACAGATCATACAGATATATCATAACAGAATCAGTACACATGCTAATCATAACATGCTATCACATCATAGAATAAGGGTCTAAGTAATGCTTACTGACTCTACAACAGGTTACAGTTGACTTGGGCGACCCGTGCAACCTTTCAGAACAATTCAAAAAAATGGGCTCACACGCCCATGCAGCCCACCCGTGTAGGTCCACATGCCCGTGTGGCCCACACGGCCCAAATTGGCCTTGCCCTTGTAGATCACACGGCCTAGCCCAAAATTCCACTTACCCATATGGTTCACCCGTATGGGCTCACACGCCCGTGTGGCCCACACGGCCCAATTGGCCTAGTCCGTGCCTTGTACACGGCCTAGCCAGCCGTCACACGGTCGTGTCCGTTACACCTGTGTCAAGTGCACACTGCCTCTAAACGGGCAGTCCACACGCCCGTGTGGCGTAGATAGTTTCGTTTTCTGCTTTCGCAAAAACGCGATTTCAGTGCAATTGGAGTACACACCTAGTTTTTTTTTGCTCCTAATGCACTCTTGTGATTCCAGAACCTAACATTGAACAAATTTTTACTCAATTAATCACTTAAATGGTCGTATTACAATCAAACCCAAAATGGAAAGCTCATTTATCGAGTGACCAACTTACCCTCGAGCACGAAAACCGCGTTCTTGTAGTTTGAGAACTTGATTAAGGCATTCAAACAGTACCAAAACATAAATATAATGATTCCTTCGCTAATCACTTAATCAAAAAAATATTACTAGACTCAAGAGGAAACACTTATTGACGTCTCCACGAAGAACAGTAAAATCGATCATAAGGGAAAGAATCGGGATAAAGGAAAATGGTAGAAATTTCGGTAGTAGAGATGGGAAAGAGAATGGAAAAACAGCAGTGCAGAGAGAACGAAAAGAGGGGAAAATTGCAAAAAGTGAAGGGAAAAGAAGAGTATGATTTTTAGGGAAACCTAACAACTAACGGGATAACCCCTTGATTCTCTCCACTACTCCATTACTCAGTATCATACCGAAACTCAAACTCCTACACGCCAATAGTAGCAAAAATTAATGCCCAAGTACAGACTCAAACCCAAGACCTCCCTTATTCCAACACTCCACTTAACCACTAGACCAGTAGGCCCATTCTGATATAGTTTAACCAACTTTTACTTATAAGCCTAATTACCAAATATTAGGCTTTGCTCATAAAAAAAGCCAAAATTTACCCAAGTTGAGGCTTGAACTTAGAACCTTTCACACACATCCAGAACACTTAACCATTGAAGCAGATAGATATTTTGTGTCAAATTAATGCAAAAACACATTCAGAAAATTTTCATGCCACAAATTCACAAAAGTCGAAAATAAAAAAATTTGGGGCGTTAGAACTCTACCCCCTTAAAAAAATTTCGTCTTCAAAATTTTACTTGATCAGAAGATGTGAGGATACTGCTATCGCATCGAATCCTCTAGCTTTCAAGTAGCCTCCTCAGTACTATGATTTCGCCACAGCACCTTCACTAAACGAATAGACTTCTTACACAGAACATTAATGTCACAATCCAAGATCTGAACCGGTTCCTCCTCGAATGTCAGATCTGGTCTAATCTCAATATCCTTCATAAGCATAATGTGTGTGGGATCAGAGTGGTAATGTCTAAACATCAAGACATGAAACACATTGTCAATGTGATCTAACTTCGGAGGTAGCTCCAACTGATATGCGACTGGTCCCACTTACTTCAGAATCTGGTACGACCCAATAAATTGAGGACTCAGCTTGCCCTTGCGACCAAACCTCAGAACCTTCTTCCATGGCGAGACTTTAAAGAAAAGCAAATCCCCCACAGAATACTCAATGTCTTTCCTCTTCAGATCAGCATAGGATTTCTGTCTATCTGAAGACACTTTCAGACGCTCTCAAATCAATCGGACCTTGTCCTTAGTCTCCGATACCAACTTCGGACCCATAACATGTCTCACCCAACTCAGTCCAGCATAAGGGAGTGCCATCTGTATATTAGACTGGTAACTGTTGCTGTACGCAAACTCCGCTAAAGGCAAATACTCCTCTTAACTACCTTAGAAATCTATCACACAGTTCTTCAACATGTCCTCTAATATTTGGATCACCCTCTCTGACTGTCCATCTGCCTGGGGATGAAAAGCAGTATTGAAGTCAAGTCGCTAACCCAAAGCCTCATGAAACTTCTGCCAGAATCTAGATGTAAAAAGAAGATCCCTATCGGAAATGATTGAAACAGGAACCCCATATAGCCTCACTATCTCATAAATGTAAAGTTTGGCCAACTTCTGTAGGGAGAAGTCTGTCTTGACAGGAATAAAGTGAGTTGACTTAGTCAATCGATCCACAATGACCCATATAGAATCCTTCTTAGTGAGTGTTATAGGTAACCCACTAACGAAGTCCATCGTCACTAGCTCCCATTTCCACATTGGTATCTGAACCGGCTGTAGTAACCCCGAAGGCAACTGATGCTCAGCCTTAACCTACTAAGAAGTCAAAAAGTGAGCCATGAAATCAGTCACCTCACACTTCAACCCTGGCCACCAGTACAATTCTCAAAGATCTCTGTACATCTTGTTCCCACCGGGATGTATCGCATAAGGGCTACTATGCACTTTTCTCAAGATCGACTGTCTTAAGTTATCATTCAGTACACAGATCCAGCCTCAGAAACACAGAACCCTATCATCATTAACCTCAAAATCTGAAGTAACCCCAGTCTCAATCTGTCAGAATCGTAACTCAAGAGATTTATCCCCCGTCTATTTATCTGTGATCTAATTAATCCATGTTGGTTTCACTTGCACCTCTGCCAACAAACTCCTATTGTCGTATAGACTCAGTCGAGCGAATAATGCTCTCAGATCAGTAATAGCCCTACGGCTCAATGCATCAGTCACCACATTGGCCTTACCAGGATGATACTCGATGTTGTAGTCGTAATCCTTAAGCAGCTCAACCCATTGACGCTGTCTAAGATTTAACTCCTGCTGTGTGAGGAGATACATAAGGCTATTATGATCAGTGTAGATAGTACACTTCTCACCATATAGATAATGCCTCTAAATCTTAAGAGCAAAGACCACTGCAGCTAACTCCAAGTCGTGCGTCGGATAATTAACCTCATGAGTCTTGAGCTGTCAAGATGCATAAACCATAACCTTACCATCTTGCATCAGTACATAACCCAAACCAACGTGTGATGCATCACTGTAAACCACGAAGTTCTTTCCAAGCTCAGGCTGTATCAAAACTGAAGCCTGCGTCAAAACGGTCTTAAGCTTGTCAAAGCTCTCTTGCTGGGCATCAATCCAAACGAAAAGAACTCTCTTTCACAATAGTTTAGTCAGTGGAGCTGCGATCAAGGAGAACCCTTCCACAAATCGCCAATAGTATCCTGCTAGCCCCAAAAAGCTACGAATTTTTGACACAGTCTTCAACTGTTTCCAATCCAACACAGCATCGATCTTACGAGGATCCACTCGAATCCCCTCAGCTAACAGCGCATGCCCTAGAAAGGTAGCCTCTTGAAGCCAGGATTCACACTTAGAGAAATTCGCATACAACTGTTTCCTCGAAGAGTCTACAAAATAACCCTGGGATGCTCATCTTGCTCATCCTCTGTCTTAGAATAAACTAGAATGTCGTTGATGAACACTACCACGAACTGGTCAAGTAGGGTTGGAACACTAAGTCCATCAGATCCATAAACGCCACTGGTGCATTGGTCAACCCAAAGGGCATAACTGGGAACTCGTAATGTCCATAACGAGTCCTAAATTCTGTCTTATGCACATCAGCCTCCTTTACCCTCAACTGATGATACCTAAATCATAGATCAATCTTGGAGAACACTGAAGCTCCTTTAAACTGATCGAACAAGTCATCTATCCTCAGAAGTGGATACTTGTTCTTGATCGTCAACTTATTTAGTTGGCGGTAGTTGATGCATATTCTCATCTTTCTATTTTTCTTCTTAACAAATAGAACTGGTGCTCCCCATGAAAACACACTGGGACAAATAAACCCGCGATCCAATAATTCTTGTATCTAAGCCTTAAGTTTTGTAAGCTCTTTTGTGCCATTCGTTAAGGGGTGATAGACACCAAAACCGTACCAGGAATCAAATCAATCCCAAACTCTACCTCTCGACTCAGAGGTAAACCCGGTAGTTCCTCTAGAAACATGTTTGGAAAATCTCTCACAGTCTAGATGTCCTTAACCGAAGAGCCCATAGAATTCAAAACACTAATGTAGGCTAAGAATGTCTCACATCCCTGCCTTACTAACTTTTCTGCCACCAAAGCAAATATCATATTATTCAAATAATTCTATCATTATCCTCTTTGGTCCTTAGAACAACCTCTTTTCAGCACAATCCAGACTCACACAATGCTTCACCAACTAGTCCATCCCAGAATTAAGTCGAATTCCCCAAACGGAAACTCCATCAAGTTAGCCAAGAAAACAGTCCCTTGGACCTCTAACGGTACATCTCTGAATAGTTTACTGACTCTAATAGACTACCCCAACGAACTCACTACTGATATCTCACTAGAAGTGATCTAATAAGGTATCCCCAAAGTCTCAGATGTAGTACTAGCTACGTAAGAGTGTGTAGAGCCTATGTCTATCAAAGCACAGTAAGGTACATCAAAACTTAAAAACGTACCCGTAATAACGTCTGAAACATCTCTATCCTCACGGCTACGTGCAGCATAAACCAGTACACTCACCTCAGTCGGCCCAGCACCTTTGCTCGGTGCTCTCTAACCTCGACCCATACCATTACCACCCTTAACCTGACCTCGGCCCCTAGCTTGACCTGGTAGCTATTGAACGACCCTTGACGGCTGTAAAGTCTCATCAACCGGAGTTTGCATCTGATTACACCTCAGTGGACAATCCTTCACACGGTGCTCAATAGACCTACACCTTAAACAAACCTCAGTAGCTCTCCAACATTCACTTGGATGGCACCTATTACAGTGTTGACAAATAGCTACCCTAGTAGGAACAACAACAGTAGACCCAACTCTCACGGGCCCATCAGTCTTGGCCTTTTTCTTAGGCCTTATACCAGAATTAGAAGGCTCAGTATCTCTCTTAGCCTTCCCCTTCTCTTGGTTTTAGCGCTCTGAGCGCTTCACCTTTTCAGCAATCTTTGCCTTTTCGACCAGTACCAAAAAATCTCGCTCCCTCTGTGGAGCTATCAAAACATGCAGGCTATCACGAAAACTATTCTCAAACCTGATACAGTGCTCATACTCAGTTGCCACCATGCCCCTTGCATAATGACTCAGCCTCAAAAATTTGGCCTCATACTCAGCCACAAATCAGTCCCTCTATGTGAATCTAGAAACTCACGTCACCTGGCATCAGTATAGCTGGCCCCAACATACTTACTCTGGAAGGTGGTCTTAAAAAAACCCCACGTCAAGCTGTCAACTCTGGAAGGTGGTCTTAAACAAACCCCACGTCAAGCTGTCAGGCTGAGTGTCTTCCTTAAGAATCAACCACCACTTGTACGCCTCATCTTGAAGCAATAATATAGCCCCCTTGAGCTTCTACTCATCAGTAAGGTTCAGATCATCTATGATACGCTCCGTGGCCTCCATCTAGTACTCATCCATGTTAGGAGCAACTCCAGCGATGCCCCAAAATACCTCAGCCCCATTGGACCAAAGTCATTCCATAACCGACCCTCGGCCCTCAGATCTAGTATTAGGCCCAGCGACCCTCTCCAAAATCTGAAGCATGGCTTGGGACAGTGCATCGTCCCCTGCCGTACGATCATAAGGTCCTATCCTAGTATCAGCCATAGGCGATACCGGTGTCTCACTAGTATCCATCACCAGTATAGTATTAGAAGCGAAAGACTCAGCTCGAGCCCCTCTATGGCCTCTACCTCAGCCTCTAGTACCTCGTCCACGACTACTGTGTGTGCTCATCATAATTATCAAATTATCTGTAATAACATTTTTATGCAAATCAGTTTATAGTTTTGATAATTTGTTAACAAATATTTTATGCAGTACAGTACCAGAGTTTAAAGTCTATTATCACGAGAAGATTGTCTCACTAAAGTTTTCAATCTACACTACCTAGAGTGTTTTAGTAGAGTCCTACCTAAGTAGTCTTATAACATACAAACAGTATTTCAGTGTAACTAAGCATGCTTCCAAACAGTACATATCAGAATTTCAGAAAACTTACTTGGATCGGTGCTGGAGACTCGATGTACTACATACTTATTCCAAAACATAAGTCAAATCATTTACAAGTCATTTCTCAAAAACCCTTCTTTAAAACCCAAAACCACAGTCGAGTTTTGTAATCTGGCTTTGATACCACTAAATGTAACATACCAAACCCGGCTTAGACGTTATGACCAAATCTAGCGGTATCACATGAGAGTGTTTTTGGAAAACTGTTTCAAACTTTTCTTAGCTAGAAATTATGTATTGGTTGATATCTAAAGAATGTATTAACTGGAAGCTCTTCCGAATTGATTTCTGTTAGTGATGGGATAATGAGAAATCAATAATGATAGAATTAGATAGTGGAATAATGTTTGAATTATATTGATAGCCGAGTGCAGCGGTTATAGTTGAGTAATTTACGATGATTTCTTCTGAGTATTCTATGTGTTCACCTACTCTCAGAGGTATATGTAGTTGTATATTTTCAGGTGAAATTCTTATTGTATGAGAATGCTAGCTAAACATACTGATAGATGAAAGCATTGTTGGTCTGTTTGGGGTTATAATTGGCATTGCTCTATCTTTCTCTGGTACTTTATTCCATTGCGTTAATAGAAAAGTGGATTGCAAAATTCATATGATGCTAATATTTTGTTTCTACTGGTTATTATTCTGTTGAATATACATGAAGATTATATTACTTCTGTTACTATTGATTTCAATGCTTATGAGTGATGTTTTACTTTTGGATTTTTCTATGAGACATAATCGAGATATTTATCATCTGATATGAGTTGCATTCTCAAAAATTCAACATAGTTTTATATCTTGGATTGTAGTATCTTGGTTTTCTTATGATTCTGTATGATTATCTGCAAGAGATATTCTTTTGATGGAGATGACTATATCTATTATGATTATAATTTCTGCTTTGATTATGAGAGTACAGTGGTATCGTCATCAGATTTATAAAGGTTGTGTTTTTGTATTGTTGCAGTTGAAACCATATTTTATTTTATTTTTTTGTGTTCAAAATGTATTATTAACAGCTGGGATATTATCTATTTATACGGTTGAGACGTTTGTCTTATTATGACATTATGATTTTTATCTGACTGAGGTGATTTCAGTATAACATAACGCTTCTATGATTAATAGTTGAGATAGCTTTATTATACAATCCTTTCTAGTTTTCTTGAAAGGGAATTGATATTAGAGCATAGATGATAGAAAATCAAGTTTAAATCTGTATAATAGTTATCACTTCCAAGTAAATCTTGATATATGTCAATGAGTAGAGATGGAATGTTTTGTCATATTCGAGTTATGTAGTTTTTAAGAAGATCTTTGACTAGTATCCTGAAGAAAGTGTGATAAATTGTATGTCTAGACTATTTTGACAATAAGAAGAGAGGATTTCTTTAAAAAGTTATTATTTGATAGCTAAGATCGACTCAGTTGTCTAATTTGATTGGGTTATTTGTTTGAGGGGTTAATCAAGTTATTTGTATTCGAATCTATCCTCATGGCTGGAAATAGACTTTGAAAGTTCACGGGTAAATAGATGAATGGTCTAAATGCAGAATTCATATTCTAGAAGACATGATACAGAATTATATCTATCAGAATGATTCTATTTGAGAAATCTTATTGTAAATTAAAGTTGTTTCGATTGTTGAAGTTCTCATTTGTGTGAAGTTTGATTTGGTTAAATGCATGTTAATACAGTTATAAACAATTAAAAACACTATTAACTGAAGCATCAGTTTTGGTTCAGCCTTAATTGGGTAAAGAGTTATTCAACATGCGAATTGGAGATGGTTGACATTGTTATTGCGTTGAATAGTTAGCGACATTGATTGTTTGGTGAGTAATGTAACATCTTTAATGATAGTAAAAGTTGAAAGTATTTGATGGCAGAAAGATCTGAATTTGAGACAGTATTAATGGCTTGAATTGATGAAAGATCATGAGTTAATAAATGATTATCATCCAGCGAAAACGATTATAGTCATGGATATTTTGAGCAAGAAATCTTTGTGTGCTTTCCGGGAAATGAATACGCGATTGATCTTCTCTGATAATGGATAGATATTAGCTGAGCTAAAAGCTAAATTGATGTTTATTCAGCGAATTTGTAAAGCTCAGAAATGTGACAGTGAATTGCAAGTTAAAAGAGTTCATCGTAAATTGACTTCTGATTTAGAGTTTCAGATTGGAACCGATGATTGTTTATTGTTTCGAGACAGAGTTCGTGTACCGAGAAATCCAAAGATTATACAACAATTTTTCCATGTAACTCACAGTAATAGCTTGTCTGTTCATACAGGAGTACTAAGATGTACAATAATCTGAGACAGTTATACTGATGAATGAGTATGGAACGCAATATTTCTGACTTTGTATCCAAATGTCTAATCTATCAATAGGTTAAAGCTGATCATCAAGTTTCTTCGGGACTGTTATAGCATGTGGTGATATCTAAGCAGTAATGAAATAGAATTTCGATGGATTTTGTAAAAGAGAGATGTTATCTGAATTATTGTTGATCGTTCGGAGAAGTTTGCACATTTTATCTCAATACATACAAATTTCTCTTTTGATAGATTAGTTGAGTTAAACATTTCAGAGATTTTCAGATCACATAGCATTCCAGACTCCATTATTTCGGGTAGAGACCTGAATTTTATATTGTGATTTGCTAGAAAACTATAGTAAGCTTTAGATAAACGATTTCAATTGAGCATTGCATTTCATCCTTAAACAGATGGCTAATAGGAGGGAGAGATTTTGATTTTCAAGGTATTCGTTGTTGTGTTTTAGACTTTGAAAGCAAATGAGAAAAAAATACTTACCGATTTGATTGAGTTGCGTATAATAATAGTTTATCAGTTGAGTGTAAAGATAGCACAGTACGAAGCTTTATATGAGAACAGTGATAAAAAGATTAACGGGGTTGATCTGACCAGAGAGACGGAAGAAAAAGTGAAAGTAATACATGACAGTTGAAGACAGTTTTAGATCATCAAAAGTTGTATGCAGTCTTGAAATATAAAGGTATTAAATTTCAAGATTAGCAACAAAGTGTTTTGGAAATATCACCGTGAGAAAAGATTCTTTAATTTAGCTATAAAGTAAAGTTGAATCCGTGATCTATCGGGCCGTATGAAATTGATTGGAATATAAGGCCAATGTTTCGTATATCTATGTTGCGACGATACAGATCACAATTTTAAATCAAAAGATCAAAGAGTTGAGAAATAAAAGAATAGCATTACTAAAAGTTTTCTTTTTCTATTGACACGGGATCAAATAGACTACATGAATTGACAAGGCTATGAGAAAGCAGATCTCAAATCTATTATCTGATAAGATTTTCGGGGACGAAAATCCCTCAGGGCAGAGAGTTGTAACAGCCCGTTTTAGCCAAATCAGAATAGTAGTTTTGAGACCAGGAATCTAACATCAAAAAATTTATATTATTATTATTTTAATATTTATAACATGATATTATGATTGTGTAAAAATTTTGTGAAGAAATTTTATCAATTAGGTGCTTAATTTGATAAAAATGACTAAATCGCGTAAAGTGCAAAAGTTAGATTCTATAAGCTAAAGGAATTAAATAGCTATAGAACTTAAAAGTAAAGGTCCTTATATGGTAAATGGACCATTAAAGAGTTAGTGGATGATAATGGTTTGGCATTTGTGTAAATTTAATTAATTTTAAAGGTTAATTTAGTAAAAAGGTAAATAAATGATAAATAAATGAAATAAAACCAATTTTCATCTTTCTATTCATCATCTTCCACCGAATTTTCAAGGAAAGGAAACCATTTTTGTGCATTTAGAGCTCGGTCATTTGAAGGTTTAATTGATTGAGAATAACGAGGGTCGGATCTAGAACAAAGAAAGACAAAGTATCAGATTAGTCGACCTAGTTTGTCGTTACAACGAATGAGGTAAGTTCGTATGCTAATAAACGTTGTTTAATTATGTTATAAATGCTTTATTACTATTGAATTGAATTAAAATGCTAAATGGTTATGAGTATGAGCCAAAATCAACAGAGTTACGACTGCTGAAAGTCTCGTACGAACCTTAGGAATAGTATATGATACAAATGCCATGACATTAGGGTTACCGAGATGAGATTACGTGTAAGGCCATGTCTGGGACATGGCATCAATACGAGATTTCATGTAAGACCATATCTGGGATATGGCATCGATATAAGACTTCGTGTAAGACCATAGCTGGGCTATGGCGTCGATATGAGATTACATGTAAGACCATATCTGGGATATGGCATTGTACTCTACATACGTGATTCCTGAGTATCCTTTAGTAATCCGAATGGTTCAACGGGCTAAGTCAAGATGAGAATGAAAATATGATCGAATTAAGTAAAATAGGTACGTATAGAACCTATATAAGAATCAAATGAAGGTAACTTGGTGAGTTCATAGGCTATCATGTATATGAAATTAGAAAGATTTGTGTATAAGTATGTTTCATGACAAAATGTGTTTATTGGGCTATATTGAAGTATGAATTGAATGATAAATGAGATATGAGTTATAGTTGTTTTAACTATAGATATATATATGGCATATTGTGTGCGAAATACTGTTATTTAATGATATTTCACATGATTCACCTTGGCTAAAGAAAATGTGATGGTACAAGTTAATCAAGGTACTCATGATATAAATCGACAAAGAAGTGAAAGTGGTGAAATTGATATGATGAGTAAGTGTAAATTTATGTGATATGATATATTTGATTATTGAAATATGATGGTTATTGAGTTGAAATTAGTTTATCTTAATTGTTTATGCATTTGTGATTGTGAATGAATTAATAAGATGTTTTCAAACTATACGAGCATTGAATTGAACAGTTACAAATTTCTTGGCATACTATAATATTGAATAGGTGATAGAATAGTTAAATCACACGAGTCATATTATGATATGTAATTTTTTTTTAAAATGTGTTTATTTGATTAGATGAGTTTATTATCATACGAGCTTACTAAGCTTTATAGCTTACTTTGTTCTCTTTTTCTATGTTTTATAGTGTTTCGGAGACTCGCTCGGGTTGGAAGTCGTTAGAGATCTTATCACACTATCCAGCTAATGATTCGGTATTTATACACTTTGTGACTTTGGTTTTATGGCTTGTATAGGCTTAGTGATTATATGGTGTGAATTAGTAATTTCGGCTAATGAAGCCTATAAAAGTTTATATGTATTTAGCGATGTGATTTGGCTAATTTGGTAATTGTGTTGGTATATATATATTTGTGAATAAGTGGTTAATATGTTATGTGTGATTATAATTACATTAAATATACTCGATGGCTTTGGAGATTGCTTTGTTTGTAAATTGGTTGTTATGTATCATATTGGTGATTTTGAGGTATGTTATATTGGTTATGAATTTTTGCATTAAAGTGAAGTTATGCACTTGACCATATAAGTAACCAAAGTGATGAATTGATAAAGTGGCTTTGGGTATGAAATTAAATGAATATTTTAGTATGTGATGAATAATGAAATTGAAGATGCTTGATTGTGTTTTGGATAGGATGATATAATGATTGATTATAGGACAAGTTATATATTTGAATTATGAGTAGTAAAGTATATTGAGTTGGTATGTGTTTGGTTAGGTAAATGGTTATGAATTGAGAAATAAAATGTTTGGAGTTGCCTTGGCATGAATTGTGCATGAAATAATATTGTTTGGCTGCTTATTTTGTATGGAAAATGGTACTATTTGTGGTATTGTAGAAGTGTGTCAAACAGGATGGCGATTGGCTTGTTAATAGCCTAATTTTGATCACACAGGCAAAGCACACGGGCATATGACTCAACCTTCCTGTAGCATTTAATCGAAACAAGTCAGTGAGTTACACGGCCTAGACACACTGGCATGTTTGGTGGTCGTGTGAGGGACATGGCCTAGCCACACAAGCATGTCTTCCCTGTTTTGAAAAAAAATTTCTATGTTCCCTGAAATTTTCCTGAGTTATCGGTTTAGTCTCGAACCACTTTTAAAGTTTGTTTAAGGCCTCGTAGGCTCTATTAAAGGATAATATAATTGTGTTTGATGATGTTTATGTAGAAATGCTTAATGTATGAGAAATGTATGTTAATGATGTTATTCGATCGGTAATACCTCGTAACTCTATTTCGGTGACAGATACAAGTTAGGGGTGTTACATAATCTTTATGTATAAAGGTGAAATCTCTATACTTAGGGAGTGATAGAGTGTGATTCACTTGTTATATTTATGATTAAAGATAGTAGCATTACTCACTGAGCTAGGATTTGCATACGTAAGGAAATTGAACTGCATAGAAAAATCATTTGTTATTTGATTTTCTGTTTGCAAAGTTTTTGCAGTACCAAACTATAGTGGCCACTGCAATCTAGCACTTCTATTGCAATTTTCATTTTAAGTAAACAAGCAAATTAAGGTAGAAAAAATTGGTATCAAATCATACAATTAACATATTTAGTGGTAAATCCTGGTGTTATTTTTTGCTAACTATGGAAGGTTCATCAATTACCTCTCCCCCTATGCTTGAGAATGGTAATTGCCACTAATGGAACGATAAAATAAAAGCCTATATTAAGTCTATTGATGAGAGGTCATGGCATTATGTTCTCACTGGCTAGCAAGCTCCTACTATTGATTCACATGTTGGAAAGGTTACATGACACAACTGCAACGAGGCCCAATAAACTATTATAGGCGTTTTCATCTATACAACTTCGATTTAACATGATTTGTCTATTGTTTTAAGCCTAATTCGACCATTTAAACATGAATCCTATAAACATCAATGCTCAAAACATTAGAACGGACCTCTTCCCTGAATTCTTAGTTTAGTTTTAGATTAGGGTTTTTGTTTATCTTTGTAAACATTACTCTTTTCCAATTTCTAGTTCGCTCTTAGTTTATTCTTCAATGTCGTGTTTCTTGCATCCAATCACTAATCGCTCGACATTTGTTTCAAATTTATGTTCATGCGCTTAATCAATATCAACGGATCCAAAAATTCTCTTTTCTATCTTTTATTCTTCTAAATATTTATATTTAATGTTTGAAGTTAAATTAGGGATGATTGCATTTAGATCTATGTGTAACTAAATTCTTAGGAAGATTAATGAGTGGATGTAGGATTAATTAATGAACACTTTGGGGTTTCTTTTAGAATTAGTCGAATCAGGTTGAGTGCAATTAAACCCTATGAAGTTATTTAGGTAGATAGGCCTATAGGATAAGTCTATCATACATCTCTCAACTTGTCCCAATTTGAACTGTGAGGATGGGAGATAAGTAGTTTCTATTGACTAGTTAATTTAGTCAGAGACCGGGATGTAATAACTAGGCTAATTACTAGTTAATTAGTAAAACCTTAAATCAGTAGTTAATTATGAACATTGAAATGAGTTAGTCTTCTATTTTCTTATACAACGATTTGCGATTGTTTCTTTTGTTTTCTTATTTTGCATGTTTTATTTCATAATATCTCTAACTATGATTTGTCATACTATGTTTCAATTGAGTATTATCTAGACTTGTTAGTGTATGAATTAATTACTATCGAATCATGTCTCTCTTGGGTATGATCCTCAAAATACTCCGTGTTTTGTTGTAAAAATTATATTACAACCTGATCCATATACTTGTGAACACTGCCTCATTCCAGATCTTTAGTTGTAGTATTTACACTACTGATGTTTGCATGTTAGAAGGTGGTCAATGATCCAGCTTGGTGAGTTCCACAAGGTAATGATCTACAGAAAAAGGAAAACAAACAAGGTAAGCATATAGGATGCTTAATAAGTTTATATGTATAGTGCAATACTTACCTTTATTTTTATCTAACATTATAAGCTACCTTGCTTGGTATAACATTGGCTAGACATGGCAAATCAAAACACCAACAAGATGAGCATTAACTTACAATCAAGATCATTTAATCTTACACTCATCATTTTTATATAACTTGTCTCATAATCACATTCAATCAAGGAATAATATAATTACATACAATTTGGATATCAAGTTTATTTCATCCCATATCAATTTCTCAATTTCATATAAACTATTTCACTCGATGGACCATAGTAAATAGACTCAGATACACAGCTAACTACACCACACCAATTGCTCCTTCGAGTTGAGTACATTTATGTACTTGGTTACTTGTCTAGGCTAAACTATTAATGTAACACCCCTTACCTGTGTTCAGCACCGGAACATGATACGAGGCGTTACTAGACTTAAACATAAACATTCATGCAAATTCGGACTATAAAATATCATCCAATTTGAAACTTTTCAAACATATTCATAACGTCCCTATTACGGGCTTATAAGGCCCTAAACATACATTGGAGGTGGTTAGGAACTAAACCGAGAACTTTCAAAACTTCTACAACACTTAGAAAATTTTCATGTTTTGGAAGGTCATACGCAGGCTGTGTGGTCACACACGTCCGTGTCCCCCACACGTGTAACTCTCTATTTATGACATCATCACCCATTTATGGTTACACGGCCAAGCCACACGCCCGTGTGCTAGGCCGTGTAGAATTTTTAATTCTCAAATTTAATGTGCAAACATCACACGGCCTGGTCACACGCCCATGTCCTAAGGCTATGTTCTTCACACGACTGAGACATATGGCCGTGTATCTACCCGTGTGTTTACTACTGGACATTCTGTTTCTCAAAACTAAGGTGCAGGGGACACACGGCCTATCAACACACCCATGGGGTTGACTGCGTGTCACACACGACTTAGACACACGCCCGTGTGTCTACCCATATGGATAATATATAAGGCTATTTACCAAGCCTTTTGTACCCTGAAACACAAGCACACTTACACCAATTCAAAGGCATATAATATAACATATTTAGGTTTTCAAATAACTCAAAACCAAGTCATCCACACATCATTTAAGCCTATACATCACATACTTATCCATCCAAATCATGCAAGCATCCACATTTATGAAATGCATCATCAATTGATTATAAGTATGGTCAATATTAACCAACCTTTAGATGGCCTTATACAAAATGAACATTCATCAATTATCATCACAAGCCAACACATTTGGCAAGCTCAATATGACATATAACAAAAGACCAAGTCCTTATACATGCCATACTCAGAATGTTTAAACTAACTATACCCAATGTTCCAAGTGATAGTGTGATCGAGCCTCCGACGTTCTTTGCTCCCCGAGCTAGCTTGGCAACACTATAAAAAAGTGGAAAAGAAAGTGGAGTAAGCATAAAGCTTAGTAAGTTTGCATGTAAATAATTAAAAACATTAATCATGTAATATCATACACATAACATAAATATAACTTGTCACAATGTCTTCAAGTATCATAGATATATCTTAGATCATGTCATTTACATAATGTACCATAAAACTTATGTTCTTAATTCCTTCATTCACTTCTTACCGAGATCTTATCATTACATAAGTCAAGAATTATGAGCTTCGTGTACATACTTGTATCCTTTCAACATGTTCATACCTTGTCATTTCATTGACATACTCATGAATTACCCGCTGAACCACTTGGAATATTAAGGGTACTCGAGAAATCTCATACACATAGTAGGATGCCAATGCCATATCCCAGATATGGTCTTACATGAGATCACATATTGATGCCGATACCATATCTCAGATATGGTCTTACACGTAATCACATAATCAGATGTCGATGCCATATCCCAGATATGGTCTTACACGGGATCTCATAACCCTAATGTCATGACATTTTTATCCTATCTATTCCTAAGGTTCAATCGGGATTTCAAGATTTCGAAACTTCGCCACAACCTCAATGAGTCATTGTAAATCAAAATTCATAGAACAATTGTACATATCATGCAACAATAAAGCATTAGATACATAATGAAGTAATGTTGTACTATTTACCCCAAACTTACCTCAGTAACAAAATATGACTAGTTTTACAATTTAGTCCGCGACTTTGTTCTTTCCTCGATTTAAGTTCGGACTCTGTTCCTCTTGATCTATAATAGAAAATTTCAGTTATTTAATCATCACATTATTCAAATCAGTCCATAGATTGTACTTTGTCAAAATTATAATTTTTCCTCTAAACTTTCACGTATTTACAACTTGGTCCCTAGGCTCGTAAAATAAAATGCACTCATTTTCTTTGTTACTTAAGCCTAGCCGAACCATTTTCATGCTTATAACAGCCCACATTTTCTTTTAAAACACATTTTTACTACCCATTTTATAACTTTTACTAAAAGGTCCCTTTTAGGTGTTTTCATGAAAAATCACTTAGTAAAAGATGTTTATCACACATCAAACTTTCATATTCTTTTATTAAACATCAAAATACATGCAGGTCACACATGGGTAAATTTTTAAACATGAACCCTAGTTCAAAATAATGGTAGAAATAGGTAAATCGGGCTACGAGGACTTTAAAAATGTAAAGAACATTAAAAATGGGGCATGGAGCCACTTGCTATTGAGCTTGAAAATGTCAAAAACCCTAGTTATGGAGAGCATAGGAGTTTCGGCCCTAGCAAGAAGAAGGTGAACACAATTTTGCTTTCTTTTTCCCTTTTTATTAATTTATTAACCAAATGACTAAAATGCCCTTTTATCCCTTCTTTGAAAGTTTACCCTTCCACGTCCATTTATGTCCAAAAATGTAGAAATTGGGCAAATTACTATTTAAGGACCCTTAATTAATAATCCAAAGATATTTCATACTTAAAGCTTCTAGAATCTCATTACAATTTAGTCCTAAAAGTCAATTTGGACTCTTATTTACAAAATTTCTTCATGAAACTTTCACACAATCATGCAAACATGTCATGGACCTCAAAAAAATCATAAAACAAATATTTCTACTTCGAATTTGTGGTCTCAAAATCACTATTCTGACTAGGCCCTATATCGGGATGTTACAATTAACATGACACATCTTGTTTCTCGTCCAAACTAAACCTAGGTCACATAAATATCTAAAATTCACAACAAATGTTTGATCTCATTAACATCTATAATAAGTCTCATACAAGCATGCACAATACCCTATTAGCATATCAACCGTATCCTAAACCTTTATTAAGTTCATGCGAACATCTTCTACGCAAATAACATCACTTTTCAATTCAATCAAATTCTAGCATTGCATATCAATCAACAACTAATAAATCTAAATTAAAACATATATATCAAATCAAATACATAACATCCTAAAATAATAAATACCATATGAATTTACCTGTTCAAAACACCTAACAAGTTGATTCTTCAAGACTAATCAACAATTTTGGCATTTTTCGGTTAACTTTACTTTGATCTAATTCTTGATCTAAACAATTATTTTATACAATCCATAAATACCACACATTTTCATATTATGTCATGACATGAATGAACTTATATAACCTCATTTTTCGATAACCTAGAATTTTACATTTTATTCAATTAAGTCCCTGAATTCAAAATAGTCATAACTTTCAATTTTTAACATCGGTTTAAAATCTGAATTCATATGCATTTGTTAGGGACCCTCTTCTTTCTATTTTTACCAAAATTTTATAGTATTTTTATATTTTATTCACTTTAGTCCCTATGTACGAAACTAACAATTAAACTTTACAATTTAGTCCTTTTATAATTGAAGCTTAAAATCTATCAATTTCAAGCCTAATTATTTAAGAAATCAAAAATGACAACATTCAAAAACTTTAACAGTTTTACAAATCGGTACATATGCTAGCTAAATCATATGACCTCAAATTTATAAAAATTACAAGAAAATAAATTAAATTTACTTACTAATTGATGATCAATTGTAAAAGCTTCAGCAATGGCTTATCCCATAAGTTTTTCTACTTCGGCCAGTTGGAAAACAAGGAAGATGATGAAATTTCACTAAAATAAACCTTACATACCTTGATTTAACTTAACTTTAATTAATTAGTTTAACTATGTCTTGTTAAACTTAATTTATCTTTAAATAAAATTAGTGGAATCTTCCCACCGTCATCCACTAATTCATATTATAAAATGGTTTAATTACCATTATGGACCTTTGACTAATTACAACTTGAGTCCCTAAGTCTTTGGCCAATTAAAAACATATAGTGATTGGAGTTTTATAATTTAGTCCCTACACCGAAATTAAATATCTAATTGACAAAATTGATGAATCAAACATCAATATTCTATTATACCAACTTTGAAAATATTCATTCTTGATATTTATGGATGCAGTTTATGGAAATGGGGTTCTAAAATCGTCTTTTTCGATACTACTGAAAATCGGGCTCTTACAGAGTTTGAGTAGCTTGAGGTATTAATCAAGCAGAAGTCGAGGTTAGTAATACATGGATCAAATGGCCCGTGAGCCCTAGCAAGCTTTTTATTTTTCATTTATAAGCCCTTAATATATATATATATATATACACACATCATTAACCCTAAGCTTAATTGTCAAGCTCGAGCTTGAATATATACGAGCTCGAGTAGCTCAATTATATCTCAAGTCAAGTTCAAGCTTAAAATTAGACAATTGATCAAGCTTGAATCCAGTATTGAACACTGAATTCTCGAGCTCAAACTTGAATGTATTGAGACTTGACTCAATTACACCCCTATCTACAATATAGCTAAGCAACAAATGTTTTTATTATTAATTTCAAAACTCAAATCAGAGATTTTTTTTTTTTAAGTTGCTTACTTAATTGAAGAACCACCGTCAAAACTCAACTTACTAAATTAGCATAACGCAATTTTTAACTATTTTTTATTTTTATAAATTAAAAAATATCGATATATTTAATTTCTATTTCTTTATTTATTAGTATTGTTTTTACTTTTATTTTTTTTTATCAATTTTAATCCTTCTCTATAAATATTGAGCAACTTTAACCAAAATTTTAAAGAAATAAAATGAAGAGTAATTTGAGAAAATGAGACGAGCCGAATTATTAATAAATAATATTCTTTATTTCTAATCTTTAGAAAGTTAATTTTATTTTTTTAAAATAATTTTATTTTTTTCAAAAATGATAATTTTATTTAAATATAAAATATTAGAAAATGAGTCGTAAAATTGAGTAAAAGAAAATTAGCAATCGCAATTACTTTTTAATCTCTATAAAGATATTTTGTTTTTTTTTTTTTTTTTATCTAAAATTTTGGTTAACAAATTTAAAGCGAAGGCACAAATAATAATAATAATAATAATAATAATAATAATGATAACGTGTCAAAATTTAGAACGGGGCAGAGAGGTGGAGTGTGGAACACAATTAAGAGGCAGACTTATCGTTAGAGTTGCTCTTATTTTGGCTACAATATTTTTTAATCCCTATATTTAATAGAATTTAATATTTAGTCTATATATTTTAAAAGTTAAAAATTAATTTTTTTTATTTTATTTATTTTAAAATCTCAATCCAATCATTAAAACACCAAATTTCATATGATGCGATTTATAATATTATTGATGAAGATAATAATTAGATTAAAATTTTAAATTAAAAAAAATAAGAAGATTAAAATTTTAAAATTTTAAAATATAATTCTATACAAATACAGGAGCGAACATCATATTTTAACCTTTTATTTTTCATTGAAGCCAATCCTAGGAATATTTGTAATAGCTAAATTATTAATCCCTTAACTCATGAGAATATCTGATTTTCAAAATCCCACAATATATATAGAAGGTTATAGAGTCCTTACAAATTCAACCCATTCGACCCATTTTGGCTTCAATTTGATCACCACACTCCTCATCTTTTCTCTCCCCCCTACAACCTTGAGAGGAATCTCTTTTTCGAACTACAATAAAATACAGGTTTAGGAAGAAATGGGTTCTCTAGTGGGGCATGTTCTCCCAGGTTTAGCCTTCTTTTTACTTGGTTTTTGGCATCTCTTTAATCACATCAAGCTCCATTCTCTCCATCCGAATCCCTACACATCTCCCACCTGGTTCCCCACACCAAAATCAAGGCACTTAGAGCTGTTCCTCATCATGGTAGCTTCCTCCATCTCCATATCCATGGAGCTCTTTATCAGCCCTGCAAGGCACCAACCTTTGGATCCGGATGGAACCGTCCCATCAACTCATCTCCACAACTTTGAGCACTCTTCCATATCTATGACTTTCTTTACTTATGCAGCTTTCGCTATTATCCTGGATAAAATTAGCCCCAAAGCTAAGCATAGCCTAACACAGTTTATTGCAGCTGTAGCTTTTGCCCAGGAGCTCCTCCTCTTCCACTTTCATTCAGCTGATCACATGGGAGTGGAGGGTCAGTATCACTTGCTTCTACAGACCGTCATTGTTGTTTCTTTAACCACCACCCTCATGGGAATTGGGCTTCCTAAGAGCTTCATGGTAAGCTTTATAAGGTCTCTCAGTGTTTTGTATCAAGGTGTGTGGCTCATTATCATGGGATACATGATCTGGACACCATCGTTGGTTTCCAAAGGCTGCTTCCTTCACAATGAAGATGGTCACCAGGTTGTTAGGTGCTCAAGCGATGAGGCATTACAGCGAGCTAAATCGTTAGTAAATATCATATTCAGCTGGACCTTGATAGCGGTCATCATTTTCTCAATGGCTCTGTATTTGGTTTTGGCTAAATTATATGGAGAAAAATTGGATTATTTAACGCTGAAAAAGGAAGAAGACCTTGAATTGGAAGTGGAAGAAGAAACTGATGGTTTTGAATCTCAGAAGGAAGGAAAGCTGTATGCAGTTATGGACATCGAAAGGTAGATGAAAGATGAAGTTAATCTATGGCACCCAATCTTAGAATTCGATGTCAGTAAGGTATTGCTATTTTGGTTGAAATTATATATAGAATATGTCTGGTCGTAAAATATTCTGGGTTTTGGGGTCAATCCATCACTGTGATTTCCTTATGATCTTATGTATTAAAATTTAGTGAAGTAATTATCATACGTTGAACGCAAGTTGTGAGGTAATTAAGGTTTCATCTTACAATAGATTCTAAGGAGCAATCTTCATACAGATAAAGTCTTCCAGCTTAAACCACCTTAACTTTTGCTAATAAAATTTTGACATAATCATAAAGCAAGATTTTAATACCTATAATATATATATATATATATATATATATAAGTTTTAAATTGATAGGAATAACATTTATGTTTATTATATTATTAAATTAACATTAAAAATATGTATTATGTGATAATGAAAAATTAATAATAACAAAATTAATATTAATTAGCTATTAATCAATGTCATATTATATTAATAAATATAATTTTTATCTACAATTTTTATTTTATTTTATTTTGAATATGATAATGCTTAGATTAATTGCAAAATTTATATAACGTCTTTTGTCAACGTAAAATATATATAACATTAATATTTTGATAGTATTTATAATGTATGAATTTATTTATTATTTTCCTAATTTATATATCAAAACCTAAAAAAATTAAATATATATTATTTAATTCTATTTTCTATAATTAAATTAAAATTATTTTTTTATTGATAGATACATTATCTAATCAATTTGATTCAATAAAAATATTGGCTCCACAATTAGTTTGACTTGAATCTAATTGAGAAATTAAAATAAAGAAATTTTTTCATTAAAATCAGAATTATGTGTTAGCTATGTTTGCATTTTTTTTTTTAAAATCTATAAAATCATTGATATAATATAAAGTTAAGATAACTATTATTATTTTACTAATAATATTTCTATTTATCAATCTTGAATATAAAACCAATAGATAGATTTCACGTTTCTTATTGATAATAAAATATTAGTATAAAATATAAATTATAAAATAATTATTTTTTTATTATACAATTACTATCACTTAAATTTAAGTTTCATATTAAATTATAAATATTATTTTAATTATTTATTTCTTAATTTATATTATAATTATATATCAATTAAAATTAAAATTTCTATAAATAAATATATCAGCTAGATATTTCCATTCACATTCTAAAGGAAAAAAACAAATAAAAAACCCTTTTACCCTTGTTTTATAGGTTTTGTTCCCTTATTTTTATTTGATATTTGATAATTTTATTATTATATCTATATGCTATTATTTAAGTCCTTGACTGAGTTGATATCACAAGTCAATCGAACACCAATTTAATTAGAAAAATTATAAAATATCATTTTATATTTAAAATAAGTTATATTATTTAAGGGTACTTTAATCTTTTTATTTAAAAAAAATTAATGGCTGGATTTGAACCAACACCAATGCTTAAAACCTTAAATTTATCACTCAACCAATACTTTATTTTAAAATTTTAATACATTTTAATTTTATTAGGCACATTTTATTACCCTATAAATTGTATATATTAATAATGTTGTTGATTACGATGGTATCACAAATTAACTCTACACCAACTTAGGATTGATGACAATACCATGAAAAAAATCATGATAAACAATTGTATTCATTTAGTATTCTTAATATGATGTATTCATATGTTTAAATTTCGTTTTACTTACAATTTGATCTATTTTTTATTTTAATATCGTACATATTTCATATATTATTATTAATTAGTTTCAAATTATATATTTTATTATTTGTTATATGTTATTTTGAAACACAAATAAATGTTCTAAATACGCGTGTGATAGAATTTTTAATTTTTTTTAAATTATATTTGAGTCCCATGAATTTTCTTCAAAATTTCATTATATATAGATCTACTTGAAATTTATTTTGTATAATATATGAGCTAATTTTTGTGTATCTAAAACATTATGTATTTGGTTATAATGTTTGAGTCATTTTTAAGTTTAATTAGTATTATTGTTATTGCAATATCTTAAAAGACATGGATTTGAATGTGTTTAAGCACATAATAACTTTTACTTTAGAGATTAGAAAGTTAATGAGTAATTTAATAATTTTATAAAAAGAATATTGTAAATTTACAGACAGAATCTTATTTCTATTAACATTATTATTACAACAATTTAGAGATTACAACCACGTAATCCTTCTTATAAGGATATTTGAGAAAGGTAGAAAAAGTCATAAATTTATATTATAATTGTTTTATCTATTATAATTCTATATCTATAGGATTATAAATGTATACTATTTTGCAAGTGAAAGAAAAAACTTAATATCAAAATTATATTTATGAAAAATATTTTAATAATTGAATTATAGATAAGATGGTAAAGTATTCATAAATAAATTTTAGATATTTTATTTTTAGTTGTTTTATTTAAGTACTTCATATAAAAATAGTAAAAGACAAAAATATCATTATATCAATATTCATTACTTTATTAAAAATCAATTTTAAGTAATTTTTTTGATTAAGTTGATGTCTAGTTTACTCATAACACCTACTCAATCAAGCACATTATATAAGTGTAGACAAGTATAGGTATGCATTTATATTTTATTTTTATGTAAATTTGGGCCCATTTTTGTTCTTGTATTTTTTCATGTTATATCATGTTTTGCATAGTTTATTATAGTAATTTAATTTAGATAATATCGTGTATTAATTCATAACATATTTTTTGTATAATTTTTTTTATTACCATTCAATTTAAATAAAAAATTAGGTGTTCATATAGTATTCTCATTATATTTTCGTATAACAACTATACATGTTGATATTTCATTTAACACAAAATTTGATATATTTATATATATATTTTATGTTATTTACTGGTGACATGATATTTTTAATTATCTCAATTTTCTTTCATATTTCAATTTCCATATTGTATAATGTTGTCAAGTAATTTAATATTTTAAATTTAAATTTATTTATTTAAAAATTAAATCATTATATACTTTATATAAAAATTTAATTGCACTTTGCGAAGTGTATTGAGAGGCATGTTCTAGTGATAAATAGTTTAAATAGCATTTTATTATTTAGTATTAGAAAAAAAATTATAAAAAATGATATTGAAATAAATATTTATTATTAATAGTAATTAATATTATGATTATTCACTATTAACATTCAGGAATTAACTTGTCGAAATATTCTACAAATCTTATAAGTGATTCTTCACAATATATATCCTTTTTGTTACCAGCGATATAAATTGATTTTCCGATTTCAAATGAGATTTATGACTTGTTTTACTTATTCTTTTTATAATTTTAGATTTGTTTGTGGAAATTCTTTTACTCCATTGAGGTAAAAAGAATAGTTGCTTTTTATTTAATTACAATTTCTAAAGCATGTTGTGGTTATAATTTAAATAATCTTAATTATTTGAATAATAATTATTTTATTCTATACTTTTACATTAGCAAGATAAAAAGGGGGGGGGTTCTGATTTCCATTCACAACTTTATCCTTATTAATTAATTAAATTTTATTTTAAAAAAAGTCCATCCAAAGAAAGCATAGTAGTTATAAACTCTTTATTCCTTTTAAGGAATGAGAATAAAAACATGTTTGTTAAGTAGGTGAAACTACATTTATAAATAAGAAGTTTTCCAGTAAATGTTCCCAACAAAACTTATGGTTATTACGGATTTTAGGACAATTTTCGGTCTCTTTCCACGAAGATGCCTAGGAAAAGATAAAATCCATATACCACCAACGAACACGGGGGAAGGATGAAAAAAGAAAATTTAAATTCAAAGTAAATCCATATTATTTCACGTCATTTTCATAATTTTTTCCCAAAAAAAGTTTTCTAGTTAAATCCTACTGTTAGCCTATATACTTTCCAAATTTTGTGGATTTAAGTTATGTATTTTAATTTGGTTGTTTTTAATTATTATATTTTTTAAATTTTATAATTTTAGTCTTCACAAAACGATAATTATTAAATTCATTAAGTTCTATTATTTCTAAAATCTGATGCACCAAACATATTATCATATGTATAATCTCATGCCAGTTTGTTATTTTCACAAATTACTCACTAAAAATCAAATTAATGAAATAATAATTGTTATTTGTGTCAAGATTGAAATTTCAAAATTTGAAAAGCATAAAGTCTGAAAACAATCTAATCGGAGAATATAAACTAAATGTACAATTGTACGCATAGTACAAAGACTAACAATTGAATTTAAATAAAAAAAATTTTAACTGCTACTATTAGGGTCAAGACCAAAATTTCAAACAATGACTAAATTTGATCAAGTTAAAGTACAAAGACTAAATTCATAATTTTAGCAAAGTATAGAGACTAATAACATAATTTAACCTAAATTCAAATAGCATCCGTGGCACATATCATTTCGGATAATCTATTAGTTATAAATATTTTAGAATTGATAACATAAATAAAATAACACCATCTTAATTAATGATGTACTAAAATAAATATAAAATACCAACAAGTGTTGGGTGCAGTGATAAAGCACATTACACTCTTAAAAGAAGAACAGGGTTCAAGTCTTGGAGACAAAATTATACACCCCAAACCTGGCCTAGACGTTATGGCCAGATTCAGAGATGTCACAAAGAATGGGTTTTAAAAAACGACATCTATACGTTTAAAATCAATTCAGTTTTTCAACTCCAATTTGCTTTTATCTATTGTCGAACGTCTATTCAATTAATCGATTTGCCTTAAAACGTGTTTTATTGCGGAAGCTTACGAAAAACGTTGTGTTTAAAGAAAACAGTTCGTATGTTTAGAAAACCTTTGCTTGCGTAAAGACCATTGATTTCGTAAAATAATTTATCAAGATAAGCAACTATTAACAAACCAAAAATAAATCGTAAAAAATTATAAAGTTCAGAGAGTCCTAGGAATTACAAACTCTCATATGAAAAACTAAAATCATAAATAGCCTAGTTTAAACAGTTTTACGGTTTGGTGGTCACCACTGAGTCTCTACTGCACCTATCCGCCTAACTCTGTGGATTACCTGAATAGGACAGACAAATAGAGGTGAGTTTAAGTAAACTCAATGTGTAACCCAACATAACTAAGCCTGCAAATATAAAAATTATCACATAAATAGTCAGATACAGATTCGGGACTATGCCCATTTCAGTTATAGTAAACAGAATCAGATTTACAGATCAGATAACCAGAATCCTACCCCATCCTTTACACACCAACTTCAACCATCCCATCACACCATGTGGGGTTAAAAACACCCACCCAACCCTACACACCATATCGTGCCATTACGATATATATCAGATAATGTGTAGCCAAGTTGCCAGAATATAGGCCATGATTGCCAATCAGAATACTTCCTCCACATATACAAATCCTACACCAATACACAGATGCAGAAATCAAATATAGATATAGCAGATTAAACACGCTCAACATGATTATATATAGATACAGATATACATAAGTGTAGTACAGTCAGGCATACACTTAGTTGCCTATTCAGTTCAGTCTATCAGAATGTCATAATACATAAAATAGGGTTTAATTAACCCTTACCGACCCTACAGCAGGCCCACAGTCGATCGAAGCGACCTGTGCGACCTTAGGGAAAATTTCAGAAGTATGGGCCGGCATGACTGTGTAGGCCTACACGCCTATGTGGCCCACATAGCCTGGCCCAAAATCCACATGCTCCTGTGACATGCCCGTGTGGGCCCACACCCCCCTGTGACATACCCGTGTAGGCCCACACGCCCCTATAACATGCCCATATAGGCCCACACGCCTGTGTGGCCCACACGGTCACACTCAAGCCACCATACGGATGTGTGCTGCCCACAGCCATGCTCTCGTCGATAACACGGCTGTGTCTCGCACACGGCCAACCACATGGACGACAACAGGCCCATGTAGTGTCGACTGATTAGTTTTTTAGATTTTGTCGAAATATCGTTTTCTGCGTGTCGGGTACACACCTGGCATCAACTTGGTGGGAAAACTATTCCGAGCCTTCCAAGACCTAAAAATTGAGTACCCAAACATCGATTTAGTAACAATGTTTACAAATTCGACAACAACAATCCGACAAACTCTATTTATCGATGACGAAAACACTGCTAACCCCAATCAAACAAACGAAGTGAAACTCACAGTTCGTCACCTTCTTCTACACCACAAGATACAGTAACTTTTCAACCTTCAGAAAAATAGAGATAAAATGAATGCAAACAGAAACCCAATTACTGATTACACGAAAAGGAACAAGGATTTGAAACTCCCAAAAGCAAATATTAGAGGCAGAGACAGAGAATAGAAGAAAACAAAAAGAACCAAAATTGGGAATTTTTTTGGAGAAAAAAAAGGTCAACAGAACAAAGAGATTTTTGGGGAGAAAAATAAAATAAAATAAAAACTAAAACAAATTAATCTTAATTCAAATAAAATCCTAACTCCCCACTAACCCACTAACAACTGACCTTTTAGAATCCAACTTCATCAAGACTCTATTAGGAAACCGAGCAAAAATAATACCCAGGCTCGCACTAGGATTCAAACACAAGACCTCCAACACACTAACTCCTTACCACTCAAACTAGCAGGCTCATTCTAATATGAATTTATAGGCAATTAAATATAAGCCCACTAAACAAAAGTAAGGCTTAGATCCAAAAATAAAAAAAAAAATTGCTAAAGGTAAGACTTGAACCTAAGACATCTCAAACACACCCAGAACACTTAGCCACTAAAGCAGATACATAGTTGTGTAAAAATTTTACAAAAACAAAAATAAGAAAATTAGGGCGTTACAACTCTACCCCCTAAAAGAAATTTTGTCCTCAAAATTTACCTAATCAGAACAGATGAGGATACTATTGACGTATCGAGTCCTCAGGTTCCCAAGTGGCTTCCTCAGTGCCATGATTCCACCACAGAACCTTCACTAACATAATGGACTTCCTCCTCAGAACCTTAACATCACGATCCAGAATCTGAAACGGTTCTTTCTCAAAAGTCAAGTTCGGTCTAACCTCGATCTCCTCAATAGAGAAATGTGAGATGGGTCAGACTGATACCGCCTCAACATCGAGACATCAAACACATCGTGGATATGATCCAACTTTGGAAGTAGCTCCAACTAATAAGCAACCAGTCCCACACACTTCAGAATTTAATACGGCCTAATGAACCTAAAACTTAACTTACCCTTACAATTGAACCTCAGAACCTTTTTCCACGGAGAAATCTTAAGAAAGATGTAATCTCTCACAAAATACTCAATATCTCACCTTTTCAAATCAGCATAAGACTTCTGTCTATTAGAAGTTGCCTTCAGTCGATCCCAAACCAATCTAACATTTTCCTTGGTCTCAGAAACCAACTCAGGACCCAAAACCCAACGTTCAACCACCTCAGTCCAACACAATGAAGTACGACATTTACGACCATATAAAGCCTCGTAAGGTGCCATCTGAATGCTAGCCTGGAAACTATTATTGTAGGCGAGCTCAGCTAGCGGCAGATAATCCTCCCAACTACCTTGAAAATCAATCACACAACTTTGAAGCATATCCTCCAATATCTGAATCACTTTTTCAGATTGACCATCAGTCTGAGGATGGAATGCAGTACTGAAGTCCAATCTCGAGCCCAAAGCCTTATGCAATTTCTTCAAAAACTAAGAAGTGAAGCGAGGATCTCTATAAAAAAATAATCGACACAGGAACCCCAAGCAGTCTTATAATCTCAAAGATATAGAGCTTCGTTAACTTTTGCAGAAAATAATCGGTCCAAACCGGAATAAAGTGAGCAGACTTGGTCAATCGATCCACGATGACAAAAACAAAATCCTTCTTAGTGGGTGTCAAGGGCAACCTACTAACGAAGTCCATCGTCACTCGCTCCTATTTCCATAAAGGAATGTTGACTGGCTGCAACAAACCTGAAGGTAACTGATGCTCAGCCTTAACTTGCTAACACGTCAGACAAACAGGAACAAAATCCGTAACCTTACGTTTCAAACCTGACCACTAATACAGTTCACGAAGATCCCAATACATCTTATTGCCACTGGGATGCATAACATAAAGGCTATTATACACCTCCCTCAGAATCGATTGCCTCAAATCAGTATCATTCGGTACACAAATTCATCCTCGAAAACACATAACTCCATTATTATTCAGCCTAAAGTCAGTAGTACTACCACTCTCAATTTGGCGAAACTGCAAACCCAGAGACTCATTCCTTAATTACTTACTCAAATCTAATCAATCCAAGTTGACTTAACTTGCAACTCGACTAATAGACTCCCATCATCAAACAGACTAAGTCAAGTGAACATCGCTCTCAGATTAGTCATCGCTCTACGACTTAGAGCATCAGCCATCATATTGACCTTATTAGGATAATACTCTATCGTGCAGTCATAATCTTTGAGCAGCTCAATTTATCAATGCTGTCTAAGATTCAACTCCTTCTGAGTAAGGAGATACTTGAGCCTCTTGTGATCAGTGTAGATAATACACCTCTCACCATACAGATAGTGCCTCTAGATTTTCAACACAAAGACCACCGCAGCCAACTCGAGATCATGCATCGGATAATTCCCTTCATGTGTCTTAAGCTAATGGGATGCATAAGCTACAACTTTACCATCTTGCATAAACATGCATCCTAAACCAACGTGTAACGCATCACTATATACCACAAACTCCTTACCAAATTCAGGCTGTATTAGAATAGGAGCCTGGGTCAGAACAGACTTGAGCTTCTCAAAGCTCGATTGTTATGCATCAGTCCAAACAAAAGGAACACCTTAGCGTAAAAGCTTAGTCAAATGTGCCGCAATCAAAGAGAATACGTCAACAAAACACTAGTAATATCCCGCTAAACCCAAAAAAATACAGATTTTAAACACATTCTTAGGTTGTTTTCAATCAAGCATAACCTCAATCTTCCTAGGATCCACTCAGATCCCCTCAGCAGAAACCACGTGCCCTAGAAAAGTGACTTTATGCAACCAAACCTAACACTTGCTCAACTTAGTGTAGAGCTAATTTTCACGAAGTATTTAAAATACTACTATAATATGCTCATCGTACTCATTCTCAGTCTTAGAGTATACCAGAATATCGTCGATGAAGACTACGACGAACTAATCCAGATATGGCTAAAACACTCGGTTCATCAAATCCATGAATGCGATAGGAGCATTCGTCAGGCCAAAAGGTATAACTAGGAACTCGTAATGTCCATAACAATCCTTAATGCAGTCTTATGAACATCAGCTTCGTTAACCCTCAACTGATGATACCTAGAACAAAGATCTAACTTAGAGAACACTGAAGCCAATTAAAACTGATCAAACAAGTCATCGATCCTTGGAAGTGGATACTTATTCTACACAGTCAGCTTATTCAACTACCGATAATCAATGTACATCCTCATGGTCTCATCCTTCTTCATAACAAACAGAACTGGTCTCCCCCACAGAGACACACTGGGATGGATGAAACTACAATCTAGAAGTTCTTGCAATTGAGCCTTAAGCTCTGTAAGCTCCTTCGGTACCATACGGTATGGAGCAAACATCGGAGATGTATCTAGTAGAAGTTAAATTTTGAACTCAACTTCTCGATTCGGAGGTCAACCCAGTAACTCTCCAGAAAAGACATTCGAAAAATTTTTCACTGTTCTAATATCCCCGATAGTAGAGTCTTTAGGAGTAGAAGCACTAACGTAAGCCAAATATGCCTTACACATTTTTTGCACTAATTTTTCAGCCACAATAGTGGAGATCACATTGGATAGATAATCTCGATTCTCACCAATCCCAACCACTTCTTCATTATCTTCAGTCCTCAAAATGACCCTCTTAGATGCGCAGTCTAAACTGACTTGGTGTTCAAATAACCCATTCATTCCCAAAATTAAGTCAAACTCCTTAAACAGAAGCTCCATCAGATTTGCCAGAAAAACAACCCCTTGAACCAACAACGTAACATCCTTATAAAGCTTATTAACCCAAACAGACTACCCCAACAGACTCATTACAGTAACCTCACTAGAAGTGCTCTCAACAGATATCCCCAGGTTTCTAGATACAGAACTAACTACATAGGAGTGAGTAGAACCTATGTCTATCAAAGCAGTATAAGGTACATCAGAAATTAAGAACGTACCAGTGATAACATTTAGAGCGTCCCTATCCTCTCAGTGTTGAGCAGCATAAACCAACGCGAGCTACCTCGCCTCAATCTGACCAGCACATTTGCCCGGTGCTCTCTACCCACGACCCATACCATTTCCACCCCTAGTCGATCCACGACCCCTAAGTGGCAGCTAAACTGCCCTCTGAGGCTGCACAGAACCCGATCTCGGAGCTTGCATCTGATATGCCCGCTATGGACCCTTTCTAATACGGTGCTCCAAAGATCCACACCTCATACAAGCCCCAAACCTCCTCCAACACTCACTTGGATGGATCCTACCACAGTCCCCACACAGCTGAATCCTGGTAAGAGCAACAGAAGCCCCTACTCTAACTGGCCCATCAGGTTTGGCCTTTTTCTTAGGCCTTTGAGATGAACTAAAGAGCTCTGAATCCCTCATATTCTTTCCTCTCTCTCGGTTCCTATTCTGGCGCTACACGCGCTTAACATCCTCGATGAACTTTGTCTTCTCAACCAGAACTGCGGACTCCCACACCCTTTACAGATTAACCAATACCCTCAAGTTATCCCTCAAGCCATCCTCAAACCGAACGCATCTTTCATACTCTGATGCCGCCATGCCTCGAGCGTAATGACTCAACCTCAGAAACTTGGCCTCATACTCGGCCATAGATCTATCGCCCTGTGTGAGATCTATGAACTCACGCTTGTGAGCATCCACATAGCTCACCCCCACGTACTTACTCTAGAAGGTGGTCTTAAAGAAATCCCAATTTAGACGATCAGACTGAATACCCTCTTCAACCGTCAACCACCACTGATAAGCCTCATCGCGAAGCAAAGAGACTACACCATTCAGTTTCTACTCAAAGGTACAGTCTAGATCATTCATGATCCTCTTAGTGGCCTCTAACCAATACTCGACCACATTGGGGGCGACTCCAATGACACCCTTAAACAACACAACACCATTAGACTGGAGTTGTTTAGTTACCGACCCTCAGCCTCCAGCTCTAGAATATGGTCTAGCAACCCTCTCCAAAATCCTCAACATGGCTTGGGATAGTGCGTCATCCCTAGCCGAACGGCTTTGAGACCTAGTCTTAGTAGCAGGTAAAACCGATGTCTCACTCGTATCGAGATTTAGCATACTACCCAGAGAAGAAGACTCAGCTCGAGCCCCTTACGGCCTCTACCACGGTCACGAATACCATATTCACGAGTTCCACGAGTGCTTATTGTATAATTCGAGTTTAATTTACATTATAAAATTTTATGCATAAGTTCCAGTATTTATTAACAGATGTTTTATGCATAAATTATCAGAAGTTTAGAATTGTTATCAAAGATTTTAGTTTCTAGCTAACTCAGTATAGCTTTAGAAGGTAGTTATCTATAGTGTTTTAGAGCGGTTCTAACTAAGTTATAGAAATACTTACAGGATCGGCGCTGGAGACTCGATGTACCACACATGTTCTCAAATTATTCAATATACTTGAAAACCAATTTTTTTTAGACTACAATTTTGGAACCCAAAATTCACAGCCTAAGTTTTAAAACCTGGCTCTAATACCACTAAATGTAACACCCCAAACTCGGCCTAGACGTTATGGCCGAACTCAAAGATGTCACAAAGAATGGGTTTAGAAAATGACATCTATATGTTTAAAATCAATTCAGTTTTTCAACTCCTATTTGCTTTTATCCATTGCCAAACGTCTATTCAATTAATCGATTTGCCTTAAAACGTGTTTTATTATGAAAGCTTATGAAAAACATTGTGTTTGAAGAAAAAAGTTCGTAATTTTAGAAAACCTTTGTTTACGTAAAAACTGTTCATTTCGTAAAATAATTTATGAAGGCAAGCAACTATTAACAAACCAAAAATCAACAGTTAAAAATTATAAAGTCCAGAGAGTTCCAGGAGTTACAGACTCTCATATGAAAAACCAAAACCATAAATAGCCCAGTTTAAACAGTTTTACAGTTAGGTGGTCACTGCTAAGTCTCTGCCGCACCTATCCGTCTAACTCTGTGTATTAGCTGAACAGAACAGACAAACAGATGTGATTTTATGTAAACTCAGTGTGTAGCCCAACAGAATTAAGCATGCAAACATACAAATTATCGCATAAACAGTCAGATACAGATTCGAGCCTATACCCATTTCAGTTAACAGAATCAGATTTACATAGTAGATAATCAGAATCCTACCCTTATCCTCTACATGCCAACTCCGACCATCTCATCACACCATATGTGGTTAAAAACACCCACTTAACGCTACACACTATATCGTGCTATTACGACACATATCAGATAATGTGCAGCCAAACTGCCAGAATATAGCTGATGATCACTAATCAAAACATTTCCTCCACATAAACAAATTCCACCCCAATACACAGATGTAGAAATCAGATACAGATATAGCAGATTAAACATGTTCAACATGCTTATATACAGATACATATATACGTAATTGCAGTACAGTTAGGCATACACTTAGTATCCTATTCAGTTCAGTCTATCAGAATATCATAACATACAAAATAGGGTTTAATTAGCCCTTACCGACCATATAGCAGGCCCACAGTCAATCAGAGTGACCCGTGCGACCATAGGGAAAATTTTAAAAATATGGGCCTCTATGCCAGTTTGGGCCCACACGCTCGTGTGGTCCACATGGCCTGACCCAAAATCCACATGCCCGTGTGACATGCCTGTGTGGGACCACACGCCCAACTTAGCTTAGCCTGTATGGCCCATACGGCTGTGTGCTATGCACCGTCATGCCTTTATCGACTACACGACCGTGTCTCGAATACGGCCTAACACACGGGCGATCACACGCCTGAGTGGCATCGATAGAATAGCTTTTTAGCTTTTGCTAAAATCTCGTTTTCTGCGTGTTAGGTACACACCTGGTATCAATTTGGTGCAAAAACTATCCCGAGCCTTCCAAGAAGAACAGAGTGCCCAAATGCCGATTTAGTGACTATATTTATGAATTCGATAATAAAAATTTGACAAACTCTACTTGCTGACGACAAAAACACTGCTAGCCCCGATCAAACAAACAAAGCGAAACTCGCAGTTCGTCACCTTCTCCTACACCACAAGATACAGTAACTTTTCAACCTTCAGAAAAATAGCAATAGAAAGAATAAAAACGGAATCCCACTTACCGATTACACGAAAAGGAACAAGGATTCGAAACGCCCAAAAGCAAATATTAGAGGCAAAGACAGAGAACGGAGGAAAAGGAAAAGAGTTTAATTTTTCCATCAGAGTGTGAAGAAAACAAAAAGAACCAAAATTGGAAATTTTGTTTGAAGGAAAAGAACGTCAGAAGAATAGAGGAATTTTTTGGGAGAGAAAATAAAATAAAATAAAAACTAAAACAAATTAATCTTAATTCAAATAAAATCCTAACTCCCCACTAACAACCAACCTCTCAGAATCCAACTTCATCAAGACTCTATCCAAAAATCAAGCAAAAATAATACCCATGCTCACGCTAGGACTCGAACACAATACCTCCAACACACTAACTCTTTAACACTCGAACCATCAAGCTCATTCTGATATGAATTTATAGGTAGTTAAATATAAGCTCACTAAACAAAGGTAAGGCTTAGATCCAAAATTTAAAAAAATTACTAAAGGTAAGACTTGAACTCAAGACCTTACAAACACACCCAAAACACTTAGCTACTAAAGCAGATACACAGTTGTGTAAAAATTTTACAGAAACAGAAATAAGAAAATTAAGGCATTACACAAAATTATTAAGAAGGGTAGCCACGAACCTCAAACATAGATGTAAAATGGATATGAAAACTACCGAAAATAAATAAATATAAAATGAATGATATATGTGTCTATTAATATAGCAATTAATTTAATTCTTCGTTATTTTTAGTTTTTAAACTTGCATTGTTTGTAAAATGGATGGAAAAGTTAACGTTTGTTAAATTCGCTAATGTATAAACGTGGATGCCACATTAACAATTAATTTTTTAAAATATAAAAATTCAAAAAATGTAAAAATTATTTTAAAAAATTAAAAAATTTTAAACTTATTAAAATTATAAAAATATATATTTTTAATATTTTTTTAATTTTAAAAAAATTAATTAATTGCTAACATGACATATATGTTGATTGCCACTTGGATGTCGCATTAATAAAGTTAATAAACATTAACTTTTCCATCCATTTTGAGATTATTTGACAAACAATACAAATTCAATAGCTAAATGAGATTAAAATTAAATGAAGGGTTTAAATGACATTTTTTTTTTTTTTTTGTAAATTTAGAGGTCAACTTAGTTTTTTTTTTTTTTTTTTTGTAATTTGAGAACCATAACCCTAATATATAACTTTGTCACATTAACTTTAATTTCTAATTAGCCCATCAACAAATAGAATTTGCTAATTAGAAATTAGTTACTATAGTATCTACACATATTTTTCACATACTTGATTTAATAACTGGAACCCAATAATCCTTAATCATATTAGTTCACTTTTAATTTGAGCTAACCTTTTATTATAGTAAATAATAATGTATAATTTTTCTTAGTGTATATGTGTCGTCCATCTTATCCAACAATCTCCAACTTAGATCACATATATAATTATTATATTCTAATTACTCGTCATTATATAAAATTATGAGCTCAAAACTCTACCATCATATCCAAAAGGTATTCTGAACAATTTTTTCTATTAATTATGTTAGTATAGAACCAATCTGACTTTCATTAGGTATATCATAACTAGACCCTTCCCTGATGATATATATTAACACAAGCAAATGACATAGATCAAGTATGGATGTGTAGCATGAAAATTACATGTAATGTAATCTAAATATGTTTATTCCCATCTGATTCTGATTAAACCTTAGTGACAGCAACCCTTACTAATAATCAAAGTGTGAATAAACCAAAACAAACTTTATTTCTACAAAAAATAACCTTAAAATATCCATAAACTAGAATAATTGAAAATGTTTTAATAATTAAAAATCATTAAGGTTATAATCGAAGGAGCAATTCAACAATTGGACCCTTTTAAAAGGTGATAAACAGTGGTGGGAGGCAACTAGTATCCACCGACTTTGTTAATTGTCATTAAGGTTAGTTAATTAAGTTTGTTTATATTAATTAAGATCAATTAATAAACTAAACTAAGTATATGAAAATAAAACAATTTCATCCATCTTCTTCAACTTCACGACATAAAAGAAAAGAAATAAGGTTTAAGGCATTCAAGCTTTCGACATAAAATTAGTAAGTTCGATTTAGTCATTTTCTTGTAATTTTTGTGTTTTTGAGCTCTTAAAAGCTTAATTTAGCTAGCTCGTGTACCAATTTGCAAAACTGTTAAAGTTTTCAAAAGTTTTCATTGTTAATTTCTTGAAGTTTTGGTACTGAATTGTTAGATTTTAAGATTAGGAGTGAAAAGTGACTAGTTTGTAAAGTTTAATGGCCAGTTTTTGAACAGAGGGACTAAAGTGCATAGATTTCAAATTTGGTGTAATATTTCTGTGATTTTGTTATAATTGAGGGTTATAGAAGGATGTAATTGAGATCAGTTTCAAAATCGAAGCTCAAATTTGAAGGTTACGACAATTTTAATTTTAGGGACTAAATTGAATAAAATGCATAGGAGATATTTGAATAATGAAATTAAATTGATACATGCACAAAATGGGATGATATAAGATATTTGAAATTGATAAATTTAATTTAATTATTATATAGATCTCGATTTGAACCAAACCAAGGATAACTAGGGAAATGGCAAAATGATCGATTAGTCCTTGCGATTCAACTTGTCGACTTGTTTAATCAGATACGTTCATATGGCGTGTTGTGTTTAAATCATTTTGTCTTTAAAATTATAAATATATATGTTTAATTAAAATTTGGATTGTTTACGATTTGGTACAAAAGGTGAGATTTAGATTAAATTGTAAAGAAATGAATATGAACTAATATGTTGGAATTAACTCAATGAACTTAGTAAAGGTCTTGTACACATGGATACGAATTGATTACCAAGATCCATCATTTGTTGCAGACTTAAATATACATGTGACACAAGTTTGGCTTGAACGAGTAACTTGATGTTGTTCTAAAGGTTTAGCCGGATGGGTAACCGGACATGTATATTTGTAGCTTTAGCCAAGCTATTTGATGTGTTATCATAAAGGTTTAGCCCAGACGAGTAACCTGACACAAATATATGTTCAGATCAGACGAGCAACAAATGTGGTTAGTACCAATGTATTTGAGTTCATTTACTAAGTTTCATCAGGTAATACTGAATATGGAATGAGAAAACGAGATGGCACAAAATGTATTTAATGTTCGGATATGGTATTAGTGGATTAATTGAATATAAAGCTTTGGTATACATGCAAGATGATGCGTCGTTGAGAGCACCAAAAATATCCTATCCCTATAAAATAACAAAAAGAATTGTATAAGGGAAGTAGAGTCAAATTCTCTGGGATTGGATTTGTACAAGTTCCTATTCCTTGATATCCTGGGCAAAGTCGTGCCCAAGAAAAATGAAATACCTAGAAAAAAATAAAAAATAGAATTAAAAGTTTGGTTGAATTCAGACTGCGCAAATTGAAATTAGAATTATAAAATTAAATAAAGTTGAGAAAAGAGAGTTTTTGATGAAGAGATTCCAGCCTCCGGTTATCTAGATCCACCCTGGGTTCAATCCTAGGCTTTTAGGTAATCCTTCTCAAACAGAATAAGTTAGCTATAGTGGAAGAGGACACCAACGACCACTAGCTCCATTTAGATTTTAAACTTACAAATTAGAGGAACCTAACTCTAACCAACTGTCGCTTTTGTTTGACCGTCTTACACTAGATCATCACTTCTCAATGGCAAATACCACACCATTTTGTCCCTTGGGCTCGACAACCACTGACGCAGTAAGCTAACGAATTGACTGTGCAACCTTTTCAAAACATACAAAGCGGTCGTCTTTGCACAAGATGAAAATATCACTTTTGAAGGGACTTGGATGGAAGCTCCAGTCCCGTAATGCGAAGAAATGATGAATATTCATTGAGAAGGCTAAGCGCGGATTCTAAGCCTCATGAACCCTCTTTGGGGAATCTCGACAACCTTTGTCTAGATAAATTTAGTGGCTCATGCTTTTTGGGAAAAAATGAATAAACTTAATAAAAATGGAATTTTATTAAATAAATGAAAGGAACAAAGGCTAGAGCTTTTTGGGAGAGGGGGTTTACAGGAAAGATCAATGAAATTTGTGTCATTCCATCCCCTATTTATAATACTCGGAAGACCTAGTTTATTCCTATCTAAATTCTAAAAGATAAATAAAGATAAAAGCTAAAATTAAATCTAAATAATAATCTTAACAATAATTCTAATATAATTCAAATTTAAATAGAGTCTTGTGTTTATAAAATTTCTTCTTTGAACTGTTGCCCCCAAGTTTTCCACACTTTGCATTTTTAGCCCACTTCTTTCCTATTTCGCATGCTAGCCTATTTTATCTTCAAATTCATGTTTTTTGCCCCTAAATTTCCTTTTTGCCTTCAATTTAGTCCCTGCAAGATAAAAAATCATAAATAGCTCAAATTAGTATGATCATACTCAAAATAAATGTGTAATTAATACATAAAAATATGTCATTCCAAAGTATAATTCCCTCCTATTTAGCCCATGCTTGTCCTCAAGTATGGTTTCTATCCACTGTGAAATTTAGTTTTTACCATGAAAGAAATATCACTCCAAAGTTTTATAAAAATTAGGCATAATGCATATGAAAAATAAAGAGAAACTTTAGCTTGCTTTAAGTAAAACTGAAAAAAGTATTCCAATTTAATCACACAAAAACCAAAATCAACTTGGATTCTTTCATGAGAATTAGGTAATTTATTAAACTTACCAAGACACCCTATTTGTTTCCGCTCTTAGTCTCCAAATGCAATTTTATTATTAATACATTTTCTTTTTTCCTTTTTTTCTCTCTTTTTTTCTCTTTTTTTTTTTTGTGCTTAAGAATATATTGAACTTTTTGATGCGAACAGAGGTGACAACGAAGCACCCCACCCCGGTTACTTAGCCCAACATACTCCTAATTTATTATATTTATATATTGTTTTGCTTAAGAATATATTGAACCTTTTGACGTGAAGAGAGATGACAGCTAAGCACCCCACCCCAGTTACTCAGCCCAACATACTCTTAAAAATTTTGTTTAATTCCGGTTAGCAGAGTTTTACCTAACATGTCACACAACCTTTTGACATAAAGTAGGATAACAACCCAAGCACCCTACCCTGTTTACTCAGTCAGTCATGTTTTTAAGCTGCACTTATAACCACGGAGACATCAAATTTTATTATCATGAAACGGAGTTTTAATTTTGGAGGACTAGGAAAAACAATCAAGTGTCAAAAATAAGTTTCAACAACCACCTAACAATCATGAACATAATTTTAACATGCAATTGTATTAAGCATCCTCTTTGCATTTAAACTCTACATATATTTTCTGTCGTTTGCGCAGAGCTGTAATGAGA
Source organism: Gossypium stocksii (assembly GCA_020496765.1). Lineage (NCBI taxonomy): Eukaryota > Viridiplantae > Streptophyta > Magnoliopsida > Malvales > Malvaceae > Gossypium > Gossypium stocksii. The sequence goes on from CM035623.1 coordinate 25,319,247, forward strand.
TCAGCCATTTACTGGACGAGGGTGTCGAGTCATGCCTCGATGCGGTCCAATCGTTGCTCAATGGTCACGAAAGGTTGGTCTTAATTAGGTACCTCGTGCAGATTTAGCTGCCTAAAGATTCATTCAACCGGTGAAGATCGAGTACTTAGAGGGAGAAAACGAAAGGAAGTATGAGTGCCAAGAAGCTATCCCATCGAGTCGAGACAATGGGCATCTAATGGATCGATTTGGCAAGCAATATGCAAGTCTGAAATAGGAGCATTAGAGCCATGTAAAGAGAATAAGAGTTGTGTAATAAACGAGCCTAAAATTAGAGGACACTTTGCATTTATAATATGCTCAAATTGAAGCACATGCCAATAGCCCAAATTTACCAGAAAACCGTGTACATGCACCATAATAAGAATAATTCCGTCATCAAGACAGTTGCCAGTACATCTCTCTGGCCTAAGAAATTGTAAGCCAAATAACGATGAATGTAACATAAGGCAGGGTTATGAAACCACAAATCCTTTGATGTTTTAAGGCTATGTGTGGTTTCAGCATTATCTATTAATAACAAAAAGGCCTCTATAGCCTTGAAGTCTACTGGAAAAGTACACAAGTTATTTTCATAAGCAGTGGACAGAGCATAATCCTCTATTACAAAAGCCAACACAATATTGGAATTAGTGAGGGACAAACGGTGTGTGGTGTCAAGCAATCGAAATGTGATAGTGCCAGTTGTGTCCAATGAAATTAGCTATGCCTTTGAAAATGGAAGGTGGAATAAAACTCTAAAATCAATTTGTAATAAGTGTAGTGAATGATATCAAAATTTCCAACCCAACCAATATTGCGGAAATAATGGGCAACCATAGTGTCAATATGCAAAGCATTCAAAACCGACAGTGATAAACATTTGGAAGACACTACTTGTTTGTGTCGTAATCGATCATACCTGTTCCGAGTGGTAGTGGTGCCAAATGCTAAATTATCATTTAAATGGCATTCTGGTGGCAGAACATTGGTTCGAGATTAGTAGGTCCTACCACAGGTGGGCAATGGTTGTTGTTCGGCGTGGCCTCCTGAGGCGCCAGAGCGTGTGGGCCGTTTGAGGGTGTTGGCATCAAAGTCAGAGGTAGAATCGGTGAATGTTGTAGTTGGTTTAGCCGAAGGTGTTCATTACTGTTGGTGGGGTCTGCATCGAGACGATTCAGCAGCCAAGGGTGTTGGAGACGACGGATTGTGTGAAGCTAGCGTCAGAGGCGACAGTGTGGAAAGGTTAGGGCCAAAAGTTTGTCGGCACACATAGGAAATGGAGAAGGAGAGGGTCGGGTGCACGAAGGAGAGGGAGATGGATAGGGAGGTGTTCGGTCGGGTAGAGGAGAGGAAGAGGGAGTTGTTCAGTTAGGCGGAGGAGAGGTAGATGGAGAGAGAGGTGTTCGGTTAGGTGGAAGAGAGGAAGGACCGGTGTTGTTGTGTGGAGGTGACGGGGGAGGCTCGTCATTGGCTAAATTAACATGTTGGGGGCCAAAAAGCAGCGTCAACAGTTGTTGAAGGTAAAGGGGGGTTCGGCGGTGGCTCGACTTATAGTTCTAACCATAGTGTTAGAAAAATCGGTGGTGGGTGTAGGGGAGAAGGAGAACGACGGTTGGTGGGTTTGTGGGTGAGAAAATAAGGAAAATTTTAGGGTTTGAAGGTGTAGTAGGAAGGGTGTTTGGATGCAGGTTTTGGGTAGGCATAAGGCAAGGATGAGTTATTCGTGCTCAGAATAGGGATAAGACAGTGATAAGGGATTGTAAGATCCCCAAATTGCCCGGGGCATTTTAAACCAAAATTAAAAGGGTCCAAATTAACCCAATGTCCATTTAAAGTCCAAGTTACAAAAACTGAAAAACACATCAGAACATAACAGACCCAAAGGCTCAATACAATGACCCAATACCCTTAACCCAACCTAAAATAAAACCAACCCAATACCCTGACCCAAATGCAAAACCCAAACTCGGATGGCCCAATAACACCCAAAACCTAGCCCTGTGAACCCTAGCGCCGCATGCTAACCCTAGGCCTGCTTCTGACCACCGGTCACTTCCTTCCCTAGCCACCTGCTCCGCCTCCTAACACCTGCAACCATGACGAAAGAAACAACAAAGAACAGAGCAAGAAAACAGTAGCAAAAATTGAATTGATTTCGGCTATAAAGTCGAATCAAAGCAAATGTAATAGGGGGATTTGGTTTTGAACGTTCGAAAGCAGTGTATTCGGGGAATCCCCATTTTTCTTGTATAAACATTTTCAGAAATCAAAAACAAGAAAGAGGTTGATTTTTTTTACTTTCCGTTTGTTCATCCGATTTTCCTTCTTTTTTTATTTTAAATATCTTATATAAACAAAAATAAAGAAAAGAAAAGATCTCACCGGTTTTTTAGTGGTTGCGGCATCGGAGGGCCATTGTCAGTGGTCCGAATCGGCCACGAGCAAGGAACCGAGGGCCCTCTCCTTCCGAATCTCTGAGTTTCGAGCAAGGGCCTTCGAGGGTGTTCAAAAGCGAAGCTTTCAGTCCTTCTTCCAGCTACGTCAACCACCGAGCATGGTGGTGGTGCGACGGAGGGTCGGTTAGGGAGCCCAAACGCCGGAGGTCTTTAGATCGGAGGGGGGAGTGTTTTTAGAGAAAAGAAAAGGAGAGGAATGGCTGTTGTTTTGAAACAAAAAGGGGGGTGAACGGTTGCAAGAAGAAAAGAGTAGGGTTTTACCCTATCGCATGAAACGGCGCCGTTTGGTATAGGGCACCCGCACGTGACTCGACCCAGTTAGGAGGGGTCCGCGTGTTTAAGGCTCTAATGGGCTATTTGCCGTTTGAGTCCTCCTGCATTTCCTGTTAATTCTATTTAGTTCATCTTTGCTTTTCTATTATTTAAAATCTGCCCCCATTGTTTAATTTTTGTTACATTTGAGACCAGTGTCAAATCTTGTGCGTGGGGATTGGGGAGTATTTCTTAACCCCTGCTCATTTGCGAAGGTCCCATTTTAGGCCCTGTTCATATCTGTGTTGCTTAGATTTGCCCCGTATGTTTTGTTTTAATTCGTTTTAGTCCTTTCTATTCTAACTCGATTTCTATATTGTCTTTTTACCCTTTTTATTCTAATTTTAAATATTATTAAATATTATTGTATTTATTATGCTATTAGTTTTTGCTACGATTTAGTATTAATTTTAATTTCAATCAATATATTTATATATTACCTTTAATAGTTGTTTTAAAATGTGTATTTCTATTATATATTTTGACACCATTATTATTTACATGTATATATGTACGTATCTATATATTGCATTAATAGGTCTTTTTTATTGTTTCTAATATATTATGTACGTATGCTGTTGTGATACATTATTATGTTTTTAATGTGTATATTTATGCGGTATTATCAATGTTTATATATTATGCGTTATCTCTAATATATATTATGTATACTTTTAGTATTACCTTTTTACCTACACATCATAAATATATTTTAATATTATCTATATTATGTACATATTTCCAATACCGTTTTACGTATACATTTTTAGATACCATGTGTTATATGTTTAATACCGTTATTACTTGTTCATATACTATGTACATATTTTGATACTTCATTGTATATATATTTTTTTATGCCACGTATACATTTTTAACATTATATTATATTATATATATAGACTATGTTTATATTTTAACACCAAATGATTCATGTATTTTTATACTATCTCATGTATATATTTTGATATTATTTATGTAAATATTTTAGTGTATCATGTATATATATATTTTAATATTATTGTTCTTATACCTTGTGTATATTTTTGTATTACGTATTATGTGTATACATTTCATATTATTATATGTTTTCTTGACACCCTTATAGTATTGTTTAATATCGTTCGTATTTGTTAATGTTACGTATTACCATGTTTATATTTTTGTATATTCGCGTTTTTATTGTTTGCATGCTTCTAAATTGAATATGTATGTGAATTGCTTTTAATTACAACCTTGCCACGAATTTTTTATATTTTTAAAATGTTTTTTCATATTCTCGATTAATTTTCAAAATAAGGCAATGTACCGATTTAATATTAAGTCGTTGATTTCATCGCTATGTTGGGTGAAAGTTGACGACTCGTGTTAAAACGGGACATCCTTTTAAAAAATCAAAAATCTTGAAATTCTCGTGTTTTCAACGGATCACGATTAAAATTCATATTGAACTCGTATATGTGAAAATCAAAACAACACATGTTTATTAAGATACCAATTTCGGGAGTCGCGGGGGTGCTAATACCTTCCCCGCGCGTAACTGACTCCCGAACCCTACTTTTCTCTGGATTCTAAACGTAGACCTAAACCCGGTTTTCTTTCTTTAAAACAAAGATTTATTAGGTGTCCGATCACACCTAGAAAAAAGATCGGTGGCGATCCCCTTTTCTTTAAAACCAAAACTCGGGTCGCTAATTGTGGCGATTTATTGAAACTTGAAAAATTGAGTTTTGGTTTTATTAAAAAGGGGAAACTTTGTTGATGTCACCTCCCGTGGGAGAAACTTTGTATGTTTACTTGGCAACTTCAGAAGAGACAGTTGCAACTGTTCTAATTAGGGCGAAAGAGTCCACCAGTTCCCAATTTACTATGTCAGTAAGGTGTTGCAAAACAAGGAGCAAATGTATTAAAAAATTTAAAAGTTTTTTTCGCTCTAATTATTGCAACTCCTAAACCTACCTCTAAGCTCAAGAAGAATGACAAAGTGGGGTATTGAGCTAGCTGGTGTGGAGTACGCCCCAAGAATGGCTATAAAGGGTCAAATTTTGGCCGACTTTGTGGTGGAGTGTTCTTTTGAGAAATTCATTGATCTTACAGGTAATTTCATGAATAGTTAATTGAATCAATTTTTTTTTTGGTATTTGTGATCGCCTATTAAATCTAATGACAGTTATATGTTTAGTTTACTATCTTTTGTGATAATTTATAACAAATACACATTTTGTTCTAAAAATTTCTTTTTCCATTTGTTGCACGCAACATAGTAGTTAGTTCACTACATGGGGGTGTATATGTTATTGACAGTTCAAAAAGCTAGATAGTTTAAGTTAATGGCTCCACAACAAAAAGGGGTCAGGAGTAGGTGTACTCCTAGTTGACCCTAATAAAAATGAATAGCAATATGGACCCTCTTTTGATTTTCAAACATCCAACAATGCTATGAATTATGAAGCCCTAATTTCAAAACTACAATTAGCTCACCAGCTCAGGGCAAAGAAGCTGATTGTACATAAATATTGTAACACCCCTAACCCACCTTCGTCATTGGGTTAGGGTCATGGAGCATTACTAAACAATCAAAACATTTACTTTCAACATAAGTGTCGAAACCATTTTTAATTTTGAAAAACGGGGTCGAATTTAAAATGAAAACGGAAATGGAGTCGCCACCTATCCTTTTTATTCAGGTGCGATTGGATCACCTTAAGAACATTTTGGTATTTTTTAAAAAAGATTCTGGTCTATAAAAATTTGAGAAATCGGGTTTGGGAGTCAGTTACGTACAAGGAAGGGTTAGCACCCTCGTAACGCCCAAAAATTGGTACCTAATTGATTATTAAATGTCCTAGTGTCGAAGATTTGAAAAGGTTTTAAAGTATGATCCTTTTGATTTTTTTTTTAAAAAACTTATAACTTTTTTAAAAGACATTCAATTATTTGGATAAAAGAAAATGATCGAAGCTCAGTAAGTTACAGCATGACCTTTCAAATTTCCCAAACGTCAAATATCTTTCGTTTTTAGAAATCCCTATCTCGAAATATCAAAATATCACGTCCAGTAAGTTAGGACGCAACATCTTAAATTCTCAAAGATAGTTTTTATTTGAAAATCACACGTTTTAACTTGAAAGGGTATTTATCATTTAGACTTAATGAGAAAAATCGAAGCCCAGTAAGTTAGGGCACGACTCTTTCAAAATTCCCAAATGTCAAATATTGCCTTAATTTAAAAAACAAATTTTGGATAAAAAGTGGCAATTAAATGGGATATATTTTAAAACAATGATTTGAATAAAATGTTGAGCTAATGCATAATAAAAACATAAACATATTTTTAAAAAAAATATTGCATAACAGATTAATATTTAACGCTAATATAGACAATTAAAAAGAAAGAATCAAAGTAAAATAGCAAATAATATGAATAAATGACCATAATAATAATGGAATCTAAATTTTAAAACAATGAACAAATAAATAAAAAAGGCATAATAGAGAGGGGCATTTAAAAAGATCAAATATGAAATAAAAAATACAAGATAAATAATATATGAAAAATTTTGAATAAAATAATAAAACAATTTTAATAAAACGAGCAATATGGCAAAGTTTGATATTAAATATAAAATGGTTTAAAGTAATAATATATATAATAAATGAGGTAATATATGATGATCTATAATAAAACAATTTATTGTAAATAATAATGAATAAAAAAATAAAGTAAGTAATTTTTCGAAAAGAATATGCATATATAAATATCAAAATAAATAAATATCTAACAAATTTAAAAAAAATAGAAAAACAATAGAATAGGGATTAATAAAAAAAAGTTTTAAAAAAAACGTTTAAGTCAACCTAACTCTCACAATATGAGGATTCACTGAAATTCCTCCACCAAAATCCAACCCAAACGAAAGCAACTAAAAAAGAAACGAAGATGAATGAAGAATAAAATAAGAACAAACCACAGAAAATAAAAACGCAAGAGGGAGAGAAATTTGAGTGAATGCCCTCAAGAATTCTTATTGCTTCCCCAAAACTCCAGCCATTTACAATGAAGGGAGAAGCCTCTATTTATAGTTGAGCCTCCCAAAATCCAACGATACAAATCAATTACATCAACGGTTAAGATTAAAGGGTATTTACAAATTAAATCTCTAAGAATACAAAATCATATCTTCTAAGATTGCATATCATATCTAAGATTGCATATCATATCTAAAATTGTATCATATCTAAGATTGCATATCATATCTAAGATTGCATATCCTTGAAGATTATATTTCCATATGAGTCAAGCTTGTAGATGGACCTTAAATCTTTTCAAGTAATGGGCCATTCCGATCGGGCCAAATTATATATTTGTAATTTTGGACTGGACTTGGAATTTGTTTTATTTTTTTGGGGTTTATTATTTTTTGTGTGGGCCCAGGCTAAATTGGCCTATTACAGCTGCCCCTCTTTGCTCATTGTCGTGTAACGGGAATAGAGAAAAGACTAAAAAAAGGGCCAATTTTGCTCGGTCCTGTTGGATTCTGACTTCTTGGTCCTTGTCTTCTTCAAATAACTTCCAACCCTTCTACAATTTCAGAAGTATTGGACTATAAGTCTGACGGCTTCAATCTGCTTCTGCAACTTTAGGAAGGCAATATCCGCTATCTTTATTCTGCTCTACTGTAAACTCAGGGAGATGAGACTAATGTCTTTGATATGCTTTACTGCAACTTCAGAAAGGCCAGATCTTCTATCTTTAGTCTGCTCCACAACAAACTCAGAGAGAAAGAATAGGTGTCTTTGATCTTCACTGCAACTCTAGGAAGGCCAGATCTGCTATATTCGATCTGCTCTCTGCAAGCTTAGGGATTGCCAAATCTGCTATCTTTGATCTGCTCCCTGTAAGCTCAAGGATTGCCAAATCTGCTATCTTCGATCTGCTCCTTGCAAACTCAGGAATTGCCAGATCTGCTATCTTCGATCTGCTCCCTGCAAGCTCAGGGATTGCCAAATCTGCTATATTCGATCTACTCCCTGCAAGCTCAGGGATTGCCAAATTTGCTATCTTCGATCTGCTCCCTACAAGCTCAGGGATTGCCAAATCTGCTATCTTCGATCTGCTCCTTGCAAGCTCAGGGATTGCCAAATTTCCTATTTTTGATCTGCTCCCTACAAGCTCAGGGATTGTCAAATCTGCTATCTTCGATCTGCTCCTTGCAAACTCAGGGATTGCCAGATCTGCTATCTTCAATCTGCTCCTTGCAAAACTCTAGGATGCCAGATCTGCTCTCTTCAATCTACTCCCTGCCAACACAGAGATTGCCAGATCGTTGTCTTCAATCTGCTCCTTGCAAAACTCAAAGATGCTAGATCTGATTTCTTCAGTCTACTCCCTGCAAACACAGGGATTGCTAGATCGTTGTCTTCAATCTACTCCTTGTAAAACTCAAGGATGCCAGATCTGCTCTCTTCAATCTGCTCCCTGCCAACACAGGGATTGCCAGATCGTTGTCTTCAATTTGCTCCTTGCAAAACTCAAGGATGCCAGATCTGCTCTCTTCAATCTGCTCCCTACCAACTCAGGGATTACCAGATCGTTGTCTTCAATTTGCTCCTTGCAAAACTCAAGGATGCCAGATCTGCTCTCTTCAATCTACTCCCTGCCAACACAGGGATTGCCAGATCGTTGTCTTCAATTTGCTCCTTGCGAAACTCAAGGATGCTAGATCTACTCTCTTCAATCTGCTCCCTGCCAACACAACGATTGCTAGATCGTTATCTTCAATCTGCTCCTTACAAAACTCAACGATGCCAGATCTACTCTCTTCAATCTGCTCCCTGCCAACATAGGGATTGCCAGATCATTATCTTCAATCTGCTCCTTACAAAACTCAAGGATGCCAAATTTGCTTTCTACATAACCTGTAGAATAGGTATATGCTTATGCTTAATGATTAGGATGGCATGATTGAAATGAGCCAAAAGCTTCCTAATTAAACATATTATGATGCAAAAATGTTATGAGAATGATTCCTATTTCAGGTGCCATCGCTCATTGTTCATCAAGAGTTTCAATCTTCGTTCTTCACTAAGTATGCTTTGAACCTTTTCCATCGATTTGGTTTGTCATACCATTCACCAAATGTTATGACCCACTGGAGATGTTCATGAAATGATCCTCTCTTAGGATCAATATTGCTCAACTCCTTAATTTGGACAAAAGAGATAGTCTTAATTTTCTCAAGTACCTCCGACCCCTACACATGGGAATTCTTTAAACAATTGTCCCATTTCAGTTTCTTGTATTATCTAGAAATTTCCAGAGTAATATGCGAAACTCTTTTTATGAAAATATTATTAGTCCATTAATTGTTATTTCAATATAAAATGCTTGAAAAAGATCACAACTACGGACAAGAAGGAAATTAATCAGGAGCATAGCTCAAAACAATTAATCAAGGATAGCCAAGGCGATAAAAGGAATTTGATTAAGGCGTATCTTGAAAAGAATATGGCAGTCAAAATTAGAAAATTCTAAATAGGTAAGACAAGAATTAGGTACCCCAGATATCTTAGCCTGAGCTTCTCTGTACCAACTTTTTGAAGACTATTTTGAGCTCAATATGTGTTTAGGGGATCCGGAGTACTTTGTCGATGCCCCAAGACGTAACATACTTCTTCATTGTTAATTCAGGTATAGCAAGACTTCCATTTGCCCCACTTTGATCAAAATTTGAGCCGTCCTTTTTGGGTTTTCAACTCAAAACCCCTTTGGTCTCAATGCGCCCTTTGCGGGTTTTCACCTTGGCCTCTCCATTTTTCTTTTTCCTTTTTATTTTTTTTTCCTTTTTCTTTTTTCTCTTTTTTTTTTGAAGGTCACAAAGTGCCCTTTGTAGGTTTTCACCTTGGCCTCTCCTCTTTTAAGTATCTCTGGACTGCATCTGAATTTGCAGGACTAGATAAGTTTACCTCAGTCAAAGTCAATACTCCTCTAGGAAAAACCCTCTTTACTTCATAAGGCCCTTTCCTGTTTGGCATTCATTTCTCTTTGAAATCCTTTTGCATAGAAAGGATCTTCCTTAATACCAAGTCCCTATAATGAAATTTCCTTGGGTGAACCTTTTCATCATAAATCATCATCATCCATTTTTGGCACATTTGACTATGATGAATACTTTCAAACCCCTTTCCTTCTACTTCATCCAATTCTTGACTCAATCAAAGCTCGGAGAAAAGGAATCACGATTTCCATGGGCAGAACCACCTTTATTCCATAAACCAACGGGAAAGGTATTGCCCCAACGAAAGTCCTGGTCAGCGTAAGCATAGAGAGTAAGTGGTAGCTTCTTATGCCAATCTTTACAAGTCTCGGTCATCTTCCATAATTTTCGTTGTTTTCGTTTATTTTTTTTTTACTTTTTTTTGACAACCTTTGCTACATGGCGCCTGATCTTTGAACAGACTGTAAACTTTTAACGTTGCACAGTTGTGGACTCTAAAACACGACTTTTTTGACAACTGATCTCTCCTTTTTTTTAAAAATTGATGATTGTCGACTTTACAATATTGGCATATGAAGCAACATTTACCCTCTTGATGATTCGATGTCTGCTAGGAGCTTTTAACGAGATTCGCCTCATAACATCCATGCCCCACATATGAAAAATCTATGGAGGCGTCACATAAACCTTGTCTTCTTTAATTCGACATTTGCGATATAACTGATGCAATCCCCTTCCATGGTAAACCAGCAGTGCCTAAACCTCATATTTAGCTTAGCCATTGTAAAACTACCTGCATGCGTCCTACAGACCTCTTTTAGCCTTAAAAGCATCCATGGATCTTAGTAGCCCAGGCACATATAATCGAGCGAAAAACATCTTTGAATTCTTTGAGTAACTCAATGAAGTCTCACTTTTGCATACTCCAACCTTTTCTTCTTACTCTTCCCCTAGGTTCACAATGTTCATTGATCCTTTTGTAAAGCAGGATCCGTTTATCATCTTGTTCTACCATTCCTAACAAGTCAAGAAATAAGGTTACAATCTCTGTCATCTTCAAAGTCCTGAGATCCCCCTAGACACATATCTCACATAAAAAGGAGATTCTGAGTCAATAGCAATGTTGCTCATGTCATTGATATCTGAGGACCTGCTGTAAGTACGAAGGCAAATTTTAAAGAATGAATGATTCTAAGAATTATTATTGGTATGATCATGAATAAAAGAATATCTGAAATAAAGTCTAAAGAACAAAATAAAAAAAATATACGTGGAAAGAATAAAAGAATATTTATTCAAAAAAAAGATGTATTTTATTTGAAATAAAAATTTCGGACACAAGCCTATTTCACAAAAGGATTCTTATTGCCTCTAGGCTTAAGGTAATAAACGTGTTTTGAATATTACTCTAGATTAGCCTTAAAAATACAAGGATCACTTCCACTGTCTCGTTGTTCAAAACACTCTCAAATATGCAAGGGCTCGAAAACTTTTATTCCTTGGTTCCCTCTTCGAATACGTCATTAATGTTTAGGTCAGGTCTTGCACTAAAGCCCTGAACTCGATGTATTCTAGGATCTCATGCCCCTATCCATCACAATATTTACCCCTTTAACAACATGATTGGGTAATGGATTTTCTGCACTAGAAGGATCCTCAAATTTGACAGCCCCTATTTTGACAAATCCTTCGATCACCTTTTTGAAAGCAATGCAGTTCTCAATCGAATGTCCTGTGATTCCCGCATGGTATTCACATTGGGTGTTCGTGTCATACCATTTGGGGTATGGGGGTTGTATAGGCTTTAGGTAGAAAGGGGATACGACGTGTGCGTCAAACAAAATTTGGTACAGCTCCCTATATATGGTTAGGATGGGCGCAATTTGGCCTTTTTCTGAGTTCAGTCTTAAGTTGGTTGGATTGCCCCCCAGATTGGGACCTGAGCCTATCAAGCAGTTTACTAGTGCCGACATACCGGCCTGTTGCTGTTGAGGTCTGATAATTACCGGTACCCTTTTCGGATGCGTATCTAGTTGAGTCTAGACATTTATTGGGGTAAAACTTGGGGGATAGACAAGGTCTTCATTATTGTCCCCACTGTTGATTACTAGACCTAATAACTGACTTAATTGGTGAATCACATTTCTTTGGAACTCCAACATTTGATCTCGCATATCTTGTTGAATTTTGGTCAATTGCTCTTGCATTTGTATTTGCCTTTACTTTAATCTTTCCAACTTTTGTTCCATGTTTTCCAAGTTAACTATGAAAATATTTTACCTAATTAGGGTCCTTCTATGGATTTAGATGCATACGATGTGATGTAATGCAAATGCATGAATGCAAAAAGACATCAATTTCGATTCAATTTAATTTAGAAAACTTTATTAGAAAACAAAATCCTTTACATAAAACGAGCTACAAATATGCTTTCGCCCTAATGCCCAAAGTCTTAACTTTACTAAGCAACAAGGCTAACTCTTGACCACGATCGGATTGTAGCTCATACTTCGTGCTCAATGTATCGACCTGTACCGCTAGGGTCTGTAGATGATCAGCTACCTCTCGAATCTGAGCTATGGCTTCACCCATGAGGTAATCCCTATTTCTGACTTGATCCTGAAAATGATGAAGCTCTTCCTTCCAATGCCCTTCTCTTGCTTCTAGAAGCTCGACGCTGAGTTCACAATTTTGCAAAACCGACTCTAACCCTTCAATCTTACCCTTCATTTCCTCGATCTTATTCAGACTTGTCTTCAACTTAATCGTAGAGTTACGACTTCGATGATGATGAAGAAACCGTCCAAGTTCAGCTACCTTAGTCCTTAATCTAGCCTTTTCCTTTTAGCTTTCTACCAAACTCCTTTCTAGTGCCTCGTTTCATGCCTGAATTTCTTGGAACTTTCTCTCCCATCGATCAGCTTTAGCTCTTTCCTCTCAAATCTCTTGTTGCCACTATTTCGAAGTCTTCCCCAATCTAGCTCTTTTTATCGACAGCTGAATCTTCTTATATTTTGTCTTCAAATCATCGCGATCTTCCTCAATCCTGCTCTTCTCTTTTCTTATTTTTTCGGCCTCCCATTTCTGAACATCCTCATCTAATCTCAAGTGCATTTTTTCTTCTTCCAACTTTTCTATCCATTTTTCGAACTCCAAACTCTTTTTTTTCGAAATCTTGCTTTATATTTTTTAACTCTAATGGGACCACTCGTAAGTACTCCTCGATCGGTCGAGCGCCTTTTAAACTTGGCACAAGGATATTATCATTAACTCTTCTACTCCATCATTCCGTGTATTCTAGAGTCGTCACTAAGCATACATCCACTACCTTCATAAGGTAAGTCTGATTCCAAGCACTGGAAATTTCCTTAACCAGTTTCTTATAACGATCTCCCTTGTATGAAAACTCACATTTAGCCAACCCATGTGTTACCGGTATGAATTGCCTTGACCTATACTGTCTCAGCACGAGCAAATGTGCATATCCAATAGCTCCCTAAATTCCAAGTAGTGGGACCCAATCAAAACTCCCATATCGGTACAAAACTTCATTGGGAACCAACCAAGGAGCTCGCCACTCAACATCGTCTTCCTGAAGATTTCGGAGAAGCGCTGTCCAATTTTCTTCTGAGATGTCATCTCTCCGTGGTACTGCTACAATCTTTTAAAGGAGAGTAATTCTTGAGAAAAACCTGATAGGAGACTCTGTCCACCTTTCGAAAATGACTGTGGAACCAAACCAACAGCAACTGTGCACATCCTATGAACCTGCCCTCTCCAGCTCTCCTACATACATTTAATGATCGAAACGTCTCAGACAAGATTGCAGGAACAGGTGTGACCTGCTTGTCAAGTTGATTGAAAAGATCTGAAATGGCTTTATCCACATATCCCTAGGAAAAATTGCCAATCCATATATACTTAAGGCAAGAACATCAACTTTTTTTTTTCATTAGGATGGGTTAGAATCAAATCTTTCAGAACCTTCCATGGGATGCACTTACACTCACCTTTTTGCTTGATTTAGCTGTGACCCACTGCTCGCTCATCCCCGTGATATTCATCAATTTCCTCACAAAAGTTGGAATACAATTAGCCCTTGAGTAAACTTTATCCACTTAAATCCTGGGACAACGTAACAAAGCTGAATATTCTTCCACCGTGGGTACCAAATTAACCTTTCCAAAAGTAAAGTAACTATACGCAAGGTTCCAATATTGAGTGATGGCCTGAAACAAATGTTCATCTACCTTCATATCCAGCAAGTACGGCAAATCCCCAAAGTTGTACTAGAACAACTGCTTGGTCTCGTTACTCTATTGATCCCATATTTCCCTTATCTCCTGGAGATTATTCTGCATCACACTAATGCGAGTGTAGTCCCATAATTCTGATGTGTATCCTTCAGCTAGGCTATCTCCTTTTGCTAATTGTGTTTCCTTTGACCATTTATGGACAGCCACATTGTTTCTCACTTTATCAAGAAATTCGTTCTCCATAACCAGCTTTCTACTTTAGTAACTGACTGTGAATCGATACCTTTTAGAATATGAGATGACATGCACCAAAATAAAGTACAACAAGTTAGTATCACAAAATAGAACATAAAGCAAATAGAATAAGCAAACACCTATCAGGGTGATTACTAAGGTTTGGTATAGTTCTACTTAGGGTGAGCCCCTACGTTTTCTATATGTGGTTTAGCTCTAAAGTAGAGGTACCTAAACCAGTAGATTCCTCAATCCTCGCCCATTATAGGCTCCTACGGACTGAGTTCAGTTCAGGGGAATACATTTCCCTATGTCTGCACGGAGATGAAAATCTCACGAAGACATAGGTACGGATGTATCCCGGAAGCGATCCACTATCCTACACGGAGGTGAAAACCTCGCGAAGGCGTAGTTTTTCACTCCCACTTAAGGGTGTGACCACAACGGTCATGCAAATGCAATGTGTTACGAGAAAATAACACACATATGCAACAATGCAAACACATGTAAAAGGATTTGTAATTTTTCCAATCAAATTTCCAAACTTCGACAAAAGGACAGAATATAATCAATTTTACGGCTTGACTCTCTTATTAGTCCCTATTGGAGTCGCCAAGCTGTCGAAACCATTTTTAATTTTGAAAAACGGGGTCGAATTTAAAATGAAAACAGAAATGGAGTCGCCACCAATCCTTTTTGTTCAGGTGCGATTGGATCACCTTATGAAACATTTTGGTATTTTTTAAAAAAGATTCTGGTCTATAAAAATTCAAGAAATCGGGTTCGGGAGTCGATTACGTACGAGGAAGGGTTAGCACCCTTGTAACGCCCAAAAATTAGTACCTAATTGATTATTAAATATCCTAGTGTCGAAGATTTGAAAAGGTTTTAAAGTATGATCCTTTTGATTTTTTTTTTTTTAAAACTTATAACTTTTTTAAAAGACATTCAATTATTTGGATAAAAGAAAATGATCGAATCTCAGTAAGTTACAGCATGACCTTTCAAATTTCCCAAACGTCAAATATCTTTCGTTTTTAGAAATCCCTATCTCAAAATATCAAAATATCACATCCAGTAAGTTAGGACGCAACATCTTAAATTCTCAAAGATAGTTTTTATTTGAAAATCACAGGTTTTAACTTGAAAAGGGTATTTAATCATTTAGACTTAATGAGAAAAATCGAAGCCCAGTAAGTTAGGGCACAACTCTTTTAAAATTCCCAAATGTCAAATATTGCCTTAATTTAAAAAACAAATTTTAGATAAAAAGCGGCAATTAAATGGGATATATTTTAAAACAATGATTTGAATAAAATGTTGCGCTAATGCATAATAAAAACATAAACATATTTTTTTTTAAAAATATTGCATAACAGATTAATATTTAACGCTAATATATACAATTAAAAAGAAAGAATCAAAGTAAAATAGCAAATAACATGAATAAAGACAATGATAATGCTAAAAAAATATTAAGAATGACCATAATAATAATGGAATCTAAATTTTAAAACAATGAACAAATAAATAAAAAAGGCATAATAGAGAGAGGCATTTAAAAAGATCAAATATGAAATAAAAAAATACAAGATAAATAATATATGAAAAATTTTGAATAAAATAATAAAACAATTTTAATAAAACGAGCAACATGGCAAAGTTTGATATTAAATATAAAATGGATTAAAGTAATAATATATATAATAAATGAGGTAATATATGATGATCTATAATAAAACAATTTATTGTAAATAATAATGAATAAAATAAATAAATAAAGTATTTTTTTGAAAAGAATATGCATATATAAATATCAAAATAAATAAATATCTAACAAATTTTAAAAAATAGAAAAACAATAGAATAGGGATTAATAAAAAAAAAGTTTAAAAAAAACGTTTAAGTCAATCTAACTCTCACAATATGAGGATTCAATGAAATTCCTCCACCAAAATCCAACCCGAACGAAAGCAACTAAAAAGAACGAAGATGAATGAAGAATAAAATAAGATCAAACCACAGAAAATAAGAACGCAAGAGGGAGAGAAATTTGAGTGAATGATCTCAAGAATTCTTATTGCTTCCCCAAAACTCCAGTCATTTATAATGAAGGGAGAGGCCTCTATTTATACTTGAGCCTCCCAAAATCCAACGGTACAGATCAATTACATCAACGGTTAAGATTAAAGGGTATCTACAAATTAAATCTCTAAGAATACAAAATCGTATCTTCTAAGATTGCATATCATATCTAAGATTGCATATCATATCTAAGTTTGTATCATATCTAAGATTGCATATCATATTTAAGATTGCATATCCTTGAAGATTATATTTCCAAATGAGTCAAGCTTATAGATGGACCTTAAATCTTTTCAAGTAATGGGCCATTCCGATCGGGCCAAATTATATATTTGTAATTTTGGACTGGACTTGGAATTTGTTTTATTTTTTTGGGGTTTATCATTTTTTTTGTGGGCCCAGGCTAAATTGGCCTATTACAATAAGTAACTATGCAAGCTAACTATTATCATTCATTATTATACAGATATCAGGGCACACTTACTTGACATTCCTATTTCATTAAGTTGAACAACTGAGAATGAGAATTGCTATGTAATGCTAAACTTGGTTTTACGCAAACTACATTCTTATTACTATTTATTCCCTCTTGAAAGTTAGAAGTTGGGTTCGTAGCAATACTATTCCAATTATTTGCATTAGTGCATTAGATTATACTTTGCCTATTATCATTGATGATATTAGTAGAATGATCTACTTCACTTAATTTAAGTTCACTACTTCATTAAAAATCAGGGTAAAAATACTCTTACAACCCTTAAAACGAATTTACGTGACCTTAAAAATGGTCTAAAAACAAAAAGAGGTTAAATTGAAATAATTCAGAAAGTTTAGGGAAATTTTCAAAAAAAAACTTAGAAATAGGGTCACACAGCCGTGTGACATGCCCAGGCTGTGTGGCATTCGAAGTTGGGACACACTGTAGTGTCCTAGCCCGTGTCTCTACCCATGTAACTCACTGACTAGGGTTACATGGCCGTGTCACAACATGTGTGCCAGACCGTGTGAAACTGTACCCAAATTAACAAGACATAGGGCCGTGTGACAGACCGCGTGTACCTCTATGTACCTTCAAATGCAAGTTTACCAAATCGTGTTTACTTGGACATTAAGCAACCCATTTACCAGCCATTTAACCTATTCAAATCATTGTTAAATACGCTCAAAACATCCATTTTAAGTGCTTAACTAATGTACTCTCATTGGTACCACATTTTATATTTTCAAACACATTAAAATAAGATATTGACCATTCAAACACTCATTCATACCAACTTATCATAATTGAGCTAACATTCTAGCTAATTAGGCAACCAAGTTTTAAAGCTAAACATATGCAAAACATCAAGTTTGACTAACATACCAAGACATAGCTTCAACCTCAACCATATGAACATATAAATACCATTACACTAGGGACTCAAATTATCATCACATTAACAAAATAACCATCAACCAAAATACCATCTAGGTACATGCCACTACAAAAAAGAACATCACCACAACTTGAGGACGGGACCATTGTTGGATGTTGATTAGACGATCTATTAAAATGTAACTAACCTGCGTACGGAAAATAAAATTATACGCTGAGTATAACTCAGTGGTATTCTATAATCCAAATGATTAAAACCTAATATAAATAATTAAGATGTAAAAATGCAAATGAGTAATGTTATATAATATATCATGTCAATAATACTAATTTACTTATTCTTTGTTCACATCCAACAAATCTTGCAAGTTCTAATGCATGACAATAGTATTTCATAAGGCATTTGATAAATCAATTCATACAATGGCATAATTCATCTCCATTTCCAATTCAAGAATTCATTGCTCATAATTCATTAATAATCACAACAAAATCTACCATTTCATATTTCATTTCACATCTCATTTCCATTTCTCATCCCTGAAATTTACTTGAAAAGAGATGGGGATATTGGGATCTCATTGTCTATTCTGGCTCCCAAGTCACTTCCTCAACACAATGACTATGGCACAAAACTTTCACTAACGGAACACGCTTATTAAGCAATTCTTTCACCTCGCGAGCTAAAATTTCAACCGACTCCTTTTCATAGGATAAATAGGTTGAATTACTATATCTTCCACCAAAATAATGTGAGACGGATCCGATTGATACCTCCTAAGCATTGACACATAAAAGACATCGTGCATTTTCTATAATTCTACAGGTAACGCTAGCCGATACGCCACTGGTCCATTTCTTTCTTTGATTCCATATGACCCAATAAAATGAAGACTTAGTTTTCCTTTTTGACTTAACCTCAAGACTTTTTTCAATGGCGAAACCTTCAGAAATACCTTATCCCCAATAGAAACCCTAATATCTCAATGTTTCAAGTCTATATACAATTTCATAGGTGTTCGACACCTACGCCCGTACAAAGCTTTGTACGGGGCCATTCGAGTGCTCGATTGGAAACTATTATTGTATACAAATTTAGCCAAAGGTAAATAAGGTTTCAAACCTGATTCAAAATAGATTACACATGCTTGAAGCATATCTTCCAAAATTTGAATAACACACTCAGATTGTCCGACCGTCTATGGGTGAAAAGTTGTGCTGAAATTGAGCCTCGTACCAAGAGATTCATGTAACTGTTTCTAAAATCTTGAAGTAAATGGTGGATCTCGATTAGAGATAATCGACATAGGGATATTGTGCAACCTAACAATTTTCTGAATATACACCTCATCTAATTTTGGAAGTGACCAATTAGTTCTGACTACAATAAAATTGGGCAATTTTGTAAACTGACTAACTATCACCCAAACAAAAATTTTCTTTCTTAGGGATAACGGTAACCCCGTTACAAAATCCATCGTTATGCACTCCCATTTCCCCCCAAGAATAGAAATTGGCTGAAGTAATCCTGTGGGAACATGATGTTCTACCTTAACTTGCTAACAAGTTAGGCATTTAGCTACGAACTCAACTATTTATCTTTTCATTTTGCACCACCAATACAATTCTCGCAGATTGCGATACATTTTTATTTCTTCAGGAAGTAAGGCAAAAAGGTTATCGTAAGCTTTGCGAAGTATCAACTCTTTTAATTCTACAACATCTAGAACACAGATTCGATTACGAAAGATCAAACAATCGCAATCATCAATGCTGAAAATTTTTATTAAGTCCTTTAAAATCATTTCTCTTTTCTTTACTAATTTGGCATTATCTAATTATGCTACTTTGATTTGATCAAACAAAACCAGTTTGATTTTCAACTCAGCCAACAAGCTTCCATCATTATTGATACAAAGCTGAGCAAACATTGCTCGCAATTCAACTGTTGCCTTCCTGCTCAACACGTCAGCTACAACATTAGCTTTACCAGGATGGTAATCAATAACAAAATCATAATATTTTAGAAGCTCAACCCAATGACACTGTCTCAAATTCAAATCCTTTTTATTTAAGAGGTATTTAATACTCTTGTGATCGGTATAAATATGATATTTTTCATCGTACAGATAGTGCCTCTAAATCTTTAAACCAAAAGCCATAGCATCTAGCTCTAAATCATGAGTTGGAAAAAAGACCAAATTGTAAATATTTCAAAACTTTGAACTAAGTATCGATACCAAAGAAACAATTATTGATATTTTTGTGGTAGGTATCGATACCAAAATCAATATCGATACCATTTTAGAATTCTGGAATTTGAAAACACTATTCATTTGGTCAAGTATCGATACCTTGGTCCCTGGTATCGATACTTTTATCTAGATGGTCAAAAATTACAAGTTTGAAAATTCATTTCATGCCTAGACCTATATATTAATTCATAGATACAATTAGGTGCACATATAACCTGTAGAAAACTCATTCAATCCATTACAAACATGTCATGATTCAACCATGATCTATTAACCATCTTATCTATTATAAATAGTAACTAAGTAAGCAATTAGGTACCATTATCCTAATACTAACCAAATGTTTATCTATTATAAATAGTAACTAAGTATGCAATTAGGTACCATTATTCTAATACTAACCAACATGCCATTTGGCACCATCACAAACAAATTCAAACATAAACTCAATTGTACACACAAACAATTTAACTAAAATGCAAACATCATATGAAACTTATTTCATCATCAATAAGGTTCCAAATACTAATTACCAAAATCACTTATTCATGCTACATAACAAAGCCAAATATACTCACTTCTAGAACCACTAGTTACCAATACTAAATGATAATTTCTATATCAATTCACAAGATATCAAAACCAAAACATGTTTACCATTCAAATCACACAAAACACATTCAACCCAAATAAGATCAACATGATAATTCTACTATTTACTCCACATTCAACACAAGATCAACATGAAATTCAAGCTTACATTATATACCAACATTCACTTATTTTACATATTTAAGTAAAACTTTAAATTTGACAACTTCAAAACCCTATATACATGCCACAAACTGAAATAACCAAGTCAAAGATACCAAAATAGAAGCGTGATAGTGTGAGCCTTGAAGTTGATCCGTTCAACCAGTTCCGCAAAACGAAAACTAAAGAAAACAATAATTACACCAAAGTATGCTTATATAGTTTAGTAAGTTCATAATTACTTAAACAAAATTCTTACATCAGTTTACAATTAAGAAAACAAATATAAGTAATTTGATACATACTTCTTGTCAAGACATTTACTCAATAAGGTGAGTTTTCACAAATCATTTGCATAATCTCTCAATCATTCAATTTGGAAAGATTCAACATATAAATCATATTAACCAATTGCTCATGCGAATTCATATTCCATTTTTTTTATACACACAACTTTGTCACCAATTGCATTTATTAGGTAAATGTTTCATACATATAACTATAAACTTTCGAGTCATTTTAATATCATTTCGAACAACTCTTAAACACATAATTATTAATTATTCAATTTCATCAATTAACATTTCAATATTCATATAAACATATCATCTCCAAATAAATCATGAATTCAATGTATACATATATTCATAATATCACTCGATGAACTATAATAAATAGATATAGATGCATGAGTAACTACACCACACCAGAATGCTCGTAAGAGCTCAAACTACAACACACCAGAGCACCGTAATGCAAAGCCTGTAGGCATCGTATAATCAGTATCAATACATCCCTCTACCACACTAGTATAACTCAGTAATCTACAACAAATGTTGGGTTTTGGTATAATCAATAATATCCCCATACCATCACATATGCCTTGTACAGCGCGTAAATAACCCTATTGGCATGTCAGTCGTATCCTAATTATTTACTATGTTCAAGTGGGCACTTTAACTAAATTCATCAAATTAACTAATCAAAGGCACTTCCATAACATTTGTACACATACTGTAATTCCATTACATCCATTTCAAGATCATATAATTCATATTTCACTATCATTCACCAATTTCCAATTAAATACTCTTTCACCTTATACTTAATTGTAAACAATTTATCATTACGATCTGATATTAAATATTGAACCATATCAATTTTATCTAATTCAAAATACCATGAATTATAAATATTTACATATACATTCATCACATTTCAACTAAATCTTTCTCACCTTACATTCAGCCTTAAATAGTTAATACTTTCAATTCCATATTAATAATTCAATCACAAATTAATTAATCAATTCATACAACATATAACATGAACATATAAAAAAAAATCTAATCTATGAACTTACCTAGTATTTGCTAACGGTTGACTCATAGGTACTAATCCGTAATTTTTCCTTTTCCTCAATTATCCACCGCTCGAGTCAAATTTTGATCTATATTGATTAAATTTAATTTATCAAATTCAAATACATATTCCAACTTATTTATACATGTGACCCTCAATAACTTTTAACACTTACTCGATTTAGCCATTGTACCTTAATAACTCCTAATTCATGAAAATTACTTATCCAAAATTTAATTCGCCTCTAATATAGCTCTGTAATGAAAATGTAGTCCTAAAACTACACTTTTTGTCACCCCTAACTTTTAGGCTGTTACACAGATTCACAATTAGTAGCCAAGCAGATGAGGGGCGAGTATGAAGTGAAGGAAACAATTTTGAAGAAATATCTTACCATTGCAGCTCAGCTACTAACAGAGTTCTACAAAGTACAAATAAAACAACTTTCAATGAAAGATAACACGCGGGCAGATGTTTTGTCCAAGTTAGCATCACCTGTGGTTATTGAACAAAAAGGAAAATTCTTGCTGGAATATAGAGATTCCCTAAGCTATGAGGCCCCACAAATTTTTAGCTTGGATCAAGGGGAAATATGGATGGGCCCTATAATCCGAACATCGCAAGGAGAAGAAAGTCATGCTAACAAGCAAGAGATAGCAAAATTATAATGCAAAGTCCTGATGTACAACATTATTATGCATATTTGAAGTAACTATATCTTGGTGAATTATCCTAATATTGCTTAATTAAGCCCAGTTAGTTCGTGAGCCATTCTAGTTTTAGTTAATTAAAATAATTTGTTTTATTGTAAAATTGTTAGGTATACCCTTTTAGAAGGTGTACTTTATAGAAAGGCATATTCCCAACCATTTATGGAATGCTTGGCACCTCGAAAGTAGATTACATAATGAGGGAGATTCATGAAGGAATTTGTGGTGACCATTTGGGTGGTAGACTGCTCGCGCAAAAATTTTTTAGACAAGGGTATTATTGGCCAACGGTGTAGAAGGACGCATATCACATGGTTCACATTTATGTTTCTTGTTAGAGATATGCTCAAGTGCAGCGCTTGCCAATAGAGCCTTTGCAAATCATGTCAGGCCTTTGGCCATTTGCAACTTGGAAAATTGATATTTTCGGCCCATTTTCAATAGCTACAACTCGAAAGAAATTCATGGTGGTGGCTGTAGATTATTTTACTAAATAGATAGAAACTAAAGCTTTAGCAACAATTATAGAAAAGCATATGGAATCATTTCTTAGGAAATCTATTGTGTGCAGATTTGCCATCCTTCTCCTAGAAATAATGGATAATGGGACGCAATTTCAAGGGAAATTTAAGAATTTTTGTAAAGATTTACAAATTGCTCTAGCTCAAAGCTCTATCAAGACCCCTCAAACAAATGGTCAGGTAGAAGCCATGAATAAGAAAATTCTAATAGCTCTGAAAAAGAAAATTGATGATGTTAAGGGTGCTTGGCTAAAGGAACTCCTAGGAATTGTTTAGGCCTTGCAAACCTCCCCTTACACAGTAACTGGAGAGATTGCATTCTCACTCGTCTTTGGAGCAGAGGCAGTAATTCCCGCTGAAATAGGTATGCGCTCACATAGAACATTACATTTTAATAAAGTTGTTAATCAAGAGGCCATGAGACTCAGTCTTAATCTCCTTTATGAAGTTAGAGAAATAAAAAAGTTAGAGCTATTGCGCGAGCCCAACAGGTGGCCCATTACTACAATTCTAAAGTTAGGAATAAGCAGTTTCAAATGGGTGATCTTATCCTTAGAAATATTGAAGCGAGTCTTCCAGCAATACAACAGGGAAAGATGACTCCCAAGTTAGGAAAGGCCTTACAAAGTGGTAGAGAAAATAGGTTATGAAGCCAATAAGTTATCCAAAATGGAGGGTCCTATCCTATCGCAAACATGGAATGCTCACCACCTCAAGAATTACTATGTTTGAACAAATTCTTTTCTACAATAAAGATATATTATTTACAAATTTTGATATCATAAAGGTTAGCTAATTTAAGATCTCAATCTATTCATCATTGAGTTAGGTGATTTAATATCACAACTCCTAAACAGCTCGTTGACCTACGTCGACAACTAATTTTATAAACGTTAGCTGATTTAAGATCGCAACCTATTCATCTTTGAGTTAGTTGATTTAAGAGCGCAACTCCTAAATAGATCACTGACCTACATTCATAGCTAATTTTATAAATGTTAGCTGATTTAATATCACAACCTATTTATGTTAGCTGATTTAATATCGCAACTCATAAGCTCGCTAACCTACATTCATAGTTGATTTTATAAAGGTTAGTAGATTTAAGATTGTAAGCTATTCATCTTTGAGTTAGTTGATTTAAGATTGCAAACAATTCGCTAAGGTTAGCTGATTCAAGATCGCAACCTATCTATCGTTGGATTAACTGATGTAAGATTATAATTCTTGAGCAGCTCATCAACATACACTTAATGTGTGACAAGTTCAAAATTATGGATGGTTTTCTTAAGGAATAATCATCTTAATAGTTTCCATAATTGCACGACAGATTAAAACAAGTTCACAATCAAGCATGCTATCATCTCAGCAAAAATCAAATTAAAGTTTTTCATTTTAAATTTGAAAGACAATAAGGAAAATACAAAAAAAAATCTAAATTATAAATTGCTAGCTGCGTTTAAAGGATCAGCTAGCACGTCATCTTCTTCTTAATCATGCCCTTAGTGCTCAAAGACTTGATCACCATTCCCACAAGTGGAGCTGGTACCCAAGGCATCTTTTGGAGTAGAGCTTGCCTCACCAATATCACCAACTAAGTATGTAACACCCCAAAATTTCCTTAATCTTGGCTTTTGGTGAATTTGATGTATGGAATTTTCTAAATGTGTTTTGCTATTATTTGACACAAGTAATTGTTTGTTTAAGTGGTTATGTGCTCTAGGGTGTGTTGGGGAGGTCCTAGGTTCAAGCCCTAAGTTGGGTTAAATTTTGATTTTTATTTGAATAAAGCTTAACCTTTGGACAAAGGGCTAAAAAGAATTTATTGGTAAAAGCATAACAGAATGGACCTGCTAGTCTGGTGGGTAAGAGGAGTGGTAAATTGCTCGAGGTCCAGTGTTCTTATCATTACTAGGACTTTATTTTTGCTGGTTTTAGCATGTAAGAGTTTGATTTTTAATATGATTCCAAGTGGTGGAGTAGTGGAGAGAATCAAGGGATTACCTGGTTAGTTGTTCAGTTTTCCTAAAATCCCACTTTTCCTCATCCCTGAAAGCTTTACCGTTTTTCCTTCCTTTTTGCTCTTTATGCTGCTGAATTTTGTTGTTTTTCTCAACTCTATTACCGAAAATTTCCACTTTTTCCTTTTCAATCGTGATAGTGTTCTTCGTCGAGTCACTCTACCGATAAGTGATTCTTTTCCTCTTTTGTTATTATCCTGGTGGAATGGGTTGTTAAATGGAAGTTTGTTTTCTGGTTAGGAGTCAATCATGAGACTAAAATCGACACTTCGTTGAGTTGATACGAAGGGGGAAACATTCTTGTAGTGGTAAGTTAACTCTCTTGTTTTGGGATTAAATTCTCAGGCTCATTTTTAGGCTTCTAAAAGATTGGATATTCTGACTTTAGGTTCTGGTGGTCTCGGGTTGCGTAATCGTCAAAAACGAACCAGGTGTGTACTCCGAATGCTTTGAAATCACATTTCGATGAAAGCCAAAAATGAAGTTGTCGATGCCACACGAGCGTGCAAACTGCCCGTATGGAGGCCGTATGACGATACACAGCCGTGTGGTCGACGAGTGAGGCCATGCTCGTGCCACACGGGTGCGACAGTCACGGGCGAGTAATGCTGGCTAGGTCGTGTACGAGGCACAGGCTAGGCCAATTGGGCCGTGTGGGCCACACGGGCGTATGGCCTATACGGGTGAAGCCACACGGGCGTGTGGTATTTGGGCCAGGCCATGTGATCCACACAGGCAACTTGCCCACACGGGCAGGCCACATGGGCATGTGAGCCCGTTAATCTGAATTGTTCTGAAAGGTTGTACGGGTTGCGCTAGTCGACTGTCCAGTTAAAGGGGTCAGTAAGCGTTACTTAGACCCTATTCTGTGATCTGAGATGTATGCTAGCATGTATATTAATACTATTCTGTTTTGATCTGAATATGATATGTATGGTCTGATTACTGTATGAATGCATTCCATGACATGATATTATAACTGTATTGCATTGGGTGGGGTTGATTGTTGGAGAGAAGGAAGACGGTAAGCCTTCTAGCCGTCAGACTGGCAGTGGTACTGCCTCCATTTATTATGTACCACTCTTCAGTACGATTTGGTGTGTAAGGTTGGATAGGTTAATTTTATCCTCATACTTGGTGTGTAGGGCTGGATGGGTCAATTTTATCTCCACATGGTGTGTAGGGTGGTCGGAGAAGGTGTGCAAGGTTGGTGGGCATGTACTGTACTGTTTGATATGCATGTGTATCTGTATGGGCTAAAGCCCGAATGTTTCTAATACTGCTCTGAGTGGGCTAAGGCCTACACCGTTCTGTTAAGGGCTCAAGTTCAATTTATGACTGATTGACTGATATTTGTTATATACATGCTTTACTGTGGGGATGTACACACTGAGTTTGTGAAAACTCACCCCTTTATTTTATTTGTCAGTCAAGTAATCCCCAACAGTAGATGGATTGGTACTACGGAAGGCTAGAGGGTGACCATTGATGGACACTTTATCGGACTTCATATTTTTATTACTGGTTATTTAATATTTCATTATTTTATTATTTCGAGAGTTTCATGTATTGTGGACCTTTGGATTGTTTTGTTTTATACTTTGGGTTTTCAATTTGTTATTTTCATTGATTTATAAACTGCGACATCACAAACGTATTTTAAAACTAAATTTTAGATTTTTGTATAATGAACGGTTTCAAAGCTTCCACGATAAAGAAAAGATAATAATTTGAACAAGTTTTGATATTCGAAACGGTTTCCAAAAACACTCTCATGTGACGCCACCAAATTTGGCCATAACGTCTAGGCTAGGTTTGGGGTGTTACAAAGTAAAACTTACTTAAATTTTTCTATTTTGACACAAAGTTCTCCTAAGCTACTCCAAAAAGAAAATGAACATCGAAGTCTAGCTGAGCACTGGTGAACTCGCTAAAAGCGTCGAAATTGACTCTTCGTGTATCGAAGGGACCAGTGGCTACTTGAACATGTAGTAAAAAAAATTGTCTTTAAGTTAGGCAAATACTCATTTAAACTCTACATAGTTTCCTCTTTATACTTCTCCCTAGCTTACTCAATAGTTTCCTCTTTATACTTCTCCCTAGCTTACTCATGACTCTTTGCCAAGTTTGCCACCACAGTCTTGTGTTCTTCATCTTTCTTCCTTAAACTGTCTTCCAACACTAATTTGTTAGCTCGGTCACTAGCGATCTCCCCCATTTAATTTTTTAACCTTTTGCTTGAAAATAGCGATACATTCTTATAGCCTCTCATTTTGTTCCCAAAAACTCTTATTTTCCTCATCCATTTTAGCATAAAATTCGCATACTTGCATTAGTGCTTCTGTAGCAGACTGGTAGGTATGTTCACTTTCTATCCTACCCGTTTCTACCTTATCTACACCTTCCACAAGTCATGTACTTGCCATGAAAGCTTCAATTAGCAACACTTGCAAGGAGACTGTTATTTCTCATAGATGCCTAGAACCACTAAATGACACATTTGAGCAGAAAAGATTTCTAGTCTCTTCAAGCACGAGATTAACCCCTTGCTTCTTCACTTCAATAGGGTTGAAAGGAAACTTGTTTGCACTAAGGTGCTTGTGTCATGGAAATAAAACCCTTGTTTTACCACTAGGGGTTCTAAACTTCAGTGAACCTCTAGAAGGACCGTGATTGAAAGTAACCCCTAAGGTATCATTATTTCTCGGCCTTAGGGGTGGTGAAGAAATAACAAGATAGGTTGTTAGTGATAAGCTTACAGTGGGAGCAATGGTAGTAGGAACAGCACTGTTGGATGCTTCACCACGATCTTTTTTCCCCTTTCGATGAAGTTCTCCCATAGGACTGCCTTCCTCCTCATTGCTTAAAGTAATGTTCGCAATGCCCGCATTTGTTTTCTGTGTCTTTCTACTACCTTAGCCAATATTTGTGCCAAGAAGACCCCCCGCATACTTTGTATATAAGCACGCACATCTATGTACTTGTCATATTTCCCTGAACAGGCTAGTAGATTCTTCAGAACTATCTTCGGTACCTTGCATTGTGCCTACACCTCCAACAATTTGTATGTCAACACCAATAGTTAACATAAGGGGGTTCGCATCACATTTGATAATCGGTAGAGGCTGCAAAAACCACGAACAAGGATTTAGTTTACAAAAAGTACATAAAAAATTTCTAGGCTCATATTTTTTCCCCTGAGTATGAAAGCCAAATCATCTGTTGCTTCATTCGGCCAAGCGAACTATGCAGGAATAAGGCTAATGGTATCTACCTCAGAATCTACTGTTGGGAAATGTGCCCATATTATAGTAAACATGTAACTATTTTCTGTTTATTTGAATGACGAATAAATAAATCAAGTTAATTTCACATTTCATTATTATATCTTTTGTATTACTGTATTTTATATTTTACATGCATGGCGAAATTGTGACAAGAAAACATTAGATCATTGATTGTCTAAGTTCAAACTGAATGTAAGTGGCATTGTAAGAACATTTACATTACGAGAAAGGCAACTTACTTCAGTAGGTAATATAAATAAGTAATCTCGTAAAAAAATTGAAGTGAACATTTGATTCAAATATTGACAAGGATTATTATATGTATTCATTAGTAGAATGATACATTGGAATAGACCCAAGATCAATTAATTCTGAATCCGTTTGTGAATTAATTCACCTGTGATGTTCATGGTGTGATTTACCAAAATCCTGAGTTATTCACCATGCGTATGCAACTCATGTGCTTTGATATAAGTGGACGCTTATGATCTAAAGATGATCAAGCCCATATCTGGTATATTG
Organism: Gossypium stocksii; assembly: GCA_020496765.1. Lineage (NCBI taxonomy): Eukaryota > Viridiplantae > Streptophyta > Magnoliopsida > Malvales > Malvaceae > Gossypium > Gossypium stocksii. Next base: position 25,348,415 of record CM035623.1, read on the forward strand.
GTTACATGACTTGTGTATGGCATGGCTTTACTAGCAACAGTGGAATTCATAGCTCAATTAAAGAAATAATAATATCATCTCATTGGCATTATGTGGATTGATAAATATGGAATGTAGCCACGGGTTGCTTGTTCTCGAACAAGCAATTTATCACAGTCATTTGTTGAAAGTAGTCATATTAATCATTAAGAAGACACCATAGCGGAGTGAATGGATTTAACTCAAAGAAATCAAGGATATCATATGAGGGTAACACACACATAATGATGTCATTGGACAAAGCAATTGGATAAATTGTTTTCGTAAAGAGTACACAATAAAGAGTTTTCAATCATGGTACTTCTTGTGGACCGACTCCATGATTAAGTAATTGCAAATTCTTGGAACGATGCTTCTAGACATAATTACAATTACTAGAGCCTAATTGTATATGTTCGATTGGTCCCTCCGCTAGCTCAACAAAAACTCGATTAGACTGTAACGCCCTGATTTTCGGGATTTTTCGGGTTTTGTGAATTTTAGTGAAATTTTTAAAATTTTGGTGTTCTAAAGGTTGATAATGTATGTACATGTGTTAGTGGGCCTATAGAAGGCCCAAGTTTAAGTTAAAACCCGGTAAAATATTAAGTTGGATTTTCAAGTGAAAGGGGACTTGGTTAAGTGGGCTTTTAAGAAAAACCGTATAAAATATGTCACAAGTGAGCTCTTGGTAAAGTGGCAAGGTGGAGCCACTAAGCTCCTAGAAAAGTGGCGCCTAAGTGGATATTCAAGGACAAGGGTTCGAGTTACAAGGTAAGCGTAGAGTTCTTTTTAATTTTTAAGCATGTGCCGGGCATGTGCCTAACTTAAGTGAATTTCGGCAAGGGGGCTTTAGGGACTTGGGCTGATTGCTTTAGAGGGACTACTAGGGTTATATCATTTTCTTTTTTCTGTCATGACAATTAGGGTTAGCCACCTTAGGAATTTTTCTCTGTTCTACTGTCAGAAAAGCCAAAAGTTGCCTCCATGGAAAGCTCATAGCCGAATTCTTCCTCTCCACCTCTACCATTGTTTTTTTCATTTTTCTTCTTCCCCTTTGATCTCTTCCCTAGCCAAATACCCACCTTGCACAGATCCACTCTTTCTTTTGCTTTCATTCCTCTTAAAATCAACCATAACCGATTGCTCAAAGTGCCAGAAATCCCGAAAACTGCTTCCTTTCTTGCCGATTTCTTGTAAGCCGAATCACCCCTATTCCTTTCACCTGTTGTGGCCAATTACTACACTCCCTTGAATCACACCATTGTCGACACCATCACCCAAAATCTACACCCAAAACGCCATCCTCTTCTCTTGTTGAAAAGTCGAAATCACCATAGTTGTAGGGAGATAGCCGAAATTGCAAATCTCAGAGATAAGGTTTCTACTGACGTTTAAGGGTCTGCATAGGAACTGAAGGGAAATCGTTGGTAAGTGTTTAATACTTCAGATCTGTTCAATATTTCATATTTGGAAAAGCCGAAAGTCCCTAAAGTTAAGGATTTTGTCGTTTTGGACTTTTGGTAAATCAAGTGGTGTTTTCTTTGTTCTTTTTATGTGTTAGTTAGAGAAGAAGGTGATCAAACAAGGAGTTGAAGACATTGGAACATCAGATCTAGATCTAAAGGGATCTAAATCGGCAAGGTAAGAACATTAAGGCCATTGGAGGTGTTGGCCGAATGTGTAAGTAAGGCTTTGGGTAAGTTTTCAATTCAGATTAAGTGTTAATATGGTCTAATCAATTAAGTATTGGATTGTAGGGATTAACGCATAGGAGATCTCGTAGGAGAAACTGCAAAACAGGTGTGTGTTTCGAACGCCCTTCAATGCGCAAATCGGCAAAAGCCGAAAAGCCGAAATGTCGAAGTTTCGGTATTTCGAGAGCTTGTGAGCGTGCGAATGTTCTCAAGTTAGTAGGAGAAGGTTAGTTTTGGAATCGGCACTGTTAGGCGTGTTGACCGCTAAATTTTGGACATTATGGTAAGTTGGGCCTCGGTGGGCCAAATATGGGCCCAATGGGCGATTTGGGTCCATGTGAGTAAAAATGGGTTTAAAGGTAATATTATGAACTGTAGGCGTGAAAACAGTTAAAACAAGATAACTGATTATGAAATTGGGACTAAATGGGCCTAATGGGCCAATCGACGTAATAGGGCTCATTAGGGGTTTTAGGGCTTGAATGCTAAGACTGAAAAACTGAGTTAACCGGACTTCTGTGACAACTATGTGATTAATAATTACTGTAATAAGCATGAAATCTGTAACATGAGAGCAAAATTACTGAAATACCCTTAGGGTAAGAAATTACTGTTTTGCCCCTAGGTAGAAAATTACCGTTATACCTCTAGGGCTAAAATTGACTGTACTGTTTGACATGACTGTTACTGTTATTGCATGCCATGATATGTATCTATTGCATGGGTTGGGTTTTGATAATGGAGGAAGTGTGAGTGGCACAGCCACGTTACTGAAAAGGGGCTATGCCTCGTACTGTTTCTGAAAGGGGCTTTGCCTCGTATACTGTTTAACTGAGCAGCCATGCTACGACTGTGGTGTGTGGGCTGAGTGGGTCGAGTTATTCCCTACATGGTGTGTTGGCTGGTACGGGTGGTGTGTAGCGGTTGGTGGGTTGAGTAGTCTCCCCAATTGGGTTTGCATTTATACTGTATTACTGTACTGTACTGTTCTGGGCCTATGGGCCAATCTGTTATCTGAATAGGGCTTCAGCCCAGTATCTGTTATAGGGCCTTGGCCCAGATTACTGTTTCCTGAATAGGGCTTCGGCCCATTATCTGACTGAGACTGGTTAGGGTTTAGGCCTAGTGGGCTTGAGCCAATTTGGGCTTTGGATGGGTTCTGCACACACTGAGTTTTCCCAAACTCACCCATTTCTTTCCATCCTTGTAGGTGAGGCCTAGATCGTGACTTGGACGCTGGGAGGGATTCAGAGTGGCCACGAGGACTGAACTTTCATCATAGTTAGTTTTTTTATTTTATTATTTAATTACCTTTTATTGGTTTTATTTTGACATGGGTTGTAATAAGGCCGCTATAACTGTTATTTGGGATTTCTCTACCGTTTTATTTCAAACACAAACCTACACCGTTTTCAAAATTAAACAAACATTTTATTAACCAACCTGACTTTACTGAAGACTAAGGAGGACAATAAGACTAAAATGAAATGATTAACAAATGAGATAGAAATTAGGTTGAATAATAATTAAATCGGGAATTTCAAGAAAAACAAGTATTACTTTTCAAAAATCTCAAACATCAGACTTAGTATATAGGACTGCGTAGCATGGTCTAGGTGATGTAGCACACCGGACATGGCCATAACTCTGGGCCGGGTCTGGGGTGTTACATTTAGTGGTATCAGAGCCAAGTTGCAACAACTCGGCTGTGGATCGGGTCCAAAAATAAAGGGGTTCCAAAAATCTAAAAGTCTAGAAGGGTATCTTTGGAAAATCGAATTTTTTGAAAATTTTCTTTTGGTTTTAAACAAACTTGTAGTTTTTAAACATTGTTTTTTTTTGAGGCCTCAAAGTATTTGAACTACTAAACCGAAAAGTGGCACACTGAATCCCCGGCTCCAAGTTGTAAGTATGTTCTACCTCAAATTCTGTACTGTACTGATAATAAAACTGTAGATAGCACTGAGCCTTAGATAGAATACTATGGATGAGGTAGTATTAAGGCTGTAGCACTGAGACGGTAGGGTAAACTAAACCCTAGGAAACTGAGACAGTAATTAGACTACGTTGCGCGAGAACAACTCTGAAATTCTACCTGTTCATAAGATATTCCGTAATAAAAACTGAAACATTAAGCTAATGTCATAAAACTTTGTAAATCAGATAATCGATATGAGTACAAGGGCTACTCGTGGACGAGGCCGTGGACGAGGCCGAGTTAGTGCTCAAGCTGGATCGTCGTCTTCTGAGCATAGGCCAGCAGGAGAAGCACGACCACCGGTTGAGGAAAATGGGCCGTACGATCGGGCCGCAGGGGACGACGCTCTGTCCCAGGCCATGCTGAGAGTTCTGGAAAGGGTGGCCGGAGCTAATGTTGGGCCGGTGAATAGGGGGTCCATTTCTGAGCGACTTCGGGCCAATGGAGCGGAAGTTTTTAGGGGCATATCTGGAGTGGCCCCGAACGTGGCTGAGTATTGGTTAGAAGCCACAGAGCGAATTATGGATGACTTGGATTGCTCAGTGGAGCAGAAACTAAAAGGAGCGGTATCGTTGCTGAGGGACGAGGCGTATCAATGGTGGATCACCGTGAGAGAGGGTACCCCAGCTGAGAGAGTAACCTGGGAATTGTTTAAGCAGTCTTTCAAGGCGAAATATGTTGGGGCTAGTTATGTGGACGCACGAAGGAAGGAATTTCTGAACCTGACCCAGGGTAGTAAGACTGTGGCTGAATATGAGGCGGAATTTCTGCGACTAAGTCGGTATGCTAGCGGTATTGTTTCCACGGAATATGAACGCAGTGTTCGTTTTGAGGATGGCCTCAGAGATAAGCTGAGAGTGTTGATAGCGCCACAGAGAGAGCGTGACTTTGCTGCACTAGTGGAGAAGGCTAAGATAGCTGAGGAAGTGAAGCGAGATGAGCGTCAGAACCGCGATAGAGATCATAATCGCTTCAAGAGAGATTCTAGATCGACTAGTGCTGCGAGCAGAAACTTTAAGAAAGCAAGAGTGGAGGAACCAGTGCGAGCTGTACCAGTGAATGTTGTTAGACCGCAAGCTTGTGGAGACTGTGGCAGAGTTCATCGAGGAGAATGCTGGAAACGCATTGGAGCTTGTTTTCGTTGTGGGTCAAAGGATCATCAAGTCAAAGACTGTCCACAGAAGCCAGCTCAGGCTCAAGCTGTTGATCAGAGGGTTGCTCAGCCTGTGCGAGGAGGACCGCCACCACCAAGGGGCCGTGGTCAAGGTAGAGGAGGCAATGGTAATGGACGTGGTCGTGGAGCACCTGGAAGGGGTGTTGGTAATGCTGAGGCTCGTCAGCCAGCCTTGGTGTATGCTGCTCATCGCCGCGAGGAGGGTGATGCCCCTGATGTTATAACTGGTACGTTCTTGATATCTAGTATACCATACACTGCTTTGATTGACGTGGGTTCAACACATTCATATGTTGCTTGTAAGATTTCTGGGTTATTGGGTGTGCATTCTGAGGAGACTGTGAGGGGTGTCACAGTAGTTAGTCCTTTAGGTCACTCTGTTACAGTAGACAATCTATTTAGGGAAGTGCCTTTAGAGACTCAAGGTAGGATCTTTACTGGAGATTTAATGGAGCTACCTTTTGGTGATTTCGATTTGATTTTGGGTATGGACTGGTTAACCAAGCACAAGGCAACGCTGGATTGCGTGGCCAAAAGGATGGTACTGAGAACAATCGAAGGTGAGGAGGTGATGATTATTGGCGAACGTAGGGACTATTTGTCTAATGTGGTCTCTGCCTTAAGGGCTGAAAGATTGATGCGTAAAGGTTGTGAAGCATACTTGGCATTTATAAGTCAAACTGAACCCGAAGGGGTGACAGTAGAGACAGTGAGGACTGTTAATGAGTTTCAAGACGTTTTTCCTGAGGAGCTTCCTGGTTTACCTCCTAACCGCGAAGTTGAATTTGGGATCGATCTGTTGCCTGGAACAGCTCCAGTGTCTATTGCGCCCTACAGAATGGCACCAAAAGAGCTAGTAGAATTGAAAGCCCAGATTCAAGAGTTGCTCGATAGGGGTTTCATTAGACCGAGTGTGTCTCCGTGGGGAGCACCGGTGCTGTTTGTGAAAAAGAAGGATGGGACGATACGTATGTGCATTGATTATCGCCAGTTGAACAAACTGACGATCAAGAATAAGTATCCTTTGCCGAGAATTGACGATCTGTTTGACCAGCTTAAAGGAGCTTCAGTGTTTTCCAAAATTGACCTTCGATCTGGATACCATCAGTTAAGGGTAAAGGAGGTGGACGTGCATAAGACCGCATTCAGAACTCGTTATGGTTACTACGAGTTTTTGGTTATGCCCTTTGGATTGACGAATGCACCGGCAGCTTTTATGGATTTAATGAACCGAGTATTTCAGCCGTACTTGGATCGTTTCGTGGTCGTCTTTATTGATGATATATTGGTGTATTCGGAAATAGAGGAGAAGCATGACAAGCATCTTCGAATCGTTCTGCAAGTATTGAGGGAAAGGCAACTGTATGCGAAATTTAGCAAGTGCGAATTTTGGCTTCGCGAAGTGACTTTTCTAGGTCATGTTGTTTCTGCTGAGGGGATTAGGGTAGATCCTCGTAAAATTGAGGCAGTTCTGGATTGGAAGTCTCCAAGATCAGTTTCAGAAATTTACAGTTTTCTGGGCCTAGCAGGTTATTATAGAAGATTTGTTGAGGGATTTTCGTTAATCACGGCACCACTGATGAAATTGTTAAGGAAGGGAGTAGCATTTGTATGGACTGAGAAACAGCAAGAAGCTTTTGAGAAGCTGAAAAAGGTGTTGACTGAGGCGCCAGTACTGATTCAGCCAGAATCTGGGAAAGACTTTACGGTTTATAGTGATGCTTCGCATGTGGGATTGGGTTGTGTACTGATGCAAGAGGGTAAGGTGGTTGCTTATGCTTCGCGGCAGCTTAAGCCTCACGAGGCGAACTACCCTACGCATGATTTGGAATTGGCGGCAGTGATATTTGCGTTGAAAATCTGGAGACACTACCTTTATGGAGAAAAGTGTATTATATACACTGACCATAAAAGTCTCAAGTATCTGTTAACTCAGAAAGAGTTGAACCTTAGGCAACGGAGATGGATAGAGTTGCTTAAGGACTATGATTGTTTGATTGAGTATCACCCTGGCAAAGCTAATGTAGTGGCTGATGCACTGAGCCGAAGAACTGTTACTGAGTTAAAGGCGATGTTCGCTCGTTTGAGTTTGTATGATGATGGGAGTTTGCTAGCAGAACTGCAAGTGAGACCGACTTGGACTGAGAAGATTAAAGAGTTGCAATGGAAGGATGATTCGTTGACTCATCGATTTCAGCAAGTCAAGGAGGGTAAGAGTGATGATTTTGGACTGAATTCTGATGGAGTCCTTTGCTTTCGAGGAAGAATTTGTATTCCTAAGGACTCCGACTTAAGGAAGTTGTTAGTGAGTGAGGCTCATGGTGGAGCCTATGCGATGCACCCTGGCAGTAATAAGTTGTATAGGGATTTGCGAGAGGTGTATTGGTGGCCTGGACTTAAGCGAGAGGTGACTGATTTCGTGAGGAAATGTTTGACGTGTCAGCAGGTTAAAGCTGAACACCAGTTACCTTCTGGATTGTTGCAGCCAGTGAGGATTCCGCAGTGGAAATGGGAAAGAGTAACGATGGATTTTGTGAGTGGATTGCCTTTGACACCTTCAAAGAAAGACTCTGTTTGGGTAGTTGTGGATAGATTAACGAAGTCTGCTCATTTTATACCGGTTAGAACTGATTTCTCACTTCAGAAGTTAGCCAAGTTGTATGTAGCAGAGATAGTGCGTTTGCATGGGGTGCCAGTTTCGATAATTTCTGATCGAGACCCTAGATTTACTTCTCGATTTTGGAAGAAGCTGCACGAGGCGTTGGGTACGCGTTTGGACTTTAGTACTGCATTTCACCCTCAGACAGATGGTCAGTCTGAAAGGGTCATTCAAGTGTTGGAAGACATGTTAAGAGGATATGTTATCGACTTTCGTGGTAGTTGGGAAGATTATTTATCGTTGGCAGAGTTTGCATACAACAACAGCTATCAAGCAAGCATTCAGATGGCTCCATATGAGGCACTTTATGGGCGGAGATGTCGTACTCCTACTTGTTGGACAGAGTTAGGGGAACGTAAAGTTCTTGGACCAGAGATAGTGGCAGATACTGAAAGTAAGGTTAAGCTGATTCAGGATCGGTTAAAGGAGGCATCTGATCGGCAGAAGTCATATGCTGACCTTAAGCGTAAGGAGATTGAGTTCGCTGTTGGGGATATGGTCTTCCTAAAGGTGTCGCCGTGGAAGAAGATCTTAAGATTCGGTAAAAAGGGCAAGCTAAGTCCGCGGTTTATTGGGCCTTATCAGATTCTCAAGCGGATTGGGCCAGTAGCCTATCAGTTGGAGTTGCCACCAGAGTTGGATCGTATTCATGACGTTTTTCATGTGTCTATGCTGAGACGGTATCTGTCGGACCCATCGCATATTGTACCAATGGAGGAGATTGCAGTGAATACCGATTTGACCTTCGAGGAAGAACCTGTGGAGATCTTAGATCGTGAAGTCAAAGTCTTAAGGAGGAAGTCTGTTCCATTAGTTAAGGTGCTATGGCGTAATCATGGTAAAGAAGAAGCTACTTCGGAGCCAGAGGAAGCGATGCGTCAACAATACCCTCAGTTATTTGGATCAGGTAAATTTCGAGGCCGAAATTTCTTTAAGGGGGGTAGAGTTGTAACACCCTGATTTTCGGGATTTTTCGGGTTTTGTGAATTTTAGTGAAATTTTTAAAATTTTGGTGTTCTAAAGGTTGATAATGTATGTACATGTGTTAGTGGGCCTATAGAAGGCCCAAGTTTAAGTTAAAACCCGGTAAAATATTAAGTTGGATTTTCAAGTGAAAGGGGACTTGGTTAAGTGGGCTTTTAAGAAAAACCGTATAAAATATGTCACAAGTGAGCTCTTGGTAAAGTGGCAAGGTGGAGCCACTAAGCTCCTAGAAAAGTGGCGCCTAAGTGGATATTCAAGGACAAGGGTTCGAGTTACAAGGTAAGCGTAGAGTTCTTTTTAATTTTTAAGCATGTTCCGGGCATGTGCCTAACTTAAGTGAATTTCGGCAAGGGGGCTTTAGGGACTTAGGCCGATTGCTTTAGAGGGACTACTAGGGTTATATCATTTTCTTTTTTCTGTCATGACAATTAGGGTTAGCCACCTTAGGAATTTTTCTCTGTTCTACTGTCAAAAAAGCCAAAAGTTGCCTCTATGGAAAGCTCATAGCCGAATTCTTCCTCTCCACCTCTACCATTGTTTTTTTCATTTTTCTTCTTCCCCTTTGATCTCTTCCCTAGCCGAATACCCACCTTGCACAGATCCACTCTTTCTTTTGCTTTCATTCCTCTTAAAATCAACCATAACCGATTGCTCAAAGTGCCAGAAATCCCGAAAACTGCTTCCTTTCTTGCCGATTTCTTGTAAGCCGAATCACCCCTATTCCTTTCACCTGTTGTGGCCGATTACTACACTCCCTTGAATCACACCATTGTCGACACCATCACCCAAAATCTACACCCAAAACGCCATCCTCTTCTCTTGTTGAAAAGCCAAAATCACCATAGTTGTAGGGAGATAGCCGAAATTGCAAATCTCAGAGATAAGGTTTCTACTGACGTTTAAGGGTCTGCATAGGAACTGAAGGGAAATCGTTGGTAAGTGTTTAATACTTCAGATCTGTTCAATATTTCATATTTGGAAAAGCCGAAAGTCCCTAAAGTTAAGGATTTTGTCGTTTTGGACTTTTGGTAAATCAAGTGGTGTTTTCTTTGTTCTTTTTCTGTGTTAGTTAGAGAAGAAGGTGATCAAACAAGGAGTTGAAGACATTGGAACATCAGATCTAGATCTAAAGGGATCTAAATCGGCAAGGTAAGAACATTAAGGCCATTGGAGGTGTTGGCCGAATGTGTAAGTAAGGTTTTGGGTAAGTTTTCAATTCAGATTAAGTGTTGATATGGTCTAATCAATTAAGTATTGGATTGTAGGGATTAACGCATAGGAGATCTCGTAGGAGAAACTGCAAAACAGGTGTGTGTTTCGAACGCCCTTCAATGCGCAAATCGGCAAAAGCCGAAAAGTCGAAATGCCAAAGTTTCGGTATTTCGAGAGCTTGTGAGCGTGCGAACGTTCTCAAGTTAGTAGGAGAAGGTTAGTTTTGGAATCGGCACTGTTAGGCGTGTTGACCGCTAAATTTTGGACATTATGGTAAGTTGGGCCTCGGTGGGCCAAATATGGGCCCAATGGGCGATTTGGGTCCATGTGAGTAAAAATGGGTTTAAAGGTAATATTATGAACTGTAGGCATGAAAACAGTTAAAACAAGATAACTGATTATGAAATTGGGACTAAATGGGCCTAATGGGCCAATCGACGTAATAGGGCTCATTAGGGGTTTTAGGGCTTGAATGCTAAGACTGAAAAACTGAGTTAACCGGACTTCTGTGACAACTATGTGATTAATAAATATTGTAATAAGCATGAAATCTGTAACATGAGAGCAAAATTACTGAAATACCCTTAGGGTAAGAAATTACTGTTTTGCCCCTAGGTAGAAAATTACCGTTATACCCCTAGGGCTAAAATTGACTGTACTATTTGACATGACTGTTACTGTTATTGCATGCCATGATATGTATCTATTGCATGGGTTGGGTTTTGATAATGGAGGAAGTGTGAGTGGCACAGCCACGTTACTGAAAAGGGGCTATGCCTCGTACTGTTTCTGAAAGGGGCTTTGCCTCGTATACTGTTTAACTGAGCAGCCATGCTGCGACTGTGGTGTGTGGGCTGAGTGGGTCGAGTTATTCCCCACATGGTGTGTTGGCTGGTACGGGTTGTGTGTAGCGGTTGGTGGGTTGAGTAGTCTCCCCAATTGGGTTTGCATTTATACTGTATTACTGTACTGTACTGTTCTGGGCCTATGGGCCAATCTATTATCTGAATAGGGCTTCAGCCCAGTATCTGTTATAGGGCCTTGGCCCAGATTACTATTTCCTGAATAGGGCTTCGGCCCAGTATCTGACTGAGACTGGTTAGGGTTTAGGCCCAGTGGGCTTGAGCCAATTTGGGCTTTGGATGGGTTCTGCACACACTGAGTTTTCCCAAACTCACCCCTTTCTTTCCATCCTTGTAGGTAAGCCCTAGATCGTGACTTGGACGCGGGGAGGGATTCAGAGTGGCCACGAGGACTGAACTTTCATCATAGTTGGTTTTTTTTATTTTATTATTTAATTACCTTTTATTGGTTTTATTTTGACATGGGTTGTAATAAGGCCGCTATAACTGTTATTCGGGATTTCTCTACCGTTTTATTTCAAACACAAACCTACACTGTTTTCAAAATTAAGCAAACATTTTATTAACCAACCTGACTTTACTGAAGACTAAGGAGGACAATAAGACTAAAATGAAACGATTAACAAATGAGATAGAAATTAGGTTGAATAATAATTAAATCGGGAATTTCAAGAAAAACAAGTATTACTTTTCAAAAATCTCAAACATCAGACTTAGTATATAGGACGGCGTAGCATAGTCTAGGTGATGTAGCACACCGGACATGGCCATAACGTCTGGGCCGGGTCTGGGGTGTTACATAGACTGTATTTGAAAAAGAAGAAAATTCTACGACTTTGGAAATAATTTAATTGAGTTAATTTATTCGATGTAGAATTAAATTAGGTGGTCGTAAGAATTGTTCAACTAGAGAATTTGATTAAAGAATTTTCTTGAAAAATTAATTTGGAAAGTCTAAGTGATATTTGAAAAAATTAATTTTGATCAAGTAAAATTAAATTAATCAAATTAATTAAAATTAATATGATATTTTTGGAAATTATGTTTCAAGTCAAACAATTGGCCTAATGGGTAATTGGACTTGAAAATTGGACCTGAGATCGTAAAGTGGACCTAAGAGCCCAAAATCGAGACCAAGATTCAAAAACTAGTCGAACAAGGCCTGGTATGTGAAACGAGCTAAGTATGTAAAACGAAGCCAATGACCCAATCGATGGCTAGACCAGACCGGTCAGGTCATCATTGACCCAGACCAAACCGGCAGTAGCCGAACCAACTCGATGGCCGACTATAGCATCCCGGTGGCCGACAGCGGTTGGTCTTCAGTGGTTGAGTAGTGGAAGAGTTACACTCCTACTAAGACTCTACCAAAGAATTTGATTTCAGGTTAACTATTCTAAAAATAATATTATTGTAATAGTTTAATATTAAATTTAATTTAATACTTATCTTAATAGTATTTTATTAATTTAATATTAAAGTGATTATCTTAATATTAAATTTAATTTAATGTTTATCTTGTAGATAAATATTCTATTATTTTAATACGATTTAATATTAAAGTGATTAAGTTTAATCATAGTTGAATTCTCTAACTCTCCCTATATAAAGAGAGCATTGGGTCATTATTTGACACACACTTAAATTCAAGAGAAAGTTCTAAAGAGAAAATTCTCTGAAGAGATTATGTCATAAAATTTCTAGAGATACTTTTCTAATTTACAATTTAACCCAAAATTTTAGAGAAATTACAAAATTACCCTATTGGTATTTTTATGAAAAATTTACTTATTCGAAGCGAGCCCATACTTAGCAGACGTGAAGATAGCGAAGAAGACTACTCGGTCGAAGCGCTCATCCTAAACAAATCGAAAATGTACAATTTTGATTAAGTGTTTATTACTTTAGATATCACAACTAAGATATAGTTTTGGAAAAAAAATTTAAAACTTTGTTTTCCCTAAATTTATTTTCTGTTGCGTTTTCCAAAACCTGTTTTTTCCAACATCCGCATCAGCTTGTCTCCACCCATTAGGGCTCAAACTCAATAGACAATACTGAAAGATATTTCTCGTGGTCAATATCTCCTCTAAATCAAGAATTACACCTTAGTGAGGCCTGCAATGTTGCCCCTAACCTTCCTCTGTTATTATGTCTCGTCTCCTCGTGCATATATTATTATTTGGCACCAACCACTGAGTAGGGAAGTCAAAACCACCGTTCAGCTTGTATTTAACACATATATATTTACATCAATTCAAATGAAGGTTGGTACACTTATTAGAGACAATGGATTTCACATTCTTGCTATGAGTGAAGTAATAAATACCTATTGAGCCCTCAATTGTGAGCATTTAACAGATATAAACTCTAAAACATGACGAGCAATGGCACTTCATTGCATCGGCTAACCTCAATGAAGTACGCCATGGAAAACCACTTGGAAAAGCTAGATAGTTGGTCGAGAGCTATCCTATAGTCATCAAGGAGATCACAAAAGAAAGGATGGAGGGGTAAATGGGACCTGACTTCAAGTACATGTAAAGGAAGAATGAAACTGTCATTGCTGGTCTCGCTTAGGCAATGTGCCCCTTTGGAAATGGAGAAATCATACACAAAATTCGGAGTTTGAATCACTCGCACAATTAAAATTTGATTCATCTCTTCTAGTTTTGTTTTACAAACATACTCTTGAGCTTCGATTCAAATACCCAATGGTAAAAGCATAAATCACAAGCAATTGTATCCTCTCCTACACGTGGCAAACCCCGTGACGTTTGATGAAGCATAAAACATGCTCTGTAAGTTTTATTTATCTCAACCAGAGTCACTTTATGACTCTCTCTTTTAACCAAATGAGGGAAAATTTGTTAGGATAGTTACCACCATCAGTCTAATACCCATTTGGGTTTGGACCGCCATTGGCCCAAACCAACGAGGCCATAGACTGAGCTCACATGATGAGATCACAGACTGAGCTTCCATGATGATATTGCGGGTTGAGCTCGCAACTCAATTGCCAAGCCTACTCCCTTACGATGTTATACGTGCATAGCACGCATAACACGTGTTCAACTTGGAGTAGGGTACGTATCTATATACCTGGAGCCTACTTAGCCTGACATCTCAATGAATAGTACCAATATCATATAAATAGACAAACATCACCAGAAAAAAGAGACAGAGAGAAAAATACCTCAACAATAATTATAATGTAGTGGTAAGAAAGTGAAAATGTGATTCCTGGAGTTTCAATTCAAAGCCTAGCACCTAAAATTGGAGAAAAAAAGAAGAGCAAGAATAATTTGTCTAGAAGTGAAAATTTTAAGCAATTGCAATTGGTAATTATTTTTTTTAAGCGAGAATAATATGTCAAAAAGTAGGAAAGTTAAGCAATTGCAATTGAACATTTTATTTAAGCTGGAATAATATGTTTGGAAAAGTGAAAATTATTATGATTTTTTTTTTAAAAATTAGAATAAAATTAAAAAATAACTTTTTTCACTCCACATGTGAGAAATTATTTTCATTTGAATAAAAAAATTATTTTTTATTATCTTTTTAAGATAAGTTTTTCAAGATAGTGGTTAATTTCTTAAATATATATTGTTAATTTTTTTAAGAAATTAATATTTCTAAAGCTTAATATAATATTTGTATCTGAACTTGATATTTTTTCTTAATTTTGTACTTAAACTTTTTGGATCTAATTTGGTACCCAAACTTGACATTTTTTTCCTAATTCGGTACCTAAATTTAACATTTTTTTTCTTAAGTTGGTACTTGAACTTTTGGGGGGTCCAAGTTGGTACCTAAACTTAACTCTTTTTCCTAATTTGGTACCTAATCTTATTTTTGTTCGATTTGGTACTTGTCAAACATTTTACAAATTACCCTAGTATAGGAACAATTGTTTTTACGAAGTAGTAAAAATAATCAATGTATGACCAACATGTGATAGATGATATGATTTTTTTATTTTATATGTTTAATTAATTTTAGTTTTATTTATTTAATAAATTATTTTATTAATTGAAAATAATAAATTTCTTTTAATTTGGGGTTTAAAAAATATTTTTTTCTCATTTAATATTAATTTGTATAATATTTAATAAATTTAGGTACTAAATTGAACCTAAAAAAGCTTAGGTATCAAATTAGGAAAAAAAATGCCAAGTCTAGGTACTAAATTGGGACCAAAAAAGTTTAGGTACCAAATTAGGAAAATGTGTCAAGTTCAGGTACTGAATTGGGCCAAAAAAAAGTTAAAAGTACCAAATTAGGAAAAAAGTATCAAATTTAGGTACCAAATGTTATATTAAGCCTATTTTTAAAGAGAATGGTAAATTTTGAAGATGGGTAGTTTGTTTTTTGAAAAGAGTGAAGGTTTTTTTTTAGAATTGTAATATATTCATTTTTAAATAATATAATTATTATTTGTATATAATTATTTGTTTTATCTATAATATATTTAAAAAAATTTATTGAGTTAGTGTCATAAGTTAACCGAATACTATCTCAATTAAAAAATGACTAAAAAGTATAATTTTACAAAATAAATTATATTATTATAAGGACGTTTTGCCATTTTATATTTTTATATAAATTGATAAAAATACTCAAACTTGTTAATATTTGTATAGAAGACAACATAGCCTTTTAAGTTTTTTTTTTTTTTGTCAATTTAATCACTAAGTTAGTGTCACTTAACTTGTGATACCAAATTCGTCAAACAGGTTTATGTTGTCTATGTTTCTATAATATTTTGTAAAAAATATAATTTATGTTGTATTGTTCCAGTAAAAACAAGTTTTAAAAAATTATTTTAATAAAAATTGTCAAACAATGAAAAGTATTTTACGCAGAATTACCCAAATATTAGAAAATATCAGCTTTTTTAAAAAGTCAATCTATTTACTAGAAATTATTTTTTGAAAGTTGTTTCCAATGAAGCAAACACAACTTTATTTCATGTATTGTTAGTGAAAAATTTAAACTCCACAATTAAAGTTAAAAGGGTAACACGTATTCCTTTTAAGATATAATAAAAATTAAATCTTAACAAGAGTAATTATTTGATACACAACATATGAAGGATTTTATAATTCACAAGTAAGTTGAGGTTGTGGTAACTGACACATTTATTTATATTTATTTTTTATTACACCTGAAAATATGCTTGTCAAGCCATCAATCTGCTTGTGATGTATAAAAGATTCCACAAGTACTGTAACAAATATTTTTCCTTAAAAAAACATAACATTATGAGAAAATATATGGAATACTAGTAGTGAAATTTTTAAACTCCACAAACAAAATCAATAGGTTAACAACTATTCTATAAGAGTATATTATAATATTAATATATATATATATATATATATATATATAAAGAGAACTATTTTTTCAAACTACTTGTGGAATAAAAAAATATACTTATTAATATACCAAATATTAACCTAACATTATTTTATCTCTATTTATGAAATTAAAATTTTTTTGACTTGTTCATCTTTCCTTAACTTTGGTTTAAGGAATTAGAAAGTGGAGTAGAAAGTAAATTTAAGTAAATGGATGCAACTTAATATATAAATTAATGGCATGTAGTTTTTGCATAATGATTTAGTAATTTATAAAAAAAAGTAATTTTAGTTTTTT
Organism: Gossypium stocksii; assembly: GCA_020496765.1. Taxonomy (NCBI): domain Eukaryota; kingdom Viridiplantae; phylum Streptophyta; class Magnoliopsida; order Malvales; family Malvaceae; genus Gossypium; species Gossypium stocksii. The sequence continues at coordinate 25,364,658 of CM035623.1, forward strand.
ATTTAATTTTTTTAATATTTAAATTTGTATTATTTATTAAATTATTCAAAAATAGATGAAAAAGTTAGTGTTTATTGACATGACATACATGTGTATGTCACATTAGTAATTAATTTTTTTAATTTTAAAATAATAAAAAATATTTTTTATAAATTTTTAATATTGTTTGTAAAAAATTTTGAATTTTTTAAATTAAAAAATAATTAATTGTTAACGTGACCTCCACATGTATTCCACATCAGCAAAGTTAACTTCATCTACTATGACGTTAATTGTTTTCATCTATTTTGGAATGATTTGACAAACAGTATAAATCTAATGGTAAAAGGTGAAATTTTAAATGGATAGTTTTTTTTTTTTTTAAGTTGGAGAGCAAATAAATTATTATGCCTATAATTTTTTTAATTCATTAATTAGGTTTTGACTGAATTTTTGAAAAAAACCCATTTAAAAAATTTACTCGATTAGGCTGAAATAACGAAAATGCTTCCAACTGGAAGCGTTTTCAACTAATTTGTAGCAAAACACTTCCAAGCTTTCTGCCACATCAGCTGAACACGCTTCCAGCTAGAAGCATTTTCCTTGTCTTTTTTAGGGTTAGGTTTTTTTTAAAGTAGTGTTAGGGTTTTGTAGTTTTTAGGGTTTTGAGTTTTTTTATATTTTTAAAGTTTATTATATATTCTTTAGTTTTGTTTTATAATTTTTTTAAATGTAAAGTTAATAATTATTTAATTCGATATTTATAAACATTGTATTTACACCAATCATATATTCGAATTAGTCAAATTGTAAAATTCAATTCGATTCATAATCGAAACTCATACTGCTTGATTTGATTAAATCTTAATTGTAATTTTTTTACAATTTTTTTAATGCAATTGAGTTTTGATCATTTTTTTATGGGAGGTTAAAGCCCATCAGATTTTTCAGTGCATTATTTTTTAACTTTCAGTGCATTTTTCTTCAAAAAATATATTCCAAGAATCCCGAGATATCTGATCGGTAAGTGGGAGAAAGTGGGGAGTTGAAAGTGCTAGAGGGAAACGATCCACATAGGAAGCGTTTTCAATGCATTGTCAGAAAAAGCACTAAAAGCGTGTCCAGCTGGAGGTTTTTTTAGCTAGATGCGCCTAGATGAACATATCTGGTCGCCGATATTGAGCGCTCCATTCAAGTTGTTACTTGATAGATCATTGCGTCACAAACTAAAAGGTCGACCGAAATCGGCTCGGATACACGACAACATGGATATTCGAGAAAAGACAAACCAATCGAGGTTATGTAGGTGGTCATTGACGGGATGATATAAGGACAACACCTCATTAATAGATTTTTTTAACTACAATCTATTTGTTGATATTTTTCATTCATACTCAAATTTTGTTGCAATTTGTAAACACATGTTTTTATTATACCATACAAATCAATAAAATATAGAATTTTGTTCCATTGTTCCTGTGCAGACTTGATTGAATAATATGAAATGACAACGACAACTAATTTTGATGCAAAAACGATATTTATTTAAAAATATAAGGATGTACAACATTGATACAATAAAAACATTTCATATTTATTTAAAAATTTCCATGAGAAGCACAAAAAAAATCAATCTAATCCCTTATCAGAATGTGTGCCTCATCGGGATGGTTGACGGTTGTAAACCGGATTCCTTCTTGGTTCAGCCTTCAGTACAGGTTGTGGTCCCGACCTCTCATCTTCTTCGCCTTCATCCGTATTTGATTACCATCGGTTGCCATCGTGTATCCTCCGTTCTAAGAATATGTGGTTGCGAATATGGTCCACCTAGAATAATGAGCCCAGAGGTGTTTGTGACACCATCGGCATAGGGGTATAACTATAATATGTCTCATACATCGATGGCATAACAATCGGACTTTCGTTCAGTGCCCCAAACACAGACGACCTATATGTCATCATCGACATCGTCGTTGTTTGAAATGTTGATGGCATCAACGTGTAATATGTCAGGGATGAAGGTCTATAAACAAAATCTGGAATCGAAATAGAAGCAAAAACATGTGGTGCAATATGTGGTGCTTGTGTAAAAATGATAAGGTTAGTATAAGTACAAAAATAAGTCAAATTCATACTAACCAGGGGATCGTGCAGCTATCGGAGTTGGTTCTTACATAGGTGTAGATGATGGACCTGCCTTGATAGCTTTGTCAAACATTAGATACCTAGGCCCCTGTTGTGGCATCCTCGTATGCGGTTGCCTACCCCTTGCCTCTTCACCTAGCATATATAACTTTCCATGGACCCTAAACCATGGCATGTACTCTAGATAGTTGGCTAACTCCATAGAGACAATGGCTTCATAAGTAGGTAAAAACTCATACCTATTCTTCCAAATGTTGATATATTGCACGTGGAATGTAGGCCAATACTAGTACATTCTCCCCCCACAAGTCGATATGATGCAAATCTTCGATGTTTTAGGGTGTCGATAGAATCAGTTGCCTAAATATGAATAGTTGCAACATTCTATCCAATTCATGCATCTCCACAATAACGTACACTACCAATGACACCTTTACGTGCCAGATGTTAGGATTCACCAAGAATTTGAACAGGATGCATTCTTAAAATTTTTGTTATCTATATACTACTAATTTTTAAATGAACTACATTAATATTATATAATTCAAATTTAAAAAATACATACCTCCGCTTCCGATTGTTAGTCTAACAAAAGTTGTATATCTCGAAGCTTATCCAGTAGTCCCACGTAACTTGGCTCATGGTTCTACCTATTGAAATAATATGTTAACACAATAATTTCAATTTTAAATACTTTTACTATGGTAAATATATTATCTAATAAATTTTACCTTGTTACGAGTGAGAGTGTATAAGGGTAGTCCTCTCGAGGACATAAAAAGGGCAGTCGGCACTGTACCCATGATTGTAGTAGTAGCATGCAACCATCGATTTTAATTTTTTGTGGTTCTGTCGCCCAACACATCTTCCGGTTCAACTTCGCTAACACGACTGACCCCCAACTGAGTTCGCCCGCTTCTCTAAAGTCGACGAGTTTTAGAAGCCACCTTAAATGAACAAGATTTCGTGACTTATCAGACATTAGGAGACCCCCGATAATCATAAGGATGTACACTCGAGCATGTTTTTCTCTTTGGACTTTAGTCGAATCCTTATTAGGACCACTAAAATTTCTTATTAACCAATTAATATCTATCTGGTCTCCATAAATCGTTTTCGAAATCCTTCCCAAAAGTTGCTCGCATACGTCTCTCTAATCGGCTGCGTGAACTGACCCAATCACTACCTACCCAGCCACCGGTAACCTAAGCTATAACTACACGTCCTCTAAAGAGATAGTACACTAGCCGCATGAAAGATGGAATGTGTGCATCTCGAGTCTTCACCTTTCCACCAATGCACTTACAAGTGTGGGGTCCAATTTACACCCCCTACCCATAAGGTTCACGTGCAAAAATCTGGCATCTCTCAAGTAGGATTCGATTAAGGGTGATAGAGGAGCGGGTAGGTTATGAATATACATCTCTAAAATTCGATTTTCCGCCTATATATTAAAAAAATACAAAATATTAAATTCCAATATAACAAGAAAGTATTTAAATTAAATTAAATTAAATTAAAAAAATCTTACCATTTGCAATTGATTTACATAAATGTGCTTGTCATCCAAATGAATTAGAGATTGTGTCATTGTTAATTTTGAAAAACATGAAATAAATTGTAATAGAGAAAATAATTTACGAAAATCTTAAGACAATTTAAAAAAAAAAAGAGAGAGTTGAAAGAGAAATAAAATTTAATTGAGAAATTAAGAGGGAATTAAGAGAAATTTGAGAATGTGAAAGAGTGTTGAGATTGAATTGAAAAAAAAATGAAATGGGGGTATATAGAAATTAAAAAGTGACTGTTAGATAGGGAATCATTGTTCCAACAGTTAGGGGGAAGTCGTTGCTCTCTAATGGCTAATTAAATAGTCATTGGAAAGAATAGCCGTTAGGAGTTACCTTAGGGGAAAACGCTTCTAGTTGGAAGCGTTGTCAGCTGATGTGGTAGAAAACACTTCCAGCTGGAAGCGTTTTTCTGTCAATACATTGGCATTTTCTTGCAAATCAACTGAAAATGCTTCAAGCTTGTTATTTCAACTTAGTCCTATCATTTTTCAAAAAATTGACCTAATCAGCAAATATATTAAAAAACCTACATTTTTATGTAATTGGTATTCTTTTCGAAGTTAAAGTGTGAATCATGCATTTGCAAACTTGAACATGAATATGAGAGTGAATCTTAAATTAGTATGTCTTTCGTTATCAATACGAATCCCCTTTTTTCCTCAAAATACGAATACTCAAATCTTAAGCTTTAAGCGTTCATAAAAAATCTTTGTCATTCATACTGAATTTTCAATTCAGATATTTTTGGTCCCACAGGTATAAATCCTTTGTATATTTCGATAGAAGGTTGCATCCTGTACTAGGGTTGTTTAATTTACTAAAAATAACTTTCCAAATATATTTTTAAGATGTTGATTGAATTTTTGAAAAATATGATAATTTTTGTGTTTGGATGATTTTCATTAAATATTTTTGCTTGATTTTCATTAAATATTTTTGCTTTTTTTGAATTTTTTAATAAAACAAACTCAACATAATTTTTTTGTAACTGAAATATATTTATTTTTATTACCTGATTTAAAAACTAAAATTGAATGTTAGTTATAAATTAATAAACAATATTAATTCGAAATGGGTTTTTTCTCTAATCTAAAACGAAATTTAGCTAATAATTGTTTTATTAATGAATGTATATAAACACCAATTAATTATTTAATCATTATTTAATTAATTATTTTATATAAATAATAGTTAATTATTAAATTATTATTAGAGACTCAATGCCCGAATATATTAGGGAAATTCTAGAGAAAACGAGTTTCTAATAAGCTCATTTGTAATTAGCGGGCCAAAATTCAATTGCTTATATAACAACTTTGTAAATATTAATAAAAATATTTATGATCTCGATTTACGAAAACGAGATCTTGATACCTCATTTTTCCAAAACTATTGACTTTAGGGTCGAACCACTTGTACTTTAACTATTTGTCCAATTAGCAAATTTATTAAATCAAAATCCAGTATAACACTATAATAAACTTGTAGATATTATTTAATAATATTTACGAAATTGACCATCAGAGAATGGGGGTTCCAAAACCACTGTTTCCAGCACCACTAAAAATTACAACTCTCCTCCCTTAAAAAAATTTTTGCTCGAAATTTTTACCTGCGAAAAGGTCAGGGTTCAGTGTTTTCAAAATTTCTTTTCGTCCAACTTCCCATAACCTCTTCAATATCTTTTCTTTTCAAATCACCTAAATTTTTTGACAGTCTGAAGTATGTTTCAAGCAAGCTTGAATTAATCGAACCTTTCCTTCTATCTCACATGTCAAATCACTTCATGTAAGCTTTCTATCGCTTAACTCTGATCAGTACAAAGGAGTTATGTATTTGCATCTGTATAAAACCTCGTATAGTACCATTTAATACTCAATTGATAACTATCATCGTATACAAACTCTACTAATGGTGGATATTTTCTTTAGTTCTTTTCGAATTCAATTATACAACATTGGAGCTTATCTTTTAGTATTTGAATCAGTCGCTCTAATTTTCTGTCAGTCTAAAATGACATGTACTAAAATTCAGTTTTGTGCCTAAAACTTCATACAAACTATCACAAAATCTGAAGGTAATTCTCGGGTCTCGATTAGAAATGAGAGATAATGGCATATCATGCAATTTGATAACTCAAAGATGTACAGTTCAATTAACTTCTCAAGTGAATAGTTTATTATCAACTATTACTCAGATCACAACTTCTTTTTTCAATATCAAAGGTAAACTGGATTCAAAATCCATAGCAACCTATTTTCATTCCCATTCTGCAATCATTACAGGTTATAGCAAACCTGATGGAACTGGCATTTGACTTTCTCTTACTGTCATATTTGACATTTAACCATGTAATATGAGATTTTCTCTTTTCATTCCCAGTCATCAGTGTAAATTTCTTAGTACACACAAACAGTTTCGAAAGCACAAATTCTCGCAATTATCAATATCGATCTCTGAAGTCTGATCATTTTAACAAGTTTTCATTTATCTAACAATTCTAGATCATTTTTTTTTTTGTTATTCCTAAATTCTTTGTAGAAAGATCGGTTTAGTTCTCAGCTTGGTTAAAATGGAATAGTCACATTCCAAAGTCAAATAAGTATTCATTACTTTCATAGCAAACAAAGACTTCTAACTCAAAGCATCATCTACTATGTTAGCTTTTACTTAGATGATAATCCATAGTCAAATAATAATATTTCAAAAATTTGATCCATCTATGTTGTCTCGGATTTAACTCTTAAGTTTCTGTTAACATAACTTTCGACTATTCGAGCATTTATCCAACCAAACAAAGCTAACATTTTTCTGTAACAGTTTTGATAACGACAGAGCTATTATCAAAAAGCTTATAGCAAATCATCTAAAATATCTATTAAGACCCAGAAAATTCTCTCTATGTCATAACTTTCGGAGATTTTCAGTTCATAATGCTTAAATTTTGTTTTAGATAAATACATATACTTCTGCAAATATTATAATCTCAGAAATTTTACTTCTCGAAGTCAGAATTCACATTTACTAAACTTTGCATACAACAATTTTTCTCGCAAAATTTGCAACATTGTTCTCAAATACTAATTATGTTTGGTTCATTAATTCCATAAAAGTGGTTGTGTGTCCGTTTATCCAAACTATATTACCAGAAAGTCACATTGTTCATATCAAGTCTACAAAGCAGTCTTCAATACATCTGAATCATAATTTGAAGCTAATAACAATCTGATCGAAAGTCAATCTTTTTTAAAATACGGTAGCTCCCTTTTACTATTCAAACACATCGGCTATACGAAGTAATTTTTTTCCTTTACGGTGACTCTATTCAACTATCTATAATCAATATACAACATCATAATCTCAACTTTCCTTTTCTCAAATAACATTGGCATACTTCAAAATGGCACGCTCGGTTGAATAAATCATCTGTCTAATAATTATTGCAACCATGCTTTGAATTTTTTCCATTCTGTTTGTACCATTCTGTATGATGCAATCAAGATTGGAGCAGTTTTGGATGTCACTTCAATAACAATTTCAACTTTTCTCACTCTAGTAGTAAACTGGAATTCCTTCAAGAAATACATTAGTGCATTTGTTAACTGTTAGAGCTTTTTCCATATTTGTTACTTTTCTCACTCTAGTAGTAAACTGGCAATCCTTCAAGAAATACATTAGTGCATTTGTTAACTGTTAGAGCTTTTTCCATATTTGTTTTTGATATTTTTGCATCTACAATGTAGTTAAATACACTTTAAAATCTTTTTCTAATTAGTACTCGGGCTAATATTGTTGATATTATATTAAGAAAATAATCACGTCTGTCTGCCACAACATTAACCAATTCACTATTTAGATGTCTCAACATAATTTGTTTCTGTCAGCTATAATGTTAGGGGTTGTAACCTCTTCTCTAGCTCAAATAACATAAACTCCAACTAGTGCACGAATTTCAAATCTCAACGTCGTATCCCTAGTCCAACCTTGATTGGTTCCAGCTTTATTACTAATTTCGATACACTATCTCTCTACGAAGTTGGCATCAGTTTAACAATCTAATCACTAATGACATTTGATTTCTCAAGTAATCCTTCATCAAGTGCTCAATAGAGTCGTATCTGAAATAGGGTCTTATTCTCACTTTATATTTTTCCTGAAATGATTTTTGTCGTAATGTTTACAAACCAGTTTACTCATGTTTTAGACATTACCTGTACTAGCCATTAAAGTAGCCTAAGGCTTCGAATAACTCTATTTAGACATATATTTTCCTTGGATTTTCTGTAGAGTGAAGGATTGACTCCTAAAATTTTTCTTCTGCTTAAATGAGGAGTCGAGAAAGATCTGGTCACATTGTGTTTTTTGGGTCTTAGCTTTTTGACTTAGCTCAATATTTTTCATTTCATATCTTTGCCAACTCTGAGTTCACTTAGACAGTACAATAAATTCTTTCAATTCTAATACCCCACAAGTATTTAGATGTTTTTGTTCAAGCCTCATTCAACACGGGTGCACATCTCGGTTTCTCATTGCCATTTATGTCAGAGTTACCCACAACTGATACATTTCTTATTTCTGTAACAATACAATGCATTTCAACTTTTTCTAGAAAAATACATAAATTCATCAAGCACTCTTAAAGTGTCTTCTAGCCAATATTCAGTTCTTGCAAGATCATTATCTTTCTTACCTCAGAACTCTTTTATCCCTTATTTAAAAATTTTATCGATCAGGGATAGTTAGCATTTACCATATTTAGGTTTTGAGGATAATGGGGTGCCATAAGAGGAACAATCAGGGGTGAAAGTTGCATTTGGGGTTACAGAACTAAAAGGATAGCTCCCAAATGTTTGGTAAACCACTAGTTTAACAGGTGGAAGAATGTATCTCTTGCCATATTCCCAAACCTTTGCAGAACAAGCACACTAAAACCAGCTCCCTAATTAGATACAGAAACATTACTATTAACTTCATTCAATACGACACAATTCAATTTCACCAACAATATTTATCTAAATGAAAAATAGAATCGATTCAGGTCTAAAGACATCACACTATCACAGGCTATTGTGGCATGTAATTCTAGACTCAACACATGTTTCGTTTAGACCTAGAATCAACTAAATTTGCAACTCTAATACCACTAAATTTAACACCCCTTACCTAACTCGACCGTCGGGTCTGAGCAACAGAGTACCACATTCGTTGTCAAAGCAACTACAGACAAATTCACAGTAAAAACATCATTTCACTTCATCAATCATGCAATCTATCAATAATACAATATTAAATAACATGAACATTCTTTCTCGAGTCTTATACGAGCATATGAATGCTTTAAGGTTAGCCCTAGATCAAATAGGGACATTTTTGTAACATTTAAAAAAATTATGATTAAGGATACCATAAACAAAACATTCAAATATTAAATCATATCATAAATACCTAGATATTAAGATACACAATTAATTTGAGTCTTAATTGAGCTTATGAAAGCTCTTTTGTAGGCCTAAGCATGAAAATAGACTAAATTGTAACATTTTCAAAAGTTAAAGATAATCATGTAGAAAAGGGGTCACACAGCTGTGTGTCTAGGCCATGTAAGTCATTGAAGCCGTGTGGAACAAAATGTAATATTTCATCAAAAGTCTGGGTCGTGTAACAAACTAAGACCATGTGATATGAATACTTCCTAACTACCAGCAAGCACACAACTGTGTCACCTGTCTGTATGTTACACACGGCCGTGTCAGCCTATATGGTGCAAAAATGTGTCTTTTGGTGCAAGTTACCAAAACCAATCTTCCAAATAAGCCAAACATATACATCTATCAACTTTTAGACTTATCCAAAACATATCATATGACAATCCCTAATCAACTAACCAATATGCTTCAGTGGCACAATTTCATAACAAGGTTATATAAGTATTATCAACCATTCAAGTCAATTGATACAATTCTATACCATTCATATCACATTAATCCAACCCTTTTTACAATTAAATATGGCCATTTGAAAATTTCAACCATTTGTAAACCATAATACCATTTTGCACATTTTGAGCACTTTAATAAGGCATCTAATAACCAACTACATTTATAGTTCAAACACATGAAAACTCTCAATTAAACACATATACACTTCAAGCTTTATATACGTATTATACACACATTCAAAACAAGCATCATATATATGGACCATTTCATCAACTTACAAAATCAATACTTAACCATATTGAAACATTTTTACATGCCACAAAATTGAGCTTCAAATGATAGAAATACTACCAAACCAATAAGAAGATAGTGTGAGCTCCTCGACAATCTGCTATACACGTTTCGCAAGTTAGTCATCTATAGAGAAAGTAAAACAATAGGGTAAGCATTACAAATGTTTAGTAAGTTCACAGGTATTAAACCAAGTAACTTAGCTTAGATTATAATTAAACATTACATGCTACTTAGCTCGGTAAAGTTTGCCTATCATTGCAAGTCAAATATAAAACATGTGAGTTAACATTTAACCTCATCATATAACATTTCAATATAAAATAAACCAAATCACCTAGAATCACATTTCGATACCATTCTCAAAGCTAATTCAATATTTAGCCATGTGAACATCATTCTCATAATATGATATAATTCCATCTATTTATTAATTATCCATCCAATTTCAAATTAATATCAATTACTATTTCATTTACTTATTCTAATTCAAAATCAAATTAATTGATTCATCACATTTCTATATCGGCACTCTAGGCTCGTATAACCGACTTGCATAATTTTTCACATGTCATCGATATCTATAATGCCCTAAATAATTTGTTTTGTTTCTGTAAATATCTAGCACAAATGTGTATCTATTTTAGTGGTTAAATGTTCTGGGTGTGTTGAGAGGTCTTGGGTTCAAGTCCCTCTTCTACCAATTTTTGGTATTTTTTGGAATCAAGCCCTATCATTGTTTAGTGAGCTTATATTAAATTATCTATATGTCCATATTAGAATAAGCCTACTGGTTCAAGTTGTAAGAGAATTGATGTGTTGGGGGTCATATGTTCGAATCTCTATGTTAGCAAAAAGGTTATATTTTTGCTCTGTTAATTGATAGAGTTCTAGTAGAGTTGAGATTCTAAGTAGTTGTTTCTTAGTGAGTTAGTGGAGAGAAATTAGGGATATGCTATCAGTTTTTCTATTTTTCCCAAAATTTTCTTCTCCCTTTAGTGTTTTTCTCTTTGTTTTTCCACTTTCAATTTCTGGCTTCCAATTTATTTTTTATTTCTATAAAAGTTTTCCTTTCTAATCGTGGTACATAGATGTTTCGTTTCCTCTGTGCTATTGTGTAAGTAAAGGTTTCGAAGTGTTTTTGAGATAGTTTTAATTTTACGTTAGTTTCTATTAGTGTAATCGTAGGATTTGATTTTTATGCGATTATTTGAGGTGTAGGAGAAGGTTGTGAACAATGAGTTTTCGCACCATTTGCTTGAACGGCTTAAGTGGTGGTTTTCATCACCGGTAAGTCTTGAGTGTTACTTCGGGTTTTGTATTGATTCATAAATTGACTACTAAAACGACTTTTGGATACTCCTTTCTTAGGTTTCAAGGCCTCGAGAGTGATTTTGCATCTAAATCATTATAGGTGTGCACCCGAATCACGAAAAACTGAGTTTCGGCAGAAGCTAAAAAATTGAGTTTTGACGGAAGCTAAAAACTTGTTCTGTCGATGCCACATGTGCGTGTGGTCGCCCATGTGGTATGCTGCATGCGAGACACAGTTGTGTGGTCGATGAAGGCATGGTCGTGCACAGCACACAATCATGTGGTGGCTTGAGTGTGGCTGTGTAGGCCACACGGGCTAAGCCAAGTTGGGCGTGCGAGCCACATGAGCATGTGGGCTAGTATCTTTAAAATTTTCCCAAGGTCGCATGGGTCGCTCCGATCAACTGTGAGCCTGCTGTAGGGTCGGTAAAGGCTAATAAAACCCTATTTTGTATGTGTTATGATATTCTATTAGACTGAACTAAATAGGATTCCAAGTGTATGTCTGGCTGTACTACAATTATGTATATCTGTATCAGTATATAAGCATGTTGAGCATGTTTAATTTGTTAAATCTATATCTAATTTCTGCAACTGTGTATTAGGGTGGGATTTGTATTTGTAGAGGAAGTGTTCTGATTAGCGATCATCGCCCATATTCTAGCAGCTTGGCTGCACATTATCTGATATGTGTCGTAATGGCACAATATGGTGTGTAGGGCTGGGTGGGTGTTTTTAACCCCACATGGTGTGATGGGATAGTCGAAGTTGGTGTGTAGAGGATGAGGGTAGGATTCTGATTATTTGATCTGTAAATTTTATTCTGTTGACTGTAGCTAAAATGGCATAGGCCTGAATCTGTATCTGACTGTTTATGTGATAATCTGTATGTTTGCATGCTTAATTCTGTTGGGTTACATACTGAGTTTATGTAAACTCACCTCTATTTGTTTGTTTTGTTCAGGTAATCCACAGAGTTAGGCAGATCGGTGCAACAGAAAGTCAGTGGTGACCACCTAACTATAAAACTGTTTAATCTTGGTTATTTATGATTTTGGCTTTCATTTGAGAGTTTGTGATTTCTGGGACTCTCTGGACTTTATGGATTTTTTTAACTATTGATTTTGGTTTGTTAATAGTTGCTTGTCTTCATAAATTATTTTTCAAAATCGACGATTTTTTACGTAAACAAAGGTTTTCTAAAAATACGAAGTATTTTCCTTAAATGCAATGTTTTTCATAAGCTTCCGTAATGAAACACGTTTTAAGGCAAATCGATTAATTGAATAGACGTTTGACAATGGATAAAAGTAAATAGGAGTTTAAAAACTGAATTGGTTTTAAACGTATAGATTTCATTTTCTAAACCCATTCTTTGTGATATCTCCAAATTTGGCCATAACATCTAGGCCGAGTTTGGGTGTTATATTTAGTGGTATCAGAGCCAGGTTACAAAATTCGAGCTGTGAAATTTTGGGTTCCAAAATTGTGTTTTTAAAAAAGTTGGTTATTTTTAAAATGGTTTGAATAATGTGGGAAAGTATGTGGTACACTGAGTTTCTGGCGCCGATCCTGTAAGTATTTCTGAAACCTAGTTTGAACTACTTTGAAACACTGTAGATAGTATCCTTTGAAACTGTATCGACTTAGCTAGAGGTTGAAACCTCTGAAGAGAATTCTGAACCTCTGATAATTTTTGCATAAAATATCTGCTAATAAATACTGAAACCGATGCATAAAATTTTTAATATAGATAAAGTCAAATTATACAATGAGCACTTGTGGAACTTGTAGACGTAGTACCATCGTAGAGGCCGTAGGGGGCTCGAGTTGAGTCTTCTTCTCTCGGTAGGATGCCAAATCTAGATACGAGTAAAACACCAGTTTCACCTACTACTAAGACTGGGTCTTAAAGTCATTCGGCTGGGGACGACACATTGTTGTAAGCCATGCTGAGGTTATTGGAAAGGGTCGTTGGACCCCATTCTGGAGCTAGGGGCTGAGGGTCGGTAACTAAACAACTCCGATCTAATGGTGCTGAGTTGTTTAGGGGTGTCACTGGAGTCACCCCTAATGTGGCCGAGTATTGGTTGGAGGCCTAAGAGAATCATGAATGATCTAGACTGTACTATTGAGCAGAAACTTAAGGGTGCAGTCTCTTTGCTTCATGATGAGGCTTACTAGTGGTGGTTGACAGTTTATGAGGGTACTCAGCCAAATTGTCTGAACTAGGATTTCTTTAAGACCACCTTTCAGAGTAAGTACGTAGGGGCGAGTTATGTGGATGCTTGTAGGCGTGAGTTCATGAATCTCATGCAGGGCGATAGATCTATTGACAAGTATGAGGCCGAATTTCTAAGGCTAAACCGCTATACTTGAGGCATGGTGGCATCTGAGTATGAGAGGTGTATCTGGTTTGAGGATGGATTAAGAGATAATCTGAGGGTACTGATTACTCTACAGAGGGAGCGAGAGTTCACGGTTCTAGTTGAGAAGGCAAAGATCGCTAAGGATGTTAAGTAGGTGGAGTGCCAAAATAAGGACCGTGAGAGAGGCGGGAATAAGAGGGATTCAGAGCCCTCTAGTTCTGTTCAGAGGCCTAAGAAGAAGGCCAAACCAGGTGGGCTTATTAGAGTGGAGGCTTCTGTTGCTCCTACTGGGTTACAGCCATGCAATGATTATGGTAGGCGCCATCCAGGCCAGTGTTGGAAGAGGATAGGGGCTTGTTTGAGGTGTGGGTCTCTAGAACACCGTATTAGGAAGTGTCCACAGATGGCTAATCATATGCAAGCTTTAGGACCAGGTTCTTCGCAGCCTCAAAGGACAGTTTCGCAGCCATCTAAGGGCTGTGGGCCGGCTAGGGGTGGTAATGGTAGGGGTCGTGGATAGAGGGCACTAGGTAGAGGTGCTAATCAGATAGATGCGAGGCATACTACACTGGTTTATGCTGCACGACATCAAGAGGATAGAGATGCTCTAGATGTTATCACTGGTACGTTCTTTATATTTGATGTACCTTATACTACTATGATAGACATAGGTTCTACACACTCCTATGTAGCTAGTTCTGTATCTGAAAACCTGGGGATATCTATTAAGAGCACCTCTAGTGAGGTTATTGTATTGAGTCCGTTGGGGTAGTCTGTTCGAGTTAATAAGGTTTATAGGGATGTTTTGTTGGTGGTTCAAGGGGTTATTTTTCTGGCGAATCTGATAGAGCTTTCGTTTGGGGAGTTTTACTTAATTCTGGGAATAGACTGGTTAGTTAAGCAACGAGTCAGTTTGGACTGTGCCTCTAAGAGGGCCGTTCTGAGGACTGAGGATGATGAGGAAATGGTTGTGATCGGTGAGTATTGAGATTATCTGTCTAATGTGATCACTGCTTTTGTGGCTAAAAAATTGGTGCGGAAAGGGTGTGAGGCATATTTGGCTTACATAGTGTTTCTGTTTCTAAGGACTCTACTATCGGGGATGTAATAGGCCTATTTTGCCCGGCTCAGGCCTAAATTAACAAAACCAAGACAAAAAAATAATAATAACAGGGTCCAAACTAATGGCCCGATCAGCCCAAGCTACAAAAAGGGGCTAGTGGCCCAACAAACCCATAACCAAATTAGGGTTTCAAAGAAAATGAAACCCTAACTAGCCTCCATGTGTGCCACACCCCATGTGCCTCAAGCGCGCCGTGCGCCAGTTGCCCCGTCGACCAAACCTAGCACCTGCAAACATGCAAAGAAAATGACGACAGCAGAAAAGAAATAGAACAGAAAATAGAGTAAAAAAGTAAAAACAGCTAGTAAGAACGTGCCTAAACAGTGTACCAAAAATCGGCTATACAGCCACAATCAAACGAATGTAAAAGGGGGGATTTTTTTTGGATAAATAAAAAGCAATAGAGATTTTGCAACAAAAACAATTCCAAACACACAATCGACAGCCAAATACTAAGAGGAAAAGCAAAAATCAGAGACTAAAGGTGGCTCCATAATCTTTTTTTTTTGTCGTCTTTGTTAACTGTTTTCATTCAAATTTCTTTTATTTTCCCCTTTTAAATTTTTTATAAATCTATTAAAGAGAATTAAAAAAAAAAGAAAAAGAGAGGAAATTTTACCTTTTTGGCCGTCCGACAGCCATGCACGGTGGCGCCAGCGGCGGAGCTGCGGTGGCCGATGGCCGGTACGATGACCGGACATGGAGAGGGGAGGAGAGAGTTCAGAGCTTTTGTGAAGTTTTTTTTTAGAACAAAGATAGAATGAGTTTTTTTGCAAAAAAAAACATGACTTAAATAGTAAATCAAAACGGTGCCATTTTGGCCTAAGCTCGTAAGCCTCAAAACGACGTCATTTTGGCCTGACCCGATCCGACCCGACCCGACCCATCCGACCTAGGATCCGCGTGTTTTTAAGCGGAAGGGTTATTTGCGCTTTTGGCCCTTCCGCTTTTTCATGGTTTTGCAATCAAGTTTTTTTTTTTTAATTTTAATTTTGGTCTTTTAATTTGTTTCGTTTCCAACTTAGCCCCCCTTGAAGCTGTGCGTTTTGGAGGGGAGGGATTATTTCCCTTGTAGTCCCTTCATATCATTCGCGTGTTCAAATAAGTCCTCCCCTTTTCTTTTTATTCCAGATTCGCCCCAAAAGTTCTATTTTTAATTCGATTTAGTCCCTTTTTCGATTATTTGTGTTATTTACTTTCAAATTAATTATTTTAAATAATAATATTATTATTATATTCTGTACTATTATTTTATTATTGTCATTATTAATATTACCTCTAGGATTTTTGCCATATTACCATCATGGTTATTTTGCTATCATTATTAATATATTATTACTATTTTCTTTTTACCTTTTACTAATATTATTATTGTATTATTAAACAAATTACTTTATATTATTACTACATTATATATTTCTTCTTTTTTTATTCACTTACGTTTTAATTATTATCATTATTATTATCATTACCTTTATTATTTTTTATTTTTATTTATTATTATTGTTTTTTACTTTACTGTTTTGTTGTATGTAATGTTTTCATTTTCCTATTATTTATTTACTTTCAATTTTTCTTTCGATTTAAACTTTTTATTTATTCATTTATTGTTTCTTATTCGCTTGTTCCTTTTTTATATATTTGTTTATCTTATTGATATTTTGCTCTTATTACCGTTATTTATGTTATTGTGTTTATTATAGTTCTGTTATACATGTCAATATTGAAATTCATTATCCATATTACCATAAAATTTTTGTTATATTAATTTTACTCAATACATAAATTATGCTTTACTCCGTATTTTAAAATCTGAGAATTCGTGCCCTAACTTACTGGGCTTCGATTTTCCTCATTTAACCTAAATAACGAAATATCCTTTTAAATTTGCAATACAAGTTTTGAATAAAAAGCTTATTCTCAAGAATTCGAGATGTCATGTCCTAACGTATTGGATATGACGTTTTGTTATCTCGAGATAAGACTTTCTAAATCAAGGTAATGTTCTATATTTAGAAATTCAAGAAATCATGCCCTAACGTATTGGGTTTTCGATTTTCTCGTTTACTCAAAGTATCCGAATATCCTTCCAAAATTAAATACATGAGTTTCAAATAAAAGGCAAGTTTAGCCTCAAAGGTTGAGGTGTTGTGTCCTAACATATTGGATGTGACATTTTACCTTGAGACGAGACGGCCTTTGACACATATTTTCAATTGATCCAAACGATTTTTTTAAACATCGCCATAAAAGAGAGATCGTATTTTAAATTCTTTTTTTTTAAGTTTTCAAATATTCGACACTAAGACATTGATTAATCAACTAGGTACCAATTTTGGGCGTATCGAGGGTGTTAATCCTTCCTCGTGCATAATCGAATCCCGAATCCATCTTTCTGATTTTCGTAGACCAAAATCATTGTTTTGATAAATCAAAATGTTTATTAAAAACAACCACTTTTCGAGGTGACCCGATCACACCTCAGTAAAAAAGGATTGGTGGTGACTCCTGTTTTTTGTTTTCACTTTCAAAATCAAAGTCGACCCTGTTTCTGTCAAAAAATGGTTTCAATAGCTTGGCGACTCCACTAGGGACTTGTAAGAGAGTCAGACCGTAAATTGATTATTTTCTGTCGAAAATTGAAAATCCGATTTGAAAAACTACGATCCTTTTATTGCATTCGAGTGTGTTATTTTTTATATTTGCTATGGTCCAAGTTTCGTAGAATACTCTTGCATTACATTGCATGACCGTTTGGTCACACCTTTTAAGTGGGACTGAGAAACTATGCCTTCGTAAGGTTTTCACCTCCGCATTGGCTAGTGGACTGCTTCCGGGATACATCCGTACCTATGTTTTCCTGAGATTTTCATCTCTGCATAGTCATAGGGAAATGTATTCCCCTGAACTGAACTCGATCCATATAAGCTTATAATGGGTGAGGATCGAGGAATCAGCTGGTTTAGGTACCCTTACCTTAGAACCGAACCACATATAGCGAACCTTAAGAGCCCACCTTAGGTAGAGCCACTCCAAACCCTAGTGGTCACGCATGTAGGTGTTCTATTTTGTTTATTTCTCTTGTGCTAACGTGTTTTCTTTTGTTTTGATTACATTGCATTTTTATCATAGAAAGGAGGTGTTGATTCACATTCGATTGTTAAATAAAGAGCTTGTCATGGGAAAATGGATTTTTTGATAAAGTGGATTATAATACGGTCGTCCGTGTGTGGTATAGGTACACACCATGAGAGAAGTCTGTGGAGGAATACACGACACTGCTTCTTTGCCCGAGGATTCAAGTTGACAAAGATGATTCGAGAGTCATCAATTTTCTTGAAGAAGCTAATAGGCATCGCAGGGATAAATGAGCAATGGGTCGCGGCCTGGATCAAGCAAAAAGGAAATAATCTTTTGGACAATTCACAAGATTTGATTTTAACATCTGGATAGAAAGAAAAGATAGATGTCTTCGCTTGGAGTACGAGGGCAAGGCCGCATATGTAATCCGCTTTATGTAAAGAAATTTATTTTCTAGAAAAATTTTTCTAATAGAATTGAATTCAAAATCAACATGTCTTTCTTTTTGCATTCATCACATTCATCTACATCACATTGTATCATATGCATTAGATTTTCACAAAAAGGACCCTAATTAAGTAACATTATTTAGTTAACCTGGGAACCGATAAAATTCTATCGACCAAACATCATTACGGTACTCGTCGCAAGACAAAAGCAATGGACCAAAGATTGAAAAGATTAGAACAATTGCAAAGAGATATACAAGATCAGCTTCAAACAGAGATGCAAGAAAAATTAGCCAAAATTTAACAAGACATGAGGGATCAGATGCTAGAATCCCAAAGAAGCATGATGAACCAAGTAGCACAGTTGTTGGCTGGAGGGCCTAATAAAGGAAAGAGCCTTGTGATCAATTTCGAGGATGATCATGAAAACCCTGCCTATCCTACAGGTTTTACCCCAATAAGCGTCCAAGCCCAACCAGACGCACATACGCAAAGGAATTTGGTGCTATCAAACCCCAACAATATCAGGCCGGTACCTTGGCACCAATAAACTACCTGACAGGCTCAAGTTCCAATCCGGGGAACAATCCAACCAATCTTGTAGTTCCTGATCTAGACGAAATGGCAGAAATAGAAAAAGCAATGGTAGAACTGCCAAAATAACTCAAGGATCGGTGCAAGTGGTTAGAAGAAAAATTCAAAACAATGGAGACTGCTGATTACCATTGCGAGGTTGATGCCAATGACTTGAGCTTGGTTCCAGATCTGGTGCTCCCACCAAAATTTAAAACTCTGGAATTTAAAAAAGCACAATGGGACTAGCTGCCCCGAAGCTTACATCACAATGTTCTATCAGAAGATGACAGGATACGTTAAAAACAACCAGTTATTAATTCACTATTTCTAAGACAGTCTGATTGGGTCTGCGGCCAAATGGTACAATTAGTTAAGCCGTGCCCAAATTGGTTCATGGAAAGACTTGGCTCAAGCTTTCATAAAACAATACGGCCACGTGACAGACATAGCACCTGACAGAATTACACTGCAAAACATGAAGAAGAAGCCGAGTGAAAGCTTCAGACAATACGCCCAAAGATGGAGAGAGGTGGCAACGTAAGTCCAACTACCTCTTTTGGAAAATAAATAAGAATATTTTTTATCAGCACTCTGAAAGCCCCATTCATTAACCATATGTTGGGAAGCGCTACTATGAGCTTCTCAGATATAGTAATGTCCGGCGAGATGATTGAAAACACAGTAAGGAGTGGGAAGATAGACGAGGGAGAAAGTGTCAAAAGGTCAATCCCAAATAAAAGAGAAGACGAATTGAATAATATGAGCAAAGGGCATTCTAAACCGGTTACTATAGGTCAGCCGAGGGCCGTAACCACTAGCTATCAAAGCTCTTCAAGGTAAGAATCCAACTCAAGGCTAAATACAGAAAGGCTCCAGTTTACACCTATCCCGATGACATATAGGGAGTTGTATCAAAACCTATTTGATGAGCATGTTGTATCTCCTCCTTACGTGAAACCAATGCAACCCTCATATCCCAAATGGTACGACTTAAATGCTCAATGTGAGTACCACGCAGGGATTACAGGGCATTCAATAGAAAATTGCCTTACTTTCAAAAAGTTGGTCGAAAGGTTCATTGAAATGGAAATTGTAAAATTTGACGATTCCTCAAAACCTAATCGTTCAGACAAAGTAGTAAATGTGATAGTTGAAAGTGGGGGCAAAAGAGTTGCAATGCCTTGAACAAGTCAAAAGCCCGAAAGGAATATCAGGGAATCTGAACATTAACGACGTATCCGAAGAGGGAACTAGGGAATAAAAGTTTCTAAACCCTTGCATACTTGGGAGTGTTTTGAACAATGGGACCGTGGAAGAGATCCCTGTATTTACAGAGCTAATTTAGAGTAATATTCAGAACATGCTTGTTGCTTTAAGCCTAGAGGCAATAAGAATCCTTTTGTGAAATAGGCTTATGTCCAAAATCTTTATTTCAATAAAACGCATCTTCTTGAGCAAATATTCTTTTATTCTTTCCATTTATAGCTTATTTTGTTCTTTGGACTCTCTTTCAAATATTCTTTTATTCTTCATTCATGATTATACTGTACAAATAATTGTTCTTAGATCATTTATTCTTTGGAATCTTCATTCGTACCCACAACAGGTCCCCGGATATCAACGACATTAGCAACACTGCTACTAACCCAGAATCTCCTTTTGAGTAAGATATGTGTTTGGAGGGATATCAGTACTTTGAAAATGAAAAAGACTATGGCTTATCTCCTAATTTGTTAAGGATGGTAGAATAAGATCCTACCTTACAAAGAATCATTGGAATCCATGACCCTTCTCTATGTGGGGCATAGATGCTTTTGAGCCAATTCCGTCGAAAGCTTCTAGCAGGCAACAATTATTTTGCTAAGAGGCTGGAAATTATTTCCCTTGAAGCTGTACGTTTTGGAGGGGAGGGATTATTTCCCTGTTAGTCCCTTCATGTCATTCGCTTGTTCAGATAGGTCCTCCCCTTTTCTTTTTATTCCAGATTCACCCCAAAACTTCTATTTTTAATTTGATTTAGCCCCTTTTCGATTATTTGTGTTATTTACTTTCAAATTAATTATTTTAAATATTATTATTATTATTATATTCTGTACTATTATTTTATTATTGTAATATTACCTCTAGGATTTCTGCCATATTACCATCATGGTTATTTTGCTATCATTATTAATATATTATTACTATTTTCTTTTTACCTTTTACTATTATTATTATCGTATTATTAAACTAATTACTTTATATTATTACTACATTATATATGTAATGTTTTCATTTTCCTATTATTTATTTACTTTCAATTTTTCTTTCGATTTTAAACTTTTTATTTATTCATTTATTGTTTCTTATTAGCTTGTTCCTTTTTTATATATTTGTTTATCTTATTGATATTTTGCTCTTATTACCGTTATTTATGTTATTGTGTTTATTATAGTTCTGTTATACATGTCAATATTGAAATTCATTATCCATATTACCATAAAATTTTTGTTATATTAATTTTACTCAATACATAAATTATGCTTTACTCCGTATTTTAAAATTCGAGAATTTGTGCCCTAACTTACTGGGCTTCGATTTTCCTCATTTAACCTAAATAACGAAATATCCTTTTAAATTTGCAATATAAGTTTTGAATAAAAAGCTTATTCTTAAGAATTCGAGATGTCATGTCCTAACGTATTGGATATGGCGTTTTGTTATCTAGAGATAAGACTTTCTAAATCAAGGTAATGTTCTGTATTTAGAAATTCAAGAAATCATGCCCTAACGTATTGGGTTTTCGATTTTCTCGTTTACTCTAAGTATCCGAATATCCTTCCAAAATTAAATACATGAGTTTCAAATAAAAGGCAAGTTTAGCCTCAAAGTCGACGTGTTGTGTCCTAACGTATTGGATGTGACATTTTACCTTGAGACGAGACGGCCTTTGACACACATTTTCAATTTATCCAAACGATTTTTCTAAACATCGCCATAAAAGAGGGATCGTATTTTAAATTCTTTTTTTTAAGTTTTCAAATTTTTGACACAAAGACACTGATTAATCAACTAGGTACCAATTTTGGGCGTATCGAAGGTGCTAATCCTCGTGCGTAACTGACTCCCGAACCCATCTTTCTTATTTTCGTAGACCAAAATCGTTGTTCTGATAAATCAAAATGTTTATTAAAAACAACCACTTTTCGAGGTGACCTTATCACACCTCAACAAAAAAGGATTAGTGGCGACTCCCGTTTTTCGTTTTCACTTTCAAAACCAAAGTCGAGCCCGTTTCTTTCAAAAAAATGGTTTCAACAAGGGATATCAAAATAGTGAGGGATTTTTTGGATGTCTTTCCTAAGGAGTTACTAGGTTTACCTCCAAATCAGGATGTTCAGTTCAGAATTGAGCTTCTACCGGGTACAACTCTGGTGTCATCGCTCCATACCGTATGGCACCAAAGGAGCTTACAGAGCTTAAGGCTCAACTGCAAGAGCTTCTGGATCATGGTTTCATCCACCCTAGTGTGTCTCCGTGAGGGGCACCAATTTTGTTTGTTAAGAAAAAAGATGGGACCATGAGGATGTGCATCGATTATCGATAACTGAATAAGCTAATTGTGAAAAACAAGTATCTATTTTCGAGGATCGATGATCTGTTTGATCAGTTTCAAGGGGCTTTGGTGATTTCGAAGATTGATCTCCGTTCTGGGTATCATCAGTTAAGGGTTAAAAAGGTAGGTGTACATAAGACTACATTTAGGACTCGTTATGGGCACTAGAGTTCCTAGTTATGCCTTTTAGTCTGACGAATGCTTCAGCTACATTCATGGATTTGATGAACTAAATGTTTCAGCCATATTTGAATCAGTTCGTCATGGTTTTAATCGATGATATTTTGGTTTACTCTAAGACCAAGGGTGAGCATGATGAGCATCTTAGAGTAGTGCTTCAGATACTTCGAGAAAAGCAACTCTATGCTAAGTTGAGCAAGTGTGAGTTTTGGTTGCAGGAGGTAACTTTTCTAGGGCACGTGGTTTCTGCTGAGGGGATCCGTGTTGATTCGAGAAAGATTGAGCATGTACTTGATTGGAAACAACCCAATAACGTATCTGAGATTCGTAGTTTTCTAGGCTTTGCGAGGTATTATTGATATTTTGTTGAGGGATTTTCTCTTATTGCAGCTTCTTTGACTAAGCTTCTGCATAAGGGTGTTCCTTTTGTTTGGACTGATGTACAGCAATCGAGCTTCGAGAAACTCAAGTCTATTCTGACTCAGGCTCCTGTTCTGATACAACTTGAATCTAGTAAGGAGTTTGTGGTATAAAGTGATGCGTCACACGTCGATTTGGGATGTGTGTTGATACAAGATGGAAAGGTTATGGCTTATGCATCCTGTCAGCTTAAGATACACGAAAGAAATTATCCGACGCATGATCTCAAGTTGGCTGCGGTGGTTTTAGCATTAAAAATCTAGAGGCATTATCTGTATGGTGAGAGGTGTATTATTTACATTGATCCCAAGAGTCTCAAGTATCTCCTTACCCAGAAGGAGTTAAATCTTAGGCAGTGTCGCTGGATTGAACTACAAAAAGATTATTACTGCACGATAGAGTATCATCCCAGCCATAGAGCGATGGCTAATTTAAGAACGATGTTCGGTCGACTTAGTTTGTTTGATAATGGTAGTTTGCTAGCCGAGTTGCAAGTTAAGCCGACTTGGATTGATTAGATTGAGCAGTTAAGGGATGAGTCTCTGGATTTACAGTTTCGTCAGATTGAGAGTGGTAGTACCTCATATTTTGGGCTGAATAATGATGGTGTTCTGTGCTTCCAAGGTTGGATTTGTGTGCCGAATGATTTTGATTGAAGGCAGTCGATTCTGAGAGAGGCGTATAGTAGCCCTTATACTATGCATCCCGGTGGTAATAAGATGTATCATGATCTTCATGAGTTGTACTAGTGGCTGAGTTTGAAGCGTGAGGTTATGAATTTTGTTGCTCGACGTCTGACGTGCCAGCAAGTTAAGGCTGAGCACCAGTTGCCTTCGAGTTTGCTACAACCCGTTAAGATTCCCTTATGGAAATGGGAACGAGTAACGATGGACTTCGTTAGTGGCTTGCCCTTGACACTCATTAAAAAGGATTCTGTTTGGGTCATCGTGGATCAATTGACCAAGTCCACTTATTTTATTCCGGTTCGGATGAACTTTTCCCACAGAAGTTAGTGAACCTGTATATTTCTGAGATAGTAAGACTGCATGGAGTTACTGTTTCAATTATTTCTGATAGTAATCATCGCTTTACTTGGTAGTTCTGGAAGAAATTGCATGAGGCTCTAGGTTCGAGGTTAGACTTCAGTACTACGTTCCATCCTCAGACTGATGGTCAATTTGAGAGGGTGATTCAAATACTGAAGGATATGCTTCGGAGTTGTGTGATTAATTTTCGAGGCAGTTGGAGGATTATTTGTTGTTAGCTAAGTTCGCCTACAATAACAGTTTCTAATCTAGCATCCAGATAGCACCTTACAAGGCTTTATATGGTCATAAGTGTCACACTCCGCTATGTTGGACTGAGTTGGGTGAACGTCGAGTTTTGGGTCCTGAGTTAGTTTCGGAGACCGAAGATAAAGTTAGACTGATTCGAGATCAACTGAAAGTGGCTTCTGACAGACAGAAGTCCTATGTGGATCTAAAGAGGAGAGATATTGAGTATTTTGTAAAGGATTTTATTTTCCTTAAAGTTTTTTCATGGAAGAAAGTTCTGAGATTCAGTCGTAAGGGCAAGTTGAGCCCTAGGTTCATGGGCTGTATCGGATTCTGAAGCGTGTGGGACTGGTTGCTTATCAGTTGGAGCTACCTCCAAAGTTAGACCTGATCCATGATGTGTTTCATGTCTCGATGTTGAGGTGGTATCGGTCTAACCCATCTCACATTATCTCTGTTCAAGACATCGAGGTTAGACCAGATTTGACTTTTGAAGAGGAGCCAATTCAGATTCTAGATCGACATGTTAAGATTCTAAGGAGGAAATCCATACCGTTAATGAAGGTTCTGTGGCGCAGTCATGGCACTGAAGAAGCTACGTGGGAACCTGAAGACTCGTTGCGTTAGTAGTATCCTCATCTGTTCTGATCAGGTAAATTTCAAGGTCAAAATTTCTTTTAGGGGGTAGAGTTGTAACGCCCTAAATAATTTGTTTTGTTTCTATAAATATCTGACACAAATATGTATCTGTTTCAGTGGTTAAGTGTTCTGGATGTGTTTGAGAGGTCTTGGGTTCAAGTCCCACTTCTGCCAATTTTTGGTATTTTTTGGAATCAAGCCCTATCATTGCTCTGTAGGCTTATATTAAATTATTTGTATGTCCATATCAGAATGAGCCTGCTGGTTCAAGTGGTAAGAGAATTGGTGTGTTGGGGGTCCTTTGTTTGAATCTCTACATTAGTAAGGGGGTTATATTTTTGCTTTGTTAACTGATAGAGTTCCGGTGGAGTTGGGATTTTTAGTAGTTGTTTGTTAGTGGGTTAATGGAGAGAAATTAGGGATATGCTAGCAGTTTTTATGTTTTTCCCAAAATTTTCTTCTCCCTCTAGCGTTTTTCTCTTTGTTTTTCCACTTTCAATTTTTGGCTTCTTATTTTTTTTATTTCCATAATTTTTTTCCCTTCCTAAGCGTGGTACGTTGACGTTTCGTTTCCTCCATGTTATTTATAGGTAAAGGTTTCGAAGTGTTTTTGAGAGTTTTGATGTTGCGTTAGTTTCTGTTAGTGTAACCGTGGGATTTGATTTTTCTGCAGTTATTTGGTTTATAGGAGAAGGTTGTGAACAATGAGTTTTTGCACCACTTACTTGAACGGTTTAAGTGGTGGTTTTCATCACCGATAAGTCTTAAACGTCACTTCGGGTTTTGTATTGATTCGTAAATTGACTACTAAAATGGCTTTTGGGTGCTCCTTTCTTAGGTTTCAAGGCCTCAGGATTGATTTTGCATCTAAACTGTAACAGGTGTGTACCCGAATCGTGAAAAACGGAGTATCGGTGAAAGCCGAAAAACTATTCTATCGACACCACATGGGCATGTGGTCGCCTGTGTGGTAGGCCGTGTGCGAGACACAGCTGTATGGTTGACGAAGGCATGGTCATCCGCAGCACACCGCCGTGTGGGCCTCATAGGCTAGGCCAAGTTGGGCATGTGGACCCACACAGACATGTGGGCCCAAATTTATGAAATTTCCCCTAGAGTTGTACGAGTCGCTCCGATCGACTGTAGGCCTGTTGTAGGGTCAGTAAGGGCTAATAAAACCTTATTTTGTGTGTGTTATGATATTCTGTTAGACAGAACTGAATAGGATACTAAGTGTATGTCTGATTGTACTGCAATTATGTATATTTATATCTATATATAAGCATGTTGAGCATGTTTAATCTGTTAAATCTATATCTAATTTCTGCATCTGTGTATTGGGGTGGGATTTGTATTTGTGGAAGAAGTGTTCTGATTGGCGATCATTGCCTATATTTTGGCAGCTTGGCTGCACATTGTCTGATATGTGTCATAATGGCACGATATGGTGTGTAGGGTTGGGTGGGTGTTTTTAACCCCACATGGTGTGATGAGATGTTGGAGTTGGTGTGTAGAGGATGAGGGTAGGATTCTAATTATTTGATATGTAAATCTGATTCTGTTGACTATAGCTGAAATGGGCATAGGCCCGAATCTGTATCTGACTATTTATGTGATAATCTATATGTTTGCTTGCTTAATTCTGTTGGGTTACACACTGAGTTTATGTAAACTCACCTCTGTTTGTCTGTTCTACTTAGGTAATCCACAGAGTTAGCCGGATCGGTGTGTTAGAGACTCAGCGATGACCACCTAACCGTAAAACTATTTAAACTTGGTTATTTATGATTTTGGTTTTCATTTGAGAGTTTGTAATTTCTGGGACTCTATGGATTTTATAGGTTTTTTTTAACTGTTGATTTTTGGTTGTTAATAGAGGTGTACATGGGCCGGGCCGGGCCGGGTTCGGGCCGGGTCCAACTAAAATTTTAGGCCCATTCATTGGGCTCGGGCCGGGCCGGGCCCAAAAAATGGGCCTAAAATTTTGTCCAAGCCCGGCCCATATAAAAATGCTAAAACCCGGGCCCGGCCCGGCCCGCCCGTATTATTTTTATATTATTTTATATAAATTTTAAATATATATAATATATCAAAAATACTAAAAAAATTAAAATAGATATTTTTCAAGAAATTGAAAATAAATTTTAAAAAATATGTAGACTTAAATAACACTAAAATAGATGTAACTTAACAAGCAAATGCCTCTAAAATAATAACAAAATTAACCAATGTCTTTAAAATAATAACAAAATTAACAATAAAATAAATTTTATACAATATCTAAACAATAACAACAAAATAATAGCAACATAATAGTAAAATGGTAGCAAAATAGGGAGAAAAACAATAAGAAAACAATATTTAAAAAATAAAAATTTTTGTCCTTAGTGAATTCGGGCCGGGCAGGGCCGGGCTCGGGCCAAAAATTTCTTACCCGAGCCCGGCCCATTTTTTAAACGGGCCTTAATTTTTTGTCCAAGCCCATTTTTCGGGCCTATATTTTTGCCCAAACCCTCCCACATTTCGGGCGGGCCTTCGGGTCGGGCCGGGCCGGGCCGCCCGGCCCATGTACACCTCTAGTTGTTAATAGTTGCTTGCCTTGATAAATTATTTTTCAAAATCGACAGTTTTTTACGCAAACAAAGGTTTTCTAAAAATACGAACTGTTTTCCTTAAATACAACATTTTTCGTGAGCTTCCGCGATGAAACACATTTTAAGGCAAATCAATTAATTGAATAGACGTTTGATAATAGATAAAAGCAAATAGGAGTTGAAAAACTGAATTGGTTTTAAACGTATAGATTTCATTTTCTAAACCCATTCTTTGTGAGATCTCCGAATTCGGCAATAACGTCTAGGCCGAGTTTGGGGTGTTACAGTATCTGTTAATCACAATATGTTTAAAAATCATCAAATCATAATATCAGCCAATTCAAATATCATTTATCAACATTTCATTTTATACCCCTATTAATCTGACTCAGACTAAAATGAATACACAGATCCAACCAATCAAACCAATTTAGCACTCAGTGCCTCATTGGACAATGCCGAAGTAAATAGATTACGCTTATTAATGCGTTTGGCACCCAGTGTCTCATCAGTATAACTGAAGTAAAAATTGTGTCCAGCACTCATCAACACGTAGTCAAAGTAACTTGTACTCTATTTATCCTATGGCATGTCAACTATATCCAACTCTACCTAAACAGTTAATAAGGTAACCAATAATTAATTTCTTTATAGTTCGATCCATGTTTAATCGATCTCTTTGTCATCAATTCATCAATCAAGATATAATTTCATACATAGCATAGCATAATTCATTTCAATACCAAGTCGATTTTACAACTTCACCAATTTATAATAGTTTAAATTCTATTCAATCTAGTCCTTTATCTCGATAATTAACATAATCATATTAATTTGATTCAATTCAACTAATCAATCTTATCTTGCGATTCATTATATTCAATTTATCAATCAATTTGTCATCTATTTATAATTTAGTTCATATCTCACATTTTTGCACAAAATTGTAAACAATCCAAATTTCAAATAAACATATTTACAATTATAATTTTAAATGCATAAAAATTTAACACAAAATACCGTATGAACTTACCTAGTCAAAACAACAAACGATCAATTCTCTAATGACTAATCAGTAAATTTGCCTTTTCCCCCAATAAATTTTGATTTGGTTCAATTCCTGATCTATACAATTAATCAATTCAATTTATCAATTTCAACCCTCTTATTTCATCCAATTATAAACATGTATCAGCTCAATTTTATTATCGAGAT
This sequence comes from Gossypium stocksii, assembly GCA_020496765.1. Taxonomy (NCBI): domain Eukaryota; kingdom Viridiplantae; phylum Streptophyta; class Magnoliopsida; order Malvales; family Malvaceae; genus Gossypium; species Gossypium stocksii. The sequence goes on from CM035623.1 coordinate 25,393,412, forward strand.
GCCCCCTAAAATTTTACATTTTACTCAATTTAGTCCATAAAACCGAAATAGCTATATCTTTCAAATTTCAGCTTCATTTTTCAATCTGATTTCAATTTCATCCTTGAACATCCTTCTAATTTCAATAATTATAGAAAATTCATGTCAATTTTGAAATATTTTCATTTTAGTCACTAAACTCAAAACTAACAAATTTCACTTTACACATTAGTCCTATCACACTTCTAAGCTTCAAATCCTACCATTAAACGTCAGAAATCTCAAAAACCATTTATGGAAACATTTTATAACTTTAAAAATTTTTAAAACGGAGGTACAGTTTAGCTAAATCAAGTTACAACGATCTCAAAAACATAAAATTCATAAAAAAAAAATGGGCTTAAAAAATCACACCATGCAAAGCTAAATACTTGGAGCTTCAAAAATGGTGTTTTTGGCTACTTAGCTTATGTTTTTTTATGGAAGAAGATGATTAAAATGACAATGGCTTTTCTTTCCTTTTCTTTATTCTTATTTTATGTTATAATATTAAAGTTTTATAATATTCTTAAGCCATACTACACCTAAATCGTCCACCACTATCTAAAAAGTGGTTAATTGCCACTTTGATCCTCAAACATTTATTAATTAAGCATTTTAACTAACAAAATCAATATCTGTTAACTTTTACGATTTTGATGATTTAGTCTTTGTACCTTAATTAACTATCAATTCAAAAAAAATTTCGGACCAAAATTCAATTTACCTATATAAAAACTTTGTGAATATTTAGTGAAAATATGTACAAGCTTGGTTTATGGAAACAAGGTCCCGATACCTCATTTTCCCAAAACCACTAACTTTAGGATTGAACCTCTTGTACTTTAACTATTTGTCCAATTAGCAAATTTATTAAATAAAAATATGTTATAGCACAATAATAAACTCATAAATATTATTTAATATTATTTACGGGCTCAACCATTAGAGAATGGGGTTCTAAAACCACCGGTTTTGGCACCACTAAAAATCGGGTTGTTACACACTTCCTTTTCATCAAAGAATTTTTATTTCTTTTGCTTCACTAGTCAGGAACTAGGATATAGTCTCAAAAAGTGTTGAATAATATATGGGTGAATTCTCAACATGTCTATTGTTGTCCAAGTGAAAACATCCCGACATACTATTAATAGGTACTTCATATTTTTCTTCTCTTTAGGGGAAAGGATCGAGGCAATTTGGATGAATTTTCCAAGTTCCTTTTGGTACAAATGGATGAGATATAATGTTTCTGATGGTTGTGCTTTGGGGAGCTGGGTTTCAGGTTTGGCTTCGAGACTTTCCAGATCAATCCCCATTTTCCTAGTTATATTGACTATTGCAAAACGATGGGAGTGTGATGTGCAATAAGTCGAAGGGGAAGTAAAGAGTCTCAGTTCTTTCTAATGAGCTGCAATGAGATAATATGACATTTCCAGGCTGCCTTCTGATTTGCTTTCATATACCCTTCACCTCTAGGAGTAGGAAACTTTGTTGTCATACAAAATGTGGCAACCACTATCTTTGTCATACTCATTATTGGCTTTTAGAAAATGGCGTTGTAGGCTACCAGGTGGTCAATCACTAGAAAATCTACCATTTCTATAGTGGTTTGCTCACCATCTCTCAAGATTACCAGAAGGACAATAAATCCTTTAATTGTGATGGGTTGGTTCACGAAGCCATAAACTGAGCTTGCGGGCTTGAGCTATATATCCTTGATCCCCATCTAGTAGAAAGCTTTGGCCATTAGTATATCTACTGAACTACTCGTGTTGACTAGAATCCTCTTAACTAAGAAAGAAGAGATATTAGCTGATACCACTGAGGGTCCTCTCCTTCTACATTAAGGACATCTTTTTCATCTTGCTTTGAGAATTGAATGTTCAATGGGGAAGGCTTGAGTTCTTTTACCATGGTTGAAATCGATAAAACACTTTCCATGTAAGCCTTCCATTTTGAATTTGATGCGACCCACTCCACGTACTTCCCTCCTACTAGAACATCAATGATTCCTCTCACTTGTTTCATTCATCTGTTGTCATGTTGTAGACCTAATGACCCTATTTCCTTGTCTTGAGCCTTGTTTGATTGATGAGGGTCCTAAGCTAAGATTTGATTGAAAACTCTTCCAGATCACATTTTCTAAAGCTTTCTTTAAATGTACACACTGATGAGTATGATGTCCTCAAGCATTGTGGTATTTGCACAAAATTTCTCAACCTCATCTCCTTCCAAAAATTTATGTATCATTTTATAGAGATAGGAGAGTTTGCTCAGTGTATTCTCAATAATGATGTACATGAGATTCTGATGGGTGGTTTTAACAATGAAGGCTTGAATGGCCCATTCATCTGTGTCCCCTTTCATGACCATAGTGGCAGCACTGAAACGTCGCACATAATTAAGAAGGGATTTGTTTGCTCATTGGGGGATGGTCATCAGATAATTTGAAGATTGTTGGAATGTATTGATTGCTAGGAAATGACTCATGAATTGCATAACCAGCTATTTGAAAGAGTAAATTGATCCTTAAGGCAATGACAAGTACCATTGTCGAGCTGTTTGCGAAAGTGTCTTGAAGACGGCCCTACACTTAACTCCATTAGACACTCCTAGTATACTCACCTAATTATTATACTGAGTCAAATGATCTTTCAGATCCCCTAACCCGTTATACAAAAATTTTAGAAACTTGAAGGATGCTAAAATGTGGCTACCAAAAACCTCGGGTGCTAATGGTTTATTAGAGTAGTTCTAGACAGATTCGTTTGTTTTTACCTCATTTACTTTTTGCATTAGTTCTCCTCTAAAGGCTATAAGTTGTTTTTCTATAGACATTATTGTTACCTTGGGAATGTCAGGATATTGTTGGGAAGTTGGCGTCATTTTTGCAAAGATCTTTCAAATTATTGTGTTTGACTCTTTACGGAGGGTGGATTAAGCTTCATCCTCTTGATGAGTCAGGTTCTCTCATTCAAGAACTCATATGCAGCTCTTAGCGATAAGCTTCTCATTCTGGGCATTTCTTTAGTCAATGATACATTGTTATTCTTACTGCTCCTTGAAATGACGCTCTTGTTGAGAAAATTGTTCTTCCAAACGGCATAATTTTTCTTAGGTTACTAAGTTGTAGGATTAAGGACCTGATGCCTATTGGTGAAAACCCTTATCTAGAGAGCTAGGGTCACGGTTGGTGGAGTAGGTGTGGCTGTAAGGTAGATTATGTGTAACACCCCTACCTGTATCTATCCTCGAAATAGGGTACGAGGCATTACTAGAGTTTACCAGATTATTTTCCATTAAACCGAATCAAGTACTATTCATTTACCGAGATTGTATCATAATGCCCCTTAAATGGGCTCTCGAAGCCCAAAATATGAATTGGGATCAAATCAGGACTAAATCACAATCTTAAGGAATTTTTCGCAAAATCCCAAAATTTTCCTTAGTTACAGGGGTCACACGCTTGTGTACACAAGGGACACGCTCGTGTGGTATGGCCGTATGGCCAACACGCCCATGTGCCTTACCTCGCTCCAGGCCGTATGGCTTCACATGCCCATATCCTCAGGCTGTGTAACTCTTTGACTTGCAACCCTTGAACAAATTGATCTCACACGGCCAAGTCACACGCCCATGTGCTAGGCCGTGTGGTTAATTCAAATTTTCAAAAATAGGTGAAAGATTCACACGGCCGTATCACACACCCATGTAGTCAGGCGTGTACCTCACACGAGCAAGGCACATGCCCTTGTCTGAGCCCGTGTGCTCAATCTTGGGCATTCTGTTCCCAAATTTTGGATACAGGGGACACACGGCCTTGACACACACCCATGTACGAGGCCGTGTGTGAGACACACGCTCGTGTGTCTACCCATATGGACAAAAACAAGGATATTACCAAGCCCCGTTTCTCACCCATTCTCATCCAATACCTGCACCAAATCAATCCAATACCAGCCAAGCAATTCTAATATATTTTTAAGCCATTTCAAACATATTCTCAAAATGAATTCATGCATAACCATGATTTAATCTTAATAACATACTAAAAACCAAGTTTCACTAGCCATGCCAATAGCTAGCTTTACAACCATCCATTTTTGTTTTAGCCTATACATGCCATTTTCTCAAAATATAATATCTAATTATACCAAAATGACTGGATTGATAGTGTGATGAAGCTCCGACCCACTTTCGACCTTCAAGCTCTCGAGTACTACAAAAATAGGGGAAAAGAAACAGGATAAGCACTTGGTGCTTAGTAAGTCCATGTAACAAGAATTAAACTTACCATACATTTCTAATGCAATACATCAAACATACACATATCCAATAAATGAAATAACACCTATCATACACAAGCTCAATGCTCAAGTTAGTTCAATAGCTTCCAAGTAATAATATCATACTATGATTGATGAGCTCATCAATTTCATGTTTTCCATACCCTTATTATTCTCAAGATTATCCTGTTGAATTTCATTGGAATTTCGATGGATTTCCAATAGTACACTTATAGTGTACAAATTCATATCCATCAATTCGAAATTCCCTTTGTTAGAGAGAACACTCCCGTGAACCTCATTTCTCACAGCGGGATTACCAGTCCAGGCTAAATCCCTTTATTGACAAATACGCTTTAGAGCTTTATTTGGATTACCCTTCCAAGCTAAATCCATTTCACACATATTCTTCGGGAGGACTAATACCAGGATCACCTATCCGGACTAGATCCTTTTTATAGTCAAATCCTTTTTAATAAACCATCAAATTCCTTTTTATTCAACTAGGATTTATTTTTCCCTTTTTATCAAGTATAATCAATCAATTCCATCAATTTCTATTCATTGAACACTCATATCACATTCATGTCACATAAACATACAATTCAAGCATTTAAGAATTCGATTCAAGTTACACGAACTTACCTCGATGATTGTTCGTGTTATGTACTCAACTAATCTGAGAATTTTTCTTTGCCTTGATCTAACCTCGTATTCAATTTGTCTGGATCTATATAAATGAGTTTAATCATCATTTTCATCCAATTTATATTCCAATACATTCAATTTATGCCCTAGGCAAAATTACCATTTTGCCCCTAAACTTTCTATTAATTCCAATTTCGTCCCTAGGCTCGAAAAATGAAATTCATGCAATTAAATCCTCTATTCAAGCCTAGCCAAAATTCATATGTATAATTTACAGTACTACCTTTTCACAAAAATTAGAATTTTTCCATGAATTTTACAAGTTTACAATTTAGTCCTTTTTTCACATTTTCATGAAAAATCACTTTGTACAAGTTGTTTCTATAACATCAATACTTCATTTTTCACTATAAATTTTCAATTTAAAGCATATTCATCCATGTCATAATTTCCATACTTTGATAACTTTTCAAATAAATCTGAAAAATAAAGAAAACTAGTTGTCCCGTGCTAAAAAATATAAAAATTACTAAAAACAGGACATGGAAACTTACCAATTCAAGCTTGGTTAGTAACTTTTCTCTCTCCTAGGGCTTCCATCAAATTTTTAGAGAAGAAGATGAATAAATAAGATGATAATTCCAATTACATCCTTATCATCTTTTAATTTTTCTTAATTTCAATTTAGTCCTTAACCTTTTTCTCAATTTCCATGGATGATTCAACAAGGATATTTTTCCATCTTTGATTGATGGTCTAATTACCATATAAGGACCTTTAATTTCAAGTTTAATAGCTATTTGATCCTTTTATTATCAAGCACTCAATTTTCATATTTTACTCAATTTGGTCCTTAATCTACTAATTCACTAAATCAATAAAAATTTTCTTATCAATATTTTCATGTAACCCCTCTATCATATCACTAATCATATAATAATATTGAAATTTATTTTCTTTTTAGCTTGAATTTGTGGTTACAAAACCACTGTTCTGATACCTCTGAAATTCAGGTCGTTACATTATAACTTCTTGCAATCAGAGAGTTATTCAATCAAAAAGTCCAAGAAGGGACACATCAGGTTGTGGTTAAGGTGTTGTAGTAACTGGAGAGTCGAGACAACAGGAGAGACAGGATTGGAAACCAAGGGATCCCTTAGAGCCTTCATCAGTTGCTCTAGGGTGGGTAAAAGGATACTTGCATATTGCAAAGGGGTTCTTGCAGGGAAGGAAGAAGAGAAAGTAATTTGAGTAGAGTTCAAGCCACTAGAAGCTCCTAAATCATGTGGGATGGGAGTGTTGGGTGGAGCGGAGTTGATCTGGTTAGCTAGGTCATTGGACTGGTTGGTTTGGGCAGTGGGGATGCCATTTTAGGATTGCGAAGGCATGACGTCCATGCTAACCACACCAATTTTTTATACAATAATACAAAAATGAAGAGGTATGGGGGAGAGAGTAAAGGTTGTTATAAAGGCCAATTCACCTAGTTAAGGTAGAGAGTTGGAGGTTATAGAGAATGAAGGTAAGGAAAGTGTTAAGGTTAAGAATTGAAGATAAATTGATAGAGTATAGGATTGGTTTTCTTAAAGATTCGATACCCTCTTTATCGTTCCTGAAGGTATTTATAAGCGAAGGTCTCATGTAAGGTGATGTTAATATGTTGGACTTGCCATTTAGATATCATTATGGAACACATGGAGCAAATGTATTCGATAGAACTAAGATGTTTGTGATGGGAAAGATCTTGTCATTCACTTTGACTTGATGGTACAGGGTGATTGAGCTCACTTGGTGTTTGGTGACCAATAGCTTTATGTTCTCCCAAAGAAAGCTTGGGAATCTGGGTGACATAAGGTTTGCACTTGTCCGAATGGTTGTCTTCAAGAAAAAGAGCTTCTGAATGGCTTCTCACTTTGTTGTTAGATGGCTTGCTATGTGTCCTAACACGGATGGGGGTATAACATATTTGTGTAATTGCAGAAACCTTTTGTAACACCTCTTACCCGAGACCGTCGCCTGTATCAAGCATGAGGCGTTACCAGACTTAACTTACTAGTTCGGGCATAAAATTTTTTTTAAATTTATTCATTCACACCCATCCAATATGTCCCTAAATGGGCCCTCAAGGCCCTAATTATGCAATTAAAATGGTTCGGGACCAAACCGAGAACATTACAAACTTTCCGATTACTTAAACAAATCAAAACAAATTATTTCACTATTCATGATGAAACTATCTACTTGCATCATAGTCACTAAAATAATTATAACTTGAAATACGAAGCTCGAAATTTAAATATGTAAATTTTCCCTGAAACTAGACTCATATATCTTTTTACCATAATTTTTCTAGAATTTTCGGTGTGGCCAATTAGTACAGTTTATTAGTTAAAGTCTCCCTTGTTACACAGTCCAACGGTTCTAACCTTTCCTCATTAAAAATCAATTATCTCATAGTACAATTTTTGTAACACCCTGAATTTGGGCCTAGAAGAATTGGGCTTTGAGTCTAGGTTCGGATAGAAGAAAATCAGAATAATTGAGAAGTTTTAAATATTATCGTTTAAGAAAAAAATTTTGAATTAAATTATTCTTAGAAAATATTTCTGTATTTATTATTACTGATGTTTTAAAATTTTATGAAAATTATAATTATGGTTATTAGAAAAAAATATTACTGTATTTAAAAATTATTATCATTAGATAAAAACATATTTATAAAATTATTATTGTTATTACTATTATTATTATTTTTTATTATAAAAATATAAATGGCATTATTACAATTGGTGTTTAGTTTAGTAATTAAATAAATTATGAATGAATTATAGGATTTTCGGGATTTTTTTTCGGGTTTTTGTGCCTTTGGTGAAATCTTGGAATTTTGGTGTTCTGATTGTTGAAATTATGTTTAAGTGTGTTAGTGGGCCTTTAGAAGGCCCAAGCTTAAGTTAAAACCCGGTAAAATATTAAGTTGGATTTTCAAGTGAAAGGGGACTTGGTTAAGTGGGCCTTTAAGAAAAACCGTGTAAAATATGTCACAAAGGGAGCCTTGGTAGAGTGGCAAGGTGGCACCACTAAGCTCCTAAAAAAATGGCGCCTAAGTGGGTATTCAAGGACAAGGGTTCGAGTTGCAAGGTAAGCGTAGAGTTCTTTTTAATTTTTAAGCATGTGCCGGGCATGTGACTATTTTAAGTAGGAATTTCGGCAAGGGCTTTTATGAACTTGGGCCGATTACTCAAGTGTGATATTAGGGTTATATCTTTTTCTATTTTCTGTCATAAGAATTAGGGTTAGCCACCTTAGGAATTAATCTTCTCTTTTACTGTCAGAAAAGCCGAAACTTGCCTCCCTAGAAAGCTTCTAGCCGATTTCTTCTTCTTCACCTCTACCATTATTTTTTTTTCACTTTTCTTTTTCCTCTTCGATCTCTTCCCTAGCCGAATACCCTCCTTACTCAGATTCACTCTTTCTTTTGCTTCCACCCCTCTCAAAATCAACCATAGCCAATTGCTCAAAGTGCCAGAAGTCCCAAAAACTGCTTTCTTTTGCCGAATCTTTCTAAGCCAAATAATCCCTGTTCCTTTCACCTGTTGTGGCCGATTACTACATCCCCTTGAGCCACATCATTGTCGACACCATCACTCAAAATCATAGCCCAAATCGCCATCTTCTTCTCTAGTTGAAAAGCCGAAATCACCATAGTTTTAGGGAGATAGCCGAATTTGCAGATCTCATAGATAAGGGTTCTACTAACGTTTAAGGGTCAGATTTACATCAGATCTGCATAGGAACTGAAGGGAAATCGTTGGTAAGTGTTTAATACTTCAGATCTGTTCAATATTTCATATTTGGAAAAGCCGAAAGTCCCTAAAGTTAAGGATTTTGTTGTTTTGGACTTTTTGTAAATCAAGTGGTGTTTTCTTGTTCTTTTTGTGTGTTAGTTAGAGAAGAAGGTGATCAAACAAGGAGTTGAAGACATTGGAACATCAGATCTAGATCTAAAGGGATCTAAATCGGCAAGGTAAGAACATTAAGGCCATTGGAGGTGTTGGCCGAATGTGTAAGTAAGGCTTTGGGTAAGATTTCAATTCAGATTAAGTGTTAATATGGTCTAATCAATTAAGTATTGGATTGTAGGGATTAACGCATAGGAGATCTCGTAGGAGAAACTGCAAAACAGGTGTGTGTTTCGAACGCCCTTCAATGCGCAAATCGACAAAAGCCGAAAAAGCCAAAATGCCGAAGTTTCGGTATTTCGAGAGCTTGTGAGCGTGCGAACGTTCTCAAGTTAGTAGGAGAAGGTTAGTTTTGGAATCGGCACTGTTAGGCGTGTTGACCGCTAAATTTTGGACATTATGGTAAGTTGGGCCTCGGTGGGCCAAATATGGGCCCAATGGGCGATTTGGGTCCATGTGAGTAAAAATGGGTTTAAAGGTAATATTATGAACTGTAGGCGTGAAAACAGTTAAAACAAGATAACTGATTATGAAATTGGGACTAAATGGGCCTAATGGGCCAATCGACGTAATAGGGCTCATTAGGGGTTTTAGGGCTTGAATGCTAAGACTGAAAAACTGAGTTAACCGGACTTCTGTGACAACTATGTGATTAATAAATACTGTAATAAGCATAAAATCTGTAACATGAGAGCAAAATTACTGAAATACCCTTAGGGTAAGAAATTACTGTTTTGCCCCTAGGTAGAAAATTACCGTTATACCCCTAGGGCTAAAATTGACTGTACTGTTTGACATGACTGTTACTGTTATTGCATGCCATGATATGTATCTATTGCATGGGTTGGGTTTTGATAATGGAGGAAGTGTGAGTGGCACAGCCACGTTACTGAAAAGGGGCTATGCCTCGTACTGTTTCTGAAAGGGGCTTTGCCTCGTATACTGTTTAACTGAGCAGCCATGCTGCGACTGTGGTGTGTGGGCTGGGTGGGTCGAGTTATTCCCCACATGGTGTGTTGGCTGGTACGGGTGGTGTGTAGCGGTTGGTGGGTTGAGTAGTCTCCCCAATTGGGTTTGCATTTATACTGTATTACTGTACTGTACTGTTCTGGGCCTATGGGCCAATCTGTTATCTGAGTAGGGCTTCAGCCCAGTATCTGTTATAGGGCCTTGGCCCAGATTACTGTTTCCTGAATGGGGCTTCGGCCCAGTATCTGACTGAGACTGGTTAGGGTTTAGGCCCAGTGGGCTTGAGCCAATTTGGGCTTTGGATGGGTTCTGCACACACTGAGTTTTCCCAAACTCACCCTTTCTTTCCATCCTTGCAGGCGAGCCCTAGATCGTGACTTAGACGCTGGGAGGGATTCAGAGTGGCCACGAGGACTGAACTGTCATCATAGTTGGTTTTTTTTAATTATTTAATTACCTTTTATTAGTTTTATTTTGACATGGGTTGTAATAAGGCCGCTATAACTGTTATTCGGGATTTCTCTACCGTTTTATTTCAAACACAAACCTACACCGTTTTCAAAATTAAACAAACATTTCATTAACCGACCTGACTTTACTGAAGACTAAGGAGGACAATAAGACTAAAATGAAACGATTAACAAATGAGATAGAAATGAGGTTGAATAATAATTAAATCGGGAATTTCAAGAAAAATAAGTATTACTTTTCAAAAATCTCAAACATCAGACTTAGTATATAGGACGGCGTAGCATAGTCTAGGTGATGTAGCACACCGGACATGGCCATAACGTCTGGGCCGGGTCTGGGGTGTTACAATTTTCATTTAATGTTCTTGCTCATTTCTAATGAAAATAAACTCATTAAAGAATCTAGAAATATAAATTATAACCTTTAATTCTTCTTGTATAATTTCTAGTAAATTTCTAAATTCAGAATAGGGGATCACGAAGTCATTCTAAACTAGTCTCACAAGAATTTAAATATCTCAGAATATAGACTTTCTTTGCTTGCTCTGTTTCTTTCCTATGAAAATAGACTCAATAATCTTTAATTATATATCTCATTCACCATTTAATTCCATTTCTACAATTTTCAGTGATTTTTCAAAATCACGTCACTATTGTTGTCCCAAACTATTTCATAACCAACTTTTACTCTTTCATAATTTCTTTGCATTAAACCTCATTTAGGCATACATAACATCAACACATGTTCTTATTTAACCATATCATAAGGACATACACACAAAATGGTCAAGTCCCTATACATGCCATAACTGAAAACGTTTCAGTGAAAATACCCAATTGGTAACTTGATAGTCGAAAGTGTGAAGCGATCTCCGACGGCCTCCAACCCGAGCTTGTTTGATAAAACTCTAGAACAGGGGAAAGGAAAGAGGTAAGCTTATAAAGCTTAGTAAGTTCACATGTAAAATAATAGGCATTAGTAATGAATTTAGTTTATTATTAAGCTTTCATAATTTGCATAAATAATGTTAAGTTCTTACTTTCCCATCTTACTCATTGGTAACCTTATCAAGGCTTGGAATAATAATAAAAATACCTTACTTAATAGCTTACTTATGTACTTGCAACATCTCACCTAACACATTAATACTCTTTCATAATATATAAGCATATTGCCAATCATGTCACAAAACGTCATAAGTATAATTGAAAACTTACCACTTACTTAATAATTGAATATACCCATTAAAATACTTTTAATATCATCAACTTATAACCTCAATATTAATAAGCCTTATGTACATACCTGTGCTCTTTCCTCATAATCTTACCTTGTCATCTCTTTGAATTACTCTTTGGATTACTCAAGTACCTTTCCTTTTGAAATTTACCATTGCCATGTCTTGACATGGTCTTACGTGGTATCCTTGCCTTGTGATTTCACCAATGCCATGCCTTGGCATGATCTTACATGGGATCTTTACCTTATAGTAACTTGTCAATACCATGTCTTAACATGGTCTTACATGGAATCTTTGCCTTATAGTAACTTATCAATGCCATGTCTTAACATGGTCTTACATGATTTCCTTACCTTGTAAAACTTACCAATGCCATGCCTTGGCATGGTCTTACTTGGTATCATTATCTTATGTTGCCATAGGTCAACCATGGTCTTTTTCCATCAATTCTTCCTTAATTGCCATGTTACAAACATGGACTTTGAAATATTAATGCCTTGGCAATTCATAGCTAAAACATACTTACTCAAAATTCTCAAGGTCAGTCACATAACTCAATAATAATAGCAACAATTTCACAATAATAAAATGCTACTCAACTTACATACTTACATTCTCAATCTCATCATATCCTCAATTTATCTTACTTTCCTTAAATTATGCTATTCAATACTTTCTTGATCTTATACAAAGCCATATTACCACTATGGTCTTATATGTAAACTTATTCGAATTCTCACTTTTAATGTCGAATCATTGCTTAATTATTGTCATTATATTCAAAAATCAATACTAAAACATTTATAACTAATACATCAATTTAGCATTCAAACATGCTTAATTAAATGCTTATTAAACACATGAACTTACCTCGATACCAACACGGTCATTTTGACAAACTTTTTCAATTTTTGATTTTTCTCCCGTTCTAGGTCCAAATCTCGTTTTCCGAGATCCAAATCATCATATTTCACTTATTTAATCAATACACTAATCATTTCGGACCTAAAACATATTTTACAAAATTTATATTTTTTGCCCCTAAACTTTTACATATTTATACTTTTGCCCCAAAGCTCGGAAATTAAACTTTATCCCTATTTCTTATGTTTTAGGACATGCTGATCATTTTTTTTCCTTCTATGGGCACCAAATTCTCGCCCTAACATGCACTTATGAACAATAATAATTTTTTACCGATTATGCCGTTTTACTCGTTTTCACTAAAAATCGCTTAGCAAAAGTCATTTAACATAATTCTAAGCTTCATATTCTGTCATAAAACATCAAAATACACACTTTTCACCTATGAATAATTTTCCAAATATAAACCCTAGCTCGAATTAATGGTAGACAAGTTACCGGGATTCCAAAAATGTAAAGAACATGAAAAACGGGGCTAGAACGGACTTACTATGAAGCTTGGAAGATGAACAAACCCTAGCCATGGTGTTCCCTTGCTACATTTGACCATGGAGAAAAGAAATGAAGAAGATGATAGCTTATTTCATGTTATTTTGTCTTTATTCATTAATTAAGGCATTTTACCAAAATGCCCTTAAATACCTTACTTACTAACCATGTCTATTTTTTTCCATCAAACTTTAATGATCTAATTACTATTTAAGGACCTTTACTTTAAACCCCCATTTCAATCAAGTACTTTATAAACTAGAATACATATTTTGTAACTTTTGCAAATAAGCCCTAATAGACAAATTAAACATGCAATCTATAAAATTTCTTATCGGTAGTCTAACACATGCATCCAATCAATCGGTAAATCATGATAATTCATCGTAATAAACTTTTCTATCTCGTATTTGTGGTTTTGCGACCACTGTTCTGTTTAGGCCCTTTTCGAGATGTTACACCTTTATAATTAATACTCATTAGCACATCATCTTTGAAGTTTTATGTTTCAAAGCAGCAAAGATTACCAAGACAAAATGAGTAAGCTAAATGGAACATGTTAAGATCTTTGCAATGGTTTGGGGGGTGGATGAGAGAAATGTTGGGGATAGGAAATAAGTGATGTTAACAAGATTGAGTTGAGTTTGTTTTTTTTTTAAGTTTTGGGGTCACTTTTATTTTTTAATTAAGTTGTGTTTTATTAGTTTTGGGTTAATGGTTTGGGTTTAAGTTTATAGGGTTGGGTTTAGCGGGTAATATATTTATTATATATTATAAAAATAAATATATCTTAAATAATTACTATATAATATAAATTAATTTTTTCGATTGGTTTGGTTCCAAAATTTAAAAAACGAGAACTAGTTGACCAAGTAAAAAAAATCGATGCCGAAATGACTAGACCGCCAAAATCGACTAAAATAAAACCGAAAAAAAACTTAGTATGTCAGTTTTTTTATTAAAACCAATTTCTACTCACTGCTAGGTATAGGGACTCAATACCTCAAAATTAAAGTATAGAGACTAAAATTTAAATTTTAGAAGAGTACAATGACCTTTAACATATTCAAACCTTCAATTACTTATAAATAAAAAAAAAATTTTTTATTTGTAAAATCTTACTTTTATGAAATTGATATAAATATTTTAATCTCTATGATCTTAATACTTAACATATAACTTCAATTAGTTAATTAGTAAATGTTGTTGTTTAAGTAATAAATATTAAAAAAACTATATTTTGTAATTTTAACTAAACATTAAAAATTTAACTAATATATTTTAAAAAACTACATTTCCTTTTTAAGTATCCCATGTAAATTAAATTAAAAATTAACTCATATATATTAAAAAACTATATTTTATAATTTTTGATAAATTAACTAAGTAGTTTTTAATGAATAATATTCAATAAAATTAATTAAAATAAATAATAAATATTAATATTATTTTGACATTGTTGTATCAAAATTTAAGATTTACATAACCTTTTAAAAAAATATACATTTATAATCACGCAAAATTAAATTAAGGATTTATTATAAAACATTTTGTAATCCATAAATGAAGAACAGTAGTATATGTTATTTAAATATTTTACTATTAAATTTTATTAATTTTAAATTAATATTATACTTTTATTTAATATTTTTAAAGGTGAGAATATCTAGGAAGATCATCTATTATAGGAATCGGTCAAATCAGTCTCTCTACTAATAAATGGATAAATTTAATCTCTTACTATTAAAAAAAATCAAATAAGGTCGAATAGTACTAGAGTTACCATTTACTATTTAAAAACTATCGTGAAAATTGTTTTGTAATTTGTAATTAAATTCCAAACAAAACATTTCATTTATGGAACCATGAAAAACATTTAAAGTATAACTTTGTTAAATAGTAAATGAAAATTTTACACGGTAAATGCTAACTTTGTTAACCTTATTTAATTTTTTTTTCAATAGTATATGAGCTAAATTGATTCATTAAGGTAGATAAACTGGTTTGATTTAGTCCATATAATAGAGAGACTTCGCAAGTACATTTACCTATTTTTACATACAGTTATTCTAGGTACACTGCTACCAATAAAAGAAATTCCACAAGCATGGCTAAGATTATAACATGTCCATTTATTTATTAGATTTTTAAATGTAACTCCAGAGACACTTGTCATCATCTAAACCCTGTTTATGATTTTTTTTTCTTTCTATTGGTAGGAGATCAACTATGACAAGTCATTTAGAATGGTGTTGCTCGGAGCGAGGATGGGTGAATGTGAATGTTGATGGGGCAATCAAGGTTGACATAGGTCAGGTGAGGGCCATAGGAGTGGTTTGGGACTCCTATGGTAGCTAGATTATTGGTTTTGGAAGAATGATTGGTATTAGATCAGTGCTCCATTTGGAATTGTAGGCGGTGCTTGAAGGGTCGGAAGTTATTTGGAGTAAAGCTTTTTGATAGGTAATTCTCGAGAGTGATAGCGTGAAGGGTTGCAACTTATAGGAAATTGTGTAGATAAAAGACATGTTTGCTGGGAAATGATTGTATGAAACAGTAATGCCACGTCATCTATATCCCTTTTCCCATAATTTAATGCCACATTAGCATTTTTATCTTGAAAAAAATCAAATCCAAATGAAAATCCTGAAATTCAGGATATAATTGCTGATGTGGCATTAAACTATTGGAAAAGAGATAATATTCCTGTTTCATACAATCCTTTTTCCATGTTTGTTTATTGGTTCGATGGATTAAGGTGTTATTACAATGGCAATGGGATGTTAAACTCGAGCAAGTGTCGAGGGAGTAACCAGGTAGCCAACTATATGATTAAGAGGCTAAAGGTTGATACGAGAGGATTAAAGATATTTGACTCACCACATTAGGGTACTAGAGCCTACTTGGGAGTTTGATATAGAAAAAGGAGTTGTAATTCTTAGATCTAGGCTGATCCTCGTTTCTATTAAAAATATAGTCTTTTTAAATAATAAACTTTTTTTCTCTTGAAAATTTTTAAATAATATATTTCACTTTGAATAAATTGTCACAAATATTAATTAATTCTAATTTCATTTTAATATGGTAAAAAGTATTATGGAGTCTTTGTATTAGGAGTCAGATTGCATTTTGTTTCTTTTACTCAAAAATTGAATAAATTAGTATCTATACATTAAATCAAAAAGTAAACTAGTCCTTTCACTTACAATTTTCATCCACCTCTATTATTAAAAACTGACATGGCTGACAGAATAATCAGACAATTATACTTGGTATGTCAAGTAGATCTCATGTCAACATATAAAGACAATTTTTTAATAGTAGAAATTGATGAAACTTTTTACTGAAGGGCTAATTTTCTTTTTGATCTAATATGTAAGGACTGATTTGTTCATTTTTTTGAGTAAGAAAACAAAATGCAATTTGATTCTTAGTACAAGGGCTTTCATGATACTTTTACCTCTAAATATTTTTTTATCCTTTAACTTATATAGATAATAATACAAAAATTAAAGATTTTAAAAACTAAATATTTATATATATTAATTTTCTTATATGTGGGATGCAAGATTTATTATATGTATTAATTAAATTACATGTAATGATTTTTTTTAGAATTTTATAATGTTTTACTAATAATGTGATTATGAAATTAAAACATAATAATATATATAAGTGTAGTTTTTAAAAAAATATAATTGAATGTAATTTACTCAATTAACAGTATCATACGACTGCTCCAGCTGCACTTCCATGGCTTGCAATTCACAAAACAACCGGAAAGCCTTCGGTGCATTATTAAAAAAATATCAACATATATACACAGCATGCATGCTTATGTTTTGTGCCACTTTTGCTGTTTCTACTGTATCCTAATAGCATGAAAATAAATGAAGAGACTTACATCGGCATGGCCTTTCTAAGCCAGTCCTTGAAGTGAACTCCTGTCCTTCAATCAAAATCAATGGTCAAGGTAATCAGAGGCCAATGCTCCAGTGCTGAAAAGCAAGCCACGTAATCTCCCTGCTCCACCGCCGTCCTTTCTCCACCAACTGAAAAATATGGATATGCGACGACGTTACCTTGACGTTGAACCTGTGAGAATCGGGTAATGGTTGATGACGTTCCTGGTTGGGATTGATAATATGGTACTTCCCACCGTCATGGAATTGCTTTTCATGTCTTTCAAGATGCATTTACCGTTAATTTTGTAATACTTTTCAAAAGTTGTTTAAAAAAGTAATGTAAAAGAGTGTTTTAAGAATACTTTCGAAAAGTTTGATTTAATATTGGAGTGTTTAGATTATTGTTAAAAAATATTTTTGAGAAATAAAATATTTATTTTAAATATAGAATTATCAAATAACAAATATGCTAATATTTAAATTAGTTAATATTATTATATTTTAGTAAGAATATAAAAAATAATTTATTATAACTTTTTATTAATATTTTAATATATAAAATATAAATTTTAAATATTTTTAAGCACAGAGAATAAAAAAGAAAAAAATATTATATTGTTAGAAGGTGAAAAAGTAATTAAGTATCAGACGGGCTTTTAAGATAGGAAAAGCTAAAAATTTAGTTTCTCCCCTACAAAAGTGCTTTTCAAATATACTTTTGAAAATAAAAAATTTCAGCTAAAAGCAGTTTGTTTAGCATGATTTTTCTTCCAAAAATACTTTTCAAGCTAAAAATATATATATTTTTAAGTGCTATTAATCAAACCCTTAATCTTTCTTAATTATATGTCAAATCGTAATAATTCACACCGAATTAAAAAATAAAATAAAAAGACAAAATAATTTACATTAATTGAGTTCTTATTAGAGAGGCACAGAATCACAAAAGAGATGATGGGGATGGTGATAACCTAAAATTCCAAACTGCACAAATATTTATATTTTTAGATTATAAAAGATTAGAGATTTTCTATTATTTTACGGTTTACTTCAATATTTATCATATATAAATATTATTTATTAAATTTATTCAAAATTCTTTATTCTATCTAGATTACTTATTAAATTTTGTTGCAATTCTTTATTTATCTCGTTAATTTATTAACTTTATTTGAAATTATCTAGTCCTACCTTATTAATCTAATCAAATTGTTTAAATTTAAACCAAAATTATAAATTTTAATTTACAAAAGAAAGTTACATGTCATGAAATTAAACACTTCATGTCGTCTCTAAAATGTTACAAATTTTATAATAAAGTTTTAAAAAATAAATATAATATATTTGAATTGCAAATACAATAAACTAATTTAAACCTAATATAAACTATAAAAAAAACTAATGAAACCGGTTAAACCAATTTAATTAGATCATATTAATTCATCGTAATTGGTATCTGAGCCCCAGTGTAACGATTCTTGGAGAAATAATATCTTAGTATTCATTGTAAGTTCCTATCTTTTATTTACAATTCCATTTATTTTATGGTTATTTATCTTAAAACCCATATATTTGTTATTTTGTCTTTCTGTTACCAGTTGATGTCTGGGTGAGACTTTAGGCGTTTGTGTGAAGACATATTAAGATAGTAGACAGTTTTAGGTACCAGAGATAAATTTTATGGAAGAAACAGATTGTTTATATAAAGATAAAACTTCTAATCATACTATGCATATTGACTCTAAGAATGAAAATAACATTTCGGCTCTTAGTAAATGTTTTAATAGTTTAATGGATATTACTTCTATATATTTTAACAAATTATATAATAAAGTAAGTAAAATAGAACAACAAGTAAATAATATAGGTGAAGTAACAGAGTTAGATTTGAACAAAGAATCTAAAGAACTACTATCAAATGTTAACAATAAATTAGATCAGGTTCTTACTAATAAAAGCATAGAACAAGAAATAGATTTAGGTCCTTTATATTATGGTAATAGTAATATAATTTTAACTTTATCTGAGGATGAAGAAGAAACTTCTTCAGAAGAATCATCTTCTACTAATCATAAAAAATTAGAAAAACAAAGAAGAAAATATTCTAAACAAAAAAAATATATGATTTCCAGTCCTATAAACAACTTATAGAACATTGGAAAAATAAATTTGCTAAGACAGCTGATAAATATGAAGGAATAGAGTATTTAAAGTTAATAGAACAAATTTATGAAGAACATAAAGATTTGTTTATATTATTTAATTATCATTATATGTTAAATTAAAATACTACAGACAATAGTAGTAGTTCTAATAATTATATAAATTTAGAAGATATAAATGTTACTAGCTATAATTCTGAAGAAGAAAAAACTTCAACAGATGAGGAAGAAAATATAGAAATTCTAGAATCTATGGATTTGGATCAAACAGATCCTTATGGTAAAAGAAAATTAGAGTCAGACATTCAAAAAGATGATTATCTGAGATCTTTTAATAAATATTATGAAACTGTTGAAAATACAACTAGAATTTTCGATAATCAAATCGAAAATATAGCTACTAATGAAATAAAGACTGAAAATTCAGGAGAATCATCTAATCAACCTATACTACATAAGATAGATGATTTAAATAAAAGAAATGTAGCTCAAAAATGAATATATTTAGATTTAACTAACATTCCTTTATCATACTATGAAAAAACCATAGATGATTGGGCACAATTAATGACTATGGTTGTTAACAACAACATCAATATATGGTCAAAAGAAAAAATTTTAAACTATTTTGTTGGAACATTTCAAGGAGATGTTCTACAATTTCTCAGAAGATGGGAAGAATCTGAGAAAGGTAAACAACAAAAGGGGCAGTTAATTAATCAAATTGGAACCCTTAAAGATCTTTTAAAAGGATTAACTTTAATTCTAAAAACAGAATTTTGTGGTTATACTGTAACGCCCCAACTTTTTATTTCTGCTTCGGTATAAATTTGACACAAATATCTGTTTGCTTCAGTCGTTAAGTGTTTTGGGTGTGTATGAGAGGTCTCAAGTTCAAGCCTTACCTTTGGTAAATTGTGGTATTTTTCTAACTTAAGCTTCATCTTTGCTTAGTGGGTTTATATTTGATTAATTATAAAACCATATTAGAATGGGCTTGCTGGTCTAGTGGTTAAGTGGAGTGTTAGTTTGTTGAAGGTCCTGTATTCGAATCCTTGCGTAAGCAAGGAAGTTTATTTTTTCTTGGTTCTTGGTTAGAGTTGTGCTAGAGATAGATTTTGTAAGTGATTGAGATTGTGGGGTTAGTGGGATATTGGGAGAGTAAATTGGCGGATTCCTGATAAAATCTGAACATCTTTATTTTATTTTCTTTTTGTTTTCAAACTCTCTCTCTTCCAAAATCCCCAAATCTTTGAACCTGACGTTAATTTTTTGTTCCTCTGTCGTTCTTCTCTTCCTCTTTTCTCCTTCAATTTTTGCTTTCTTTTTGTTTGCTATCGGACCTTCTATCTCATTATTGTCATTTACGTTGCGTGATTTCAGTGAGTGAATTCTTGATAGTTTGTAAGTTGTGATGCTAAAATTTTGATTAGGGTTATATTGACGTTTTGGCAGCAATATATCGTGAGGATTAAGGCTCTCCCCGTGCTATTTCGTAATCAATTGATTCGTGGTGTTGGGGTAAGTGTTGAACGCCTTAAAAGTATTATTGTCGGTTTCGTGATTTTGGTTTAATCATGAATTAAGATTGATTTTGGGGTTCTTTATGTCAGTTTTTATGTTTTGGAAGGCTCGGGTGTGTTTTCACGATGAATCGATACTAAGTGTGTACCCAAAAATGCATAAAATGAGGTTTCGACAAAAGCCGAAAACTATTCTGTCGATGCCACACAGGTGTGTGGTTGCCTGTATGGTAGGCCGTGTTCGATGACACGACCGTATGATTGATGAAGGCCAGGCCGTGCGCTAGACACGGTCGAATGATGGTCAGGTGTGGCCGTGTAAGTAACACGTACTAGACTAAATTGGGTCGTGTGGGCCACACGAGCGTGTGGATTTTTGGGCTAGGCCGTGTGATCCACACGGGCAAGGCCAATCTGGGCGTGTGGGCCCACACGGGTGTGTGGGCCCATTTATCTAAATTTTTCCCTAGGGTTGCACGGGTCACCCCAAATGATTGTGGGCCTATTGTAGGGGCGGTAAGGGCTAACTAGACCCTAATCTGTATGATCTAAATGACTGATATTATGTTCTGAGTATGCTATTACCACGCATGTCTAACCTATATGATATATATATCTATACTAGCATTGTATATCTGTAATTACGCATGTGAGAATGCTAATTTGTATGTCTGATTCTGCATTTACTGTATCTGTCATTGGGGTTGGGATGATGTATATTGGAGGAAGTGATCTGAAAGGCAATTTATGCCTATTATCTGGCAGCATGGCTGCAATATATCTAATATGTGCCGCATTTGGTACAACATGGTGTGTAAGGTTGGGTGGGTGTTTTAAACCCCACATGATATGTAGGGATGGTCGGAGATGGTGTGTAGAGGATGGGGGTAGGATATTTGATTTCTGATTCTGATATGTATACTTGCATCTGTATCTGGGATGAGCTTAGGCCCGAATCTGCATCTATATCTGAAATGGGCTTTGGCCTGAATCTGTATCTGTCTGATTTGTGATACTCTGTATATTGTGATACTCTGTATGTTTGCATGCCTAATTCTGCTGGGTTACACACTGAGTTTATATAAACTCACCCCTTTTCTGTTTAATCTGTATAAGTAATCTGCAGACTTAGGCGGGTCGGTGCAGCGGAGGACTTGTCGATGACCACTCGCCATAAAACAATTTTATTTTATTTTATGATTTTATTTAAGTTTTTGGTATTGATTTGAGGGTTTGTAAATTTTGGGACTCTCTGAACTGTTTGGACTTTTTAACTGTTGATTTTGGTTTTTGCATGTTTGATCAATTGCTTTCTTTTAAAACGATGCTTTTACTTAATTAAGGTTTTCCCTAAACACAACATTTTCAAAAGCTTCCACTAAAGATTATGTTTTGTGGCATCAACTAATTGAACAAACGGTTTTGAAATAAACAAGAGCTAACAAATTGAGACCATTTTAAAGCGCGATAACTTCGTTTTCAAAACCTTATCATGTGACACCGCCAGATTTGGTCGTAACGTCTAGGCCGGGTTTGGGGTGTTACATATACAGATAAAAAAGATCAAGATAGTCAGTCTAATTATATATTGTCAAAAATTAAATTATGTGATATTAGGTATTTAGAAAAATTTTCTAAAAATTTTCTTCATGAATATTAAAAACTAAAAAAATGAAAATATAGAATTTTAGAAAAATCAATATTTTCATAAATTACCACCACCTTGGGATGAGATTTGTATAAATAAATACAATTCTTATCTAGAAAAAACATAGTAAAGTAACTGAAATAGAACAAGACAATATAGATTCTATAGGAAATAGAATTAATTTTGCTAAAGAAAGAATAACTTTATACTGTTTACAAAGTAAAGCTACTAAATAGGTTAAGCATAAATTAAGTTATAAATATTGTACAAAAATATTAGAAAATGAATGGGAATTTGGATGTAAATCTATACGTCCTAATACTTATAAAAAACAAAAAAAAAAATTAAAAGCTAGTTAGATGGAAACCAAGAAATAAAAAATATACTAGTTACAATAAAAAGAAAAAAATTGTTAAAAGAAAGACTTCTGATAAGCCTAAAGAACAAATTTGTAAATGTTTTATATGTGATGAAGAATGTCACATAGCAACAAATTGTCCTAACAAAGGAAAAAATGTTAGGAAAATGATCAAAAAGTCTTGAAGCACAAGACTTAAAAATATGTTTAGGTGAGGAAATAAATCCCGAAGAAATATTATATGAATTAATATCAGAAACAGATCCTGATACAGATAATTAAGAATATATATTTATGTTAGGAAGTAGTTCTAATAATCAATTTGAAGAAATTCCTAATAATGAACAACAAGATATAAAATTAGGAAATTTAATAGGAGAAGAAAAAGACTTTTCTGACGAAATAATAGAAAAGATAAATAAAAATCATATTTCTAAAGAAAATATATATAAAAATCTAAATTTAAAATTTGGTCTCAAAGACATATAGAAAAAATTAGTGGTAATACAGTAGTTAAAAACACTAGAGGAGGATTAATAGAAATCCCATTATTCATTAAAGATAAAATTAAGAGGATTAAAAAGAAATATCCTCAAGTTAGATATATACATTTAGGAATAATAATGATAACAATTAGAGCTTTATTTAGAAGATGACATGATATACCTATAATAGCAGTCTTATTCGAGAAAAGATTTAAAAATCCAATAAAAGTACTTATTGGAGGAATTCAATCTAATTTATATGCAGGAGTAATAGGATTTAAAGTATAACCAAATTACTTTATATCTATTACTGATTCTTTAATAGAGGAATGTTTATGTTTAAGAATTCAGATAAAAAATTCTGAAATTAATGATTTAGCAGAAGATCTAGCAATAAGTTGGACTTCTATTAATGAATACACTAATACAACTGTGGTAGAAATTAAGGAAATTAATAATAAAATAATTGAGCTTTTTGAGCCTAATAATTTACTACAGAGATACAACCAAAATTATTATATTTAAGAGATCTATCAATTCCAAAAGATAGGAAGATAGAAAAAGTAAATAGTGCAAGTACTTCTAAACCAGTAAGTACTATAGAATATATGTCATCTGGAGATAGGTTATATTTTAAAAATAGTATGATAACAGATACAGATGATAATTTAGTTTTACCTTCAAATACACAAATAGAGGAAGATGAGGAAAATACAAGTATAGGTACAAGACTTTCAACACAAATAGGAATGAAAATAGTTCATATTCCTATTTTTCCTACTAAACCAAGTAGAAATTCTAGAAACACTAGAATGGAAGAAATACAAACTTCAATAATAGAAGATGTTTTTACATTTTCAAATTTCCAATCTAGGAAAGAATATACATATATTGAAATTACATTTCGATTTAAAGAATATAAATCATATTCTTTACATGCTTTATTAGATACAGGAGCTACAACTAGTAGCTGTAAGAAGAATGCCATTCTATTAGAAAAATAGGAACCTATGAAAAACCCAATAAAAGTCATAGGAATAGATGGTAATAAAACCATAATTCAATATAAAGATAAGAATATACCAATCTATATAAATAATGTAAGATTTATAATACCTAAAATATTATGTTTCCCTGTAATGCAAGGAGATATATTATTAGGAAATAATTTTATAAAACAATATTTACCATTTTCTATTGACAAAAAGTTTATTAGGTTATCTATAGAAAAAACTTCTGTAGAAACACCATTAGTAGAAAATAATAAATTTATATGTGATAAAAATTTTATACCACAAAAAGATTCATTTACTTTTAAAACTAAGAATGTTTTTGATTATCTTATTAGGCGCGATAGATAGAAGTAAAAAACCTCTAGAAAGAGTTGGTGAATGGACCCCAGTCCATAAAAAGCCCAACAAAGGGAAAACAATAAATCTTAACCAAGGATTTGTAACGATACTTACTCAAGCAACTTTTTATCCTAATCAAGGATATTATGTGCCATATCCAATGGTAAGACAACCAATTGGAACTCAATTTTCATTGACACAAAAAATGGTAAGTCAATCTCCTTGGTCACAAGATCCAAATTTAGCATTCCAAGCTAGTTATGCTGAAATTATAAAAGTAGCAGGAAATTTGTTGAAACAACAACAAATTCCAAAAATAAATGTAACACCCCTAACTCGATTCCTTCGTCGGAACAAAGTTACGAGGCATTACCGGAGTTTATAAAACTATTACTGATAATTCGAGTTAATTACTATTCATTTCTCGAGATTAGTCGTAACGTCCCTTATATGGACCCCCAAGGTCCAAAACATGCATTAGAACCGAGTCGAGACTAAATCGAGATCTTAGGAAATTTTTTGCAAAATTTCAAAATTTTCTTTACTTTAAGGAGTTACACGCCCGTGTGGTAAGGGCACGCCTGTATGGATTCACATGCCCGTATCCTTAACCCGTGTAACTTTCTGACTTGTAAGTCATGAAGAAATTGAAGTCACACGGCTAAGTCACGTGCCCATGTGCTAGGTCGTGTACATTACACGGCTGATACACACGCCCGTGTCTTTACCGATTTGCTTAATTTAGAGCATTCTGTTTCTTAATTCTAACGATGCAAGAGACACACGGCTAGGCTACACGCCCATGTATCAAGCCGTGTGTCACACACGGTCAAGACACACGCCCGTGTGTCTACTCGTGTGGATAAAATAAGGCCATTTTCCAAGCCTTTTTTTCACCTAATTGGTCCTTTACCTATTTCGACACTTATTCAAGACATTGAACCAAGCCTTAATTAGGTCTTATAAATGATATATCAATTTATATGGTTAAATATCCAAAAGTTTACCAATTAAACATACTTACATATAGGCATATTTGTCAATTTTATACTATCACTAATTACTCATCTATATGTCTATACCATATCATTATTTGTCCATTTCAAAAACATATCATCATATTATAGCCATTAATACATATCAAAACATGTTCATCATAAGCTATTCCAATGGCTTGTTAAAATCAATACACTTACATGCCAACAGTGGCTAATCAACCTATACATGCCATTATAACCATAATTCATTTACCATTTGTACCAAAAAGGGCCAATGGATAGTGTGAGTGATCTATCCCAAGCTTCCCAACCAACGAGCCTCCGAATCACTATTGAACAGGGGAAAATAAAACATAGTAAGCATATCATGCTTAGTAAGTCTGTATAACTTGATAATTAACTTACCATTCACTTATATTTACAATAAACATGTAAAACATATTCAATCAATTTGATCACAAGCCTTAGCACACATCCTCATCATCTTTGTTAGTCACAAAATTCATATAAATATCAAGAAATATATACGAGCTCAACACTCATTAGATTTTCCCTATACATATACTTTCTACATTATGTATTCATATAACTTATATAAATCATATCTCTATATTTTAAGTACATTTCATAATAATTTGCCTCGAGTTCAAATTATTTCACATCGAAACTTTGTTCATTAAACCATTTGAAACATCATCTCCACACGGGTAGTACACTCGAGGTGTACAATTCTATAATCATGAATGAACATATTTATCAAACAAGTTTCATGTTCATATATCATCATCTCATATTTCCATACATATTCTGTATCATTATTTCATGTACTTCAGGCAGATACATGTAATAGTTCATTTCATGTTCATGTTCCTCTTCTCTTGTCAAGATTTTGTCCGTTGAATTTATTAGAAATATCGATGGATATTATCATGTAGTACCCTTAAAATGTACGAAACTCTCGAGTAACCTTTTCAAGTGATTCGGGTAAATCATATACTTCGATACTCACGAGGAGCTACGGTAGTTCCACAACTTATGCAGAATTACTACCAATCTCTTTAATACCTCAATGCTTACAAAGCTACAGTAGTCCATAACATATGCGGCTACCAATTATTATTGTGACACCCCAAACCTGACTTAGACGTTATGGCCGAATCTGGTGGCATCACATGAGAGTGCTTAGCTAGCTGAAAATCATTCCAGTTATTATCTTTACTTAAGTCGGAAAACACTATTCAAGTTATTTACTTTGAAAACATTTATTTATCGCGAAAGCTAGGAAATCATTCATTTATACAGAAAACCTTTAGTTAAGTTTTCAAAACGCATTTGTGGTGTCGCAATTTATAAATCAATAAAATTAACAATTTTAAATCCCAAATAACCCATAACAGTTCGTGTCCAATTTACATAAATAATCCCAAAAATAAATATTAAATGAAAACAGATAAAATAGAATGTAAATTATAAAAACAAAACATGGCTAGCAATGGTCACCATCGAGCCCTCCGTCGCACCGATCCATCTACTGTTGGGGATTACCTGTCAGATAATAAAATTAAGGGGTGAGTTATCGAAACTCAGTGTGTACATCCCTGCAGTAAAGCATGCATACAATCAGTAATTGGTAATCAGTCATAAATCGGCCTGAGCTTTTACAGATACAGATACAGATACATTCGGGCCTTAGCCCTTTTCAGTTAAACATGTATATCAATCAGAACAGTATATACCCACCAACCCTGCACACCATCTCCGACCACCCTACATACTATGTGGGCATAAAAATCAACCCACCTGGCCCTACACACCAAGTATGGGGATAAAATCAACCCATCCAACCCTACATACCATGGAGTACCGTAAAACGACACATATTAATAAATGTAGCATAGTTGTCAGATAATCGACTATAAGCTTTATAGTCTTCCTTCTCTTCACCATAATAGATCCCAGCCCAATGCAATGCAATCATAAATAATATCATGGTATGCTTTAAAAAGTAAACAAATCATACAGATATATCAGATCATAATCAATACACATGCTATCTATAACATGCTATCCCATATCTTGATATTTAGATCACAGAACGGGGTCCAAGATAACCTTATTGACCCTATAACAAGTCACAGTCGACTAGGGCGACCTATGCAACCTTTCAGAACATTTCAAATAAATGGGCTCAAAGACCTATGTGGCTTGCCCGTGTGGGCCCACACACTTGTGTGGCCCACACCCCAACTTGGCCTTACCCGTGTGGATCACATGACCTGGCCCAAACCCCACGCGCCCGTGTGGTTTCACTCGTGTGGCCCATACGGCCTAAATGGCCTAGCACGTGCCTCGAACATGACCTAGTCAGCCTCACATGCCCGTGTCCGTCGCACCCATGTAGCGCGCGCACGGCCTTATTGGTCGAACACACGGTTGTGTCTAGCACATGACCTCTACACGGGCAGTCCACATGCCCGTGTGGCGTCAATAGTCTCATTTTCGGCTTTCGCCAAATCGTTTTTTAGTGCGTTAGGGGTACACACCTAGTTTGTTTTTGATGCTAACGCTATTCCGAGCACTTTGAGACCACCACCCAAAATCGAGCATGGCTTCAATTCAAACCAACGAATCGCTATTTCCAATCTCTTGATTTTCTCCGAATATGCGTCTCAACGAATAAAACTAAAACGAATAAAAGAGAAAAGTCAAAATAGAGATTCAAACAGAATTTCGGCAACAAGGTAGGGGTTTTCAGCAAAAATTCAGAATAGAAAGAAGACGAAGGGAGGGGGTGAGTAAAGGATTTGGCGTCAGATAAGAAATAAAGCAAAATTTTGAGAGAACAAGATACTAACTCCCTTTCAAATACACCCCTTGAATTACTCCCTCAATTCCTACTACACAACCACTACCCAGAGTCCCCTTCCTATCCAACTCTTGCCGAATTAAACTAAAAATATTGCCTATGCCAGTATTCAAACATGGGACCTCCTTCCTACCAACACAACACTTAACCATCAGACCAGCAGGCCTATTCTGGTAAGCTTTTATAAATAATTTCTTTTAAACCTATTAACCCAAGATTGGACTCTATTCAAATAAAAACCAAAATTTTACCCAAGCTAAGGCTTGAACTTGGGACTTCCCACACACACCCCAGCACATATCCGCTAAGGAATGCAATCATTTGTGTCAAATATTTGCAAAAACAATTCAGCAATTTTCATGCACAACAAATCATAAAAGCTAAAATTTTGGGGCGTTACAATTATACTTGCAAGACTTTATGTCATAATGCTTGAGAGGCTTATCAGGATTACTCATCCAAGCTAAATCTTGTTTGTAACACATGCAGAATCACCTTTACATTAATTCATTGAATTTCCTTTATTCAACCGGGACTTATCCCTTTTCTCAAGTAATATCAAACATTTTATTACATTTTACTTATTTAACATTTACAAAATCATTTAGCATTTATCAGATATTCAATATGTTTCTTGTACCTAACAATTATATATTTCACTTATATAATCCTTTAATTCAAGGGTATACTTTTAACATTTTTCATTTTGACGAGGTTTACATTCAATTTACATCTTAGGCAAAATTACCGTTTTGCCCCTAACTTTTCATAAATTCTAATTTCGTCCCTAGGCTCGGAAAATAAAATTCTTGTAATTTAATCCTTATTCCAAGCCTAGCCAATTTTTACATATAATATTTACAGCCCATGTATTTTATAAAATTCAGAATTTTTTTTCAATTTTCACAACTTTACAATTTAATCCCTAAATCATGTTTTCATCAAAATTCACTTTGTAAAAGTTGTTTATCTATCAACAACCTTTTATATTCTACCATAAATTCCAAATTTTCAGCATATTCATCCATACCATAACTTCTATACTTTGATAACTTTTCAAATTAATCCCCCAAATAGATAGATTAGACTATCCTGATTTTCAAAAATATAGAAATTATTAAAAACGGGACTTGAATACTTACCTAATTTAGCCAACAAAGCTTGCTTTCTCTTTCCTAGGGTTTCCATGGAATATTTGGGGGAAGAAGATGATATGAAATGATTTTTATTTCTATTTAATCATTTATCATCTTTTAATTTTATTACTTTCCAATTTAGTCCTTAGCCTTTTTCTAATTTTCCATGGATAATTCATCCAAAAATATCTACTAACTTTTCTTTAATGGTCTATTTACCATATAAAGACCTCAAGTTTTAAATTCTATAGCTATTTGGTACTTATAGCTACTAGAACTCAACTTTTACATTTTATGCAATTTGATTCTTTCATCAATTAAACATGTAATCGATAAAATTTCTTTACAAAATTTTCACATGACATTTCTATCGTATCGTAGACCATAAAATAATAATAAAATAAAATTCTTTTCGGAATTGGATTTGTGGTCCTGAAACCACTGTTCTGATTTTTTTTACCAGAAATTGGCTATTACAATAAAAGATTTTTACAATCCAGGATTACCACTAGAGTTATATAATTTTATCAACGAAATATGAAAAACCCATATTTCTGAACAAATAGCTAATTTTAGAAGAGCTCTTACTAAAATCTCACAATGTTTAGTTAAAAAACAACTAAAGATAGTGAAGCTCATGATTTATTATTAAAATCTATTTTATATAGAGATTGGGAAGAGCTTGAAATAGAATATATGGATATGAAGAAGATAAACAATCTTTTTGATATATTTCAATATTTCACGAATAAAGGGACAAACAATCCTATTATGAAAAAAATGTTCAGAATATGTTTATATAACAAAGCGAGAAAAATTTTACCAGTAGATATTTACAAAAATAAATAGTGCTATTACTTGCAAACAGCAAGTTTAATTCCAAAATTTTTTTTCAATATATTTTCTACAAGCTTACGTTTTTACTAATGATATAGAGGAAAATTTTTTTACTATAAAATTTAGACTTGATAATGAACTATTTGATATAAGCAGTATTGAATAGGGATTTGTTAAAGAAATAACAGTTCAAAATTTTTATTTTCATTTACTAAAAGATTTTCCTGCAATTGTTAAATCTAGATTAATAAATATAATAAATGCAGATGATTTCCTTTATTATTTCTATATTGAAATTAGCAGCCTTATTAGTATAGCTGAGAAAAAAAATTATTAGTTATATCAAATTTGGATTATTCATAGAATAATTGAAAGAAGAAACCTCTCAGCACTCAATGAGGAAAAAGAACACTTGACAAAAAATATTGACAAGTGTTATAATAATTTCACTTATTATCAAATCCAAATTTGAATTGATTTGATAACCAAAGCCCAGTATCTACTTCAACAAAATACTTATATTTTCTGGACCGATGGGAGAAGAATACTGACATACAATACTGGATACCCCTAGGAGGATAAAGACGAAGAATCCATTCAACTATTAAAAAAGATAGTTGATATGGAGATTGATAATTTTCCTACAACAAAAGAAATTAAAGACACGTGAGAGAACTAGATTCATTGCATCTAGATGAGATAGAAGAAATGAATGTAGATAAATCCAAGAAGGATAGAGCCAAAAGACATGTGGAAATATGACAACTAAATAAGCAACTTGGGATAAAGATAAGAATATCTAGATAAAACAAAGAAAATTGCAACGTGAAACAACACCATGAAGTAACAAGACAAAAGGACATATAGAAACAATCATGATTTGACAACACCAAATGCAACGTGGAAGCAACCATATAAATCATACATCGACCACTTATTGATCCAATCGGTCTGATAGGCCGGTCTAATTTGGTTCAACCAGTTATTTGGAGAGGGTTGGTTGAAGAGCAACAAAGCTAAAAGGATAAACGCCACCGTTTTAACCGGTGATGCATCTTTCTTCAGCTTTCTTCTCAATATACGACTCCGTAGAAAGCAAATTACTGGAATCTATCTTTCTCGGAACGAGTTGGGTTTGTGAGTTAGGGTTTCCAGTTAGGGTTTTGGGAACGCATGATGATTGGGATTTGATGGTGTGGCGAAAGAGTAATCAAGGGTAAAAGAGAGGGGAGGGGGTGTAAATCGCAATCCTAACTGCAGTAAATGGAAAGCTTTGAATCTGAAGAACCAGAGAAGAAGAGGCCTCACTTGGATTCTCCCGCCATGGCCCGTAATTCCTCCACTTCTCCCAACCACACCAAATCTGTAATCTCTCTCTCACACACTTTTTTTTTAAATATTTTGTATTCCTCTTTAATTTCTTGATAAATTAATGGGTTTGCATGATTTTATTCGCTTTCTTTTTGAGCTATAATTTCTCCTCGAATCAAAATTGCTCTGGAATACATTTTGTTTTGTCCTGTCGCCAGGAAGAATCAAATGATAAAACTGAAATATTGAATCTTGGGACATTACTTTCGACTGTTCACAAAATGGAAAGTTGATCTAAAATTTTTCCTGCTGTTAGTTTTCTTCTTGGATGCTCAGTTGTATTCGATTTCTTCATGGTCTCTGGGTTATTCATGGAAAATTTTAATTTCAAATGCTTTCTCTCTGCCGTCGAGACAGTATAGGAAGAGAAGGGGAATTTATTTATTACTTGTTGTGGATCAATGGATCAATTTTGATTTAATTTATTGTTAATGGTGGATAAGTAGTTTGCTGTGAAACTCGATTCCCCTTCCCCTGTGGGTCTATACGGGGGAAAAGGAAAACAAGCTCTTTCTCTTAGCGGTCTACCCATAATCAGTATATCACTGATATGCTTATGTTTGTTTAGATTTGCGGATTTAGGGTGACACACCAAAATTAAGGTTTTTTAAAAAAAAAAAATTCTTTTTTCACTTAATTTATCTTCTAGGGTTATGTAACTCCAATTATTATTAAATTGAGCTGATAATGTGAATAGTTGAAGTAGTTTGCACTAACCGAGTAGGTTTGCTGCATCAATGCTGTATATGTCAAATGGAAATATTGTGAATTAATGAAATGTGATGTCTTTTTCATCGTCTCAAATTATTTGAGTTGCCTATTTGCGTCTATCTTAGAAATTAAAAATTTCCCTAAACTTCTAGTTATATTCTGGTCTTATCTGATTCAAACCATTCCTAGACTTGTCTTGAATCAGTTTTAGGCATCTGATTATATGCATGGGCACCATAAGTCCACCAGTTTGCACATTTTGTTGAGTTGATAAGCTAAGCCCTGAGCATAACCTAATTCAATATCAGGCATACCTAAAGATGAGTGGAGATATACTGTCCACTGCCACCTGATTGAATTTGCCTTTCACTTTTTATCCATGATTTGATTTTTCAGAGTGCCATCTTATTATCACTATGATATTTCTGCATACACCCCAATGTGTAAGGTTGGTGCACATGTCAAGTAAATTTAAAATTGATAAAATGCGTTTTTGATTTTTTTTCCCTGCATGTTTACAAATTTGTGTTTTTAATTCTCTCATGCATTTGATTTGATATAGAGGGGTTTTTTTTATCCAGGTTGACGCAGCAGTTCTCCAGTACCAGAATCAAAAACTTGTCCAGCAGTTAGATATTCAGAAACATGAGTTGCATGATCTTGAAACCAAAATTAAAGAATTAAAAGACAAGCAAGCCTCTTATGATGATATGTTGATAACTGTGAACCAACTCTGGAATCAGGTATTTTTTTATGGCACTCTTTTACTTTCATCTGTTTTGATCATTATGATTTTTTTATAATTCTTTTTTGTTACTCTACTCTATAGTTGGTTGATGATTTGGTCCTGCTTGGAATACGAGCTGGAGGTGGCCATAATGCTTTACGAATCTTGGATGAAGCTGGCAATTCTCGAGGTTCAGATCAGACTAATTTTTTGTTGAACAAATTTACTTTTGTGTGTTTTTGGAGTTGGGAGAGTAGTGCTGTGTCTTTTAATAGTAAAAAGTCAAAGTGTAAGTTCTCTCAAATTTACAATACATTAACTTGCCCTCTTTAGGTTCTATTCCATCGTGCCCTGTGGAGGAGATGTTTCTTTGTAGGCTTCTAGAAACAGATTTTATTGATAGTAATGACAAAGATGGCATTGCAAATTATGTTGAACAAGTCTTATTTTCACGCCATTCATCCACTAGGGAGTTGATAAAATCTCTGGAGGATACCATCTCTGCTGAGAGGATGAAAACTGAGAGCATGACTCTTTCTTTGCATGGGAAATTATCTGTTGAAGGTTAGATGATTTCTTCATTTCAGTTGCTTAGTAATTTGTCATTTCTTGTGTTTTTCATGAAATTTTCAGCAATTTCTTCGTTAGCTAGTGCTTCTATCTGCAGTTCTACATTGATTATTATATATCACTTGCAGACACTATAATACAGCTTTCTAAGATTGATGACATGATGAAAGAAGAGGCTAAAAATTTGCGTGAGGTGATTGACACTCTACATTTGAAGCATAAAGAGTATGCTGATGGGATTCAAACATATATAAGCAGCCATGCAACTGATCAATCTGAAGTTAAACGTCTTCAAGGTCTCTGCTAGTTCTTTTAGAAGATATTTGTATTTTATACACTGTTAATCAGATATAGATGCTTGCAATAACTTCCTAACATTTATAAATGCAATTCTCAGTAGCAAATTTAGTACCAACTGATTGGCAATCTGGTTGTTTGTTAGCCATTGCCTAGATTTTCTCTTTTTTGTCTTATCATGATTGTATGTTAAAGCTGTAGTTTATTTATTCTGGAAGGTGAGCTGGAGGAAATCATGGCTGAACTTGAAGAAAGCAGAAGAAAACTAGTTGATCTGAAAATGCAGAAAAATATAGCATCTGGGATGCATGCATCAACTCCAGTTGTAGCAAATGGAAGCTTGTCACCAGAAAAGCCTGGAGATAAGACAATGGGCTTGCGGGAGATAAAGGATTTGATTGAGGAGACAAAGGTATTGATTTACGTAACTGCGTTTTTCTCAACCTCTCTCCCTCTTTTGGTGACTAATCTTATATGATATGTTACTAAACAAGTGTTGCAGATAGTGGCAGGAGATCGACTTTCTGAACTTCAAGATGCACAGGAAGAGAACCTAATCTATTCAAAACAACTGAAGGATCTTCAGGTTTGCTTGGATTATTGATCTTTGAAAGTTGATTTTTCTTTCAGTTGAAGTACCCTTTTCAATAAAGCTACATATTCTAGTAATTTAATTTGCAAAATTTTACTCTCATAGAATGAACTGAAGGATGACAAATTCATACAATCCTCTCGGCTGTACACTTTGTTAAATGATCAGCTCCAGCATTGGAATGCTGAAATGGAACAATACAAAGCGCTTACAGATGCCTTGCAGGTTAAGTTGCTTGATATACTTTTTCACATGCTTTCGTTGCTTGAGTACTTTTTGGTCTGTTTTGAAAGTATAATTTCAGACTGATAGGTTTCTTGTCATGAGGAGGGAGAAGGAACTAAATATGAAAGCTGAGACAGCAGATGCTGTTAGGAATACAATTAATAATGCTGATTCTAGAATTGAAGAGCTGGAGCTGCAGCTCCAGAAGTGTATCATAGAAAGAAATGACCTTGAGATTAAAATGGAAGAAGCTATTCAAGATGCAGGTAAAATAGTAAATTATAAGTTGAAGGTGGAAAATCCTGGATTTTTTGTCTTACACAAATGCTGTTTTTCTCCCCAGGAAGAAATGATATTAAAGCAGAAATTCGTGTTATGGCATCAGCTCTGTCCAAGGAAATGGGAATGATGGAAGCTCAGTTGAATCGCTGGAAGGAGACTGCTCACGAAGCAATTTCCTTGCATGAAGAAGCCCAAGCACTAAAAGCTTTGTTAAGCGATAAGGTAGTTATCCTTTCTTTAGTTCCCTTTGGGGAATAAAATTTGAAAGTAGCTTATATGGATGGAAAGTCATTAAATAGTTGTTTTTATATTATTTCAACTATATTTACCAGCGAAAGCTTTGAGATTAGTGTGATGGGTTACTTTTGTACCAAGTGGTGGAACTTGATTGTCTAATAGAATATCATTTTGGAACTTCAGAATTGTCTGTTTGTGGACAGCCATGTTGATTTTTGTTCTTTCAATGACTTGTACTGAGTCATGTACCTGTTTTATTAATGTTTCATTTGATTATTGAGCATGTGACTTGAAGAAAATTGTGGTTTTGGATAACATGGATTTATATTTCTTAAATTTAATCTATAAAATAAAGAAAAATTGTAGTAAGAATGTTGAATGTTTTGGCACTTTTTGTGTGCTAATTGTCAAATTTGAGTTTGCTGGTAACTCGATCTGTTCAATCTCTAACCAGTGTGCTTTTGTCTAAAATTTTCTGATAGACGAATCTACAAAAGCGCTTGGCAGAAGAGTGTGCTGAACAGATTGCGGAAATCAAATCTCTCAATGATATGGTATGTCTTGTCTTTTTGGTTAATTCAGGTTACTTTTCTCTTCTTTTTGTCCATCACACTATTAGGGGAAGGTGAAATGCAGGAGCTGGGGCTGCAATCCCTGCTTTGATGGAAATTCCAGCGACCTTTCCTCGTTATCCTTAAGTGTTCCTTTGTTTTCGATGACTACTGAAATAATACTTTTTCTTTTTTTCAAAGTTTTCTGCTCTTGCTCCATATTGCACTTATAGTCAAAACTATTCATATTGCCATCTTCAGAAATCTGATGCATATGACTTGAATTGACGTTCATTACTGAATAACATTCGATTAATGCAGATTGAGAAAATGCAGAAGGAAAAGTTGGAATTGCAGATCTTCTTGGACATGTATGGCCAAGAAGGCTATGATAATAGGTATGCTAATTTGAGACTTTATTGACGCACACACTAAAAAAGAAAGTGTAAATGCAATAAAGGAGAGTAATCTTTTTTAGTTCTATGCCATGCAAGCGGTGGATATTTGGTTAAATCTTCATCCGGCTTTATGTAAATTGTCTTAAATTGTGCATTTCCTGTTATGTCTGCTTGAAGTGAAATAAACCTATAATTAATTCTCTTGAAATTTAGAAACAAATAAGTGCTAAATTGCTAGTGTGTGACTTCTAGTGGTGTCTCGAGTTATATGGTTACCTCTTGCTAAGCTGAAACTTCAGAATTTTAAGTTAATTCAGAAATTGATCCGGAAATGGTAAAATATTTTACATTACTTGTTTACGTATTTGTTTAGCTTGTCAGCGCATTAAAATTTGCAGTACCTTGATTCTTGCATACGAAAGTAAGAAGCTGAAGTGATTCTGAATTTGAAGTTCTGTGGTCTAGTTGTGTTCTCTTAGATTGCAAGCTGGGAAGTTCAATATAGTTTTAGGTACTCAATCTTGTGCATTAACAATTAAGTATACTTTCTTCTCCACCATATTATTCCAAATCTATTATCTAGCTCGGGAATGTTTCCCTTCTCTCTTGCTTCAACCTTTTGGTTGCATATGACATTCCTTTTTCTGTTAATTAATTTGGGTTCTTAACTTAAATTTCAGAGATGTGATGGAAATAAGAGAATCTGAAAATAGAGCTCATTCGCAAGCTGAAATCTTGAAAAATGCTTTGGATGAACACAGTCTAGAATTGAGAGTGAAAGCTGCTAATGAGGCTGAGGCTGCCTGCCAAGAAAGGCTTTCTGTTGCCGAAGTTGAAATAGCGGACTTAAGAGCTAAACTGGATGCTTCTGAGAGGTTTGTTCTTTTGTAGTTTTTGGTTTCTTTTTATATGTTACATGGTTTGTCATGGCTATGACTTGACTGAAAGGACACTGATGGTGAATGCAGATATGCTAGTTGAGGAACTAAATATCTAGGCTTTTTTATTTTACATTTTAGGGGTTTAGTTTTAATATATATACTCCAAGAAAAAAAACTTTACACTCTAGTATGTTTTCGATTGTTAGGTTTTATATTTTAGACTGTTGGGTTATTTTATATTAATTAACTTCTTTTCCAAGTATTAGAGTCTGCATTATATTTGGTATTTTGTGTTTTATTAGGATTTTGGGATTATTTACAATATCTATGTTATTTAGTTCAAAGGAGGTTTTAGATGATGAGTATTCAAGCTATTGTGATATTAAGTATTGAAATCAAGTCAAAGTTCATAAAGTTAAATCTGTTTCATCCTTTAAAGGTCAGATTTTCATGGTTGGTTATAAATGTTTATTTTAAGTTGAACTAAATTAATTGCTTTGAGAATGCGAGCAAATATGTGTCTAAAATATTCATCTTTTTGATGAGTAGCATGTTTTCAAAGATGAGCAAGGAGAAGTTCAAAAATGGGAAAAACGAACTTATTTGTTATGAATTAATGGGAATAAAATATGCAGTATATAAGGCACATTATGAACCGATCAAAACAAAAGCTGCATTACATTAGGCTTCTGATGAAGTGGGGCAGTTTTGAAAATATTTGATCCTAGTCAAAGTTCGTTTCTCAGGAGTGTTCTTCCCTGAGAAGGAAAATCCTATTATTTAAAAGCACGTTGATGTTGTATTGTGAGCATATTCCTTGCTTTTGAGGCCCTAAAGAACAATCTTGTTGAAGAGGGTTTGAGAGATGAGATATGTGAGAATCTGTTGAGTTGTTGCAACACAATTTACTTGATGAGGATGTTAAATTTACTGCTTGTAAAACTCATTTTGTGGCTATCCTAACACTTGAAGAGTTTTGTTCAAGTTGTGCCTAATGAAGGTCTTTCATTTGAGGTATTTGTCTAAATAATGAGATTAAGCTCATTGTTATTGATGATAGTTCTTCCATTGACTTTGTCATTCGAAGTGTATTAAAAGATGAGATGCAAGTTGCTTTATTGAAGATGTGAATGTCACAAATGAAGTAGATTTTAACATTGTTATTTATGGGTCTTGCTAGAAATTTCTCTTTTGAGTTAGTGGAATTAAAGATAGAGCTCTCTCCAACTACAGGGCAGAGTGATGGAGGATCAAATATGCTAGTTGAGAGCTTAAATTAGCTAGGATTGTAATTTGTATTTTATGGGTTTGATTTTAACTATGTATATAATGCATACAGGTTATTTTAATTTGTATTTTTATTTTGTGCCAATTAGTGGCATTTTCGGTTTTATTTGGTATTTTGCATTTTTTAGGGGTTTGGGGTAAGTTATAAGGACTTATGTCATTTTGGTTCTAAGGAGTTTGAAATTGAATGATGAACATTTGAGTTATTATGATATTGAGTGATGTGACTTCCTTTTTGAGTTTTTTTTTTTTTCTGCCTTAACGGCTTTAGTAGAAAATCAGCCCTTGTGTATTTTCAAATTTCTGAAGTATGCCTTTATCCTTCCATTGTATCCAGTCAAGCTTTTACACCTTGTTTGGTAGGAGTATATCATTTTAACTTGCCTTTTAGTGCGCTAAGTTAACACTAGCCACTTATTTTGTTGTGAAAATTTGCCAGTACCTATTAAACCACTTAAAAATTATGTAGCCTTCTTTCCCAAACTTGGTGAAAACCTTTTACACTTGTTGGGATGGTATACTTTTATACAAGGGATATCCCTTCCTCTAATTTTTATATTTCCAGAGTTTATGTGCTCAAAATATAGAATTACAACTATGATTTTAGTTCATTTATTACCACTGAGCATCTTATGCTATACAAACGTCTCTTTAGGACTGCTAAAACAGTTTAATTAACTTATCCTCCTAACCTTAGTAGGTGCATCTAATAAATTTTACATTAGAACCATTTGATGCTTGCTATAGAGGTAAAACACCTATTACAAGTTACAGAACTCCGTAGGTAGTATGATCCAAATTGTTACTTCATCCTTAATGTCAAACATTTGTGACTTGCACAAGCAAGAGGTGTTGGAGTTCTAATATAAGTTTCTGGTTTTTATTTTCATGATTTGTTTCTTTTTGCTTCCTGAAATTTCCATTTAGTAGTGTTATCTAACTATTTAATCTTACAATAAATCACAGGGATATTTTGGAACTCACAGAGGCTATTAAAAGTAAAGATCGAGAGTCAGAGACATATATTTCTGAAATTGAGGTTTGTCTGAAATTCCTTTTTAGGGAGAAAGAAGTATATATTCAGTTTTGGTTCGTGCCTCCTTTCTCTTGTATTCACTGAATTGCTAGAGCTGCCTTTTCTTGTGTACTACTCTCGCCATTTAGTGCCTCTTTGTTGTCTGCATGATAAGAGATTTCTTTTATTTTTTCCAGACCATTGGCCAGGCTTATGAAGATATGCAGACACAGAACCAGCATCTGTTGCAGCAGATGACTGAGAGAGATGACTACAATATTAAGGTCCATTGCATATTATATACCTTGATATTTCAACTTTATTCTTGCTTTCTGTATATATTGATAGTTAAGTAGAAAAAATTATCTGGTCTTGGTGCTTGGGCAACTTCTGTAATTGTGATGGAATTAAATGCAGCTTGTCTCTGAGAGTGTAAAGACAAAACAAGCACATAGTTTTCTGCTTTCTGAAAAGCAGGCATTAGCAAGGCAACTTAAGCAGGTCAATTCATCAATTGAGTCCGTGAAAATGAGGATTGGTCAGAGTGAGGAGCAGGTAAATAGTTTGTTGTGTGCTGCTAAAACTCGTTCCCTAAAATTTACCTTCTAAATATATTTACGTGTATTTATTTATTTGTCAACTTGTAGCTTTTTTGACCAACCTATAATTTAA
Source organism: Gossypium stocksii (assembly GCA_020496765.1). NCBI lineage: Eukaryota > Viridiplantae > Streptophyta > Magnoliopsida > Malvales > Malvaceae > Gossypium > Gossypium stocksii. Next base: position 25,433,505 of record CM035623.1, read on the forward strand.
ACCTTGCAGATAAAAGTTTGTCTGACAGATGCTGTTAAATTCACTCAAGAGGATAGACATTTTATGATTAGCCTTGAAACTGCGAAGTGGGAGTTGGCTGATGCTGAGAAGGAGTTCAAGTGGCTTAAATCTGCTGCAGCATCTTCTGAGAAGGACTATGAGCAGCTCCAGCGAAAGGTGGATGAGTTCCAAATGAAGTTGGATAAGGAACAGTGAGTTTTCTTTTCTGTTTTTGGTGGATTTCCCAGGCCTATGTTTTTTTCTTGCTCAGCTGTACTGTCTTTGGGTGGAATTAGAAGATAAAAGATCATATATGTATGTTATCCGAATCCAAAAGCATTGCTTTTCTCCTATGTTAAACTCGGTGGTGAATGTTGGATATTAGCACATGTCCATCATGGGCAAGTTTTTTTTTCATGTATTTGGATGATCTTTGGAGGTTACATGACTATGTCCATGTATAGGATATGAGTGTCAGTCGCAGGCACCTTAACAGAAATGAAGTATTGAAGCAACATAGCTCTACTCTTTATTGCCTATCACAGTATAATGTGTGCTGGAATTAGCTGCAAAGATAGTCAAGGGACAGGCTGTTATAATGGTCAACAGTTGCTACAATAACAGTGCTTTAATCTACACCTATGCTGCATTTATTCTGGAACATTTCATCTTAGGACTTCAGATTATAATTTTTGCCCCTTAGGACTTCAGATTATAATTTTTGCCCCTTAGGACTTCAGACATGTTTCCTTGCCAAGAACATACCTTTTCTTCATGGTTAAGTTAAATTAAATTATTTAGCTTTCCTTCAAAAATTAAATCTGTCCTCTGTTGAAATGTGGTTTCTCTACCCAGAAGTCAGAGGAAGAAGCTTGAGGAAGAGCTTGACGAACTGAATAGCAAGGTTGCTGAGTTGAGTTCTGAAACTGGAGAGACTGCAATACAGAAGCTTCAGGATGAGATTAAAAATTGCAAGAATATTCTCAAATGTGGTGTGTGTTTTGACCGGCCGAAAGAGGTGAGAGTTATGCTGACCTGTTTTTCTCTCATAATATGTACTCGTATGTTTATATTTCTTCAACCTCTTATTGGACTCATGGATGTGTTGGCTTGTCATATTTGGCAGGTAGTAATTGTTAAGTGCTATCACCTATTTTGCAATCCATGTATACAGAGAAATTTAGAGATACGGCATCGAAAGTGCCCCGGCTGTGGAACTGCATTTGGTCAGAATGATGTTCGGTTTGTGAAAATATGAAAAAGAGTGTTCCATGGCTTTTGTATTTCAATCTTTGATTTAGGTTAGTCAAGAGTTAGCATCTTGAAACCAAGAGGCCCCTTAGGACTCCCAACTTGATAGTTATAGAAATAATGCTTTTTTTTTTTTTCCATATGTAATTATTTGATGGGCATGGCATGGCATGTATGTCAATTGTAAATGGAAATCAACCTAGGTAAATCATCACATCATCTTCAGGAATTTGTCCCTCTTGATCAGTGTTTTTGAAACCAGAACGGCTGGTAGGTTGTATCAGTTGGACCGTGAACTAGTGGGTCTGGTCACCCTCATCAGACCGGAAATTCTTTGAACCGTAGTATAACCAGTCAAACCTGGTTAAAAACCCAGTTAAACCGGTATTTGATTACGTCTTGCATTTTTTATTTTAGTTTCAGATTTCTTTCCATTTTTTAACAGGATTAAGCAAAGCTTTTTAACATATCAATAAAAGAGAAAAAAAAATGGAAGATGGAAAAAATATATTTAAAAAAAAAAAGCAATTACCTTGGTCAAAATTGTATTGTAGAAGGGGCAAAATAAAGATAAAAGAAATCAATTATGTAATGGAAGAGAATCAGAGGAGCTTATGAAAAAATTTGAGGGAACACGGAGAACGGCATAGCGCAGCATGGGACGGGAGAAGCATGTCATTATAGGATATAGGGTTAGGTTTTCAAATTTGTTTTATGGGTTGGTACTAGAGCACGCCGTTAGAGGTGCTTATTGTGAATTGGGTCGGGTTTAAATATAATATTAATATATTTTATGCGATTAAATTACCAAATTTTTTTTTTTAAAATATGAAAATAGGTTGATTTTGTGAAAAATTACGGGAATGGGCCGTTTTTGTTAAAACGCTTCCAGATCCTCTTATATCTATATATAAACACTAGTTTATCAAGAATATGCAAGAAAAACACTTCGAATTATTGATTTATTGCCAGAGTTAGAATTAATAGTTCATTATCTAATGGATTTTTCCGTTCTATTACTCCATCAGTATTTATCAAATCAATTCCTATCTAACGGAAAGCTATTGGATCAAATGACAAAGATATTGTTGAGAAAAAGATAGATTTCCCGGATGAAATGAAAATTAGATTCATGTAAAACGAGGAAGGTTTCCCATTACTTAGCCGGAAAAATGTGGTCATGAAATAGGGATTAAATGCAAATGAAATAAATGAAATAGAAATAGATAAATAATATAGAAAGAATATTCTAATATATTATAAATAAAATATATAAATAAATTAATAAAATATATAAATAAATTCTAACACTATTATATATTTAGAATAGATAAATATATAATAGAATTAATATCCTAATATCTAATATAAATTATATATTATATATTGTTCATTAATAATAGTGGAATTACTGGCACAGAGTAAAAAAGAAAAGGGAATTGTGACATGCCACCGTTGATGAATCATTTCAATAAATCCGCTTATAACAAGCTCTTAAATGATTTCGAGTAAAATTGAAAACTATTAAGCACAAGCAAAATGCGCAATAACACTTTTGGAAGTATCAAAAGAATGTTACTCACATGTATCAATAAGACTTATTCTTTCTTTTGGTGTCCCTCATTAAGTAAAAGCCAATTATCTATCCAATCTAATATTAATTGGATGGCTGAACGATTAGAGATTTTCATCCGTCTGTATACAAAGTATCTTCCAACCCTTCTACAACCATTCATTAGTTAATTAGACACTCTTGTTATCCAATCTAATTCAAGACTTCTCTAGTAGCCACTCCATTAGTAAGGGGGCTCCCATATCAAGATTTACTGATTCCCTTCCACTACTTTAGGTTTTCCCCTTTAAATGCGCGTGGTTCCAAGTTAATGCTAAATAAAAAGGATTTCGGTTATAGTTTTCCTTACGATGGTCCAGGGCGAAGCGATACTTGTGATATTTCGGCGTGGGACACATTTTATTTGGCAGTTTTCTAGATGTTAAATACCATTGGATAGGTTACTTTTTATTGGCATTGGCAACACATCACATTATGGCAGGGTAACGTCTTACAGTTTAATGAATCTTCCACTTTTTTGATGGGATGGTTAAGAGATTATCTATGGTTAAACTCTTCGCAACTTGTCAATGGGTATAACCCATTTGGTATGAATAGTTTATCAGTCTGGGCATGGATGTTCTTATTTGGACATCTTGTTTGGGCTACCAGATTTATGTTCTTAATTTCTTGGTGCGGATATTGGCAAGAATTGATTGAAACTTTAGCATGGGCTTATGAACACACACCTTTAGCTAATTTAATTTGATAGAGAGATAAACCAGTGGCTTTTTCTATTGTACAGGCAAGATTGGTTGGATTAGCCCACTTTTCTATAGGTTATAAATTTACTTATGCGGCTTTCTTGATTGCCTTTACATTGGGCAAATTTGGTTAATTCCTTATGTTATGCATAGTATCTGCAATAATATCCTATCTTTCGATGGAGAAGGGGGAGTTGTTCTCAGGGAAAACTCAGTATAGCGTTTCCAGTTGGAAGCGTTTTCCCATTGTCGAGACCATTTTTAAAAAAACGAAAACGGACGTCGACTTAAAAATGAATACAAGAACCGAAGTCGCCACCAATCTTTTTGTTAGAGTGCGATTGGCCACCTCAGAAAGGGATTGTTTTTAATAAATGATTTGATTTATCAAAAACAACGATTTTGGGTCTGCGAAAATCGAAAGAATGAGTTCGGGAGTGAGTTACGCACGAGGAAGGATTAGCACCATCGATACGCCCAAAATTGGTACCTTGTTGATTAATTAGTGTCTTTAGAGTCGATGATTCGAAAACTTGACAGAATTTAAAAATACGATCCTTATTTGCTTTAAAAAAAGCACTTGGATAGATTGAAAATATGAATCAAAGGTTGGCTCACCTTAAGGTAAAACATCACATCCAATACGTTAAGACATGAAGTTTCGACCTTTGAGGTTAAATTTGCCTTTTATTGGAAGTTCATGCATTTGTTTTGAAAGAATATTCGAATACTTGGAGTAAACGAGGGAAACCGAAACCCAATACGTTAGGGTACAATTTCTCGCATTCCTAAGCATTGAACATTGTTTTGGTTTAGAAAATCTCATCTCGAGATAACAAAATATCACATCCAATGCGTTAGGACGCGACATCTCGAATTCTCAAGAATAAGTTTTTATATTGAAAAACTATGCATTTACTTTGAAAGGCTATTCGGTTATTTAGATTTAAACGAAAAACCGCAACCCAATACGTTAGGGCACGATTCCTGAGTGTCTAAATACGGAACATTGCCTTTATAAAGAATCGTTTTTATGCATCGGGTGAGGGTAATTTGTTATAAAACACATGATGAATGACAATAGAAGCATACATAATAGAAAGAAATGCGATAATAAAAGATAATACGGACAAAAGTGATAATATGATATGCGAAATAGTAATAATAATATATAAGCTTTTTCTATTTAAACTTTGTGTTTTGAGAAGGATATTTGAGTATTTAGATTTAGACGAGAAAATCGAAACCCAATACGTTAGGGCACGATCTCTCGAATTTATAAACACCGAAACATTGCCTTTGTAAAAAGATCATTTTGGCGCAGGGTAAAACGTAGCATAATTTGTAATAAAAGTATTTAAAACAAATGATAGTAATAATAATAATAATAATATTAAAAAATATAAAAAATATATATATTAATAAAATAAAGGTGTAAATAATATACTAAGAATAATAATAAATTAATAGTAATAAAGTCATAACATGTACACAAAAATACGTTAGTAATAAAATAACGATAATAACATACTAATGGAATGATATTAAAAGGGTGGTAATAATATAATTGTTAAGATAATATTAAAAATAGTGTCAAATGAAATAAAATATAATAGTAATATATATGTATATAGAAAAAGGTGGTCAAAACTAAAGATTACATAAAAAATAGCAGTAATAATATAGTAATGGAATAGTATTAAAAGGTAGAAATATAGTATGATAGTTAAGATGATATTAAAATAATAATAATTATAATATGATAATAATAATAACAATATATAAATAATATTAAAAATAATAATGATGATATTTACAATGAAAAGAAAATAATAGTAAAACAGAAAAAGAATATATATATATATATATATATATGTATATTTACAACCATATATAAAATAATATGAACATAAAAGTATATATGTATGTATAAAGTAATAATGATAATAATAAATAACAAAATTTACAATAAAGTAAATAATAAAAATAATATGATGAGAGAAATAATATTTAATAATAATAGAAAGTACTAATATGTACACAAACAATATATAATATATAATAGTAAAAGAAATGAGATATTAAAAATACTAACTAGATATAATGAAATAATAGTAAGTATTAAAAGTAATAACATAAACATTAGCAAAAGACTAAATATAGTATAAATATGATATAAAACAATAATAATGGTAATAATATTTATATTAGTAGTAAGTATAAAGATAGCAAAGTAGATGCAATAGTAATTGTAACGTCCCCACGCCCGAGACCGTCACCGGAGTCGAGTTTGAGGTGTTACTAAACTTAATTTATCATTAAACCAACTTTACATCATTTATTTTAATTTTCGGAATATGCAGAATTTCTGCATTATGGTCGCTTTAAAAATCATATCTCGAGTTACGAAACTCGAAATCAAGATCCATAAATTTTCTCTGAATCTAGACTCACATATCTATTCACTAATTTTTTTCTAGAATTTTTAGTTGGGCCGATTTGTACAGTTTATTAGTTAAAGTTACCCCTGTTTCAGGACTTGACTGCACTGACCTCTGTTTACTACGAACCACTTTTCTCTCTATACAAAATTCATATGATTATAACGTTTCCTTATCTTGAAACTAGACTAACTCAGGATTCTCTACATATAAAGTACACCTCTTAACTATTTTTGTACAATTTATAGTGAATTTTCAAATTTGGAACAGGGGATCCAGCAATTGTTCTGGCCCTGTCTCACTAAAACTCAAATATCTTATAACACATAATCCTTCCACCTATTTTGCTTCTTCCATTTGAAAGTAGACATAATAAGCTTCAATTTCATAACTAATCCATCACCAAATTAGATTTCTATGATTTTTAGTGAATTTTCAAACTCACATCAGTGTTGCTGCAATGTTCTGTTTTATGGCTAATTTCATTTTCATAAAAGCTTTCATGTACTAGATAACCTATTATCCTTCCATGACATCAAACATAATCTATATTAGCCATTTCAATGACTCATCATTATCAAGCATTTCCTCAACCAAACCACCACCATATCACAAGATTATTTACACAAAGTAGGTATATTGCTATACATGCCATACTAAGTTTTACAAGCCATTTACCAAAAAGTCCTTCGGATAGTGTGATCGAGCCTTCGACCTATCCCGATTCTCGAGCCGGCTTGTCCAAAACTACAATGAATAAAAAGGAGGGAGTAAGCATAAATGCTTAGTAAGTTCACATGCAAATAACAAGTAACATAACAAAGTCATTATGCCAAACAACATTTGTATAGCATCACCAAAACATATGTCACAATTCTAATCATCATACTTCATCTTACCACATTTTTGTTGTTGTGTCGAGTTTCAACCCGAGGGTTAAGTACATACCTGTCCAATATGGCCATTTCTCAACATTACCGAATTGTCACTTACATCTTGAGTGCTTTTCCATTTCACTTGAATTTTACCCGTTGAACACATTGGAATACAACTCGGATACACGGATCATTTGCACATAAGTGCTATATATGTAATCAATCAATTATGTAACCCGCCCATAAGCGAACTCGGACTCAACTCAACGAGCTCGGGCGTTCGCATCCATAGGTGAACTCGGACTCAACTCAACGAGCTCGGATGCCTAGTTACATCTCACGAACTCGGACTCAACTCAACGAGTTTGGATATTCGCATCCAAAAGTGAACTCAGACTCAACTCAACGAGTTCGGATGCCCAACCATCCTAATGACATGTCACTTGTATCCTAATCTATTCCTAAGGTTCAAACGGGATTTTCCTCGAACACATATCCTCGCCGTCTTCCGTAGAATACCGAAACCAATACTCGGTAGCAATTTACTTTTAACAAGTAGCACACTTAATTTACATTTAATTTTGAAAATAACCACAAAGCATATATTTCATGATAAAAATTCAGCATATCATATAATTAACATCAATTAACTTAAAAATAACAATTATGTTACATTATTTACACATGAACTTACCTTGGTACCAACATACAAAGATTTTGCAATTTAGTCCGCAATCTTTTCTTTTCCTCGATTGAGGTCGATTCCACGTCTTTCTTGATTATGAAGCTTGAAAGTTGAAGAGCCCTTAGCTATGGTGGAGAGAAAAATTCAGCAGCAACGTATGAAGAAGATGATGAATTTTGTGTTATTTTTCCCTTTTTATTTCATTTAATATCCAAATGACCAAAATGCCCCTCCTTACTAAACTTTCAAAAATTCCTTCCATGTCCTAATTTTGTCCATGAACTTAAAATTGGTCTAATTACCATTTAAGACCTCCTAATTAATATTTCAAAGCAATTTCATACTAAAAACTTCTAGAATGCAAGTTTTGCAACTTTTTCGATTTAGTCCCTAATTTCAAATTAAGCACTTTACGCTTAGAATTTCTTCACGAAATTTTCACACCATCATAAAATCATATCATAAACATCAAAATAATTATAAAATAATTATTTCTACCTCGGATTTGTGGTCACGAAACCACTATTCCGATTAGGCCCTAATTCGGGATATTACAGTAATAATAATAATAATAATAATAATAATAATAATAATAATAATAATAATAATTAATATTGAAGTTTGAAAGATAATAATAAAATAGGGTGAAATTGAGAAAAAAGGACGAAATTGAATCAGAAATTAAAGTTTTGAGGCAGATTTATAATGAAATGCAAAAAGGGATGACTTATTTGAACACGCGCAAGACGTAGGGGGACCAAAAGAGTAATTTTTCCGCGCCTTTGAAACGCAGTGTATCGGGATGGATTAAATCGCAAAACACAATAAATTTTTGGGGCCGATCTAAAAACATCAAGGATTTAATTGCAAAAGCTCCAAAAAATGGAAGGGCCAAATGCATAATTAGCCCTTCTGTGGTAGAAAACACGCGGATCCTCTCGGTTCGGGTCGGATCGATCCGACCCGGGGCCAAAACGACGTCGTTTTATTTGAAACGGGGGGTCCAAAACGGTGCTATTTGACCCCCTATATAAGTTAAATTTTTTTTTTCATTTCAATTAGCTGCTTAAAAAAAAGGGGAATGAGGGCTCTCTCCTTCTCCCGGGTGAGCCCAGAATCTGGTCACTAGAGCTCCGACAGCCACTGTAGCTCCACCGCCTCCGGCCACCGTGCACGGTGGCCGGAAAAAGGTAAAATCTCCAAATTTTTTATTTATTATTATTTATTTTTATGATATATATTTGAAACGAAAGAAGGAAGAATAGAAGAGATAAAAAGATTCGAAGTGAAAAATAAATGAATTACCTTCGCTCCGATTTTGATTTTTTTTGATGTTTTTGTTCACTGATTTGGTGTTTGATCTATGCTTTGATATCACTGTTTGTGTTTAATCTTTGGTTTTTCCTTCTATTCATTTAGTGCCGAGAAAAAAAAAGGCCCTTTACACCATTTCTGAATCGGCTTATATAGCCTCTTGTACAAATTGTTTTCTTTTCTTTTTATTCTGTCTTGTCTTCTTTACTGTTTGCAGGTGTGAAGGGCGGTGGACTAGACTGGTAACGGTGGTGGCAGGCTTTGGCAGAGCAAGTGGAGCCGAAAGTCAAGGCTAGGGTTAGGTTTAGGGGTCTGAAACGGGTATGGGTTTCTGTAACGGGTTACGGGTTAGTTTATGTATTTGGGCTCGGTGGGTATTGGGCTAAGCTGTAACGGGTTTTAGGGGTTATTTTTGTATGTGTTTAATTTAATGGGTTTAGGTTATTTGTAAAAAGGGCCAAAATTGGCCTATAACACCCATGTAAAACTCAGAATAGCATTTCCAGTTGGAAGCGTTTTTTCAAATTTAGGGTTTTTAGGGTTTATTAATTTGAGTTTTAGGTTTTTAGGTTTTTGTTATTAGGGTTTTAAGTTGTTTAGGTTTTTTAGGGTTTAAGGTTTAGAATTGATAAAAATTTTAACCTAATAATTGTAATAATTGAATTCGATATTTAAAATTTTCATATTTACACCAATCGTATATTATTTTTGATTAAAGATCAAAACTCAGAGTACAGAAAAAAATATTTTTGAAGAGATGGGTTTTGAAAAAATATCCCGAGAATCTTGGTATATTTGAAACGTTTTTGAAAAAAAGGCCCGTATAGTGGGGGCTGAAATTTGTAGAAAAAAACACTCCAAGCAAGATGCACTGTCAGTAAAAGCTGGAAGTATTTTCAGTACTTTTGCTGACACTGCGTCCTGCTTGGAGTGTTTTTTCTCTACCAATTTCAACCCTCACTATCCGGGGCATTTTTCAGAAACCCTTTTTTTGTTATCCCTTAGGCTATAAATGTAACATATTTCAGCTTCTAGTGGCATAAGCTGGGGAAATAAAATTTGAAGAAGTTTAAAAGAATAGAAGTTCATAGGAAAGACATAAGTTGGAGCAATGATACTATTTGTATAAAAAGTAAGCATAAGTATTGATTTTTCGTGTTAATATTTATTTGATGCATTATATTTTTTGCATAATGTTTTTGTTTTGATCTTCTCTCGACAGATAATTTGGTTAAAAATGAGTGGACGAATTAATGCTATTATTGATTACAACGATGAGGTCCGTAACACTAAGAATGGCGTAGTTTTTTTTCTTAGAGAACACAACACGACTATCTTTTAACCAGAACATAGAGTTGCCAAAACTTCAGAAAAGAATTAGGCGAAAAATCGTCAGATCCAACCAGATGAGAGTATTGTCTATTAAGTATCGATTTTGTGCTTTGATCCATCTTGTGAAATATGATGCTTTCGATATTAAAGCTGCTTGGGGCTTGGAGGCGATGGTGCAAACGTACATCGACAGTGGATCACTGTTTCTCAAATTATATGTGGAATTTTCAAGGCCATATGAAGGCATTCGGTCGTCAACATCTCTTCCTATTCGAGAGGTGAGAACGGTTGAAAATGCCGATAGTCCAACCACTTTGTTAGAAAGTTCCTATTATGATATCTTGAAATCATCAATGGGAAGAAACTCATCCGTCTCTACCTACGATTTCAATCGTGGAAGGCCAAAGACCAAAAAATCGGGTTTTAGTGGTAGAACGGAATACATGACCCCTGCACGACACTTAATTAGTCAGTAGGACATGAACATCGGTGGGTCGATGTTCAACGCTGGTAATACTTAATGGGGAATGGCAGCAACTTCCAGTGGTTGGTAATCGACATGTGATTCTGGACGTTCTGACACGTATATGTGAGGGATGATGTACTCTCTACGACGTCCATCAATGTGGGGACATCCAACACGGCAGATGTTGGTGGGTCCGAGAATGAAGATGGCAATGAATCTGATGTGGATCCAATCCGATGGCAATGAATCCAACACACACGGTTATGTGAAATGATAAGAAATATCAGCTTTTAATTTTGTGAAATTATAGCAAATTACAATGTTAATTTTGTAAAATGATAACAAATATCAACTAGCATTTTGTTAAATGATAACAATAATCCTCTAAAAACATAATAATAAAAAACATTGATACAATATAAACGTTTGATACAAGGAAAAAATTAATAAGTGCATGCGCTGGTTAGAACCTGTGCCACAATGGGTGGTCAACAAATATGCACTGGATTCCTTATTGGTTTAGCTTTTGGGCCAGGTTGTGGTTGTTGAGGTTGTGGTATCGGTTGTTCATCTTCTTTGCCTTTGGTTGATTGCAATCCTTGCATTCTCAGTTGCTATCGTGCATTTTCTGGTCTAGGAATAGATGGTTGGGAAGATGACCCACCTTGGTAGAACAAAGATCCTTGAGGTGTTTGCGTCACAAATAGGGAATGAGCATAACTATGTTGAGTCCCATACATCGATGGGATAACAAGTGGACTCTCTGTCGATGCCTGATACATAAATGGCCTATACATTGTTGTCGGCATCGGTGTTATCAGGAAAGTAGATGGCTTAGACGTGTAAAACATTGGGGATGGATGTCCAACAGTCCAACTTGGCATAGGACTAGAAGTAGAAAAATATGGTGTAACATATGGTGCTTGTGTGAAGATGATAGGGTTAGAATATGCACCAGAATAAGATGATAAATACTGAATCGGGGGTGGTGTGGGCATCGATGCTGAGGTTGTCTGTGCTGGTTCTTATGTGGGCGCTGATGATGGACCTGCCTCGCCAACCCTTGGATTTAAATAGGGCCATTGTGGCCTACTCGTATGGGGATGCTGACGCCTCGCATCTTCCCCATACAAATATGGCTTGCCATGGATCCTAAATCATGGCATGTACTTTGGATCGCATGCTAACTCCGAAATGATAATAAGGTTGTGAGTAGGTAAAAAACCATACCTATTATTCTACATGTTGATATGTTGGGAGTGGAATACCGACCAATTCTCATTCGATTGTCACAAGTCGATAGGATGTGGATCATCAAGGTCTTAAGGTGCCACGGGAATCGACTATCAGAATCTAAACTGCCACAGCACTCTATCGATCTCGTGCATCTCGATGATAGCATACACTATATAATGCCCTAACACTCGGCCTAGAAGTTTAGACCAAATCTCAGAGGTTACATTGATCACCTAAATGATCATAGGTAAAATTTGATTTAACCAGCTAGAAAACACATAGTATTTAAATTACGTAAAACTCTTCGTTGTAAAATTCTGATATTACAAAAATTTTAGTCCAAAAGGCCGCTTAAGTGCGTAAACCCAAAATTTATACCACAACATTCAAAATAAAACTTACAATTCAAACCATTTATTTATAAATGCGGAATTTATGAAAATACTTTTAAAGTTGATTTTAAACGTGGCTGTCAGAGATTCCGAACACCAAGTCCAGCTACAGAAATAAAAAACGAGAATAACTGAAAAAGGGAAACTAAAGAGAGGTGAGCTACATGAGCTCAGTGTGAGATCGAATCGACAGAAAAATAAAAATTAAGTGTCACCAATAAAAGTAAATATCATAATGGCAATTCGATATCTAAATAATCATCACAACCAAAACAGACACATCAGTACTGAACACATCGATCTATATACCATTAATCTTGCAACTAGATAGACGGACAAAATGTGGAACAAAAGTGTCAACATGAAACCCACCGATCCAGCCAAACACCTCTTCGTCCCCTATTCACACCATAAATGAGCTATAAGAAGCTCAACCAGCCCTGCACACCACATAGGACCCCGAAGGGCCCATCCAACCCTGCACACCACATATGTGGAACAAAGCCATGAAAATATCAATTTGTAGCTGAGCTTCCAGAAGTATCGTACTGTGCGGTAAACCGCTATACAGACGTATTGCAGTTGAACTTGCCAAATCAAATCAAACTTCCTTCTCTTCATATCCCAAACTCGAAATCATAATGCAAATGCAAGAATGCACACCAAACACTGTCAATTACACGACGCAGAAGCTTGTAATCAATCAATCAATAACAGAATCGATGCACACAGTTTCTAGAAAGTCACACACACACCTACATCACTTAACCACTGAAGCAGGTACTCATTTATTAGGCATTATCACATTAACGAGTCACATAACTAATGCAACGATTGCATAAAACAAATATGTCTGAGTCAAAGTAGAGTTTTGACTACCCTTGCTAAGACCTAGCCAATGGTTGGAATACAGAATCACAAACAGGTCATAAATCAACACAGTACAAAAATTTGGCGAGGTAGGACCACATGGCCGTGTGGAAATGCCCAGTCCGTGTGGGGGTCTACACGCCCATGTGGAGGCTACACACGCCCGTGTGAAGGCCACACACACCCTCGTGAGCAGCCCGTGTAACTAACTGTCTAAAAGTGCTAAAAGCTAAGAGCAGAGGAAACACAGCTATGTGGAGAGCTCACACGCCCGTGTGGGGTCACAAGCCTGTGTGGCCTGGTCGTGTGGTACCAAAAATCATCGAAAACTCTAAATTCCCAATTGCATGCGCCCGTGTACCCAAGGGACATGGCCATGTGAAAATCGACTAATTTCCTCAAATTAACCACATGGCTGTGTGGCACCCAAATTAGCTCAGAAACCCTAATTCCCAATTTCACATGGCCGTGTGAGCCACCTATGTAGGGCACATGCCTGTGTGGCCACTTGTGTGGTCACGAAACCACCCCGGAATAGCCCGAAAAACACGAAATTTGACACCAAAAGATCCTTAACCTCTAATAGTGCAGAAACACACCTTAACTAGTCGATTTTTTTCGCAATTTATCAGCGATATAACATTACGTTTACATAATCACCAGAATACCAGAAATTACCGAATTTCACAAAATTGATTCAATAATTCACGATTAAATTAAAAATTTATGAAACCCACACCTGAATTCGCGATTTAAACACCAAAAATTGTTCGACTCGCTCGACCAAGCCGATTCAGAGACCTCAATTACAAACACAACTAATTATAAGAATTTAATTTAATAAACCCAACAAAATTGAGGTAATTCCTCCATTAAAACAAAAGACAGAACTTACCCAATTTCGAAACCAATCAAGCAGAACACTCGAGAACAAAGCTCTCTTGACAGGCGACAAAGCGGACGAAGCAAAAAGAAAATAAAAGGAAATTGATAAAGAAAAAAATGTGAAGAAAGAAGAGAACAACGTGAGAAAATATTTTTTTTAGAAACAACCTCCTTTTTTTTCCAAAAAATAAAAATACCATAAAATAAACAACATAAAAAATATATAAAACATAAAATAATAAAAAAATAATACTCAAATAAAATTAATTCCTCCAACACACATAAGGATTTGAACCCAGAACCCAGAGGTAAACAACACACATCCAACCACTGAACTAGCAGGCTCATTCTGACATAAAACACAACGACAAACCCAATTTTCCGATCTAGCCACTAACCCTACCTGCAAATCTCAAAACTTCTAACCCCAAATTTTGAGGTGTTACACACTACTAATGGGATCTTCACGTGCTAGGCGTTGGGATTCACAAAGAATTCCTTGGGGATTACTTCTAGAAATTTCTGAATCCTCGTATGATGTCTATTCAAACTATATTAATGTGATAAAAACATTAGTTATATATATATATATTATTAAATACGAAATCAACTACGTTATTTGCATATAGTTCAAAATTAACTAAATACATGCCATTATTAACCTTGGCCAAAATACTCAAAACTACTGAAATGGTTGCTGGATAGTGTGATAGGACTTCGACTAGCTTCCAACCAATCGAGCTTTCGGTAATCTATAAAAAAAAGGAAAGTAACAACGTAAGCAACGAGTGCTTAGTAAGCTCATACAAACTTAAACATAACTTACCATTTCATTAGCACAATTCATAGTTTAAGCACAAAATCATTACCAATGCCATAAGCTTAGTATAATTCTATACAACATCACCAAACTCACAAGTTAGTGCACTTGTCCATGATACAAATGAATTCAATTATAAGATAAGTAGATTTCCATATATAAACACATCATTTAATTCATCAATGTTTTCATAAGATCATGATTCATTCCATTTGCATACTTACCTTTTCATTTCCTTTTCTTACACATTGAACCATCTAGAATTACATTGGATACTTAGGATTGCTCACACATAGTGTGCCTTTCCATATAACCGTAACATTTACTTTACATCAATGCTCACACGAGCTGTGAAATGGGCCTGCTCACACGAGCTGTGGAGAATCCGCAACAAATGCAGGACTTCAGGTATCAGTAGGACATTCAAGACCAGCACCCGAAACATGAAATCCCTAATGACATGTCATTTGTATCCTAAGAATTCTTAAGGTTCAAACGAGACTCGTTATCTGTCAATTCATCATAACATTGATACACTTATATTCAGATTCATTTATATTAAAACAACATAGCAAATAATCAATTTAGCTAACATTAAAATGATTATAGTTCATACAAACTTACCTCGATAACAAGGTCGTAATAGTAGAGTTGAACTAATTCGAAGCTTTAGCTTTTCCTCGATATTTAAGTCTGACTGTGGTTTATCTTGATCTAAATAAATAATTTCATTCAATTAAGTACTTCTAGTATTCAAGTTAATCCTTAGTTCATATTTAAGCAAAATTATAAAATTACCCCTAATACTTTGACTTTTCACAATTTAGTCCTTAAGCTCATAACTTCAAATTTAACCATTTTAATCTTCCATACTAGCTAGCCGAATTTCATGGGGACTTATACCAACTCACTTAGACCAACATTTCAGAATTTTAACATGAAATTTTGCTATTTTCACAGATAAATCCTTAAATGCAATTTCATAAAAAATCACTTAACAAAACATGTTTATTTCACAACCAATAATTAATAATCTATCAAATAACTACAAAATCTATTCAAAAACATCCATGGCAAATCCCTCAACCTCTAAAAGTTTTGCAAAATAACCCCTGGGCTAGCTAGATTAAGCTAAAACGAACTCAAAACCATAAAAATCATTAAAAATCATTAAAAATGGGGCACAAAACCATACCATGCATTGAATAATTCAAAACGAAGCTCTCTCCCATTCAACAATGGTGGATGTGGCCAACAAAGAAGAAAATAGGAAGATGATAACATTGTTTCATCTTTTTTTCATTTAATTTTCTTTTTAATTACTAAATTACTATTTTACCCTTACCATTAATCAATAATTTCAATAAAACCTTGTCCATGCATATCCACTAACTCTTTAAATGGTATATTTACTAACTTAGTCCGGTAGTTTAAAATTTCAAAGCTATTTGACTCTTTTAACTAATAGAACTCAACTTTTTCACCTTTTATGATTTAGATCTTTTCACCTAATTAACCATTTAAACTTCAAAATTTCTTAACTAAATTTTAATATGATCTTAATATAATCCTGTAGATATTAAATAAATAATAAAATAATAATTCACTCATCAAAATCATGGTAAAAAAACCACTATTTTGGACACTACTGAAAACGGACTGTTCCAAGATTAAAATTTATTCTTACCATTCGCAATTGATTGACAGAGATGTGCTTGTTATCAAGACGATTTAAAGACCCGACCATTGCTAGATTATATAGAACATGAAATAATTTTTAATAAAAAATATTTCTTGAAAATATTAATAAAAAATAGAATTTAGATAGAAATAGAATTTTCGTAAAAAATTTAAAAGAGAGTTTGAGAGATTTTTGAGAGTGGATTGAGAAAATTTGAGAGATTTAAGAGAGAAATGTGAGAATTAGTAGGTACCGGGGGGGTTATATATATATTTTTACACTGTTGGGGGGCAATGACTATTTAAAATAGCTGTTGGAAGTGACCGCGGGGGGGGGGGGGGACGCGCTGAGCTAGACACATTTTTCATTAGTGCGCTAAGCTAGAAGCACTTTACTTGTCAAAGGGAAAAATGCTTCCAGCTAGAAGCTTTTTTTTGAGTTTTCCCTAAAAACGACTCCAACTAGAAGCATTTTATTAAAAACAGCCTATTCTTCTAATTTTTCAAAAAAAAATCAGACTAGTTCTGTAATTTTTAAAAAAATGGGCTTTATTTGATAATTTAGTCATTTTATGTTTGCCCATGCTTGGCCTGGCCTGAAATATGTGCTTAAAATTTTACCCAAATCTGTAAATATTTGTAAAAGATTAGCTTAAACCCATTTTAGGTCCCCCATATTATTTTTTGAAGAAATATTTGTATTATGTTATTTTAATATTTAATAATTTTATGTTTTATTTATTGAACTTTTTTATATAGCTGTTTTAATATTATTTTAATGTTTAGATTAGAGTAGTATTACATATTTAGTATATGTTTTTTTTAATGTGTTCGAAATCACATAATATATAAAAATAATATAATATAAAGTATAATAAACTTAAAAACGAGTCGGGCTAAAACCTTGAATGTTCAAGCCCGAGCTTGGTCCATATTTTAAACAGGCCTAATTTTTTTACTCAAATCCATTTTTTGGGTCTAATATTTTTGCCCAAATCCTTTCAAAATTTAGGAGGGGCTTTGGGCTTGGATGGGTAGCTCGACCCATGAACAGGTCTACATGCTATGTGTCTTTTTAAAAAAATATATTATATAAATTCTATTGATTAAAAATATGTAAAAATAATATATAATATATAAAAATTTAAAATATATAATTATAAATTTTTTGAACAACTAATTATAGTTCTGATCATATCTGTTTTTTGACACAATGTCTAGAACTAATTATAGCCCCTCTTTAACCTATAAATAGGAGAATAATGTGCTTTAGCACACTTGAACCCACGTCCCCCTGCATTGGCAACAATGCCCATGCCAATCGAGTTAAAGCTCAATTGGCTATAATTATAAATTTTAACAAGTCAAAATAATGCATAAAAATTTAAAAATGTTATAAAAATTTTGAAAAATGTATTTTAGAATTTCAAGTAATTGCAAAAAGAAAACCTTAGAAATTTAAATACATTTTTAGAATTTTATAAAAATATTTTAAACATTTTAAAATATATTTTTTAAATTTTTTATAATTTCTACAATTTTTTAACATTTTTTGTAATAATAATTTTAATTACAAGTAATTTCTTTTCAATTACTGTATTTTTTAAAATTTTATTTTAAAATTTTTTATAATTTATATATTTTTTCTAAATTTTATATGTACATATCTTAATTTTTTATATATTTATTTGTATTTTTATATTTTTAATGTGTATATATATTTAATAAAAGAAAATACTTGCCTTTTTACATAAAGATGCCACGTGGTGCTTTGTGATTAGCTATAAGATAGCTTTTAACGTCTTGTACTAAAAAAATATAACAGAGGCATACTTTAGGTACCAAATTGAGAAGTGAATGTACTTTAGGTATTAATTTGAATAAAAAATTCAAATAGAAAAATAGAAAAATTAGTATACTCTAAGGATTAAATTAAATTTTTATTGATGTAATTTAAGAGTCTATGCTAAATCACAAAATTATTCCTTAATGAAACTTAAAAGTGCAATAAAGAACATTATTATAATGAAGGTAGTTTGTAGATGATGTAAATAATGATTCGATGCTACTCATACAAGCTTCAGAGAATCCACCACACATTTTGAATCTCAAGCCATCGATCATGAAATCCCTGATCAAACACTCGATTCCTTTTTGAACCCTAATAACATTTACTAAGTTCAGACAAATATTGTTACCATACTATTTCAAACCTTATAACATCATCGTATATGTATCAATCGATCATACAACATTTCACATCCATTTGATTCCATATACCTATTCATATTTGTCATACATTTCAAATTTTACTATTTAATCCATTATATGCCAAAATAATGAAAATTACAATTAATCTAACTAATAGAAATTAAATATAATTCAAACATAGCATAAAATAACATATTAATTTCCATATGAACTTACTTGGCAAAAACAACGACAGACAAGGTGTCAAGGACTAATTTGTAATTTTTTCCTTTTCTGCGATTATCATCCATTTGGTTTAATTCCTAATCTATACGATAATTCAACTCAATTTATCAATCTAAAATACCTTAAAACATCCAATTGTATGCATATGAAATTTTAATTTCATTTTAAAAAAGTTTCCTAAAGTTTTTTATTTTATTCAATTTAGTCCCTAAAACCGAAATTGTCATAACTTTCACATTTGAGCTTCGATTTCGAAACCGATCTCAATTCCATCCTTCTAAGGCCCTATACTACTCATAATTACCTAAATTTCAAACCAATTTCAAAATATTCATACTTTAGTCCCTATATTCAAAACTAGCAATTTTCACTGTACAAATCAGTCCCTTTCATATTTAAGCATCAAACCTATCCAAATAACACCAATTTTATCAAGCATTCATAAATAGAAAACTTAAGAAACTTTAACAATTTTACAAATTGGCACACGGGTTAACTAAATCAAGCTCTCGGTACTTCAAAAACATAAAGTTACAAGAAAAAGACTAAATTGAACTTACCAATTGAGAGACCAAAGCTTGACGCCCTAGAACATATTTTATTCTCCTCAACAATGGAGTTTTTGTTTTTGAAGAAGAAAGTGAGAAATATTTCTCTTTCTTTCTATGTTTTTATGTTTATTTCATTACTTTTATTTTATAATATTAATATAATTATAATTATAATATTATTATTAACAATTACTAAACCAAACCATCGAATATTATTTTAAAATGGCTAAGTTTCCATTTTAGGCCTTGATTAATTGCTAATTTAATCCTTAAGTCTTTGACCCAATTATAAATCTATAGTTGTAACTTTTACAATTTAGTCCCTATACTCTAATTAACTATTCGCTTGACAAAATTAAAGGATCAAACTTTAATTAAGTTCTATGCTAACCTTATAAATATTAAATACAAATATTTAAGGACCCAATCATCGAAAATGGGGTTTCAAAACCATCATTTACGACACCATTGACTTTCGGGTCATTACAACTCTCCTTCCTTAAGAAATTTCATCTTCGAAATTTTTACATGAGAATAGATTAGGGTACTATGAATCCATAGCTTTCTCTGGTTCCCATGTTGCTTCCTCTATATTGCAACGATACCATAACACTTTCACCAACGGTACTCATTTATTTCGGAGTTCTTTTACTTCCTGAGCCAAAATCTTTATTACTTTTTTGAAATACGAAAAATCTGGCTGTAGTTCTACTTCATCTGGAGATATCACATGGGATTGATTTTATTTATACCATTGTAGCATCGATACGTGAAAAACATTGTGAATCTTATTAGGCCCTAAAGGCAAGGCTAATCGATATGCTACTAAACTAACTCTTTCTAGAATCTCGTATGGCCCTATAAACCTTAGACTGAGCTTATCTTTCTTGCTGAAAAGCAAAACTTTCTTCCAGGGCGAGACCTTCAGAAATACTTTATCACTAGTCTGAAGCTCGATATCTTTTCTTTTCAAATCAGCATACGATTTTTCCAAATAGTCTCAAATAATTTTGACTTTATCCTCTGTTTCTTATATAAGATCGATCCCTACCAAATTTCTCTTGCTTAGCTCAAACTAGTACAACAGAGTTCTACACTTTCGACCATACAAGGACTCATATGATGCCATCTTGATTCTCGATTGATAACTATTATTACTAGGCAAACTCATCTAATGGCAGAAATTGCTCCTAATTACCTTCAAACTTGATTACACAACATCATAACATGTCTTCGAGTATCTGTATTACCCATTCTGATTGCCTGTTTGTCTAATGATGGAACACTGTCCTAAAATTTAATTTCGTACCCAGGGCTTCATGCAATTTACCCCAAAACCTGGAAGTAAATCTCAGATCTTGATCAGAAATAATAGGTAGTGACACACTATGTAATCTAATAATCTTAGAGATGTACAACTCAACTAATCTCTCAAGTGAGTAATTTGTCCTAACATGTATGAAATGTGCAAACTTATTCAATCTTCAACTATTACCCAGATTATGTCTTTCTTTTTCGATGATAGAGGTAAATTTGATACAAAATCCATCATGACTCGCTCCCATTTCCATTATGGAATCATCATAGGTTGTCATGAACTTGATAGAACCTGATGCTCGGCTTTTACTTGCTGGCATACTAAACATTTTGTTACAAACTTAGAGATTTCTTGCTTCATTCTCGGTCACCAATACAATTGTTTTAGATCACAAGACATTTTACTACTATCTGGATAAATTGAATAAGTATTGCTATGAGTCTTATACAAATTGTCCTGTTTCAACCGTGAATCATTTGACACCCACAAATTTTTACGAAATATAAACTATCATTATCACCAATGTTAAAATTGTTAAAGTGTGCCCAAAGACCAATCATGAGATGATTGTAATCACATACTCGTTTTACCTTGCTTGTTAAAATAAGGCATTGCCATTGTTATTTCAGTTTCTTTTTCTGTGTGTGTAAATAAACTGATTAATAATAAAGTCCTAAGAATGATATGGTTATTCTTAAAAGGTCCTAAGTCAAGTATTATTGTGGGCTTGGACAATAATAATGCATTGATACTAATGTGTAGTTAATTGATGACAAATTGTTGTTGTTGACATAAGGATGTCAAAATCAATACATGAGTATGTGTTGGAGAACAACATACTGGACTAACTCGCTATGAGTATGTTTCTTGGATTATTTTAAACTTGAGATCATCACTGTCCCAACATCGTGAGTCGTATATTTTGATACAGTCAAACGTCTACCATAACAGGTTGTACTATAAAGATTGATATTGGATATGCCACAAGATGTGTAGTGGGATATG
This sequence comes from Gossypium stocksii, assembly GCA_020496765.1. Lineage (NCBI taxonomy): Eukaryota > Viridiplantae > Streptophyta > Magnoliopsida > Malvales > Malvaceae > Gossypium > Gossypium stocksii. Next base: position 25,455,378 of record CM035623.1, read on the forward strand.
ATTGATCAAGATAGGATTTGTCTTTCCTACATAATGGGAGAAATATTTTAGGCCACTTGGTGGAGTGAGAATAAAAATGCATGGCCGTACTCAAATAAGTTGATATGAGATACCACACTTATTTGTTTATTGTAGTTTATTTAGAATATCAAGAAATATGAGATTGGACTATACAAGTGTGACTGTTCCATGACTTGTGTCCAATCTAGATATAAATGATAAAATGATATAATACATAAAAATTTATCACACAAAGGTTATGTCAATTTATGACTTCTTGTAACTTAGGTAGCAATGATGCATTGCTATATGCCACGCATTGCTTGTAACATTAGAAATATTTTAATATTACTACTAACTTTAGAAGATCCTACAGGGTCACACCCTATGGTTGAAGTGAACAGAATCCAAACAAAATTGGTGTTATGTTTAGTTGTCACATAGTTTAAATTAATTATTGAATTAATTTAATTTGATAGTTAAATATTGAACGCATTATGTGTACAAACTTGTTGTACACGAATAGAGAACACAATTAAAATTAATATATGAATTTGATTTATATAAAAGTTTAATATTAACTAAATATAGTTTACTGAAATTATTAAAATAAATAATTATAATAATTTAGGACAAATATTAAACCATGGAAGTTTATATTAATAACCTTTTATATGTTTCTCTAAAGGGATAATTTTGTTTTTAATATGTGATATTAAATAAAAGGAAATAAGATCCCGAATACATGTTAGGGTTTTATAGCAGAATTGAGTATAGGGTCTAGTTTCCGTTTTTACTCTCTTTGAAAAGATTCAAAGAAAATTTCTTTTGAGGTTTGTTCTTTAACTGGGTGGACTACATAGAGGCTAAGACACTTTTGTTGCGGCTTGGATTGACATCGCTCAGAGGGATCCAATCAACAACATTATTCGTCGTTTTTCAGTTTCAAAAAGGTATATTTTCAACCCTATTTCAACCTGACTCATTCCTAGTACATGGATCCATGGTTGATGATGGCTGAAATACTTTTCACTACACCATAGGGCATACCAGTGTTCCAACAGAAATTGTTTGTTTGACCACTTTCAACCACTTTCCATTTATCTAGCAAATCTGGCTAATTATTCTACGACTCCTAAATTTTTTGTAGAAAATAGGTCTAGCTCTCATTTCGACTATGATAGAACTGTCACGTTCTAGTGTCAGGTGAGTACTCATTGCTTTCAAAGCAAATAGAGATTTATGGCTCAACGCATTAGCAACTATGTTAGCTTTGCTCGGATGATAGTCAATAATCAAATCATAATCCTTCAACAGTTCAAGCCATCAATGCTGTCTCAAATTCAATTCTTTTTGCATTAATAAATACTTCAAGCTTTTGTGATAAGTGAAAACGTGACATTTCTTGTTGTACAAATAATGTCACTAGATCTTTAAAGAAAACATGACTGCAACTAACTCTAGATCATGCATAGGATAGTTTTTCTCATGCACTTTAAGTTGTCGAGAAGCATAGGTTAGCATTGTTTCATTTTGCATCAGAACACATTCTAATCTGTTAAAGGAAGCATTACTATAAACAATGAATTCCTTTATGGATTCAGGCTGAGTCAAAACTGGAGCTTCTATTAGCATGAATTGCAACTGCTTGAAAATTTGTTGGCACCTTTCTGACTAAACAAAATTGACATATTTTTGCAACAATTTTTGTCAACAGTAATGCTATTGTCGAAATGCCTTTAACAAATTGTCGATAATATTCGACTAAACCTAGAAAGCTAAGTAACTTAGAAACAATTTTAGAAGGCTTCCAATTCATGATTGTTGAAATCTTGTTCGAGTCGACATGAATACCATTAGCTGATATTACATGTGCCAAAAATCTGACCTCTCGTAGCCAAAACTCATACTTACTGAACTTTGCATACAACTGTTTTTCTCATAGAGTCTACAAAACTATTCTCAAATGTCGAGCATGTTCAGATTCATTCTTCAAACTTATCAGAATGTCGTCGATGAACACAATAACAAATCTATCTAGATATGGCTAAAATATTCGATTCATCAAATCCATAAATGTAGCTAAAACATTGGTTAAGCCGAATGACATCACTAAAAGCTCATAGTGACTATAACGAGTCTGAAAAGCAATCTTTGGTACATTTGGCTCTCTAACTCAAAGTTGATAGTAATCGAATCGAATGTCAATCTTCAAGAATATGGAAGCTCATTTCAACTGATTGAACAAATCATTAATACGGGCAGCAAAAATTTATTTTTGATAGTGACTTTATTCAATGGCTTGTAGTCGATACACAACCTTATTGTTCCATCTTTCTTTTTCACAAACAGAATTGGCGCACCCTAAAGTGACACACTTAGTCGGATAAATCTTCAGTCTAATAGTTCTTGCAACTATGCCTTCAACTCTTTTAACTTAGTCAGAGCCATTCTATACGGAGCAATCGAAATCAGAGTTGTTCTAGGTGCCACTTCGATTGCAAACTCAACTTCTCAGTCTAGCGATAACCCTGGTAACTCTTTTAGAATACATTAACAAAGTCATTAACTATCTTACCTGATCAATCTTTGATTCTAATGCTCTAGTATCTAAGATGTAAGCAAGGTACGATTCCAACATTTTCTGATAATTTCGACAACATTGATATAATGTTGGTTGTACAGTTCGTTTTGTCAACTTCAACATTAATCGATTCACCAGTCGGATATCTCATTATAATTTGTTTTTGTTTACAGTTACAATTGCATCATGGAAGGTCAATTAGTTCATGTCGAGGATGACGTTAAACTCATCAAATGCCAATAACATCATATTAGTAGGAAATTCATAGCCCCTAACTCTCAATGGACAATTCTTATATATCTTGTTAACTAAGACACACAGACCCAATGAATTTGTTACTCTAACAAAATATTCTGTCGACTCTACTAGTATATTCTTTTTGGTTACTAATGCAATCCATATATAAGAATGTATTGAACTAGGGTCAAGTAATGCATATACATTAATATAAAAAAGAAAAAAAGTACCAGCGATGACATCTAGAGTAGAAGCTTTCTTATGAGCTCGAATTACATAAGCCTTGGCTGGTGCCCTAGCTTCAGATCATACAGTTGTATCTCTTGTTTCACTACGACTAGCTGAAGTGTTATTGTTATTTCTCGATCATCGTCCTTTTGAAAGAATAGTCACAGGTTTCACATTCTATTCTTGGACCCAATCCAGTATGTTTGGACAATCCCATTTTCAATGATCTTTGGAACCATACAATAAACACACTCGACTTTTAACTCGGCATTCATTTGTGTGGTTTCTTCCATAGTACACACACAATGATCTATCCAAATTGCGGACACTACCAGTACTGGCCATTGATATTGCCTGGGTCTCGTATTGCTCTGTCTCGATGATAAACGCTAAATTATACATATTTTTACCTCATGTTTAGCCTATATTTTGGATGAATTATTATCAATTTAGTGAGAATTGGTGCTCTTAATCTTTCTTTTTCATATCTTACACTCAGGAGAGCATAGGGAAGAGAAAAGAACGGAAAATGGACAAAAAAGGAAAAAAAGGGGCCAAAATGTGTAATCGACACGGCCCAAGAAGTGACCACACAACCATGGCACACGGCCATGCCACACGAAGACCACACGGTCCAACCCTCGACAAGCACGGCCAGGCTACACGGTCGTGCCACCTCAACAGTCCCGAACACGGCCTCTTGTCGAAACCACACGGGCGTGGCACACGGGCGTGTTCTAGTCGTGAGGAAGAGGAATTTCACTCGGATTTGGATGCTTAGAGGCTAAGAAAGGCTCCCCAAAACTCTATATAAAGACCCTAGGAGGTAACTCTAAAGATATACTCTTTTCTCTCAAGAAAGAGCGCCATAATTCTGCCAACACAATGAGTGAAAGCAAGGGATTACTCCAAGGGAAGCCGATTGATTCATCCCAGAAGCCAGAATTCTACATCAAGACAGAGGATCTCCCTAAATTCCTTCAGGGGTTTTTGGGTTCTTTATGTTTTGTTATCTTAATTCATCTGAGATGTTTTCTTTCTTTATTATGAACTAAACCCCTCAAATACTTGAGGGGGATGAAACCTAAGACAGATCTTGTAATTATTTATTCTTGAATTATTTGATAAATACTTGAATTGTTCTTAATTATGTGTTCTTCATTCTTGATTTAATAATCCTAGGTATTAGTTCAAGAACTTGATGTGCTTAGGCCGAGGAGCAAAAGTCTCTATTTTAAGAGTAGATCTACCATAATTAAGCGGAGTTGCATGCAACCCTAGACATAGGGTGACATAAATCTGCCAGATTAGGGTCAAACCTAATAGGGGGATCCATAGATCAAATTAATGCAACCTAGGGGTGTTAATTAATAAGAAAACTTTAATTAACCATCTAGGATTAGTTGTTCTTATCCTCGAAAGAGGTATTAACATAAGTTAGGGATCTCTACGGATCAAGTCAAGTAAAGAAATCATCTAGTTCAAGAAGTTAATAACAAGTAAAGTCTAGGTGGATTCTCCCTTAAGTATTGCTCATATCAATCAGCTTTTCCCTAAAGTTTCCCCAATTTACTTTTTGTGCACTTTTAGTTAGTTTTAGAATTAGTTTCAACCAATCCTCTTTTATTTTAGGCTAGATAATAGAAAGGAAGTAAGTATTAGTACTTTTAGTTCCCTTGGGTACGATAACTCGTCTTGCTGCTAAACTATACTACTGTTCGATAGGTGCGCTTGCCTTTAAAATCGTGATATTAGTTAGTTTTTGGTGTGATCAGTTTTTATAAACTTTATTACTTAATATCCGAGCATATCAAGTTTTTGGCTCCATTGCCAGGGAACTGAAATATTAAGAAAACTCGATTTCTATTACTTTAGCCATTACTATATTTATTTATTTTCAGTTTTTATTTATTTTATTTTATTTTATTTATTTTATTTTATTTTGTTTTATTTTAATTTTCTTTGCTTTCTTTTTCCCTTCTAGGTATTTCTAGTTTATGACTAGAAACAATCCAGCAGGACCATTACTTTTCAACGAAGATTTAGAAGCAACAATTCACAGAAATCGCAGAGAGATCAGACGAAGCCTACAGTATCCAGAACAAGATCAAGAACAAAGGCCAGAACCTACAGAAAAGATGGACGCAGATCAAAACATTCCACCACCTCCCGCAATGGTCGCGCCACCCGCAAATCAAGAACAAGTTCCTCGCACTATGTATGATTATGCTAAGCCTAGTTTGGTTGGTACCCAAATTAGCATTCTTAGACCTACTATTGCTACTAATAATTTTGAATTAAAGCCTAACACTATTCAGATGATACAGCAATTGGTGCAATTTGATGGCTTACAGGATAAAGATCCAAATTCACACATAGCCAATTTTTTGGAACTTTGTGATACTTTTAAAATTAATGGCATTTCTGATGATGCCATTCGTCTAAGGCTATTTCCATTCTCTTTGAGAAAGAAAGCCAAACAGTGGTTAAACTCTTTACCACGAGGCTCAATCACCACATGGGAACAGATGACCGAAAAATTTTTACTTAAATATTTTCCTCCAGCTAAAACAGCTAAATTACGAAACGTTATCTCTTCTTTTATGCAGATGGATTTAGAAACACTTTACAATACTTGGGAGAGATACAAGGATCTTTTGAGAAGATGCCCTCATCATGGCCTACCCTTATGGCTCCAAGTTCAAACCTTTCACAACGGTTTGAATCCTTCAACAAGGCAAATAATTGATGCAGCCGCCGGAGGAACGATCAATAACAAAATACCCGAAGCAGCTTATGAATTTATTGAAGAGATGTCACTGAATAACTATCAGTGGCAAGTCATGAGGACAAAGTCGACAAAAGCTGCAGGAGTTTATAATATTGATGCTTTCGCTATGCTTACTAACCAAGTAGAACTGTTAAATAAAAAGTTTGATCATTTTGTTGGTTCTACGCAGGCACAACCAGTGATGCAGTGTGATACAACTCCAGTAAATATGTTCAATCCAGGCTACTCATCCTTGGGACATAGCATGGAAACTGAGCAAGCCATCTACATGGGAAACAATTCTAGACTTCAAAATAATCCTTATAGTAATACTTACAATGCAGGTTGGAGAAATCACCCCAATTTTTCATGGGGAGGACAAGGAAATCAAAGACAACAACCTCCTCCGGGATTCCAGCAGCCACCACCACAACAAGAGAAAAAGCCGAATCTTGAAGAGATGTTCACAAAATTTATGGCCGCATCATAAACCCATTTCCAAAACATGGAAACGACACTAAAGAACCAGCAAGCATCAATTCAAGGGCTTGAGAATCAAATCGGTCAGCTTGCAAAATTAATTTCAGAAAGACCACAGGGTGGACTACCAAGTAATACTAAGCCAAATCCTAGAGAACATGTCAAAGCAATTACTCTAAGAGATGGGAAAGTACTAGCTGAACCAGAAAAGAGATCTACTCCAGAATCTTCAGGAGACAAGGCAGAGGAATCCAAGGAAAACACTCAACCAACACTCAAGGAATACAAACCACCCATTCCATATCTGGTGTAACGCCCCCACGCCCGAGACCGTCACCGGAGTCGAGCTTGAGGTGTTACTACACATAGTTTACCATTTTAAACAACTTTACATTATCTATTTTGATTTTCGGAAGAAGCAATTTATCTGTATTATGGTCGCTTGAAAAATCATATCTCGAGTTACAAAACTCAAAATCAAGATCAGTAAATTTTCTTTGAATCTAGACTCATGTATCTATCTGTAAATTTTTTTCTAGAATTTTTGGCTGGGCCGATTGGTACAGTTTATTAGTTAAAGTTGCCCTGTTTCAGAACTCAACTACACTGACCTCTACTTATTACGAACCACTTTTTTCCTTGTACAAAATTCATATGACTATGCCGTTTGTTTCTTTTAAACCTAGACTCAATAAGAATTCTTAACATATAAATTAATCCTCTTAATTATTTTTTTACAATTTATGGTGAATTTCCAAATTTGGAACAGGGGATCCAGAAATCGATCTGGCCCTGTTTTACTAAAACTCAGATATCTCATAAAATACAATACCTTTACCTGTTTTGTTTGTTCCATATGAAAATAGACACAATAAGATTAATTTCATATATTATTAACCATCAAAACATGTTTCTATTATTTTTAGTGATTTTTCAAACTCACCTTACTGCTGTTACAATGTTCTATTTTTAAGCTACTTTCACATTTTTCCTTAATTTCCATGTGACAGTTATCACTCAAGCATACATACTATCATACTTGTATATCATTAGCCATTTCATTAGCTATTCACTATCAAGTATTTACATCCCATTCATTGAACATGTCATGAGACATCCATATCAAAAGAAGCCAAGTCCCTATACATGCCATACACGAAAAGAAACGTCTAACTATACTGATAGGATTCCTCGATAGTGTGATCGGATCTCCGACGTTTCCTTTGATCCCCGAGTGGCTTGGCAAGAACTATAAGAAGAAAGAAATAAAGAGGGTAAGCACTAGGCTTAGTAAGTTTACAAGCAAATAAATTACAACATTCATCATATGGGATAAGTATGCAAACTATCAATTAGCATTATAAGCTTTCTTTACATCTCATTTTCTTCCTTCTTCTTCTTCACTTACCTTCTTTCTTACTTGACCTTTCATTATTCATGATTACAACCTACCTTTCCTTTGCTGATAATTCACTGTACATTTACTTGAATAATGGCCTGTTGAACCACTCGGAATACTAAGGATACAAGGGTCGTTCCTGTCTAACAATATCCTGCCAATGCCATGTCTTTGACATAGACTTACATGAATTATTCCTGTCTCCAATGCCATATATCTAATATGGACTTACATGGCTCAATCCTGTCTCCAAATCCGTATATCTAGTACGGACTTACATGGCTCATTTCTGTCCTGTCCTGTCCTGTCGACCCCTAATGTCATGACATTTCGTATCCTAACATTCCTAAGGTTCAATCGGGACTTTCTACTGCTTTTCTCTGTCATATCACCTTATATTCAACTTGATTATTTTCATAAAATGAATATATAAATGCTGGAAAATGACAATAGTAATGTAAAATAACAAAATATTGCATTTATTTACCGTAAACTTACCTCGATACCAAATGTGACTAAACTTTACAATTTAGTCCTTTACTTTTTCTTTTCCTCGATCTACTCCTGAATTTCGTTCTTCTTGATCTATAATAGCAAATTTAACTTATTTAATATCAACATTTATCAAAACAGCCCTTTACTCAAACTTTGGCAAAATTACATTTTTGCCCCTAAACTTTTGCATATTTACACTTTTGCCCCAAGACTCGGAAATCAAAACTTATCACAAATTCTTGTATTTTAAGACATGCTGATCATTTATTTACCAACATCATCTTCAAATTCCTACTATAACATACACTTATGTACAATAGGTATTTTTACCAATTAAGCCCTTTTACTCGTTTTTACCTAAAACCGAGTAGCTCAAGTTGTCTAGCATAATTTAAAACCTCATATTCTATCATAAAACATCAAAATACACAAATTTCACCTATGGGTATTTTTCCAAATATGAACCCTAACTTAAAATATTGCTAACATAAGCTTTATCGAGCTACCAGGATTACGAAAACGTAAAGAACATTAAAAACGGGGCTTGGAATCACTTACTATGGAGCTTGGAAGCTTGAAACAAACCCTAGCTATGGATAACCCTTGAAATTTCGTGGTAATGAAGAAGATGATCAATTTTGTGCTATTTTTTCCTTTTTATTTCATGTTAATATCCAAATGACCAAAATGCCCCTCCTTACTAAACTTTCAAAAATTCCATCCATGTCCAAATTTTGTCCATGAACTTAAAATTGGCCAAATTACTATTTAAGACCTCCTAATTAATATTTCAAAATAGTTTCATACTAGAAACTTCTAGAATGCAAGTTTTGCAACTTATTCGATTTAGTCCCTAATTTTAAATTAAGCACTTTACGCATAGAATTTCTTCAAGAAATTTTCACACCATCATGCAGTCATAATATAGACCTCAAAATAATTATAAAATAATTATTTCTATCTCGAATTTGTGGTTATAAAACCACTATTCCGATTAGGCTCTATTTTGAGATGTTACATTTCTCCCCCCTTTAGGGATTTTTGTCCCCGAAAATCTTACCTGTGAAGAGGTTTGGGTACTGTTTTTGGATGGCCTCTTCAGGTTCCCATGTAGCCTCATCCACCCCATGTCTATTCCACAAGACTTTTACAAGAGCAATACTTTTATTCTTTAATTGTTTTATCTCACGAGCTAGAATTTTTACCGGTTCTTCATCATAAGTCATATCTGGCTGAATCTCAACCTCTGTCGGAGAAATCACATGTGATGGATCTGATCGATAACGTCGTAACATTGACAAATGGAACGCGTCATGAATCTTTTCTAACTCAGTCGGCAAAGCTAATCGATATGCTAATGGTCCAACTCTCTCAATCACTTCAAACTGTCCAATAAAACGAGGACTTAATCTGCCTTTCCTGCCAAATCTGAGAACTTTCTTCCATGGGGATACTTTCAAGAATACCTTGTCCCCAACCTGATATTCGATCTCTTTTCTTTTTAAATCTGCATATGACTTTTGCCTGTTTGAAGCTACTTTCAAACAATCTCTGATAACTTTCACTTTTTCTTTTGTTTCTTTAACTAGATCAACCCCGTAAATCTGATTTTCTTTAAGCTCTGTCCAATATAAAGGTGTACGGCATTTACGTCCATACAAAGCTTTGTAAGGTGCCATCTTCAAACTCGACTGGTAACTATTATTATAAGCAAACTCTACCAATGGTAAATATTTTTCCCAACTGCCTTGAAATTCCAATATACAACATCTAAGCATATCTTCAAGTACCTGGATAACTCTCTCTGACTGACCATCGGTTTGGGGATGAAAAGCCATACTAAAAGTCAACTTGGTGCCCAAAGCTTCTTGTAGCTTCTTCCAAAATTGTGAAGTAATTCTCGGATCTCTGTCTGAAATGATCGATAATGGCACTCCATGTAGTCTAACTATCTCTGAAATGTATAACTCGGCCAACTTATCAAGTGAATAATCCATATGGACTGGGATAAAATGAGCCGACTTAGTTAGCTTATCAATCACAACCTATACTACATCTTTCTTTTTCGGCGTTAACGGCAATCCGGTCACAAAATCCATAGTAACTCTGTCCCATTTCCACTCCGGAACTAGCACAGGCTGCAATAATCCCGAGGGTACCTGGTGTTCGGCCTTTACCTGTTGACAAATCAAGCATCTGGAAACAAACTCTAAAATATCTCTTTTCATTCCTACCCACCAGTACAATTTCTTCAAATCATTATACATCTTTGTACTACCCGGATGAATAGACAAAGAACTGCTATGTGCTTCCTGTAAGATCTTCTGAATAAGCTCATCATTCTTTGGTACACATATTCTGCGTCTAAACATCAAACAACCATCAGAACCAATCCGGAAATCTGATTCTATGCCTGACTCACATTGAACTCTTTTAACTTGTAAATCACTATCATCTTTCTGAGCTTCACAAATTTCTTCAAGAAATACTGGTTTAGTTCTCAATTCGGCTAGAATAGAACCATCATCCGACATGGCCAAATTGGTATTCAAAGCTCGCAATGTAAATAAAAGTTTTCTGCTTAAACCATCAGCAACTACATTTGCCTTACCTGGGTGATAACCAATCACTAGCTCATAATCTTTAATCAACTCTAGCCATCTTCTTTGCCTCAGGTTCAAATCTTTTTGAGTCATCAAGTATTTCAAACTTTTATGATCGGTGAATATCCGGCAACGTTCACCATACAAATAATGTCTCCAAATCTTCAATGCAAATACAATAGCAGCTAACTCCAAATCATGCGTCGGATAATTTTTCTCATGTGGTTTCAATTATCTAGAGGCATAAGCAATCACCTTTCCTTCCTGTATAAGTACGCAATCGAGCCCATTCAAAGACGCATCACTGTAAATCACAAATTCTTTACCCGGTTCTGGCTGTACAAAGATGGGAGCTTCAGTCAACAATGTCTTTAACTTGTCAAAACTCTGCTGGCACTTCTCAGTCCATTCGAACTTGACATCCTTCCGCAACAATCTCGTCAACGGGGTAGCTATCATAGAGAATCCCTCCACAAATCGTCTATAATAACCAGCTAAACCAAGAAAGCTTTTAACCTCTGAAACGTTCCTAGGAGGCTTCCAATCCACAATGGCTGAAATTTTGCTTGGATCAACTCTAATACCTTCACCTGAAACAATATGTCCAAGGAATCAAACTTCTCGGAGCCAAAACTCACTTTTATTGAACTTAGCATTCAACTGATTATCTCTCAGAATCTGTAAAACTATTCTCAAATGCTCTTTATGTTCAGTCTCATCAGGAGAATAAATCAAAATATCATCAATGAACACCACTACAAACTTGTCCAAATACGGTCTAAATATTCGATTCATTAAGTCCATAAAAACGGCAGGAGCATTAGTTAAGCCAAATAGCATCACAAGAAACTCATAATGATCGTACCTAGTTCAGAATGTAGTCTTCAGAACATCTGACTCCTTAACTCGCATCTGATAGTATCCGGATCTCAAATCTATCTTGGAAAACACGGTGGCTCCCTTTAATTGATCAAACAAATCATCAATTCTGGGCAGTGGATATTTGTTCTTGATAGTTACCTTGTTAAGTTGCTGATAATCTATGCACAATCTCATTGAACCATCTTTCTTTTTCACAAATAACACTGGTGCACCCCAGGGCGAACTACTAGGTCTTACAAAACCTTTATCAGTTAATTCTTGCAGCTGAGCTTTCAACTCTTTCAATTCTGACGGGGCCATTCTATAAGGAGTAATAGAAATAGGTGTGGTACCTGGAATTAGCTCAATACCAAACTCAACTTCTCTAACAGGAGGCAAACCTGGTAATTCTTCCGGAAATACATCTGGATACTTTCACACTACAGGCACTGATTCAACTTTCAATTCTGAATCTTTAGTATTTAATACAAAAGCAAGATAAGCCTCATACCCCTTTCTCAAATATTTCTGAGCTGTCATAACAGAAATCATAGCAAATGAACTATCTGACTCATCTGAATTAACTCGAAGAATCTCATCATTTTCACATTTTAACTCAATGAATTTCCTTCCACAATTCACTATCACATCATGTGCCGTCAACCAATCCATACCCAGAATAACATCAAACTCATCAAACAGCAATAACATGAGATCGGCCGGAAAACAGTGATCTCTAATCATTAAGGGGCAATTTCTACATACTTTATCTATCAATACACACTTGCCTAGTGGATTCGATACTTTTATCACAAATTCTGTGGATTCTATAGGCATACTCATTTTAGACATCAGTTTCTCACAAACATAGGAATGGGTCGAACCTGGATCAATTAAAGCAACGACATTAATGTCATGTAAAGAAAATGTACTCGTAATCACATTGGGGGAGGATGCCTCTTCGCGAGCACGAATAGCATAAGTCCTTGCAGGGGCTCTAGCATCTGGTCTCACCGTCGAATCTCTAGAGGTGCCTCTATTACTTGCTCCTACTCCCAGTTGTCTCAGTGATCTGCCTCTGGTAGGAGCATTTCCGGATCTAGCACTTTGTGTTACTTCTCGGTTAGCCACCTCCGGACACTCTCCCACAAAATGATCTGGAGCACCACACTTATAAAAAATATTTTCACCTACTCGACAAGGACCATAATGAAGTCTACCACATCGTGGATACCCCGATCTACCCGATCTAACATTACCCATACTTGCGGTCGAAGTGGTCTGAGCTTTCGGATCTTTAAATCTGCTACCTCTATTCTGACTAGATTGCCCTGCCGAAAAGCTAGATCTGGTAGAAAACTCTTTGGGCCTCTTGGATGTAGCCTGAAATGATCTGCTCATCTGTCTTTTCTTCGTATATCGCGTCTCTGTTTCAGTTTTATATTTTCTTTTTAACAACTCCTCCGCTTTATAGGCTTTGTCAACTAAAATGACGAACTCTTTTATTTCCAGAACACCCAATGATAGTCAGATATCATCATTTAACCCATCCTCAAACCTTTTACACATAATAGCCTCCGTGGACACATATTCTTGAGCATATTTACTGAGTCTAACAAATTCATGCTCATAATCAGTCACTGTCATATTACCTTGTTTCAGCTCTAAGAACTCTTTTCTCTTCTGATCAATAAACCTCTGGTTGATGTACTTTTTACAGAATTCCTCCTAAAAGAAATCCCAAGTGACCCTCTCTTTCGGTACAACTGATACTAGTGTCTTCCACTAGTGATAGGCCAAATTTTTGAGAAGCGATACTACACATTTCATACATTCCTCAGGTGTACAAGATAATTCATCGAAGACTCTGATGGTATTTTCTAACCAAAATTCTGCTCTTTCTGCATCATCGCCTTTTGTTGCTCGGAACTCTTCTGCCCCATATTTCCTAATTTTATCAACTGGTGGCTTTTCTCTTATTACTGTACTTGTGACTGGGGTAGCTTGAGCTACATGGGTAGCCTGAGAATCCTGAGGGGGTGGAGGTCTAACTGCCGGATTCGTACGAACGAACTCGGCAAACCAATCATTCAAAACTTGGAAGAGAGCTTCTCGAGTCACTCCTCCCTGATCAACTGTTATTGGCCTATTCTTAGATGGCACTGCCCCTTCCGCAGGAGCAGGCGCATTACTTTCCATATTATCATCACCAGCTCATTCGGGATCCATTACTATAAAACAAAATATTTAAAAATCGTCACGAGTCGTCACACTATCAAAATATAAGTATGGCATGTATAGCTAGACTCTTACTCGTGCTAACTATTTCGAGAACCGACTAAACCTGCTCTGATACCAATAAATGTAACGCCCCCACGCTCGAGACCATCGTCGGAGTCGAGCTTGAGGTGTTACCACACATAATTTACCATTTTAAACAACTTTACATTATCTATTTTGATTTTTGGAATAAGCAGTTTATCTGCATCATGGTCGCTTGAAAAATCATATCTCGAGTTACGAAACTCAAAATCAAGATCCGTAAATTTTCTCTGAATCTAGACTCATGTATCTATCTGCTAATTGTTTTCTAGAATTTTTAGCTGGGCTGAATAGTACAGTTTATTAGTTAAATTTTCCCCTGTTTCATAACTCAACTGCACTGACCTCTACTTATTACGAACCACTTTTTTCCTTGTACAAAATTCATATGACTATTTAATTTGTTTCTCTTAAACCTAGACTCAATAAGAATTCTGAACATATAAAGTAATCCTCCTAATTATTTTTGTACAATTTATGGTGAATTTCCAAAATTGGAACAGGGGATCCAGAAATCGCTCTGGCCCTATTTTACTAAAACTCAGATATCTCATAAAATACAATACCTTTACCTATTTTGTTTGGTCCATATGAAAATAGACACAATGAGATTTAATTTCATATATTATTCACCATCAAACCATGTTTCTATTATTTTTAGTGATTTTTCAAACTCACGTCACTGCTGTTACAATGTTCTATTTTTAAGCTACTTTCACATTTTTCCTTAATTTTCATGTGACAGTTATCACTCAAGCATACATACTATCATACTTGTATATCATTAGCCATTTCATTAGCTATTCAATATCAAGTATTTACATCCCATTCATTGAACATGTCATGAGACATCCATATCAAAAGAAGCCAAGTCCCTATACATGCCATACATGAAAAGAAATGTCTAACTATACCGATAGGATTCCTCGATAGTGTGATCGGATCCGACGTTTCCTTTGATCCCCGAGTGGCTTGGCAAGAACTATAAGAAGAAAGAAATAAAGAGGGTAAGCACTAGGCTTAGTAAGTTTACAAGCAAATAAATTACAACATTCATCATATGGGATAAGTATGCAAACTATCAATTAGCATTATAAGCTTTCTTTACATCTCATTTTCTGCCTTCTTCTTCTTCACTTACCTTCTTTCTTACCTGACCTTTCATTATTCATGATTACAATCTACCTTTTCTTTGCTGATAATTCACTGTACATTTACTTGAATAATGGCCCGTTGAACCACTCGGAATACTAAGGATACTAGGGTCGTTCCTGTCTAACAATATCCTGCCAATGCCATGTCTTTGACATGGACTTACATGAATTATTCCTGTCTCCAATGCCATATATCTAATATGGACTTACATGGCTCAATCCTGTCTCCAAAGCCGTAATCTAGTACGGACTTACATGGCTCATTTCTGTCCTGTCTTGTCCTATCGACCCCTAATGTCATGACATTTCGTATCCTAACATTCCTAAGGTTCAATCGGGACTTTCTACTGCTTTTCTCTGTCATATCACCTTATATTCAACTTGATTATTTTCATAAAATGAATATATAAATGTTGGAAAATGACAATAGTAATGTAAAATAACAGAATATTGCATTTATTTACCGTAAACTTACCTCGATACCAAATGTGACTAAACTTTACAATTTAGTCATTTACTTTTTCTTTTCCCCGATCTACTCCCGAATTTCATTCTTCTTGATCTATAATAGCAAATTTAACTTATTTAATATCAACATTTATCAAAACAGTCCTTTACTAAAACTTTGGCAAAATTACATTTTTTCCCCTAAACTTTTGCATATTTACACTTTTGCCCCAAGACTCGGAAATCAAAACTTATCACAAATTCTTGTATTTTAAGACATGCTGATCATTTATTTACCAGCATCATCTTCAAATTCCTACTATAACATACACTTATGTACAATAGGCATTTTTACCAATTAAGCCCTTTTACTCGTTTTTACCTAAAATCGAGTAGTTCAAGTTGTCTAGCATAATTTAAAACCTCATATTCTATCATAAAACATCAAAATACACAAATTTCACCTATGGGTATTTTGCCAAATATGAACCCTAACTTAAAATATTGCTAACATAAGCTTTATCGAGCTACCGGGACTACGAAAACGTAAAGAACATTAAAAATGGGGCTTGGAATCATTTACTATGGAGCTTGGAAGCTTGAAACAAACCCTAGCTGTGGAGAACCCTTGAAATTTCGTGGTAATGAAGAAGATGATCAATTTTGTGCTATTTTTTCCTTTTTATTTCATGTTAATATCCAAATGACCAAAATGCCCCTCCTTACTAAACTTTCAAAAATTCCATCCATGTCCAAATTTTGTCCATGAACTTAAAATTGGCCAAATTACTATTTAAGACCTCCTAATTAATATTTCAAAATAGTTTCATACTAGAAACTTCTAGAATGCAAGTTTTGCAACTTATTCGATTTAGTCCCTAATTTTAAATTAAGCACTTTATGCATAGAATTTCTTCAAGAAATTTTCACACCATCATGCAATCATAATATAGACCTCAAAATAATTATAAAATAATTATTTCTATCTCAGATTTGTGGTTACGAAACCACTATTCCGATTAGGCCCTATTTTGGGATGTTACATCCGGCAAAATTGAAGAAAGACCGTACAGACGCCCAATTCGGTAAATTTATTGAACTTTTTAAACAATTACACATTAACTTACCTTTTGTTGAAGCAATTTCATAGATGCCGAAGTACGTGAAGTTCCTTAAGGAACTTCTGACAAATAAAAGGAAGTTGGAAGAATTAGCCATAGTGGAACTCAACGAGGAATGCTCAGCTATTCTCCAGAATAAACTGCGAGCAAAACTGAAAGATCCAAGGAGTTTTACTATTCCTTGTTTAATTGGTAGTTTACTTATTGATAAAGCCTTAGCCGACTTAGGTGCTAGCATTAATCTCATGCCTTACAAAATGTTCAAGCAACTAGGTCTAGGGGAACCAAAGCCCACTAGGATGAGTATTCAACTAGCTGATAGATCTGTTAAATATCCTATGGGAATCATAGAAGATGTGCTAGTAAAGGTAGATACATTCATATTCCCTGTTGATTTTGTTGTACTTGACATGGATGAGGATATTGAG
Organism: Gossypium stocksii; assembly: GCA_020496765.1. Lineage (NCBI taxonomy): Eukaryota > Viridiplantae > Streptophyta > Magnoliopsida > Malvales > Malvaceae > Gossypium > Gossypium stocksii. The sequence goes on from CM035623.1 coordinate 25,472,507, forward strand.
GTCCCTTTAATTTTGGGACGTCCATTCTTAGCCACTGCTAGAGCTGTTATTGATGTAGGGGATGGTAAATTAGTACTTAGAGTTGGTGAGGAAGAAGTCGTTTTTAAAATCTATGATGCTATGAAATTTTCTAAAGAACAAGATGATTCCTGTTATTTTGTTGATATTATTGATTACTTTTTTCAAGATAATTTTCAGGAACTTTCTATCATAGACACGTTGGAACCGTGTCTTGTTCAAGGCGGGGGAGAAGATGAAGTTCCACTGAAATTGAGGAACTAAGAAAGGAGTTAGATTCTAATGAAATCATCACAAGACACATAAGTTATGAAAGGATAAAGATGAATGATGAGTTGAGACAGAAACCTTCCATTGATGAACCCCCCAAATTAGAGTTGAAGCAACTACCAAATCATCTAGAATATGCCTTTTTAGGGGAAGATTCAACTCTACCAATCATTATCGCATCAGATTTGAGCATTACAGAAAAAGAGGAACCATTCCATGTGTTAAGGGAACACAATCATGCTATAGCTTGGAAAATTACAGATATTAAGGGAATTAATCCGTCCTTTTGCACCCACAAAATTTTAATGGAAGACGAATTTAAACTATCAGTGCAAGCTCAGAGATGATTGAATCCCAACATGAAGGAAGTCGTAAAAGCCGAGGTAATTAAACTTCTACATGCAGGCATTATTTATCCTATTTCTGATAGCTCTTGGGTAAGTCCTATGCAGGTTGTTCCTAAAAAGGGAGGCATGACTGTGGTATCTAATGACAAAAAAGAGGCAATACCTACAAGAACAGTCACTGGATGGAAAGTTTGCATTGATTATAGGAAGCTGAATGACGCCACTCGAAAAGATCATTTTCCCTTACCTTTTATTGATCAGATGTTGGAAAGATTATCAGGTCATATGTATTATTATTTCCTAGATGGCCTCTCTGGTTACTTCTAAATCCCGATAGCTCCAGAAGATCAGGAGAAAACGACATTCTCATGCCCATACGGTACGTTTGCTTATCGTAGAATGCTTTTTGATTTATGTAACGCTCCTGCTACTTTTCAGCGATGCATGCTAGTTATCTTCAATGAATTCGTGGAAGACATCATGGAGGTATTTATGGATCATTTTTCAGTTTTCGGTAATTCTTTCCAACTTTTTCTTAATAATCTAAAACGTGTTTTGATAAGATGTGAAGAGACAAATTTAGTGCTAAATTGGGAAAAATGCCACTTTATGGTTTAAGAGGGTATTGTATTAGGACATACAATTTCTAGTAAAGGGATAGAGGTAGATAAAGCAAAAATTGAAACCATTGAAAAATTACCTCCCCCTAATTCAGTTAAGGCTATAAGAAACTTTTTAGGACATGCCAGTTTTTATCGCAGATTTATTAAAGATTTTTCTAAAATAGCTAAGCCTTTAACAAAGTTGCTAGAAAAAGATGTGCTTTTCAACTTTGACAAGGAATGCTTAGATTCTTTTAATGCTCTTAAAGAAAAGTTAGTCAATGCCCCGATCATGATTTCACCTGATTGGAATCTACCTTTTGAACTAATGTGCGATGCAAGTGATTTTGCAGTAGGTGCAGTTTTGGGACAACGAAGAGACAAGCACTTTCAACCGATCTATTACGCTAGTAGAACTTTGACAGCCACTCAAGCAAATTATACTACCACAGAAAAAGAATTGCTAGCCGTTATTTTCGCATTTGATAAATTCAGATCTTATTTGATTTTGTCAAAAGTCATTGTTTTTACTGACCATTCTACTCTTCGTTACCTTTTAACTAAAACTGATGCAAAACCTTGATTAATAAGATGGATTCTATTGTTATAGGAGTTTGATTTAGAAATAAAAGACAAGAAGGGAGCTGAAAACCTAGTGGCAGATCACCTTTCAAGATTAGAAAACACGCAACCCAAGTACCTTGACAAAATAAATGACTTGTTTCCTGAAGGACAACTCCTATCCTTAGCAGATGCAACAGATCCTTGGTTTGCTGATTTGTAAATTATTTAGTGGCTAACATAACCACAAAAGGATTGACCTATCAGCAAAGGAAGCGATTCTTCGTTGATGTGAAAAACTACTTTTAGGAAGATCCTTTTCTTTTTTGAATTTGTGTAGATCAGGTTATTCGAAGATACGTTACTGAAATAGAATCATACCAAATTTTAAATCACTGCCATTCAGGACCAACAGGAAGACATCACAGTGGAGCTAGAACTGCTCATAAGGTACTCGAATCAGGCTTTTACTGGCCTACACTTTTCAGGGATACCAACAGGTATGTGACCTCTTGTGACAAATGTCATCAAACAGGTAATATTTCTCAACATAATGAAATGCCTCAGAACTATATACTTTCATGCGAAATATTTGATGTATGGGGTATTGATTTCATGGGTCCATTCCCTACTTCATTTGGAAATAAGTACATCCTAGTAGCAGTAGATTATATGTCAAAATGGGTGGAAGCCCAAGCCTTACCTACTAATGATGCTAGAATAGTAGTACGATTTTTGAAGAGACTCTTCTCTCGATTTGGAACACCTAGGATAATTATTAGTGACAGGGGCACACATTTTTGCAATGCCCAGTTTTAAAAGTCTTAAAAAGGTATGGAGTACACCATAGAACAGCTACCCCTTATCACCCACAAACCAGTGGCCAAGTTGAAGTGACAAATAGGGAATTGAAACGCATCTTAGAGAAAACAATAGAAACAAATAGAAAGGATTGGTCAAGGAAAATAGACGATGCTTTATGGGCTTACAGAACTGCTTTTAAAACACCCATAGGTACATCTCCCTATAAACTTGTCTACAGAAAAGGTTGTCATTTGCCATTTGAACTTGAACATAAAGCATTTTGGGCTATCAAATTCTTAAACTTTGATTTCAAGCTTGCAGGTGAGAAAAGATTAATGCAGTTAAATGAATTAGATGAATGGTGTTGCAATGCCTACGAGAGCTCACGACTATATAAGGAAGCCATGAAGCAACGTCATGACAAACAACTGAAACAACCTAAGCAGTTCAAAACAAGTGATCTTGTCTTACTCTACAACTCAAGGCTAAAACTATTTCCTAGAAAACTCAAGTCAAGGTGGTCAGATCCATTCACTGTTCAAACTGTCTTTCCATATGGCACAATCGAGGTAACTCACCCCAACTACAGTACATTGGAGGTAAACGGCCATAGGCTTAAACATTATAGAGGTGAGAATTTTAAAGATAAAAGGGAGGAGCTTCAGCTCCACGAAATCCCTTCATGATACATCCAGAAAGAGTCGAGCTTAGACTCTAAATTAGTGCTTCTTGGGAGGCAACCCGAGCACTAACTTAGTAATTTTTTGTCTATTTTGATTTTAGCATTTTTCATGCATCAACTAACCCTTTTTAATGCAGAGATTTAAGACCACACAGCCAGTCCCACGGGCGTGTGAACACTTTAAACAGAGACACAGTCGTGTACCAAGGCCGTGTATAAACAGAGCATAAATTTTCCCAAAACACGGGCCACTGATAAATAGCCACGGCCGTGCGACATGGCCGTGGCAACTTTTCAACTTCAACACGGGCTACCAACAACACCCCACGGCCGTGCGACATGGCCGTGGCAACCCTGCAGTATCAAGACGGGCTTACACAAATCCCCACGCTTGTGTTCCCAGCCCGTGGAAGACACTGTCAAATTTCACACGACCGTGGACCATATCGCACGATCGTGTGAAACACGAACACGATCGCACACAACTGTGTATACCATCACACGACCGTATGAGTGACGAAGAACCGATCTCCCACGATTGTGTAAAACATTCCCACGGGCGTGTACTTTGAACCAGGCACGCCAAAACCACTGGATTACAAAAGACACGAGCAAAACACGACCCACATGGGCGTGTAACATACCCGTGTGACCCAAAAACTATAAAAAGGAAGCCACTATTCATTTTCTTTTTCACTCAAACCCTAAAATCCTCCCTCCCCAACCACCATAAGCACCACCACAGCCCTCAAAACACCATCACCCTCGAAATCAGCCGACCCACGCCCGTGTAAACCCACCCCACGACCATTCACCCTCAACCCACGACCGTGCAACATCATTTTTGGTTCTATTCTCTCATTTTTCTCCTTGATTTATTTATATTTCATTCATTTATTATCTAATTATTTAATTTTACTTTATTTTAGATGTTAAATCAAGCATGGAATTAGGAAAATTAGGATGAATAATCTAGAATAGTATAGAACACATTAGGACTGCATGCCACTTAATTTTATTTTTGTTTGCCACTTAAACTCATATTTGCCTGCCATTTATCTCATAAATTTAGTATAAATACATAACCATATTTCTTAGTTTTGTTACAAGTTTCAAAATGATTAATTTTTACTATTTAGGTTAATCCTCATTTTATGTTTTCTTAGGAACATTGTCATCTTAATTTTACTTACTATCTATCTAGTTTAATTTCAATATTAAGACTAATGTTTGTTATTTTATTTCAGATACTATGTCATCATCACACGGTAGGAAAACTGCGGTCCCCGTCTCCAAAAAACGTAAGGGGCTAGGGAGTTCATCATCAAGGCCCACTTCCGAGGTTCGACACCCATTCATCACGTTCGCCCAAGCCTCGCAGGAGGAACATTATCAACTACTCCGAGCCTGCCCTATATCCACGGGCCGCTGCATAGATTGGGGTGACCTCGAGCAGATACACCTAGTGGACAATGTCCGGGCCCTATTGATGACCGAGCCATGGGAGCAGTTCCTCCAGATTATCGAGCCTACCTACTTGGAATTCACTTTAGAATTCTGCTCCACCTTCCACCTCCAGACTGTGATGACCAGATTCGACGACCCAGGGATGGTCCAGTTCCGTCTAGGAGGACTCGTGCGATGCCTCAGTATGCCAGAGTTCGGCTCAGCACTCGGGCTCTACACAGAGCAATTTATGGCGGACGAGGACTTCCCCACCCTTTTACGTCGCATCCACATCCGGCCCGTCGATTGCTGGCACGAGATCGCCCTAGGTCGTCAAATCTATAACCCCAGTGTCAGCAAGGCGACCGCCCTCGTTCCCTCTCTGAGGTACATTAATGCTCTCCTTGCTCACACTCTGACAGGTCGACGAGAGAGCACAGGCGTCGTCAACACTCACGATGTCTACTTCTTGTGGTGCATGGAGAACGGACACGTCATCGACTTAGCATACTTCATCGCGCACGCCATGCAGCACCAGATAGAGAGGCACCGCAGAGGCATCTTATCCATGGGGCCCTACATCACACGTCTAGCTCGTCACTTCGGGCTCCTCAACACTTCAGCCCAGACATCCTCTTACACCCTGATCGGTCAGATGTCTCCCCAAGGCATCGCGACTATGCTACACATGAGGATGATCGAGCGGAGGCTAGGAGGCACCCCTTTCAGTTCCGCCATGTTCAGGAGGGCGAAGACCCAGAAGACATTACTGATGATGTCCCACCACCACTAGAAGAGGACGCACCCACCGAGCCACCACCCCTTCGCCGCCCATCTCATGCAGCAGCCAGCCATGCTGACCTATCTGAGCGCTTCTCACAGTTCGAGCAGGAATGCTTCCGGTGCCTCGATTATATCGATGCCACCTTAGAGCAGATATGCCAGCACCTCTGCATCACACCACCGCCGCGTGACCCACATGAGGATTAGAGATGTCTATTCCTCCTAATTTTATTTTTATCTTAATTTTTATTTTTATTTTTATTTTAAGTCTGATCCTTATTTTTACCTTTTCCTTTCTTCTAACTTTATTTTCCTTTTTCATTTTATTTTTTATTTATTTTATCTTTTTCATTATTTGAATATTAGTAATTTTAGAACTTCGTTTATTATTTTACTTTTATTTCTTTTTCTATTTTTCATATCGGCTAATCCCTAATGAGTAATCTCTTTTAATCCAAATTTTCCACGACTAATAAATACTTTCGCAGTTTCAAAGGAGCTTTACAGCTCAAATCTCTACAAAAAAGGGAACACCTTGCCACAACTGCCAACTCTTCCAATCTTCGTCTCACTAATCCATCCAAAGCAGGGAGTTTCATACCCTTTCCCTTATCTTTTGATCTTGTGGTTTTCTTACTAATAACACTATCTTTGTACATTGAGGGCAATGTACATCTTAAGTGTGTGGGGGGGGAATCTATTTTCAGGCTTTACACTCTCTTTGAAATCCCTGAACTTTCTCACTTTCACTCTTTGCATCATCTTCAGTCTCCTATTAGGGATATATTCTGATTGATTTATGATTTTTATTAATATGTGTGAATTAAGACATAGGTGCTTGTATTTTGGTTATTCAAACTCTAAAAAATTAGGGAATCAAGCATGATAAGTTGAAATTTTTGAGAACACCAATTTTTGCATAAGTTCTTTTCCCTAATTCTAAGTGTTATCTTGAGATTTGAATTTCATAGAATTGACATCAAAAGCTATAATTCTGGTGAGATTTTTAAGCTTTTTGAGTATACATTCTTTCGTGCTCACTTTTATTATTGCTTTGAGTGAGTCAACACTGATTTGTTATTCTAGAACTTGCTTTGATTATACATGTCAAGACCACATCATTAATTTGATATACTAAGATGATAAAGGCACATAGGATTTAACCCACTTACTCCACAAAAGCCTACCTCTATAAATTAATCCCTGGTGAACCTCATTAAGCCTAACAACCTTTTCTTTGACTTACCTCTAATATTAACCTTTCACCCATTTTTTGTTGAATTCCATTCAATTATTTTAACCTCTATTTTTGTCGAGATTTGAGTTGAAATTTTCATCTAGCTTTATTCTCTTTTCCAGGATGTAAAATTTTATCCAATTTATTGTATTTGAATTGTTCTTAAAAAAAATGTATGTATTAATTCAGTTGTAATCTGTAATAATTCAAATAGTTTTTACATATTTCTATTTTAAAGCTACCATGGAAATGATGTTATCATAAGAATTAGCTCGAGAAATATGTTCCAGTGTTAGAGATTTTTCTAGCTAGATAATTTTTCAGTTCAATCTCTCTAGCTAGATAATTTTTCAGTTCAATCTCGATTCTAACCCTCTTTTGCAGCCTGTAACAACATCCCTAACCAAGCCTCGTTACAACCATTACAAGACCTTTTGATCGATGTGTCATATCAATCTACAGTGGTGGAGATATGACTTTCTAGCAAGCCTATAGTAATAACTTTTCAGGTTGACTAGAGAGTGCTTAATTTTTGAACCCTAAACACTTCGAGTGGATAGAGTGAATCCTTAGTGAGGATGTCAACTTCTGTTAATTAAGATGGAGAGATAACTACTTAGGCACTAGGAAGAAACTTATGTTTCAATGATAAAATTCTCAACTTAGAGTGATTGAATCTTTAACATTCTTCTGATTGAATTTTCATTGTATGATTACCTGTGGATTAGTTTGAAACATTATTGATAAGATTGTAAGTTGAGAGGAATGATTCTTAATTAAGGATTGAGATTTTGCTTGAGGACAAGCAAAGGCTTAAGTGTGGGGGTATTTGATAAACACTAAATTATACATATTTTTACCTCATGTTTAGCCTATATTTTGGATGAATTATTATCAATTTTGTGAGAATTGGTGCTCTTAATCTTTCCTTTTCGTATCTTACACTTAGGAGAGCATAGGGAAGAGAAAAGAACGAAAAATGGACCAAAAACGGAGAAAATGGGCCAAAATGTGTAATCGACACGGCCCAAGAAGTCACCACAAGGCCGTGGCACACGACCGTGCCACACGAAGACCACACGGTCCAGCCCCCGACAAGCACGGCCAGGCCACACGGTCGTGCCACCTCAACAGTCCCGAACACAGCCTCTTATCGAAACCACACGGGCGTGGCACACGGGCGTGTTTTAGTCGTGAGGAAGAGGAATTTCACTCATATTTAGATGCTTAGAGGCTAAGAAAGGCTCCCCAAAGCTCTATATAAAGACCCTAGGAGGCAACTCTAAAGATATACTCTTTTCTCTCAAGAAAGAGCGCCATAATTCTGCCAACACAAGGAGTGAAAGCAAGGGATTACTCCAAGGGAAGTCGATTGATTCATCCCAGAAGCCAGAATTCTACATTAAGACAGAGGATCTCCCTAAATTCCTTCAGGGGTTTTTGGGTTCTTTATGTTTTGTTATCTTAATTCTTCTGAGATGTTTTCTTTCTTTATTATGAACTAAACCCCTCAAATACTTGAGGGGGATGAAACCTAAGACAGATCTTGTTATTATTTATTCTTGAATTATTTGATAAATACTTGAATTGTTCTTAATTATGTGTTCTTCATTCTTGATTTAATAATCCTAGGTATTAGTTCAAGAACTTGATGTGCTTAGGCAGAGGAGTAAAAGTCTCTGTTTTAAGAGTAGATCTACCATAATTAAGCGGAGTTGCATGCAACCCTAGACATAGGGTGACATAAATCTGCCGGATTAGGGTCAAACCTAATAGGGGGATCCATAGATCAAATTAATGCAACCTAGGGGTGTTAATTAATAAGAAAACTTTAATTAACCACCTAGGATTAGTTGTTCTTATCCTTGAAAGAGGTATTAACATAAGTTAGGAATATCTACGGATTAAGTCAAGTAAAGAAATCATCTAGTTCAAGAAGTTAATAACAAGTGAAGTCTAGGTGGATTCTCCCTTAAGTATTGCTCATATCAATAAGCTTTTCCCTAAAGTTTTCCCTAATTTACATTTTGTGCACTTTTAGTTAGTTTTAGAATTAGTTTCAACCAATCCTCTTTTATTTTTAGGCTAGATAATAGAAAGGAAGTAAGTATTAGTACTTTTAGTTCCCTTGGGTACGATAACTCGATCTTGCTGCTAAACTATACTACTGTTCGATAGGTGCGCTTGCCTTTAAAATCGTGATATTAGTTAGTTTTTGGTGTGATCAGTTTTTATAAATTTTATTACTTAATATCGCGAGCATATCACTCGACCAATCTCTTCTAGAAAATGTTATCGGCAAAGAAAAATGACTACTAACATCTCTTGACTTCTTTGGTGATGGAGTCTGAAATGATCTCGTAATGTTTTGTTTATTAGATTCTCGAAGCTTCGATTCATTCATTTTCTTATTGCAAATATCTTCAATTTTCTGTGCATGCTTCGGTAAACCAAAAAACTCCTTTAATTCAAGTGCCCCTACAAACATTCGAATATCATCATTCAATCCTTATTTGAACTGTGTACACATTTCAGCTTCTAAGGGTATGATCTCTAAGGCATATTTGTTAAGTCAAATAATTTCTCGTTCATATTTTGCCACCAACTTATTCCCCTGCTTAAACTCTAAATATTCTCTCTTTTTCCTTTCTAAATACAGTCGATTGATGTGCTTCTTGAATTTGGATTGGAAAAAGTCCCAATTAACCCAATCCTTCGGTACTACTGTTGTCAAAGTGGTCCACTATTGGGATGTTTCGTCCTTTAATAACGATACCGCACATCTCAGATAGTTCTCAGGTGAACACATCATTTCCTCAAAAACTCACCAGGTATTCTCTAGCCAATATTCAACACTGGCCGGATCATCGTTAATTTTACTCCAGAACTCTTCAGCCTTTGTAAACTCTAAATTATATAGATTATTTTATAGTTATTTATATCACATTTTTACTTAGAATTTATTAATCCCGAGTATTTGAATATTTAATTGGGTGATTTTTGTTCATATTGAGACAATGGAAATAATTTTAATAAAATATGCAATTTTATGGATTTATGTATTAATTTTACATTTATGTATTAAATTTTACATAATTTAACTATCTTATGTTACATAGTAATTTCTATGCTTTAATTGTTGTAGTGGGACCATTAAATTAATTGGTGCGGGAGGTTCTTTAAATCATAAATGGACATGAGTTATACTCCACCTCAATTGGACGACAAAGACAATAGATTGAGTCAAGAGAAGTCAATTTTATCTAGTTGAAGTTGTCTTGTTGAGAAGAGAAAGTGTGATAGTTATTTGGGTCACAAAATCATCCAAGTAGGGGGAAAGTAGTCCAATACAGCTAAGGCATCAAGAGCAGCCCAAAATAGCTTTGGGATAATTAACATTGAGGTCCCTACACTTGTAAAAAAATTTGAAATCAACCCCAACTAATACCCAAGAAACCGTCCAACCCCTTGCATGATTCATGCATGAAATCAAGCATGAATCAAGCAACCATCAACCTCTCTCTCCACATTTTGTCGTCGGCCAAGAAAAAGAGAAAACCAAGGGATCTCTAAGCTATTTTTAGCAAACTCCTATGTCATGCTTCTACTATAAATACCACTCATCACTTCTCATTAAAAAATCCCTCATTCATCTTTTAATTCACATTCCTCTCATCTTTCTCTCATCTTTTCTTCCCCTTCTTCCACGCATAAGCCGCCCATTTCACCCTCTTTTAGCTAGCATTTCCTTTGAGAAAAACCACTCTTGGCTAGTCACCTTGAGGAGCATTTTACGAAAGAGTAATCATGAGAATCGGAGGAAGCCACCGAGATCGGTCTTTGGAGAATCACTAAAATCATTATGTAATTCATGCATTAAAATATGTTTGAATGCATAAGAATAAGTTAGTTGATAAACCATAATATATATATATATATATATATTTATCCCATGCTTGGCACTTTATGGATGATTTATCATTAGATTTATGGAACTTGATGCTCCTAATCCTTTAATTTTATGTTTTATACTTAGGTGAGCATAAGGAAGCGAAAAGAGCAAGAAATGGGTCAAAATTGGACAAAATGGGCCAAATTCAACCTTCAACACAGCCTAGACATCTTCACACAGGTAAACCACACACCCCGTGTGTGACACATAGAATTGCACACGGCTTGAGTAGCATAACACGGGCGTGTCCCTGTCGACCCCTGTTTTATTTTCAAGCGAAAAAAGTTAATTTTTGGGTATTCTGGGTATTCAAAAGTCTATAAAAACAACCAAGGAGAGGAACCTAAGGACACACAGAGTAGAAAACAAGGAATTACTCGAGGAATACCGATCGATTCATCTCAGAAGCAAGGATTTACATCAAGACTGAAGATCTCCCCTCAATTTCTCTCGAAGTTTTTAGGTTCTTTATGTTTTGTTGTTTTCCCTATTTTGAGATGTTTGCTTTTATAAACATGAACTAAATTCCCTAAATACCTGAGGGGGACGAAACCTAAGACGGATCTTGTTATTATTTTCTGAATTATATGATAAATATTTGATTTGTTCTTAATTGTGTCATTAATTCTTGTGTTAATATTTCAGGATATTAATTCAAGTTGAATGCACTTATTCAGTAGAGCAAAAGTCCTTGCCTAAGAGTAGATCCAACACAATTAAGCGGAGTTGATTGCAATCCTAGAATAGGACGATGAAAACCTATCGGATTAAAGTCAATTCTAATAGGGAAATCCATAGATTGAGTTAATGCAACACTAGGGGTTTTAATTTGAAAGAAATTTCAATTAATCAACCTAAGGTTAGTTGTTTTTAGTCTTGAAAGAGATATAAACATAAATTAGGGATTTCTACGGATCAAGTCAAGTGAATAAATCGTCGAGTTTAGAGTATAATAACAAGTGAAGTCTAGGTGGATTTGTCCTTGGGTATTGTCCTAATCAATCAATTTTTCAAAAGTATTTTCCCTAATTTACTCTCTGTTGCGTTCTTAGTTTAATTAATTTTTAGCTTAAACATATCTCATTTATTTTTAGGCTAGATAATAAAAAGAAAGTTAATACTAGTACTTTTGGTCCCTGTGGGTTCGACATTCTGGTCTTGCCATAAGCCATACTGTTGTTCGATAGGTGTCTCTAGTTTATGACTAGAAGGAATCTGTCAGGACCTTTATTATTTGATAGTGAGATTGAAGCATCGGCTCGTAGAAACTAAAGAGAAATAAGGCAGAGCCTACAGTACATAGAAGAAGAGCAAGAGGACGTGACCAACACTACTGAAGAGATGGAGGCAAATCAGAATAATCCACTACCTCCTGTGGTAGCCGCAGCTCTTGTGAATCAGAATCCTGCTCCTTGTACTATGTATGATTATGCTAAGCCTAATTTAGCTGGTACTGAATCCAGTATTGTTAGACCTGCTGTTGCTGCAAATAATTTTGAACTGAAACCTAACACTATACAGATGATACAATAGTTTGTTCAGTTTGATGGTTTGCAGGACGAAGATCCCAACACACATTTAGCAAACTTTTTGGAACTCTACGATACTTTTAAAATCAATGGCGTTTCTGATGATGCCATTCGTCTTCGTTTATTTCCTTTTCACTAAGAAATAAGGCTAAACAGTGGTTGTACTCTCTGCCACGAGGGTTTATCACTACTTGGGACCAAATGACCGAAAAATTTCTTTTAAAATATTTTTCGTCGGTTAAAATGGAAAAGTTGAGGAATGACATCTCTTCTTTTGTGCAGATAGACTTAAAAACACTTTACGATGCATGGGAGAGATACAAGGACCTATTGAGAAGGTGCCCCCACCATAGGTTACCTTTATGGCTACAGGTTCAAACTTTTCATAATGGTTTGCATCCCTCAACACGACAAATGATCGATGCAACTGACGGTGGTACCATAAATAATAAAACACCTGAGGAGGCTTATGAGTTCATAGAAGAGATGTCACTGAATAATTATCAGTGGCAAGTCATGAGGACTAAGCCAACGAAGGCAGCCGGCGTTTTTAATATTAACGTAGTCACGATGCTATCAAATCAGGTAGAACTTCTGAATAAAAAGATTGATGGTTTGTATGGTTCTATGCAGGTACATCTAGTGATGCAATGTGACTTGAGTATATGTGGTGTTAGCAATCCTGAGTATTCACCTTACGGACATAGCACAAAAAATGAGCAGATGAATTATATAGGTAATAACTCTAGACCGCAAAACAATCCATATAGGAATACTTACAATGCAGGTTGGAGGAATCACCCAAATTTTTCATGGGGAGGCCAAGGGAATCAAAGGACACCACCCCCTCTGGGATTTCAGCAACAACCCTATCGGCAGAAAAAGAAATCGAACTTTAAGGAGATGTTGGAAAAGTTCATATCGGTGTTGGAAACCCATTTTTAGAATACCGAGACAGCACTTAAAAATCAACAAGCGTTGATTCAAGGGCTCAAAACTCAAATAGGACAACTTCCTAAGCTTATCTCTAAACGACCATGAGGTAGCTTACCAAGTGACACTTAAGCTAACCCAATGGAGCAACTCCATGCTATCACTATTCTCAATGAAGGAGGGTTAGTTGAAGACAAACTAAAACTGAGGCAAGAAGATATGGTAAGTAAAGGTAAGGTTGAGGTAAGCCACAAAGAACCAGTAGGTAAAGAATATAAGCCTCGTGTACCATACCCAAATGTGACAAGAAAAGACCGCACAGACGAACAATTTGGTAAATTCCTTTAACTTTTAAAGAAATTACATATTAACTTACTGTTTATTGAAGCTCTTTCATAGATGCCAAATGCAGTTAAATTCTTAAAGGAGTTTTTAGCAAATAAACGGAAGTTAGATGAATCTTCGCATGTGGAGTTAAATGCAGTCTACTCAGCTATTTTGCAAAACAAGCTACCTAATAAATTAAAAGATCTACGGAGTTTTACGATTCCTTGTTTAATTGGTAGTTTAACTTTTGATAATGCCTTGTCTGATTTGGGAGTTAGTATAAACGTAATGCCTTATAAAATGTTTAGACAACTAGGTCTTGGGAAACCCAACAAACTAGGATGAGTATACAATTAGCTGATAAAAAACCATTAGATTTCCTAGGGGTATAATTAAACATATTCTTGTTAAAATTGATAAATTTATATTCCCAATTAATTTTGTTGTTCTAGACATGGATAAGGATAGAGATGTACCCTTAATTTTAGGGCGACCCTTTTTAACAACTGCTAGGACTATTATTGATGTGGGCACAGGTGAACTCACACTTCGTGTAGGCGATGACAAGATTACTCTTCAAGCTCGTGATTCAGTTAGGATATCTAATGATAGAGATGATATTACGAGTTCTTTTAATAAGAATAACCTCACTGCTCAACCTTCTTTGCAGGACATCCCTCAGAAAAGCTCAAATGAGTCACGTTCAAGTTCATATGACAACCAAAGAGCAACCCATGAAGAGTGAATGCTACAGATTGACGAACTAGACGAATGACGGAACTATAGTAAAGAGGAACCTAGGATACGCCACTCAGAACTAAAACAAAGCCATGACAAGCATAGGGCTAATCAATTTAAGGTTGGGGACAAAGTACTGTTGGACGAAGTAGATCCTCGAATTATCACGACAAAGTCCAACACACAAAGAGTACCTCCATTCACAATATTAAAGGTTCTCCCATACGGTACAGTCGAGGTAACACATAAACAATTTGGCACTTTTAAGGTGAATGGCACTCGGCTTAAACGTTATTTTGATTTTAAGAATGATAGAGAGGAGTTTCAGCTCCACGAACCCTAGTAAAGGTGTGCACAAGGTAAATCGAGCTTAGACTCTAAATAAGCACTTCTCGGGAGGCAACTGGAGCACTAACGTTGATAACTTTCTTAATTTTAGTTTATTACATGTAACAATCACTAATTGAGTTACTAAAACGCATGTTTTTCTAACCACACGGCCTGGCACACAGCGTACCTTCGGCTGTGTGCCCACCACGGGTTGGCGCCATGGGCGTGTTTTTGGTCGTGTAAAAACAGGGCTTAAATTTATCCTAAACTAAGGATGCCACACGGGATGTGACTAATCACCACGGCCGTGCGGTACGGCCATGTGCGAACCTGATTAATTGCCACGACCGTGTGATATGGGCATGTGAAACCCACGGGTAAGTGAGCAAAGGCGTGGCCACAACCGTGTTAAAACTGGACCTTGAATTTTGAAAATAAGATGCCATATAGGATGCGATAAATTCCCACAGGCGTGCCTATAGACCATGTGCTAACCTGACCAAAGCACACAGGCACATGAACCAATCCCACGCCCGTACCCATATACCATGGTTGATACTGATAAATTAACATGGGTGTGTGACACGCCTGTGCCCATAACCCATAGACAACACTGAGAAAGTAACACGGGTATGTGACACGGCCATGCTCATACCCCGTGGGAGCCCCTAATTAAATCCCACGGCCGTGTGAACCTAGAACATGGGCGTGAGAGAAATGAAGGAAGCTACACACGACCGTGTGATGCGACCGTATGGGACAACACACGGGCGTGGATTCAAGCTGTGTACACAATCCTGGCTAAGAATTCATGGAAAAATGGGTTGGATCTGAGGCACACGGGCATAAGGCAAGGCCGTGTGACCCACCACGGAGCCATTACATGACCGTGCCCCTATTTAAACACCTAATTCCCTTTTACTGTTCATCATCTCTCCCAAAACACCCCCACAAACCCTAGCCGCCGCTCTTTCACCTAGCCACCACCTTACAACCCATCTACCGATAAGGACTTTTGAGTCTATTAATATTCGCTTTTGTTTTTAGTTTTATTTCTATCTTTATTTTCTTTCTTATTTTATCTTTATTTTTATTTTATTCTATGTTATCCAAAACTTCTATTAGTATATTTTGAAAATTTTCTTTCTGGCTATTTCTTAATGAGTAACCATACTAATTCCATTAATACACCTCCCTAAATCATTGCTAATGACTCCGTATTTTCAAAAGGTTCAAGATGATCGGTGCTACCCAAGACTATACAAACCATGATAACCCACTGGGAAAAGGTACTCCACGACTGCCATATCTTGCTCGACCACGACCATAGCCACCACAAAATCGAACACCACGACTATCTCCATTTGGCATCACGATTGTGAAACCTAACCTATACCACCACCGGAGTATCCTCCCCCACCTTTACCTCTGCCTAGTTCATCATGCACTTCAAAAGCTTCCTATCCAAATCTGCTCTCCCTACTCCAAGGATTTCATCCAAAATTCAGAAAGTTTCACTTTTCTCCCTATCTTATGATATTATGCCTATAATCTTATAACCTAACTTTGTACATTGAGGACAATGTACATCTTAAGTGTGGGGAGGTTATTTATATCTTTATCAAAAAATCCCTGAATTTCATCTTATTCTCAAATAATTTTCTCATATCACTATTAAAATGAATTTTGATTGATTTATGATTTTTATTGATATGTTTTGGATTAAAACATAGGTATTTATGCTTGGACTATTTGAACTTTAAGACATTAGAGAATCAAACATGAAGAGTTGATTTTTGAAAATTAAAAAAATAGGTTGTTTCCCCAAATTTAGGTATTATCTTAAAGTTTGAAATTCACAGGATTGACATCAAAAGCCATAGTTTTTGTGAGATTTTGAGCTTGTAGAGCATATATTCTTTCTTGCTCACTTTTATTGTTGCTATGAGTGTGTCAATATTGAATTGTTATTCTAGAATTTGCTTCGATTATACATGTCGAGACCATATATTTGATTTTATATACCAAGATGATAAAGGCATTTAGGTTTAACCCACTTACTCCATAAAAGTCTAACTTCACAATTAGCCTTTAGTGAACTCCCTTGAGCCTAATAATCCATTTATTGACTTACACATAATATTAACCTATAACTTATTATTGTTGAAACCCCCTTAATTAATTTGATCCATATTTTGTCGAGATTTGAATTGAATAATTATCTGGCTATGTTCTCCTTTTTAGTTAGAAAAGTCTCATTATTTGATTTGTTCTTAAAAAAAAAGAATTATCTCAGTTGCTAATTTGTCGTTTAGCATATTATTAAGAAGTTATGTGATACTCGACATTGAACAATGTTATTCATAAAGAAAAGCTCAATTCTAGGAATTTTTATCCAGTGATGTAAATTCTCAGTTTTAGTTATTTTTCTAGTTAGGTAATTTTTCAATTCAATCTCGATTCTAACCTCCTTCTTCAGCTTGTGTCCATACCCCTAACCAAAGCCCTGTTACAACCCTCTAAAGACTTTTTGATCGATGTATCATCTCAATCTATAGTGGTGGAGACTTGATTTTCATGCAAGCCTATGGTAATAACTTTTCATGTTGACTAATGAGTGCTTAATTTCTGAACCCTAAACAATTTGAGTGATTAGAGTGAATCTTTAGTGAGGATGTCAACTCTTGTTAGTTTTGAAATAAAGGTGATTACTTAGATAACGGGGAATACTTATGCTTTTGTGATAAAATGCTCAACTTGGATTGTTTGAGACTTTGATGTTCTTTTAGTTGAATTCTCAATGTATAATTACTTATGGATTATTTCGAAACATTATTGATAGGAATTATAAGTTGAGAAAAATGAATTTTTAATTGTGAGTTAAGGATTTTGCTTGAGGACAAGCAAATGTTTAAGTGTGGGGATATTTTATAAACCATAATATATACATATTTTTATCCGATGCTTGGCACATTTATGGATGATTTATCATTAGATTTTTGGAACTTCATACTCCTAATCCTTTAATTTTATGTTTTATACTAAGGTGAGCATAAGGAAGCGAAAAGAGCAAGAAACGGGTCAAAATTGGACAAAATGGGTCGAATTCAACCTTCAACACAGCCTAGACATCTTCACATGGGTAAACTACATGCCCGTGTGTGACACACAGAATTGCACACGGCCTAAGCAGCATCGTACGGGCATGTCACACTGGCATGTCCCTATCGACCCCTGTTTCAATTTCACGCAGAAAAAGTTAATTGTTGGGTATTGTGGGCATTCAAAAGTCTATAAAAACACCCAAGGGGAGGAACCTAAGGACACACAGAGTAGAAAACAAGGAATTACTCGAGGAACGCCTATCGATTCATCTTGAAAGCAAGGATTTACATCAAGACTGAAGATCTCCCTTCAATTTCTCTCGAAGTTTTTGGGTTCTTTATGTTTTGTTATTTTCCCTATTTTGAGATGTTTGCTTTTATAAACATGAACTAAATCCCCTAAACACCTAAGGGGGATGAAACTTAAGACGGATCTTGTTATTATTTTCTGAATTATATGATAAATATTTGATTTGTACTTAATTGTGTCATTAATTCTTGGGTTAATATTTCAGGATATTAATTCAAGTTGAATGTACTTATTTAGTAGAGCAAAAGTCCCTGTCTAAGAGTAGATCTAACTCAATTAAGCGGAGTTGATTGCAATCTTAGACATAGGACGACGAAAATCTACCGGATTTACAATGAACGATCAAGTTGCCATGGAATATTTTCTGAACATTGTTAAACAAGATGAAAAAGAATTGAGTTAAGTGTTGTAATTATTCTAGCTTATTCATGTTATTATTTTTGAACTTGTGAAATTGCTGCTAAACCATTACCCTATATTTTATTTCATCTTATTTTCATTTAGATTAGTTTACATCTAGTTAATTAATTTAATTTTAACATCTATCACTTTAATATTATTGTGTTTTCTTTACCAATTAGTAAATTCATAATTTTGCAATTATTTGATTAATAGATATAGTCTCTATGGATATGATAACTTTTATTACTTGATAATAACTATGTATACTTGCACAAACCTATGCGTTATAGCCCCACACTTTTGTATTTTATCAATCAGAGGCCAATGAACTGTACTTTGTATGGTCAATATGAATCTCTTTTGATGCCATTCGGGCTGAAAAATGCACCTGTGGCATTCATAGATACCATGAACCGCATTTTCCAGCCTTATTTAGATTAGTTTGTGGTAATGTTTATCATGATATTTTGATATACTCGAAGTTAGAGGCTGAGCATGGAAAGCATTTGAGAATCGTATTGCAAGTGTTGCGTGACAAATAACTTTTTTAGAAGCTTAGTAAGTGTGTGTTTGGTTATCTAAAGTGGTCTTTTTTGGAATGTTATTTTGACTGAGGAAATCCTAATTGATCCCAAAAAGATAGATGCTATCTTTCAATGGAAGTCATCGAAAAATGTATCGGAGATTCGAAGCTTCGTTTGTTTAGTTGGATATTGTAGGAGATTCGTGAATGGATTTTCTAGAATAGCTTTGCCTATGACAAGACTCCTGTAAAAGAATATGCCATTTATGTAGAATAGTCAGCGTCAGGAGAATTTTGAGAATTTGAAAACCATGTTGATAGAAGCACCGATCTTGACCTTACCCAAATCGGGGAAAAATTTGTAGTATTCAATGATACCTCGTTGAATGGCTTAGGTTGTGTCCTAATGCAATATGGTAAATTAATTACATACGCATCCCTATAGTTCAAAACACATGAACATAATTACCTGAAGTATAGTTTAAAGTTAGTTGCTCTAGTGTTTGCTTTAAAGATCTGAAGGCATTATCTGTATGGTGAAAGTTTCATATCTATACGGATCACAAAAGTCTCAAATATCTTCTATTCCCAAAAAAACCTAAATCTGAGACAACATTATTGGATCTAATTGCTGAATGATTATGATTGCGTAATAAATTACCATGTTGGGAAAACAAATGTTGTTGTTGATGCTTTGAGTTGGAAGTGAACAATCTAATTGAGGGTAATTCTTGCCCAGTTAGGTATTTGCAGTGATGGTAGCCTATTAGTTGAGTTGAAAATTAAGCCTGTGTTGCTTGATTAGATTAAAGAGGCACAATCTACTAATGCTAAGTTAGTGGAGAAGTTAAAGCTTGCCCAGGAGGGTGATAATGTGAATTTCAAAATTAATGTAAATGGTTGCCTCCGGTTTCGCAATTGAATATGTGTGAAAATGTACCGTGACTTGCGAGAATCGTATTGGTAGCCTGAAATGAAAATAGTGATTATTGAATATGTGGCTAAGTGTTTGACTTGTCAACGAGTAAAAGTTGAGCACCAAGTTCCCACTAGGTTGCTTCAGCCCATCTCGATTCCAAAATGAAAATGGGAACAAATTACTATGTATTTTATAGTTGGTTTACCGACATCACTAAGAAAAAGAAATGCAATTTTGGTGATGGTGAATCGACTAATGAAATGTCCTCATTTTCTGGCTGTGAGAATTGATTGGTCACTCCCGAAGCTCACTGAAGTGTTTATCTGCAAGATAATTAGACTTCATGGTGTGCTTATGTCTATTATCTCAGATCGAGATCTTCATTTTACCTCGACATCCTGGAAGCAGTTGCATGAATCATTGGGTACGAGTTTGAATCTCAGCATAGCTTTCCATCCTCAGTCTAATGGTCAGTCGGAGCGAGTTATTCAGGTGATGGAAGATATGTTGTAAGCCTATGTTATTGAATTTGAATCTGGTTGGGAACGTTACCGTTAGCCGAATTTATGTATAATAATAGTTTCATTCAGGCAATCAGATGACTCCATATGAAACATTATATGGCTGACAGTGTAGAACTCCCTTATGTTGGTCAAAATTAAGTGAGAAGAAGGTAATTAGGCTAGACTTGGTTTAGGAAGCAAAAAAAAAAAGTGGTAAAACAGATCAAAGGCAAATTGAAAGAATCCTTAGATAGACAAAAATCTTATGTTAATCTTAAGTGAAAAGATATCGAAATATGCTGTAGGTGATAATGTATTTTTAAGAGTCTCGCTGTGGAAAAAGATCTTGCATTTTGGTCGTAAGAGAAAGTTGATTCCCATGTATATCGAGCCTTGTGAGATCATTGAGAGAGTTAAACCATTTGCATATCGTCTAGCTCTATCGTCAGAATTGCAAAAGATTCACAATGTAACACCCCTAACTCGTATCTGTCACTGAATCCGTCGCTGAATTAGGTTACGGAGCATTACTGAAATAACAAAACATTAAACATAAATTTCATACATCATTGTAAACATATTAAAAGACATACATTCACATATGTATCGTCCCTTAATCGAGCCCTCGATGCCCTAAAAATACCTTAGAAATAATTCAGGACCAAATTGGAAACATTTGGAAAGTTCAAGAAAAAGTTAGAAAAATTTGACTCCAGGGATCACACAACCGTGTGCCTCACACATCTAAGACAGACACCCGTGTCTTAGGCCGTGTAACTTTCGAACTAGGGACATACGGCTATGTCCCAACCCTTGTCCTCACCCGTGTAATTCACTAAGTAGGATCACACGCCCGTGTGCCAGGCCATGTAATTCTCGAAATAGCCCTACACGCTCGTGTGTCAGGCCATGTGCTAGGCCGTGTAACTAACTCACTTGTATATAAGAGAACCTACCGGAGACACAAGGCCGTGTCGCCATTCACGGCGCAGTCTGACACTGGTGTCTTAGACCGTGTGGACCCAAAATGAACCTTAAACAACAAATTTACCATTTCAAGCATGCTTGGACCCTAAGTAAACCGTTTACCAACCAAAACACCTATTCAAAGTGACATTAATCAAGCCAAAAACATGCCAAATTAACATCCTAAATGTTTAACCAATGTATCCTAATTGATACTACAAATATATACAATTATACATCTAAATGAAACATCAATTACAACCTTTCAATTCATCAAATCTATCATCTTATACTTAACCTAAGCATCACATACACAACATTCTATTAACACATATCATATTTTGTATCAACATTTTTTACCTCATTCACATATATCACATAAATTCACATGTATCATTTAGGATAAACATATACATTCAAGATCATACTTAACGATTTATATATTCAAAACATTAGTACTGACACACAAGCCTATTACATGTCATATAATCCGAAGAAAATGTTCCAAAAGCTAGCAAAATTTATGGATAGTGTGACTTGAGTACCGATCCGATAGTTCAACCTTCTGAGTATCTATAAGAATAAAGATTAACACAAGTAAGCTCAATGAAGCTTAGTAAGTTCGACGTATTTAAAATAATAAATCTTACCGAAGTAAATATAACAATTCAAATAAGAATAATTCAACCATGAATGTTTCCTGTCATCCACAACCTCAATAGATAAATCACAAAAAGTTCAATTCAATACTAAAAAATATATAGCAATTCCATTAAAATCAGAAAACAAGTTATCTTACCGAGATTTTCAATTCGATAAATGACTTACGGATAAGAGTACATCGACAATCCAACCAAAGCATACCAGATGTTCTCAAGAGCCAAGCCATCCGAAACACACCAATGCTCGTAAGTGCTAATCCCTCTGAAACACACACAAAGAGAGAGTATAACACGAGAGTTCGCAACAAATGCTGAACCTTGATTTACTAGGGAAATAAAAATATATATCACTATGTAACCATAACCATCTCCACTCTAATCCCCTATAACACACCATATCTTGACTATATTCTATCCTTCATTCAATCCAATCCAAACATCAAATTCAATAACATTTCTCAAATAACCTTTCATTATCAATAATTGAATATATCTATTGTACCATGTTATACTATTCAAAAAATCATATAGATGTTAAATTTTAAACTGTACAAACTTACTTGGACTGAATTGTAGTAATTGTAAAACTTTAGGGACTATTTCGTAATTTTTCCTTTTTATGAGTATCTACAAGATCTTGATCTAAAATGAAAAATTTCTCAATTATTAGCTTATACTTCACATTTCAATCAATTTTACAATTAATACCCTTTTATTTTTTGAATTTACACAATTACCCCAAACTTTTATAATTTTGCAATTTAGTCCCTTAGCCCAAAATTCATCAAATTAAGCCTTTTTCTCAAGTAAATATTCAATTAAAATATACTAGGCCCTTAAAAATTCCATAATGAACATTAAATTCACTATCAAACCCTAAAATTTAGACATTTTCACAATGTAATCCTAAAATCAAAATCTAACAAAAATTACTTTACAAAATCATCAAACAACACAATCAAATCTCCAAATGCATGGTATTCATAAAAAAACATTCAAGATTCATAAATGGAAACTTCTAAAATTTTTAACAAATTCAAAAACAAAGGTACGAGCTAGCTGGACCTAGTTGCAACGATATCAAAAACATAAAAATTACAAGAAACATAATCAAAATGGACTTACATGCAAGAGTTAACAATGGAAAAACCTCCAAGTTGAGTTCCTATGGTGTTTCAGTAAGTTGAATTGAAAAGATGAAGAGGAAATGTCTTTTCATTCATTTAATTTTGTTTTGATTTTATAAAACTTACCATTTTGCATTAAAACATGTAATATTTTATAATTTTAATGCATAACACCGTCCAATATCAGTAATAGGGATTATTTACTAAATTGGTCCTTTTAAATTTAATAATTAAGCCCTTAAATCACCAAAATGCTATAATTACTATATTTTACACATTTTTCAATTTAGTCCTTTTTTCTTTAATTAACTATCTAAACGATAAAATTTCTGAACCAAATTTTAATACGACTCTACTAAATCTATGAATATACTAAAAATAATATTTACGAGTCGGCACAAGAAAAATTTATAATCCTAAAACCACTATTCTATCACCATTGAAAATCAGGTTGTTACACATACTGTGTTTCATGTATCTATGCTCCGAAAATATCGTTCTGATCCATCTCATATTATACTAGTAGAAGCAATTGAAGTTTAGTCTGATCTGTTGTATGACGAAGAACCAATAGAGTTTTTAGCTCGAGAAATAAAAAAGTTAAGAAATAAGTGCGTGTAATTGGTAAAAGTCATGTAACAAAGTCATAGTGCGGAAGAAGTGACCTAGTAACTGGAAGAGATAATGAGATCTCAGTATCCCTACCTCTTTCCAGGTAAATTCGGGGATGAAATTTCTTAAGGGGGAGAATTGTAATTACCCAGTTTCTAGTGGTGTCGAAAAATACGATTTTGGAACCCCATTTTTGTAAACAGAACTCATTTTTGTAAACTAAGTCCATAAATATTAAATAAGAATATTTACAGGGTTAGTATAGAAATATATTAAAATTCGAATTAGAAATTTAGCTGAGAAATTGGTTAATTAAGGCCCAGGGACTAAATTTTAAAAGTGTAAATCTTAAACCCTAAACCCTATAGATTTTTAATTAGAAAAAGGATTGAGGCCTTAAATAGAAATTATCCAAAGTAGTAATATGGCTAAAAGACCAATTTTAAATGGATGATAGTGGGATGTGATGTTGAATGTCATTAGATTAGACTAATTAAAGATTAATGGTTAATTAATCATGATTAATTAAATTAATTAATTATAATTATAATTGATCTAAGTATATATATGAAATGTTAGTGAAAAAATATGATAAACATAATCATCTTCAACCTTACATGTCGTCTTCCATTAGAAAGAAAGCTTTAACCTAGTTTGAACATTTGACCATTCAATTTAAGTAAGTCCTTAACTATTTTTCTTTAGAAATTGAATCATAAGAGCTTGATTTAGCTAGCCCATGTATTAATTTGTTCAATTAGTGAAATTTTGATAAGTTTCCATTATAGATAATTGGATGAATTAGGTGTGAAATTTATTGAAATTAAGCTTAGATTATGAAAATGACTAAATTGTAAAGTTTAACAAGCTTGATTGTAAGCTTGATTACATTAGGGACCAAATATAACGTATTATGAAATTATGGTAATAATAGAAATTATAAGGCCCCTAATGAGTAAATTTGAAATCAGATTTTAATTCGAAGCTCTATATCGAAAGTTATTGTTGTCCCGAGTTTAGGGACTAAATTGAACAAATTAAAAAAATATTATTGACCTTTGAATCTTAATTGAATTAAATTTGATTTCTGTAATTTTTGAATTATTATTCATAGCTAAAGACGACATCGGGCCGTCAAAAGGGAAAGGAAAAGCGAGCGCCAACGTCGAGTGGCGCAAAATTTTGGTTTGTATTTCTACGATTCAGGGTCAACTAGATTGAGTACGAGTTATTTTGATTATATGTCGATGAGCATTGGGCGCATTTTTCTTCGAATGTTCCGATAAGGGTTGAGCACAACTATTACTTTAATTATACCAATGAGCGGTGGGCGTAATCTCTTTACTTTGGACGTTCTAATGAGGCACCGGGTGCCAAATTAGTGTGTTGGTTAGGATACGTATATCCGTTCAAGGCTGAGTCAAGTTAATAGGGGATATAAATTGTGAATTGCTCAAATTATTCTTGAAATGAATTAATTTTATAAAATTGTACTACAGGTATATAAATGTGATATATGATTACCGAAAGCATATGAAAGACTGTGCAAACCAGTTAAATGAGCCTAAGGGTCGATATGGAAAGATAACGAATGAATTGATTCCATTAAAAAATGAAAAGTGAATATGATTGGATGTGTTAAATTGAATAGAAATGCAAACATTAATGATATTGGTATGATATGTTCATCTAACTTGTGAATTGAGGAAATGTATATTAGATGCATTTGATGTAATTGATGCACTTGTGGTATATACATGTTGATATGTTGATTGAGGATTAGTATGAATTTTATATGAATTGATTAATATTAGAATTTGGAATTGGATGTATTCAATTGTTTGAAACTTGTATTATATTAACTTGAATCACGGAAATACGGCTGAGCTTTATTGCTCAACGTACAATTTGTTTTCTCCATGCGTAGGTATAGGTGAATATCGAGAGTATAAAAGTGATTCTAGCACCCAAGAAGCAATCGTCGACTCAGCAATGTTTGTGTAGTCCTCTTTTGCCTAGTATATAACATGTATCTAGGGTTTGAACCAATTTTGTACCTTAAATATTCATTTTGAAAGTTCATTGGCTAATGTTAACTTAAAGTACCAGTTTTGCATATTTTGGTGTGAATGTATTTGGTGTGTCATTGAATTTGTTGAAATTGAAATGTTTAAGTATTATTTCAGGTGATCCAAACTTGTACCAAAATGGACCTTTTGGAAATAAAGATTTACGTCATGACGACATTCTCTCAACGTCGATGAGACCTAGTTAGTGATTTGCATCGTGACGAGAAACCCCTTGTAGTTGCGACGTCAACTCGATACTTTGAAATCTTTACTATGTGCTCCTATTTCAATCTCAGGTTAGCAAAAGAGCTTTTGTAAGCACATATAAGGCTTGAAACTGATCATATATCGTATGATACATATGCGTTACTCATCTTTGAATGTTTAATTGTATTAAATTGAACATATTTGATTGTAGTTGCTTGGACCCGACGATCAGTTTGGGTATTAAGGTGTTATAGTGCTAAATCGAATTATGATGGACGCTTCAAAAAAACCTAAAAGCCTAATCGAAACAAACCGATATCACCCTTACATGTAACTAAATTCATGGTATATTATAGTATATACCATTAGCATTATATAATTAAGGTAGATTTGTAATGATGTGTAACTCTATATAGTATATACAACTATGTTATTATTAAGAGCATTTTTATATTAATTGTAACAACCCGATTTTAGGTAAATCGGAATAGTGGTTTTGGATCCACAAATCCGATGTTGGAAAATTATTTTAATATTATTTTTGGTGTTTACATCATGTTATTTGATATGTGTGAAAATTTCGTGAGCTAATTTTATCGATTGGATGGTTAATTTGATAAAAGGACTAAATCGCCTTAAATACAAAAGTTTCATTCTAATTGTTAAAGGTGTCTATTAGCTATGAAATTAAAATGTGAAGGTCCTTATGTTGTAAATAGACCATTAATAGCTTGAGTGGACTATAATGGACATGCAATATGAATAATTTAAGTTATTTCATTAAGGGTAATTAAGTAATTATGCAATTATGTTAATAAAATTAAAACAAAACAAATGGTCTTCACTTTATCATCTTTGTTGACCGAATATTGGAGAAGAAGAAGCCATTAAAACACTTTGAAGCATTTGACCATTGCATAATTCAATAGTAAGTCCGTTTTTGCTAGGTTTTTGATGATTTCTATGTTTTTGTAATCGCTGCAACTAGGTCTAGCTAGCCCAGGGACTAATTTGCAAAATTGTTTAAGTTTTTGAAAGTTTCCATTGATGAATATATGTGTTTTTGAATGTTTAATGTTGAAATATGAAAGTTTGATGATAGTTTTACATGTTTTGTAAAGTGATTTTTGATGAAAATGAAATTTAGGGATTAATTTGTGAAAAGTTGAAAATGTGTGGTTGAAAAGTGAAATAAATGATAAATATTGGCTTCTAGGGACTCACATGAAATTTGGCTAGCATAATTTCAGGTGAAATTGTGTAAATTTGTGTTATTGTGAAATAAGAACTAAGTTGTGAAAATTTGGAACCTTAAGGGCTAAAGTGTAAAAAAGCCAAAATAAGTAATTATTGATTAAATTGAATAATTAGATGAATAAATGAGTTAATTTTGAATTCCTATATATCAAGAAAGAAAGAATTCGGATTTAGATCGGGGGAAAAGCAAGTTTATCGAATAGTCGACCCGATTCGTCAATTCTGAATACGAGGTAAGTTCATATGCTAAATAACGTTCTTAAATTTTGTTATAAATGTTCAGTTATCATTTAATTGAATTGAATGCTAAATGGTTGAGTACGAGTAAGAATCGATCAAATTACAATGTCCGAAAGTCCCGTATGAACCTTAGGAATAGTATAGGATACAAATGTCATGTATAATACTTGGAAAGGTTTGTGTATATATAAGTGATTTGCTATTCATAATGCTTATTTATTGAATTGTATTTGTTTGATGAGTTAAGTTTATTTACATACGAGCTTATTAAGCTATAAAGCTTACTGTGTTTACTTTTCGCTATTTTATAGAGAATCGAAGCTAGCTCGGATTTAGGAATGGTCAGGAAACATCATCACACTACCGAACCTATATTCGGTACCTTTTGATGTTATGTATATATGGTATATGGCATGTATAAGCTAGTGTCATTTTGGTATGTTTTGAGTTATGAACTTAGCTATGTAAGTTGGCTTGTAAATGGTGTAATTGATGGAAGTGATTTTGGCTATGCAAATTAGCTTATATTATGAGTTGATATATGGTATGTGATGTATATAATTTTCCTTGTGATTTGGCAAACTTAGTATGGCTTTTGTGATGGTAATGTGTTTGATTATTTGGTTAGTTATTAATGATGTCTTGTATTTTGAGAAATGGCATGTTTCAGTAGGAAATTGAGATGATGAATTGGTATACTTTTGATGTTTGGTTTGGTTGTTGAAATAGTGAGAAAATGCATATTTGAAATGGTTAAGTTGATGAATATGGTATAATGAATTGGTATGCTTTGGTTAAGCAAATGGTATTAAAATGTGTATTGAAATGGTTGAGATTGATATGGTATGGATTATGCATGAAATGGTAATATTTGACTACTCAATTGAGTATGTATTTGATGCAATTTGAGCTTGTGTTGGTGTTAGTCTTTTGGGTGAGAAATATGGTTTGTAACTAGCATATTTTCATCCATACGGCTGAGCACACGGGCGTGTGGCTTGATCGTGTGTGACACATGGCCTTGGTATACGGCCGTGTGTCCCCTGAAGCTGCACTAAAAACCAAGTCAGTGAGTTACACGACCTAGACACATGGGCGTGTGGTTGGCTGTGTAACCTAAGTCAGTATACCCTCCAGTTTTCACACAGCCAGGCACACAAGTGTGTGGTCAACCGTGTGGTGCAAGTCAGTGTGCCTGCCCTGTTTTCACACGGCCTATGACATAGGCGTGTCCATAGCCGTGTGAGGCGCACGACCTGTTCACACGGGCGTGTGGCCCCTGTATGCATGAAAATTTTCTAAGTTTCTAAAATTTCTATATATGATTGGTTTAGTCCCGAACCTTCTCTAAAGCATGGTTAAGGTCTTGTAGACTTTTATAAGGGACAATGTGAATATGTTTGAATGATGTTTGATAATGTTTGATTATTGAATGCGGAATGTTGCTTAATGATTTGATTTGACACGTAATACCTCGTAACCCTATTCTGGCAACGGATACGAGTTAGGGGTGTTACATTAATGATATGTAACTTTAAACCCTAAATGTGCAACTACCCTGTAACACCTGAAACCTGACCTGGACGTTATGGCCGAATCTGGCGATGTCACATTGAAGTGTTTTTCATAAAACAAGTTGCTATTAAAGAAAAAACCACTTTTCTATTAGTCCTCTTTTTATTACCTTTCATTGATTCTAAGAGTGTCATTCATTTTCAAAATGTGAATCATTATCAAAAAAGTTATTTACTTTCAAAACATTATTAATTTTCAAAACGTCACTTATCGTGGAAGCTTTTAAAAAGAGTTTGTATATTCGTGTGTAATTTGTTAAAAAGGTTTGATTTTTTGAAAACTCGATTGTCCCTACTACTAGCAGTTATAAATCAAAGCAATAAAAATCCCAAATAATCCATGAAAATCCAAAAAGGCCCTTATTACATTAAATACCCCAAAATAAAATCAAAATTATAATTAATTACTATAATAGAATGAAATGAGTCGTGTGGCCACCGTTGAGTCCTTCGCTGCACCGATCCACCTATGTGTAGGGATTACCTGTACAGATAAAACAGATGGGTGAGTTTGCAAAACCTCAATGTGTAATCCCATATAAAACAACTAGACAGAAAGCAATCATAAACTGGGCCTAAGCCCATTTTAGTAACGGTATCAGTTTCAGTTAAGGCCTTAGCCTATTACAATATCAATATCAGTTTGAGCTTTAGCCCATCTCAGTAACAGTAATGGTAACCAATATGCAATCAGGAAATCCTACCCAACTAGCCTCTACACTCCATCTCCATCCAACCGTACACTCCATGTGGGGATATAATCAACCCACCTATCCCTACACTCTAAGAGCACCGGTTGCAGTACTAAAATAGTAGTTTGCAGTTGAGGTGCCAGGAAATTAGGCTCGAGGCCTTTCAGTACACTTCCTCTAAACAAAATAAACCCCCAACCCAATGCAATGCAATATTTAAATATAACATGCTATAACATAATATCATGCATGTAGTCAGGGCATACAGTGTCAAATTAGTGGAACATCATCATACTTATTCATATTAGTCATACAGTCAGTTCAGTCAATTAGGGGTCTAGGTACGCTTACTGACCTAACAGTAGGTCCACAGTCGACTCGGGTGACCTGTGCAACCTTAGCAGTTAAACAGTGAAAAATGGAACCACAGGCCCATATTGCATGCCCATGTGGGCCCACACATCCGTGTGGCCCACACGCCCAAAATGGCCTTGACCGTGGGGATCACATGGCCTGGCCCAATAATCTGACACGCTTGTGTGGTTCACTCGTGTGGGGCCCACATGCTCGTGGGGCCCACACGGCCTAATTCGGCCTGGCCCATGAATCGCACATGGTTAGCCTTGACAATCACACGCCCGTGTTTGGTCACACGGGCGACTGTAGGCCTGTGTGGCGTCAACTTTTCACATTTTCCAGCTTTTTATCGATTTCCATTTTTAGAGTCATGTTTACACATCTGGTGTTGGTTTGAAGGTAGCGCAACCACCAGTATTCTAGCACCTATTATTGACCATTAACACATCAATTAAGTTATTTACCGATAACTTTAACGAAGTTGCACTTGATGAATACATGCCAAACTTACAGATACATTACCTTGAATGAACGATGTTGATTCCTCACTTCTTTAGCACTAATGAGCCTCCACAGTCAATTATCGGTTACCTAAACACGATTTAAGCCTCCATTAGAAAAAGATTCATCAATCTAAAATAATATCTACTTTTACCACCCTTACCTAAAATGCACAAAGGCACCGATATAATGAGTCACGGCGACTGAGAATTTGATGACGAGTCAAATACCAAATTGGGCAGTAAGTAAAAGAAAAAGTACAGCAGAGAGGGAAAAGATCAACAGAAATTCGGCCAAGGGGAACAGATAAGAAACCAACGACGATTTCCCCTTTTTAGAGAGAAACCAAAAATTTGGAGTGGGGAAGAACAAGAATTCAACAACAATCATAAAAAGGAGACCAAAAAATAATGGGGAAGATTCGACAGAGGTTTTTGAGGAGAAGAAGAAGAAAGAAACTGCAGCGAATAAAATAACAAAAAGAAAAAGATGAATATGTAGTGATAGAAAGTAGAAAAACGACAGTGAAGGGAAGAGTTTGGGGTAGCAACCAATTTTGGCAAAGAAACTATAGGCAGAGAAGGAGAAAAACTATCAAGAAAGAAAATTTAAGAGAATGAGGAAGAGTGGCTGAATTGCCACTACCAATTTCGGTTCTATCACAACTCCTCCCTCCATATTTTTGTCCCCATATCACTCCAACACAATCCCCTTAACCACCGAATTCAAATCCCACCCAAACTCAGCAGAATTTCGGTCAAACCCAACTCTTCCATGGCCAAGCAGTAAATATAAATCACCTTTGAACATGCAGAGATTCGAACCCCAAACCTCTAGCTACTTAACACACCACTTAACCACCAGACTAGCAGACCCATTCTAACATATTTTACCAGCATTTATTTATAAGCCTACTGATTAGAGATAGGGGTTTACTCAATTAAAACAAAATTTTTCCTAAGCTAAGGCTTG
Source organism: Gossypium stocksii (assembly GCA_020496765.1). Lineage (NCBI taxonomy): Eukaryota > Viridiplantae > Streptophyta > Magnoliopsida > Malvales > Malvaceae > Gossypium > Gossypium stocksii. The sequence goes on from CM035623.1 coordinate 25,504,063, forward strand.
AACCCAAGACTTCTCAGACACTCCCAGAGTACATAACCACTGAAGCAGACAAACAGTTGTGTCACAAACATACGAGAATAATTATAAAGTATTTTTAGGGCGTTACATAACCTTATGGTATACTATTGTTATACTTATATCCGTACATCAATTTAGACCTGATTAGACTCTCTATTAGGCCACTTAGGGCCCAATGAGTGGCATAATTGGGTAGGAACCCTCACTTGCCTATATGTAACACCCCAAAATTGGCTTAGATGTTACGGTCAGATCCCCAAGGCTACACTATGTACTCAAAAACTAGATTATTCACTTTCTAAACCATTGCTTATAATTTTTTTCGCAGAAACTGATTTCTAATTATATTTTAGAAAACTTAACTATAGTCTAAAATGTATTTTTCAAAACATTCATCTTTTTCTACAAAACAAAAAAGTAGTATCATTAATTTGGTTTCCTTTTTGAAAACTTAATTAATAATTTGATTTGCAGCAGAAAATCCATCATTTTTTTTTTATTTTTGAAAACAAACGCCAACTATATATTCCAAGAATACATATAATTTGTTTAGGCCAATTGTTGAAAATGCCAAAATAAAACCCAAAAGAAAGTCTAAAAGTTTGTAAAGGACGAATAAAATTTATGTTAACTGACATATACGAAAGATCAATCTGAGCTCCCGAACGCAGCCCAATCCTAAGTCTGTTGATTACTTGAGAAGGGAAAATAATTGGGTGAGCTTACAAGCTCAGTGCGCAACTTAACCCATACAAACAGAACATATAGCATAATCACACAGATGGTATGGCATATCGTGCAATGCAACACATAATACAAAACAGATATAGATCTAACCCCCATCCACTACACACCATCTCTATCCGTCCCTATACACTAAATAGGGTAATAAATACCTATCTAACCCCACACAACAATAAGTGAGCATATGTCACTATACAAAAAAGTGCAGTCAAAGCTGCTAGAATAATGTGGTAATCCACTAGAATCAGACAAGTGTGGTCAAGCCACCAAAATTTAAGTCAAGTTGCAAAAACAGATATGTGGTTAAACCACCAAATAAGGCATATTATTAAACTGCCAACACTTCCTCTGTCACATAATAATCTCACCCCAATGCGTATGCAACAATAGCATAACCAGAGATATTCAGATGCACACAGATCAGACATGGTTACATATCAGAATCATGCTAAAGACATACTTAGAATTTTCACATCAGATACAAAAATACTTCAATTAACATGCTTTCAGAAAGTACTTATACAAAGGCAAAATCACAGATTCATATACCAGAAACATGAATATCACTTAGAAAACCCTACAATATTGTTGACCTCAGAATGCACTTCGATATACGTCCCTAACTAAATCTATTAAAAATGGGCCCACATGCTGTATGGCCCATATGGCCTGGCACACGATCCAGAAAAGGATTAAACATCAATTATTTTATGGTATTATCCAGAAAATCAATCTGAACTCTCGTGCGTCTCCCAATCCAGAGTTTGTTGATTACCTAAAAAGTTAGAAAATGAAGGGGTGAGCTAACAAAATCAGTGTGCAACTCAACTCATTTATACAGAACAGACACTAAAATCACACATAAGCCAGAAATCAAACAGAATACACATCACGACATACTATGTGATGCAACAAAATAATTTGATCAGATACAAATGGCATGGCATTTCATACGATGCAACACTTAAAACTTAATATAAATAAATCCTACCCCCATCCGCTACACACAATCTTCATCTATCCCTACACAAAACTTAGGGTAAAAAAAACCCGTCCAACCCCACACACCTACAAGTGAGCATATGTCACTTTTCATAATAGTGCAGTCAAGCTGCCAGAAATAGTGCGTTAACCTGTCAGAATCATTTGAGTGTGGATATGCCACGATATTTGTAGTCAAGCTGGCAGATCATATATATGTGGTCGAGCCACCATATTTGCAATCAAGCTGCCATAACAAATATATATTTGTGGTAAAACCACTAGATAAGGCAGATTATTAAAATGCCAACACTTCCTCTGTCGCATAATTATCCCACCCCAATACACATGCAACAATAGCATAATCAAACTTTCAAATGCATTCAAATCAACATACTTACATATCGAATTCTACTAATGGCATACTCAAAATTTTCAGCTCAAATATAGAATTACTACAATTAACATGCTTATAGGAAATACTCATACATAGGAAAAACCACAAGTTCATATACTAGAAATATGAATATCACTTCGCAAACTCTATAATATTGCTAACCTTGAAACGCATTTTGAATCCCAACCCTAACTAAATTTTATAGAAAATGGGTCCATACGCCTATGTGGCCCACACGATCTATCTAGCCTAGTCCATGTGGCCCATACAGCCCACTTAACCCAGCCTATATGGCGATGACGTTATACTTTTAAACTTTGTTTTGTTCGCTATTTTTTGGAACAAAAGATACACACCTGATTGTTTTTCAACACCAATGCAACAACAACAAATCCAATACCTAAACTACACCCAACATACGAATTAGTGAAAAAAAGAGCACCGATTAACAAGAAAATGAACCTTGCTTCTTAAAATTTCAGCCAAAGATAGTAGGGCTTTTGGCCCTAACCACTAAAAATAGCCCCCAAAACAGCATTCAATTACTTACCCCTTTCTAAATCAGTTTTAAAAACACTTCAAATCGTTGGAAGAGTATTTGTCGCACAATTCTTCGAGAGCAAAATCACAGAAATAAAGTAATCATAACAAAACCTCTCAAATAACATTTTCTAAACACATCCTTTTTAACATAAAACGAACACTATACAAATACAAAAACTTACCACACCCTTTGGAATTCTGAATCGCACACTCGTAGTTAGCAAAATCAAAAACTAAAAATGCACAAGGCAAAACCACCGCAAAACAAACATGAAAAAAACAAGGAAGGAAAAAATAAGGAATTGTTTTAAGAAAATCTGAAATAATCACAAGAAAATAGAAAAGTCAAAGAAGAAAACGTCAAGGAAGAAAAGTTTCTATAACAAAAAAAGAAATAATAAAAATTTAGTGGTTGAGGGAGAGTGGGAGTGGGACGTGAGAAAGAGTGTGTCTGGAAGAGGAACGTGGGAGAGTTTTCTCTTTGGGATATTTTCAAAAATTTCTAAAAATAAAATCCCACTAAATCCTAAGCCATCAAATGTTCTAGAATTTGAATATTTGAGCGGCACAGACAGAGATAAAGTAAAAAGAATATCATTTTGCACGTGCAAAATTCAAACACGAGACTCTGGGTAAGCTAAAGCCTTACCACTAAGCCAACAGGCTCATTCTTATCAACAAATGAGTGAAAATAATATATAAGATTGATATCCAAAGTCAGAGGTTGGAAAATAAAAATAAAAATTCAAGGAAAGTGATTTGAACATAGGACCTCTCACATACAAACACAACACTTAACCACTGAACAAGATCAATTCACTTGACACAATTTCTCAACATTTATTTTTAAACAGGGCGTAACCTCTCTCTCGATTCACTAACCCAATTTCTACTAACTTGGTTTTTGAGATGTGACAACTCCCCTTTCTTAAAAAGAATTTTGTCCTCAAAATTCATGTTGTCACACCATTTACTAACCACAAAATCTGTAACTCTTTGTTCCAAACTAACCACCATGCTTCTGCTACACAACTCTGATTTCAATGCAATCTAAACAATACTTCTCCTCAAACCTTCAACAGACCTCCTATTCACTGACATAGACCATCTTAAAGGACTAACTACAAAATTATCGCTAACGTTTTCCTCTACCTCAGATTTTCAGATACACTACTGACAGTAGATTGGGTACAACTAGTTTTTAATAAAAGCAAGGTACAATTGGAAAGGATTGTAAAAGTACCTGCATTAACACCTGATACATCTCGATCCTCTCAACGCCTAGTTGCATAAACCAAACTCTGACTCCCTTTTTGGGTTGAAGCTTACATTTGACTAAATGAATAATGTGAACAATCCCTAACATGGTGCTCAAAAGACCCACATTTGAAACATGCCCCCGTTTTCATCTAATACACGCCCGGATGGTGCCTATCATAGAAAACACAAATCGAAACTCGATCACACCCACAACCGCCTCAACCCGCTGAGGTCTGTTTGCTCTAACCCGCTTCCACGATCGCAGATTCAAACTAGTAAGACCAGAACTCCTCTTATTCCATATTGTATTCCTTTCTTTTTCCTCACTCTCCAAACGACCACTCTCTTCCACCATTATGGTCTCATTCGACAGGAGTCATTCAGTTACTGACCTTCGATCCACAGTTTCAAATTAGGTCCATATGACCTCTTGCAAATCTCTGAACATATCTTGGGACACAGCATCGTCTCTGGCTTACTGTTTACCGCCCTCAGAAACAAGCGTCTCAACAAGCGTATCCATATTGCGCATGCTGCCTAGAGAAGAGGACTCAGCTTAAATCACTTAGCTACGTCCACCATGCCATCACGTACCATTTCCACGTGTACTCATTTTACTTATCTACAGTTCAAAAGTCTAAAGTTTAGCTTAGGTTATTTTTAGATCCTAAGTCTAATGTTTTATAACAGTTTTTACAAAATTATCATAGTCTTTAGCTTGAGTAGAATAATCCTAACACTACAATTTACTAGTTTGTCTAGTATAGCTAAAGTAGAAGTATTTACAAGATCGACATCGGAGTCTCGAATTCTCTATAGACCCAAACATCAGAATGAATCAAAAATCCAAATTATTTAAATCAATTTTCATGCAAAATTTTAAACTAAAAATCACAGCCCAAGTTGTTTTGAACCTAGGCTTTGAGACCACCAAATATTAGACTTACAAAACTTACACTAAAACAAAATCATGAATTCTCTTTCAAAACACATCACCAAAACAATGATTCACCAGGAAAACCATTAATTGGGAATCGATAGAAGAGGAACAATGATTGAACTTGCAAATATGAACCAAAAAAAAGAGAAAAAAATGAGGGAAAATGGAGAAAGAACTATAAAGGAAATTTACTGGAACAAAAGAAAAATGGCCAAAACAAAAAATAGGAAAAATGGAAAAAGTGGGACGACAAGTTAGCGGAGAGGTTTTAGGAGGTATTATTTAAAAAAAAACAAAATAAAATCTAATCAAATTATTATCCTATCAGGTAGCTAGGAATTCAAAGTCCACCCAGACTCCTCCACTTTGGCAACAATAGCATTTGAACTAGGGGCCCAAGGGTAAGTTGAAGCCTTACCACTAAATGAGTAGGCTCATTTTTGCCAACAAACAAACAAGAATAGTTTATGACTTACACGGAAAAAGCCAGAAAAAGGAATAAAAATAATACAAAATTTTCAAAGGAATAGGTTTGAACACCAGACCTCTCACACATCAATACAACACTAAACCGCTGAATCAAATCAATTCACTTAATGCAATTTCTCAACATTTATTTTTAAACAAGGCATGACCTCTCTCTCGGTTCACTAACTCAATTTCTACTAACCTAGTTTTAGGGATGTGACATCTAAAGCACGCTCGATCACACCACAACAAAGTGTTACCAATCAACACCAAAGAACAATATGATAATGAGAATCAAGAAGGCAATGAATGAAAACTAAAAATAATCTTTAAGAAAACAAAGGAAATTGACATAACCATTGCTTAACTGTAACAAAAGAAAAAAATTAAAAAAAGGGAAAAACAAACGTGAGATAGAGAGGGGAACAAACTTAGGACGATAAAAAATGAGAAAAGGAGAGAGTGGGACAGTTGAGGGTGTATTTTGGAGAGAAAAATTCTCCAAAAAGAATTTATTATTATTATTTTTTAAAACCAACCACTAAATTTGTTAGTTATCCTTATCAAATTTCCCATAATCCAAATTCAACCCACTTTCAAACACATGGGCAGCACAGGGGAATAGCAAAAATAATTTCGCTTTGCATTCAAACACAAGACCTTTAGCTAAGCTAAGGCCTTACCACTAAGCCAACAAACTCAATCTTATTAATATATGAGCGAAAATAATAGATAAACTAGATATTCAAAGTCAGGGGTTGGATAAAAAATAATAAAAATTCAAGGGAAATTATTTGAGCACCAGACCTTAAGCACATATACAAAACTTTTATCCAATAGAACAGATTAATCACTTGATATAACTCCTACTACAATTATTTCAAAACAAAGCGTGACCATTCTCGACTTATTAACCCAATTTCTACTAACTCGGTTTTTGGGATGTGACACTATAAATACCTCAGGGATCAACAGTGTAAGGGGACTCCTTTTCAGCTCTTGGCCCTAGAACGGATGAATCGGCCTTATTTGGCAGCGCCTCCTCTCCTCCTTTTCTAGAATTGTTACTGTGTATCAACAATTATATTATATACAATTAGCATTATATAATTAAGGTAGATTAGTAATGATATGTAATCTTATACAACTATATTATTATAATGCATATTGTTTCATTAATGATCTTAAACCCTAAGTTCAAATCTTGTATTGGTCCCCAAAAATTTAATATTGAAATTCTTAATTTTTTTTCCAGAATAATCATAATACATGCTCTAGATTCATTTATACATTTATAAAATGAACTAAATAATTAAATTAATATCATAAGCCTCCACAAGACAATTTATAAAATCATTTTAAGTTAAACTATTAGGTTGATAAATCATTCAAAGCTATTAAAGGGAAAGCTAATACATAAATTATTCATATACCTAATGTTTTGTTGTATCATTTCTATTAATTAGTTTAATTAGTTTCTAGCTTTAATTATTTATGCTTAATGACTTATTTGACCTTTTAACTTTGCAAAAAAGTTATCTTAGCCCTCCTTTTAAATTTTTTCCTCTTTCAACGCTTAAACTTATGTTGTTTGTCAAATCACCCTAAAATGAATGTAAAAGTAAATGTTTGTTAACTTTGCTAATGTGGCCACGTTAGCAATTCATTAATTTTTTAAAAATTACAAAATTAAAAAAATAAAAATTATTAAAAAGTATAAAAATCAAACAAAATATTTTTTAAAATTTTAAATTTTTTTAAATTAATTAATTGCTAACATGGAATACACATGGATGCCATGTTAGGAAAGTTAACAAAGTTAAATTTTTCCATCCATTTTGGGGTGATTTGACAAAAAATACAAGTTTAATGGCTAAAAGGGGCGAACAATAGAAGGCTAAAATTAATTTTTTATAAAGTTGGAAGACTAAATAAATCATTATGCCAATTAGTTATAATCGAGTAATTGTAATCTTCCATATAATGGATTAAATTTATACCTATTAAATATATACAATTGACAACCTTTGAATAATTGTTTCTTTTATAAATAAAATATTACAAAATTTAATAAATTATTTTTTTAAAATTAAAATTATACTAATTATTATATTTAAGAAATGATCTATTTACTATAATAGAAAACTACACTTTTATAACTTTTTTATGAAATATTTTCATAACTTTAACTTTTTATATGGTGGTATCTAGTTTTAATAATAAGGAGGAGATTAAATGAATTATTTTATATTCTATTATACTATTCTTTTATATATATATATATATATATATATATATACGTTTTGATTTAAATAAAAGGACTTTCATATGGAACTTAAACCAAATTGTATGATGTGGGTGATAATCTCAATCCAAAACTAAACTGAACAATACAGAATTCAAGCCGGACAGAATACATTGATTTAAATCAATTTTTCAATTTTCTGGATTTCTCTGTTCAACCTGGCATAATACCTCATAATTGTTTTTGTGATGAGGGCAATTGCTTATTTGCAAGAGAGTGCGTATATAACAGATAAGGCTTTGCTCAATTAAAACAAATAATTATCACAGTTGAAGATGAAGACCCTTGTGGAAGAACTTAATTAATTATTTATACCATAATAATTTCAAACTCCATCGCCACCAACCACTTGTCTCTCTTTCCTTTTCACAACTCTCATTCTCTTACTATATAGCCTCTGGATAATGGAAATGTGTTTCGCTTCAATTCCTTTCTTTTTCTTCTACTTCCCCTTTGCCTTACTTACCGCTGAAAACAATGGAGTCCAAACATGAAGCTTTCACACTCTCTTTCACCCTGCTTCTCATGCTGCTGGGTTTGGCATCCAGTGATGTGAACCAAGACAAAGCGGAATGCACTGATAAGCTAGTCGGGCTTGCTCCATGTCTTCCATACGTTGGTGGACAGGCCAAAGCCCCCACCATGGATTGTTGCGGTGGGCTGAAACAAGTATTGGTTAAGAGCAAGAAATGCCTGTGTGTGTTGATTAAAGATAGAGATGACCCCAGTCTTGGCCTCAACATCAATGCTAGTCTTGCTGCAACCCTCCCTCACACTTGTCATGACACTGTTAACATTACGGAATGCATCCGTAACTAAAACCTCTTCCACTCTATGCTATTCCATTTCATAACCTTTGCTTTCTCCCTCGTTTACTGTTTTCTTTTTTTTTTTTCCCTTAATTTCAGCCCTTCTGCACTTGGCACCCAACTCCCAGGAAGCTAAGCTATTCCAAGGATATCAAAAGCTGACAGAGAAGCAGTCCACATCCCCACCAGCGAGTGGTAACATATACCTCATCTCTCTTTACTATTGGCACATACCATCTCATTCTCATTTTTTATGATTTCCAAACATCTCCAAATATATATATATAAAAAAAAAAAAAACAAATAAAAACTTAGAAAAAACCACATAGGACACATATTCATGTTCAACACGGTGATACAGATAAATATATCTATGTACGTAGGTAACTCCACAAGCAGTGCTGCAGAGAAGAGTGATGGAGGAATGGGAAAGAAGCGCGTGGGAGTAGTAGAGATAGCTGTCGGAGTTTCACTATGGGTTTTCAGCATACACCAAAACTCTGTTGTGTGAATGATAGAAGTTTACACGCAGCTGCGGCTATGTTTGTTATATCCATAATTTAACAGTGTGGACGAGGATCCAGTTATGTTTTTATCTTAAAATCCTTTTTAGTTTGTCTTAGATATTATTGTGTTTTTTTTTTTTTTTTTTTTTTGCAATTATATATTCTTATATTTAATGTATTGATATTCAAGGTGAGTAAGCACATCATTTTATGATATGAAAAAGTTTTTTGGTTTGCAATTTTTAACTTTTATTTGAACAGAGGTTGAGAGAGAATAAAAATTGTATAAGATTATTTTATTTCAACTTCTATTATAATAGAGAATGGGATATATATCACGTTATATTTATTAATGTAGTTCGGATTCACAAATCTTACATTTGCAGGTTGAACCTATATTTTTATAAATTACTTTCACAAAATACCTCACAATATAATGAATAAAACTTTCTAAGAAATGCCTAAAAAATAGTGCAATATGTAATAGCAAAATAAAGCACAAGAAGCTGATCAAAGACATTCCAAAACTGCACTCCAAGTGACATCACGTTGTTGCTTATTTATAAGCTCCTTTTGTTGTTCATCCAACCAATTTTGATAAGCATCTATCATTGTTGAGTATGACTCTTATTTTAGTCAAATTTAAAAAATAATCTTCCAGTTAAACTTTGTTTATTTGTTTTAATCAAACACTGATTAGTCTAGATTATTTTATTATTATTTGACCTATAAATTTATTCTATAAATAGGCTATTTTACAACCTTAGAAAAACATCCATTAGAAATTAGAACTCAGAACACTTTTGGAGAATTTTGTGTTTATGTTTTGAGACTTCTTTGTTTTTTTAGGTTTCGGGATTTAATTTTTATCTCCATCTTTATACTCTTCGTTCTTTTGTCATTATAGTAAAATTATATTTGCCTGTGGTTTTTTATCCTCTTTGGAGAGGTTTTTCCATGTTAAATATGTGTGTTTAATTTCTCAATTTCTTCCACTATTTTTACTTGTTCGCTGCTTAATCGAGTCGATCCCCAACAAGTGGTATCAAAGCTAATTCAATTTTCGTAGATTAGCCCGTTCAGAGATGGCAACAACAAAGTTTGACATTAAAAAGTTCGATGGTGTCACAAATTTTAATTTGTGGCAAGTTCGAATAATGGCAATTTTAGTTCAGACCAACCTAAAAAAGGTCGTTACCGAGAAAAAGCTCTAGAATCTAAATAAATCAGAATGGGAAGAGCTTGATAAAAAGGCATTGTCTGCAATCCAATTGTGCCTCATGAATAGGGTATTGCAAGAGGTATTGATGGAGAAGACCTCATCCGCCTTGTGAAAAAGGTTAGAAACTCTTTATGCAACTAAGTCTCTAGCTAATCGTTTAGGGTTGAAAATAATGACTATTTACGTTTCGCATGAACAGAGGTGAGCTTCTTAGAGAACACATCAGTCAATTCATTACACTTTTAAATGATTTAAATAAAATTGAGGTTCAGATTGATGATAAAGATCAAGCTATGCTATTATTGTATTTTTAACCCCTTTCATACAAGTTTTTCAGAGATGCCCTGATTTTGATAGAGACAAACTCTCGTTCGAGGATGTGAAGGGTCATTTGTTGAGTAAAGACAAACCCGACAATGAGTTTGGTTTAGATAACAAGGCAGATAGGCAAGCTTCTGTAACACTCCAAACCGGGCCTAGACGTTATGGCCGAATATGGAGATGTCACATGAGAGTGTTTTTGAAAACCCTTTCAATACATTGAAAACCATTCCAGTTGTTATCTTTTATTGAAGTCAGGAAATCATGAATTATTCGATTTGCTTAAAAATAATTTCCTTAATGCGGAAGCTTTTGAAAATAGATGCTTTTCACAATCGTGTTTACCCCAGAAAACTTTGGTTAAATTTAGGAAAATTGTGTTTTAGATGCATTGCAGTTCATAAATCCATATCAAACAGTTAAGATCCCAAATTAAAACCAAAACAGTCCGAAGTCCAAAATTACAGAAATACTCCCAAAATAATAAATAAAAAAGGTAAAGGCATGAAAAAAACATAAACCAAAGTGTATGCGGTTGTAGTCACCGTTGAGTCTCCGCTGTACCGATTTGCCTACTGCTAGGGATTACCTGACAGATTGAACAAATAAAAGAGTGAGTTTTCACAAACTCAGTGTGTACATTCCTACAGTATAGCATGCATATAATCATATATCAGAATACAGTCATAATTCGGGCCTAAGCCCTTTGCAGAATCGGTGTGGACCGTAGTCTACTTAGAACATAAACAGATACAATTTTAGGGCCTTAGCCCATCATGGATATGCATATCAGAACAGAATAACAGAATATGCCCACCAACCCTGCACACTATCTCCGTTTAACCCTACACACCATGTGGGGATAAAATCGACCTACCCAGCCCTACACACTAAGTATGTGGATAAAATCAACCCATCCAACCCTACACACCATAAGGTACCGTGAAATGACACATATTAGAAATATACAACATAGCTGCCAGATAACAGGCTTAGAAGCCTTTCAGATACTTCCTTCTCTTCATCAATAATCCCACCCCAATGCAATGCACCATACAAATATGGCATGCTATATGCAAATAAACTGATCATACCTTTATTTTCAGAGTAGATCAGATTTACATGCTAATAGTAACATGTTAATTCATACAACACAGTATCATATCACAGAATAGGGGTTTAAAATATCCTTATAGACCCTACATCAGGTCTCAGTCGACTTGGGCGACCTGTGCAACCTTACAGTTCATATAAGAAAAATGGGCTCACACGCCCATGTGGCTTGTCCGTGTGCGCCCACACGCCCGTGTGGCCTACATGGCCCAAATTGGCCTTAGCCGTCCCAAAATCCCACACGTCCGTGTGGCCCACATGATCCAATTGGCTGAGCCCGTGTCTTGCACACGGCCCCGCTGGCCTCACGCGGCTGTGTCCGTCTTGCCAGTGTCACGCGCGCATGGCCTGCCTCGTCGTCCACACGCCCGTGTATCACAACACGGCCTACCACACGGGCAGTCCATAAGCCCGTGTAGCATCGACAGAGGGCTTTTCGGCTTTCGTTGAATCCCATTTTCTGTGTAATTAGAGTACACACCTGGTCTTTTTCCGACGTCTAAGCACTCTTGAGCACTTCCAAACCTAAAATTGACAATTTTGAGTCCACATTAGTCTCTTAAAACTGGTCAATTTGATCGAAACCCTCGCACAACTTGAAATATTACGTCTATCGACGTCACGAAAACTTACTGAGTCGAATGCAACAACCTACAATCACCACCCATAGAGAACTTGATTAAAGCCTTCGCACATCACCTAATCAATAATAACACGAACCCTGATTAATAACCACTTAACTAACGATAGAACCATAGGAGAAGAGTCACTTACCGAACAAGAACACCACCGTACTAAAACGGAGATAACTTGATTATGAAAACCACAAAAAGAAGAGAGGATAAGACGAAGAGAAATGGTAAATCGCAATAGGAATGGGGGAATTTTCGGCAGTGAATAGAGAGGGAAAAAATGTTTGAAAAAGAAACAAATGAAAATATGATGAACAATATTTTTTTGCAGAGAGAGTTTTGCCACTTCCCAACAATCGAATAACCTGATAACTCCCAAATTCCTTCTTTTTCTCCATTGAACACTCCATTATCATATTTTTAGTCTAATACAAACACTAGCCATCCAAAACATTAAAAATTACCCTTTTATTGCGCACACAAAGATTCGAACCTCAGTCACCAAGTAACACTGACACTCTCTCAACCACTAGACCAGTAGGCCCATTCTGACATAACTTTACCCACATTTAATTATAAGCCTACTGAACAAGAGTAGGGCTTTATTCAAACAAAAACCCAAAATTTAGCCCAAGTCTTGACTTGAACTTAGGGCCTCCCCAACACATCCAGAGCACATAACCACAGAAGCAGACATATATTTGTGCCAAATAATTAGGGAAACATATTTATAAAATTTGGGGTATTATAGCTTCTGTTTTAGTAGCATCAAAGAAGCGAAACAAAAGGTGTTACTATTGTAAGAAGTTAGGTCACATCAAAGTATATTGTTATAGACTGTGAAATAAAAGGGCTACTGAGAGTAATGAGGAAAATGTAGCTGGTGCTAATTTGGTTGAAGAAAGTGATGATGATTTCTTGTTAGTGTCAACAAGCGAAAGCTCTAAGCTTATGTCCGAGTGGATCTTAAATTTGGGATGTTCTTTCCACATGTGTCCCAATAGAGAATGGTTCTCCACGTATAGTTTGATTGAAGGTGGAGTTGTACACATGGGAAACGATTCATCCAATACGGTAGTTGGTATTAGTATGATTAAAATTAGGATGCATGATGGGACGGTTAGGACACTCTCAGATGTCAAGTATGTACCTAATTTATGAAAGAATTTCATCTCATTGAGTATTTTAGACTCAAAAAGGTTGTAGAATTAACATTGAGTCGAACGGCATTAAGGTGTCTCATAAGGCTCTTGTTTTGTTAAAAGGTAAAAGAATCGATAGTCTTTATATTCTGGAAGGTTCTACAGTGACCGGTGAAATCGGATGTCCCTCGTCTATTACGGAGTCGAAGTTAAATCGTTTGGAGCAGAGGCAACTTGGTCATAGAAGGAAAAAGGTTTGACCGTTTCGTTGAAGCGAGGTTCTCTTTTGGATGCAAGTTTTGAAAAGTTAGGGCACTGTGGTCATGAAAATCAGACCCGGGTTAGTTTTGATTTGGTAGTGTACAAGTCGAAGACTAAAAGTCTTCCAGTTTCTAAGCACAGATTCGACTCAGTAATTCCCTGTATAGTTCAAGATAGGCCCTGGCTGGTTTTGGCAAAGATGGCATTGTGGAAATATGAGTCAAGGTGGAGATTTGTTGAATATGACTCCTATTTTAATCAAATTTGAGAAATAATTTTCCAAACAAACTCTGTTTATTTGTTTCAATTAAACTTTGATTAGTCTAGATTATTTTATTATTTAACCTATGAATTTAGCCTATAAATAGGCTCTTTTACAACCTTAGAAAAAATACCTATTAGAGATTAGAACTCAGAACACTTTTGGAGAATTTTGCGTTTACGCTTTGAGGGTCCTTTGTTTTTTTTGGGTTTTGGGGTTTAGTTTTTATCTCCATCTTTGTACTATTCGTTCTTTTGTCATTATAATAAAATTATCTTTATCCATGGTTTTTTGTCCTCTTTGGAGAGGTTTTTCCACGTTAAATTTATGTGTTCAATTTCTTAATTTTTTTTACTATTTTTACTTGTTCGTTACTTAATCAGGTCGATCCCCAACAATCATAATGTTGAATGTTGATTTTATCTTTTAAAATTATTTATCTCATAAAAGCTTTCATAAGAATAAGGATAATAAGCTTCAACATTTTAAACTTCTTCCTTCTCCTCTAAATGAGTCTATTAAAAGATGATGATCATAACATGCATTAACATGAAATTACTTTCTTATTTGCTACTCAACAATATTAAGTCATAAGTTAAAAAGCCAAACATGTAAATGCAAAAATTTTGACTACCGAATACTATTGTTATATGTGTTGTTCAAACATGAAGAGAAGCGGTCCAAGTTCTGCCATGATATAGCATCATTATATAATTAAAATCACTTAAATTTGTATTTAATGATTATGATCATTTTATTTACCGATAATACATATTAGATTAAACTAAGCTTTAAGTTTCAAGAAAAAAAAAACTTTAAGTTTATATACTATTTGTACATTTGGAACTTAATTTTTCTATTTTTATTTATGAAAATTTAGTTTTTTTTACTTTTTAAGTTCAATTATTAAAATTTTCCTGTTAAATTTACTTATTTTAGAAATAATATAATAGAAAAAATAAATTTATAATAAACTTAAATTTAATAATAAAATTTCAACCATGCTAACAATTCAACTTATATTTTTAAATTCGAAATTAAGTTGAAAAGTAGAAATGTTAAAAGCATATTTTAAGCAAAGTAGAATTCTAATTTCGTGTTCGTCCCGGCTTCAAAGGAAATCCAGGGACCCACATGGATTAATTGGTATGGTTGGCTGGATAACAGATCAAAATCAATGAAGATGA
Source organism: Gossypium stocksii (assembly GCA_020496765.1). Taxonomy (NCBI): domain Eukaryota; kingdom Viridiplantae; phylum Streptophyta; class Magnoliopsida; order Malvales; family Malvaceae; genus Gossypium; species Gossypium stocksii. The sequence continues at coordinate 25,519,174 of CM035623.1, forward strand.
GACATTTAAATTCCAATTAATACGACAGCGTGGGGGTAGGTCTACAGGAATTTATTTATTTTTATTGTTTTCTTCCAAATGGTGTGCACTGAGCTGAGGATTCGATTCAACTTGAAAACGTTTAGAATTCGTTGTGTTGAGAAATTTTATTATTTTTAATTAAATTCAAGTTAACTTCAATAAAATTTTAAAATTTTTTTAAATATATTATAAAACAAGTCATTTAAAATCTTATCAGAAATTTAATAATCTGTTTGGCTTTTCAACATGTTTTAATTATTTACTGGCTATAAATTAATTATATTTTATAATTTTTAACCACTTTGTAACAAATAAAAGGAAGTTTTTTTAAATTTATTTTGAAAATATTTTATTTTTATAAAAATTTTTACTCATATTTTTAATTACACATTTTAATTTATATAAATTATTTTAGAACACATATATTAAATATATATTTTTAATCATATTATTACTCTAACAACCAAACCTCCATGTTCAGCCATTGTAAAGTAATACACTAACCCAACAATTAATGAGTTTCTGACTTCATTAAAATTCCACATACACAAAAAAGTTAAATCATAATTAATTATTCAAATAATTTAAATAATTTAAATTATATAATTAAAAAATATTTGATATACTGTTAATAAAATTTTTAAATTCCATAAATAAAATAAGGAGGTTGATAAGTGTCTGTGTCGTATAGGATAGAGTAAATTATTAAAAATATATACTTAAAAAATACATGTTTATTTTTTAAAATTACTCGTAAAATAAAAAATATATACCAAATATTTACCCTTTCTTTAAATTAATGAAAAAATTAATAATTTAAACTATTTAATTTAAAGGTTAATCAAAATAATGAAATCAAATAAAGATTTTCCTCACGCTGAATAATATTGTACAAGGTTGTAGCATTTTTCAAACATCTTTAAATTTTAATGTAGTAGAAGAAGATGACGTGTAAAAAAGCCTGGTAGGGCATTGAGAGCCGGCCATTACCATTACATTTGCCTACTTGCATGATAAGCATAAACAACTAAAATACCAACAACACATGAACATGGAAAAAAATAAGTACGATAGAAAATTTAATGCTTTATATAGTTGTTAATAAATCTAACAATTTGATATGAACTAACAATCAAAGTTTCTATCAGCATAATAAAGAGAAAAAAAAGAACCTTGAAGGGATGATTGAAGGTGATGGAACTGCGTTCCGTTTGTCTGATGATTAGTTTACCAAGAAAGTGCACCATAACGATAAGGATATTGATTCGGATTTGGTTATGGCCATCGACTTGGTGGTTGAACCAACGATATCTTAGAAAGATAAATTGGTGAGTAAAGGCCCTAGTGGTTCGAGGGGGGAGATCGGAGCGTTATGAGCGAAATTGGAGGAGTTTGATTTTCAAGAGGCCGATATCACAAGCTCGATTGTGAATGGTATCCCTTTGGTTGTTTTTTCGAAGAGAGTCCACCATTTTTTGATCAAGGACATGGTTAATATAGTGCTCCTCAAACTATTAGATAGGACCACAGGGTTTGCTGCTTTGCAGAACAAAATCTACAACATGTGGAAGCCCTTTATGCCGATCAAAATGATGGACACTGAAAATGGTTAACTTTTTGTTAGATTCCAAAGCAAGAAGGACTATGAAAGAGTGCTTTCACAAGGGTTGTGGATTATTTTTGGTCAGTACCTGATGGTACAACCGTGGTCCTTGGGGTTTAACCCTACACAGCCATTCTCGAGCATTGTTATGGCTCGGATCTGCTTTCCGGGGTATATGTACAAACAAAAGGTATTATGGGAGATTAGAGAGATGGTGGGAAAAGTGACAAAACTAGATTTTAACACTAACAATAGAGCACAGGGGCAGTTTGCCCGTATTGCAGTTTATGTTAATCTAGATAAGCCTTTGGTTTTGCAGGTACTAATTAACGACAACATTCACAGAGTTGAATATGAGTATCTGCCATTAATTTACTTTTTGTGTAGACCTTATGGGTATGGGAAAGGGGTCTACACTAACACTGTTCTAGGTTCAGTGACAGATATGGTAGGGGTCAAAAGTGTTGATGCAGAATGCTTTAGGGCATATGTCCTATTGATAATGGTGGAGAGGAAGTAACGGTGAAATTTTAAGGCATATCAGAAAAATGATACGGGTAATCTAGGGAATGAGATCGTTAATTCCAGATTTAACGTATTGAATTCAATTGGTAGAGAGGAAAATGACAAAGGTTTTTGGGGACGAGATTTTGTGGATTCTAGAATTAAAAAGAAGGGGACTCTTGAAAGGGGTAAGGGTAGTGGTGAAAAGACGGTTTCTTAGAGTTTTCTTGATAGTTGTTTGAAGAAGATGAATGTGGCAACAATGATGGTGGAAATAACACTAAAGTTTAGATTTTTATCTAAGCAAAGAAAATGGAGTTGATCTATATTAAAAACTATAGATTAAACTAAAAATACAAATAGAGTGTCCTCTTAGGAGGAGAAGCTTATGGCCCAAGAACAGCACCACAAAACAGAGCGGGAAGGTCTATGCCAGTCTAGTGAAGAAGCTTTAAGGAAATACTAGAGGATACAAGGAAGAATATGACTAAGGCTCTACTAAAACTAGGATCTAATCTGGTTCTCCACACCCAAGTGGCTGTAGGCCCTCTTAATCTGAGTCAGATAGATTTTAACTACCTTCAGAAGGTTTCTGTTGAGTCATTAAATTTCAATGTCTACAACCCTGAGGGTGAGGATTGAGAGAGTTTCCAGAAAGAGTGGAAGCAGTTAGCTGACTTTTTTATTTCCACCGAGCCCAAAGTAGAAAAAGAGGAAGAAGACTTAGAAGGCTCGATATGTTAGGAGCAAACCCCTACAACAGATGAAGCCTCTACAGAACCCACTGATCAGCCAACTTAGGGAGGGAGCTAAAAATTTTATTCTGCTTTTCCTTTTACTTACTTTTTTTGTTCCTCATTAAATATCCTTCTTGTCTTTTATTAATGAAGTTATCATTTTCCCCTCTCATTGTTTTTCTTACCACAGTATGAATCATTGTAACAAATATCTACTATACACAGAAGTTTTTAACAAATTCAAGGGACTAAGCTAGGTCTGACGTATTACGCATACATGGTTGCTCTAGTCTGACGTATTATGCATACATGGTTGACTCTCACTTAATTTCCAGAGGGTCGGTTAAATCGAAACCTCTAATACTAATTAATTGTAACACCTTCTACCCAACCCGATTCACTGGGTCTAGATATCGGATGTTACAACACAAAAACACTTAACATTTTTTTTACAACTGATGTACAAGCATTCTAAAACAACTTATTTTTTCTATACTGCTCTTTAATATAAAACATGATATTAAATAATTACATTAAAGTATAAAATAACGTATAACATTACAACATAAAACCTTTTTACAAGAAGACTCTTCATAGTGTAGTGTACTATACGCAAGCTCTTATGATGCCTACTGTATACATAATATCGCAACTTGAATCACTTTTTTGGTGTAACCTGGCTTGGCCCCTCCTGGCGTACTCATTCTTATAGCAAAACTTGAAATATGAACAAACATTGGTAAGTTCACATGAACTTAGTGATTATTAACCCAATTTACCTTGAAGCCTTTCTAGTTGAACTTCTCATCTTAAAGATTTTGGATTTCATCTCTGTCTTTGGTAGATACTTTCCTATATCAACGTATACATATTCACCAACTTCCATGCTTGACTAATATATTCACAAATCACTTTTTGGATGGATTCCAGATTTTATCGATCAATACAAATCTCATTTCCTACTCAACAAATGTACTTTTCAAAAGAATATCCATATAGAACCTATCATCGACAGATTCCTCTTCAAATAGCTGTTGAATACTTTTCCCTAAGATAATTAATCTAACGGATCTCTTAAGATGAACTCTATATTGACCTTACTTCTTGTGAATTCTCATACTGATTCTAATAACTATCAGGATACCAAAAAGATCCTCAATCAACCCAAACCATAACTTATTTAATTGATGATACACTCTAAACTATCTTAAGGAATTCTAGACAACCGTGTCATATATCATGAGTACGCCATCTTGGCAGACAACTTATATTCCAGACAACCCTATTTCTTTATAGAGTATAACACTCAAAATGACGGATACTAGATAATTTTGATATTTCCTTTCATAATATAAATAAACCCAGATATGATGAACACATAAACCATCCACATCCATGATTAAACCAATTTCTCTATACAGACAAATTATTATGGCGGATTGCCTTTTTTAGAGACACTATTGCGAACTCTTTTCAGGAAGCAAGCTTCAAAGTACATTCAATTTCATCAAAAGGCTAACCAAACAAAGTTATCTTTAGACTTATCATATTTTTATCATAGATTTAGTTAACAAAAAGCTTACTTAGATCTAGCCACAAAGGCAGTTAACTAGATTTTCCATGAAAGTGTTACCTAATAAGCCACATATGTATTGCAGAATGTGCCACAAAGGCATTACAGAGAGTTACATTTTTACTGTCCCAACAAACTTTCTCAGAAGATGCCATGCGTTTCACCTTCCTAGTCTTATACATATCTTCATGTCCTGATCTGTCAGTTCAGTTTACATCTCACTGAAGGCATCACCATGAGTATTTTCATTATTATATAATGTCATAAGTCTCAGCCACATGGTCATATACATCCTCATGTCGTGTTCTATCAGTCCAGTTTACATCTCACTAAAGGCTACATCATAAGTGTACTCAATGTCAATGTGATTTGCCTATCCGGTTAGCAATATACCTACCCAACCAGAGGCATCACAAATGGATCATTTACTAATTTAACATCAATTACACTTTGTAACAACCTAGGTTAGACCTTACTCGGAACAGTGGTTTCAGGACCACCTATCCGAGTCAAAAAAATATTTTATTATTTTCTGTGTTTATAAAATGTGAATTAGCATGTGTGAAAGTCTTGTGTGAAAATTTGGTCGTTTGTGTGTTAATTATGAAAAAGGACTAAATCGCAGAAAATGCAAAAGTGTTCTTCTATTTATTAAAGTGCCTATTTGATGTGTCTTTATAAAATAGAGGCCCTTATGTGGTTATTAAACCATTGAATTCATAAAATGACAAAGTTGGACAAGGGATAGTGGATTTTTAATGATATTAATAAGGTTAATAATGGAAATTGTTTATTAACACATGTTATAATAAAACAAAACATTAAAATAGTTCATTAATGTTCATTCTTGGCCGAAAATACCAAGGAAAAAGAAAGAAAAGAGTCAAGCTAGGGTTCGGCTATAATTTAGCTCAATTAAGGTATGTTTTGGTTTCAATTTTTGATAATTTTTATGTTTTTGAGATCGTTGCTTAGTCTACTATCAAGCCCATGTTGTAATTTGAGAAATTGTTGATGTTTATGAGATGTGCCATTGATGAAAATATGATTTTTATGAAGTTTGTTAGTAGTAAATTAAAGATATGAATTGGGTTGATATAATTGTAGTGAATTTTTTTATGGAATTAGCTAATTTGGGCTAATTTGTGAAAATGAATTTATAGAAGGACTAAAATGGGAAATTTATGAAATATGTGGGCTTAAATGGACTAGATATGAATTCGGCTAGGCCTTGTTTAAAGGAATTGGGTGTATTTGATGATTTTATGAAATTAAAATGTGAAAATGTGAAAATGTGAGGGCTAAATTGCAAAGTGCCCTAATTATGTGTTTATGGATTGAATTGATTGAGTGTGAGATTGAATGAGTTGATTTTAATACATATAGATCAAGAAAAGTGAAATCTGGACTTGGATCGCGGGAAATCGAAAGTCGACGGGTGATCGACTCTTTTTGACAAGTCACACTCGAGGTAAGTTCATAAATAGTAATTTCATTATAATGCTATTAATTGCATTGATATTGAATGAATTGAAATGAATGAAACCTCGAAGGAGGTAGAATTAGTGATATTGTTATTGTGGATGAGTTAGTAATAGAAAATGAGATTGAGAAAGCTCGGTTGAACTGTAGGATTAGTTTCGAAAGTTAGTGACATGTCACTAAGGTAAATGTTGGCTTTGGGCCATGATATCAGCACTACGGGTGCGTTAAACATCTTGATTTGGCTACAGGCCATGGTATAGATGTTTCGGGAGTGACCTTGATTTGGCTACGGGACATGGTATAGGTGCTCCAAGATAAGTTACCTTGATTTGGCTATGGGCAATGGTATAGGTACTTATTTGATGGTATGTTCGAATATTCTTCCGGAAGGTTCAACGAAAGAGCTATGGAAATGCTTAAAGAAGTAGTGGTATGGAAAAAGGATAGGTATGTACAATGTGTTAATTGTTGAGAAGAAGTATACATGTGAGATGATATGAATTGAATCAATGAAGAATAAATCTCATTGAAATGAGTAACCATATGGTAAGATATGGATAAAGGTTTGTAACGCTTGTTCATGGTTTAAATTGATGGAATGGTAGTTTTATTATTACAATTATATGTTAAATTACTTGCTTAGGACTTACTAAGCTTTAAAAGCTTACTTGGTTTGTTTATTCTATTTTATAGAATATCGAAGCTACTAAAGGCTCAGAAATTGTCGAGTATCTTCATCGCACTATCCGAACTTATTTTCGTTCCCTTTTGAGTTTTTGGATAGTTAAATATGGCATGTATAGGCTAGGAAAGTTTTGTTATATTTTGAGTTGTAAATATGCTAAGCTAAGTGATTTGGCTAGCTAAGTGTATGAATATGTTTGTTTTGGTATGTGATAAATGATGCAAGTTTGGTATCATATATGATGCACGTATGGTCAATATGAAAATGGCCATTTTGGTAGGAACCAAATGATGGACTTTTGGTAAGTTTTGATTATGAATTGAATTGGTAAATGAATTAGTTATGATGTACATGTTTAGTTATGAATATGGGTTGATATTTGGTATGATTTGATATAGAAGAGATGTGTGAATTGGTTGATATGGATTTGGTTATAATGATGTTTGTGTTAGGCTAGAAATTGGATGAAATTGGATTGGAAATTTTGCATATTGTTTTATGTAGGTATAAGGCAAATTTTGGAGTGTGAAAGTGGCTTAATCCAAGCCTACTGTGTGCCACACAGCTTGATCACACGGGCATGTGACTTAACTGTGTGACCCTTGTATCTTAGTCGAATTGGTCAGAATATCACACGGGCTAGACACACGGGCGTGCTTTGTGGCCGTGTGTGCAAGTTAGTAGCTCTCTGGATTTCACACGGTCGAGACACACGAACATGTCTTGTGGCCGCGTGCATAAGTCAGTATTATGCCCTGTATTGCCACTACCTAGACACAGGGGTATCTAGTGACCGTGTGTGGCACACGGCATGGGCACACAGTTGTGTGACCTTATTTCGAAAAAATACTTAAGTTGTCTTCTATCTTTTATATGTTTTCAAATTAGTCCCTATGTTATTATTATAGCTTTATATGAATGATTAAAGCATGAATTAATTGTGAATGCTTGAAAATGTTTTAGATTATGTTGATAATATACGGTTTCGATTAATCTTACAAATTTGGTAATGCCCCTTACCTATTTCGATGACGATTACGTGATAGGGGTGTTACATTTGGTTGGTATCAGAGTTACGATTTAGTCTATTCTAGGACTAACATAGCGTATTCGAGTCTAGCTATACATGCCATATTTATGAATTGAGATAGTATGATAAATCTTGACAATTGAAACCTGTTTTTGTATAGTTATAGATCTCGAGAGAGTCGTAGCTGATGATGTAGAAAGCAATGCACCGGCTCCTACTCAATGGGTGGTGCCAACTGAATCTAGAATTGCTACGAGTAGCCATGAGGGAGAGGCTAAACAAGCCTTCTTCTAGATGATGAATGAATGGTTCTCGGAATTCATTCATACGAATCCGGCTGCTCAACAACCTCCACCCCCACCTGTTTCTCAACAAATTCCTGTGGTTCCACAAGTTATTGATCCATTGAGATCGAGTAAACTACCAGTTGATAAAATTCAAAAATTTGGGGCTGAAGAATTTAGGGCTACAACTGATGATGATGCTGAGAGAGCTGAGTTTTGGCTCGAAAACACGATGAGAGTGTTTGAAAAACTATCTTTCACACCGGATAAATGTATAAAATGTATGGTATCTCTGCTTTGGGATAATGCGTATCATTGGTGGAAAACTTTAATATCGGTGGTTTTGAGTGAACAAGTTACCTTGGAATTCTTTCAAATAGAATTTTAGAAAAAGTATATCAGCCAGCGATTTCTTGATCTAAAGCATAAAGAATTTCTGAAACTTAAACAGGGTCAAATGTTGGTGACTGAGTATGAGCGAGAATTTGTGCGATTGAGCAAATATGCTTGGGAATATGTTGCTACCGAAGAGATCAGGTGTAAACGATTCGTTGATGGATTAAATAAAGATATAAAGCTTTTGGTTGGAATTCTTGAGTTGAAAAAGTTCATTGTGTTAGTTGAGAGGGCTTGTAAAGTCGAGGATATTAGCAAAGAAAAGAAGAAAGCTGATTCTGAGGCTAATGAGACGAGAAAAAGATCGATGAGTAAACAACACCAATTTTCTTCAAAGAAATTCAATGACTCATACGCTCGTTCGAATGCTTCAACAGGATTTTCAATTAGTGATTTTTCAAAGCAACAATCTGGTTCAAAGACTCAAGCTACTTCAGTATCAAGTGTTGGTAGTGTTCGGGATAATAAACCCGAGTGCCAGCAATGTGGGAGACAATATTCCGGCGAATGCTGGAGCAAAAATAATAAAGCTTGCTATAAGTGTGGATCGTTAGATCATTTCAAACGAGATTGTCTTGAGATGGTTGAGCAAGAAGCAGTTCAGAATGTGAGACAAAATACTGTTGTGACTAGAGGGAGGCCACCTAGAGGTGCCGGGAATGTGAGCGGTAGCTGAGGGGCTACGAAAGATACGGTAGTGAGGTCAAAGGCTAGAGCACCTGCAAGAGCATATCCTATTCGAGCTCGAGAGGGAACTACGTCTCCTGATGTTATTGCGGGTACATTTACTTTTTACGATTGATGAACCATAATATATACATATTTTTACCCATGCTTAGCACATTTACGGATGATTTATCATTAGAATCAAGGTATATGATGCTCCTAATCCTTTAATTTCATGTTTTATACTTAGGTGAGCATAAGAAAGAGAAAAGAGAAAGGAACGGGCCAAAAATGAACAAAATGGGCCAAATTAGCATTAACACGGCCTAAAGAATTTTCACATGGGTAATCCACATGCCCATGTGGTTTATCAGTGTTGAATACGGCCTGAGCCCGAGTCACATGGGCGTGCCATATAGGCGTGTCCCTGTCGATCCCTGTTTCAATTTCATGCGGGAAAAGCTAATTTTTAGGTATTTTGAGGTTTCTAAAGTCTATATAAGCACACTAAGGGGGAAACAAAACACACACATAGTAGAAATCAAGGAATTACATGAAGAACGCCGGTTGATTCATCTTAGAAGCAAGGATTCATATCAAGACTGAAGATCTCCCTTCAATTTCTCTCGAAGTTTTTGGGTTCTTTATGTTTTGTTGTTTTCCCTATTTTAAGATGTTTTCTTTTATCATTATGAACTAAATCCCCTAAATACCTGAGGGGGATGAAACCTAAGACGGATCTTGTTATTAATATCTGAATTATATGATAAATACTTGATTTGTTCTTAATTGTGTTATTAATTCTTGTGTTCATATTTCAGCATATCAATATAAGTTGAATATATGTCCCTGTTTAAGAGTAGATCCAACACACTTAAACGGAGTTGATCGCAATCCTAAACATAGGACGACGAAAATCTGTTGGATTAGAGTCAAATCTAATAAGAGAATCCATAGATCGAGTTAATGCAACACTAGGGGTTTTAATTAGAAAGAAATTTCAATTAATCAACTTAGGGTTAGTTGGTCTTAGTCTCAAAAGAGATATTAACATAAATTAGGGATTTCTACGGATCAAGTCAAGTGAATAAATTGTCTAGTTCAGAGTCTAATAATAAGTGAAGTCTAGGTGGATTCTTTCTTAGGTATTGTCTTAATCAATCAATTTTCCCAAAAGCAATTTCCCCATTTACTCTTTGTCGTGTTTTTAGTTAATTAGTTTAATTTAGTTAGTTTAAAAACAATTCCCCTTATCTCTAGTCTAGATAATAGAAAGAAAGTTATTACTAGTACTTTTAGTTCCTGTGGGTTTGACATTCTGGTCTTGCCACTAAACTATACTACTGTTCAATAGGTGCGCTTGCCTTTATCGTGATAATAGTTAGTTTTTAGGTACGATCATATTACTTTATCATTACACACACGATAGATCAACGATACTTCTATGATTGCATTGATAGATCCTGAATCAACGTATTCTTATATATGTATGAATTTGGTACATAGTAAGACTTTACCTGTAGAGTCTACTGAATTCGTAATTAGAGTATCGACCCCCTTAGGCAAAAATGTCATGGTTGATAATGTATGTAAGAATTGCCTGTTAATGATTCAAGATATTTGTTTTCCAGCTGATTTGATGTTATTGCGTTTCGATGAATTTGATATAATTTTGGATATGGATTGGCTGACTTTGCACGATACTATTGTGAACTATAAACGAAAAGTTATAGATTTGAGATGCAAGAATGATGAAATAGTCTGGGTCGAATCTAGTGATTTGAGTGGATTGCCTACTGTTATATCTGCAATGAAAGCTCAGAAATATGTGAATAAAGGTTGTAAAGCTTATTTAGCTTATGTGATAGATTCAAAAGTGACTAATAAGAAAATTGAATCAATGCCTATTGTTTACGAGTTTTCTGATGTGTTTTCTGAAGAACTTTTGGGGTTACCACTTGTTCGAGAAGTTGAGTTTACTACTCCAATTTCGATAGCACCATATAGAATGGCACCATCAGAATTAAAAGACTTAAAGTCTCAGTTACAAGAATTGACTGATAGAGGATTCGCTAGATCGAGTTTCTCACCTTGGGGTGCTCTGGTTTTATTTGTGAAAAAGAAAGACGGCACGATGAGAATGTGCATAGATTACTGTTAGTTAAATAAAGCTACTGTAAAGAATAAATATCCTCTACCCAAAATTGATGATTTGTTTGATTAGTTAAGAGGGATTGCTGTGTTTTCAAAGATAGATTTGAGATTGGGATATTATCAACTACGAGTTAAAGACTCTGATGTGCCAAAGACTGCCTTCCGGACTAGGTACAGACATTATGAGTTTCTAGTTATGCCTTTTGGACTAGCAAATGCACCTGCTGTTTTTATGGACCTAATGAACAAAATTTTTAGACCGTATTTGGATCGATTTGTGGTTGTGTTTATAGATGACATATTGATATATTCGCGTGATGAGGCAGAGCATGCTGAACATCCAAGAATAGTGCTACAAACTTTGGAGGATAAGTAGTTGTGTAACAACCCAGAATTTGGGCCTAGAAGTATTGGGCCTTGAGCAAGGGAACAGTTAGGAAACTATGCATAAAAGTTTATGTGAGCTAGAAAATGACACAAGGAAGCATGTGGTCTAGTGATTGTGGCATCATTAAGGTTGTAAGGGAGTTTGGGTTCAAGTTTTGGCTCTTGCAATTTCTTTGGTTTTTCTTTTGAAGGAACCTGGACTTTGGCCTATAGACTTTATAAGTAATTGTGGACAAAATGGGACACAAAGAGAGCTTATGGCTTGGTGGCAAGGTGGCGTGCAGCTTCTGCTAGGGGACTGGTGTTCGTGTCCCATTGTAAGCATAAAGGAAATATTTATTTTGTTTATGAGGCAGCAAGAGTTGGTGTTGGATTTGAACTCTAGTGTTGGAGAGTTTGAATGGGTCTTGGAGGTTGTTATGGAGGATATCAAGGAGGGATAAGGGGAGAGATTTTGGGAGATTTTCAAGGGATTTGGAGGAGAGGAGTGTTGCAGCTGAATTGTGCAACTTCTATGTGCAAAATTCAGCTAATGGAACCTATTTGGTGTATTTCAGCAATGTGAGAGTGAGTAAATGCTGATTTCTTCTGATATTTTCGGGCTTTTGGTGCTTTTGATTTTTGTTACCTCTTGTACTGATTTGGTACTTCTTCTTCTTCTTTTTTCAATCTTTGTTCTCAAAAGCCAAGTATAGCATTGGAGGCTACCGATTTCTCCTCTCCCTCTCCCAAACAATTTGGCCGAATATTGCTTTTCTCTTATCCCATTACCTTGTCTTTTTAGTTTCAATCATAGCCGATTCTCCTCTTCCTCTCTTTTCTTTGATTCCCATTCTCCTTGGGTTTGATACATCTCATTTCTTTCTCTTTTCTTTTCCATTTTTCTCTCTATTAATCTCTCTTAGCCGAGTTTTTCCATTTTATTTTCATTATTGTCTTCTTTTGTTTTTAAGATTATGAAAGCTGAATATACCCTCTCTCTCTGTGTTATTATAGACAAATCTGTTTCACTTCTCTTCTCCTGTCATAAGGTTGCACTTTCTTTTTCTCTTGTGCCAAGTTTGAAAATGGGTAAAAGGGGTTCTAGTAAGAAAGAAATGGCAAAGATGTCATCAGTGATTGAGCGCGTAGCCTCTTCTCCCAAGTTTAAGCGGCGTAGGGTGTCAGCGATTTGGGACTTTCCGTCGGGATGCGGAAGGGTGACTGCATCAAACTTTGGATTAAATAGGCAAATCGCAGTCTACCAATCTAGTCAAGGCAAGTCGTAGTCGATTCTTCGGCTAGGAGTTTGGGTTAAAGTTCTTTTAATTCTTTTGATATGGATATTAACTATTGTTTTGTTTGAATAGGTTCTAACACTCAGGAATTCTTAGTGCTTTACATAGTCAGTGTGTAACCGTATACCCTGTTTCTGTGGATCGGCATAGGCTGATAAAGTGTGTGTTTTTCACATTGTATTGATTATAGACCGGCATATGCCGAGAAGCCAAAGTACCGGCGAATGATGCCACACGAGCGTACGAAACCTAGTATGGTGAATCGAGCCTACAAATATGGGCATACGATGAATGAGGCCACTACGAGTGATCTCGTGGGCTTGGGCCGTATGGGCCACGTTGGGCCTAATGGGCCCGTGAGCCCATATGGGGTGAATCCCACCATCAGGTGGAAAGGTTGGACTGGCCATGTCGCGCACGTGGCTTGTGGGCCCCACGCGGATAAAATTCATGTTAGGTGGTAAAAACATGGACTGGGCTGTGTAGTATGTTTAGCCGTGGCTAGTTCTGGGCTAATTGGGCTACACAAGCGTGTGGGCCCATTTGGGCTGAGTAATGGGCCTTGGGCCTACTCCCACCGTTAGGACCATTAGGGTTGCTTAGGTTGCTGGAGGCGACTGTAAATCTTCTGATGGGCCAATAAATGTACTTAGGCCTAAATTGCATAAAATGACCGAAATACCCCTATAGTGTAAAATTACCGAAATACGCTTGTCGGGTAAAATTACCGAGGTACCACTATAGGGTAAATGACTGACTTGTGCTATGATTTGACTGATTTGACTATGATTGTATGGCTATGATTTGACTGACTTGACTGTGATTGTATTATGGGCATGACATTCTGCATACATGACATATTGCATGGGGTTGGGATTTTGTACAGAGGAAGATCTGTTCTGTTAGGGTCGCACGGGTCACTGAGATGACTATGGATCCACTGAAGGCTTAAAGCCATACATTCGTATTGATATGTTAAGGTCACACGGGTCGCCCGAGATAATTGTGGACCGATTGATGGCTGAGTGCCGATCATTTTATCGATGGCTTTATGCCACGCACATTACCGATAGCTCATTGTTGTCCCTTTTTATCGAAGGCTTTGTGCCATCCTATTAATGGTTTATAACCATTCTGATTATGGCTCTGTGCCTTTCTGTTTATGGCTTTGTGCTGTTCTATTGATTACGCCTCTGTGCCATTTTGTTTATGGCCTTGAGCCATTCTGTTGACTTAGTGCTGCAACTGGTGCTAAGCTTGGTATGCTGGATGAGTGGGTTGATTTTATCCCCACAGTAAGTGCAGGGTTGGACGGAGGCAAGTGCACGGTTGGATGAGATACATGTATCATTCATACACTATATATTATGTATTCTGATTCTATTACACTAATGGGCTTAGGCCCACATATAATCTGATGTTGTTTCTGTTCTGATATGGGCTAGACCCAATTGGTTCTATTATGGGCTGTGACCCAAATGATAAGGTAATGGGCTAAGGCCCAATTGATACTGAAACTGTAGTAGGGCTTGGGCCCAGATTATTACTGTTCTTTGTATGATTGACTGTTCTTTTTATATAGTAGGGGATTACACACTGAGTTTTCATAAAGTCACCCCATTTATTAACCTTTTAGGTAATCCCCAGCGTTAGGAGGATCGGTGCTGCGAGTGACTTGGAGATGGCCATACAGTTGCCTTCGCTTCCATTTACGTTTAGTTACTTTTAAGCACTTTGATTTTTTATTTGGGTTGTAATAAGGCCTCTCTTAATTTTTGGACTTTTCAAATTTGGATTTATGGTTTATTTTGAACTGTATCTATTAGAAGTAGAACACGATTTTCTAAAATGATAACTACTTTCAAAATACCATGATTTCGCAAAAACCTTCTAAAAACTTTTGTAACTTTGGTTTCCAAAGATAACAACATTTTTGTTAAGGGATTAAATTTCCAATGAACCGCATTTGAAAATAACTAAAGAAAATTGGGGTTTTTACAAGTTTCAAATGACAAGATCTTTTAAATAATAAGAAGGGTTTTTAATGAAAACATGGTTTTTGAAAAACACTTCAATGTTGCACGCCAGATTCAACCCTAACGTCTAGGCCAGGTCTGGGGTGTTACAAGTTGTATGCAAAGTTTAGTAAATGTGAGTTTTGGCTACGAGAAGTCAGCTTTCTAGGGCATGTTGTATCAACATCGGGTATTCGGGTTGATCCGAGTAAGATTCCAGCCATACTTGATTAGAAACCTTCGAAAAATGTTTCTGAAGTCCAAAGTTTTCTGGGACTTGCAGGTTATTATAGACGTTTTGTCAAAGGCTTCTTAATAATTGCAACTCTTATGACGAAACTACTATAAAAAGACGTTAAATTCGAATAGTCAGAGAGGCGTCAAGAGAGTTTTGATCAGCTGAAAGCTTTGTTAACCGAAGCTCTGGTGTTAGTTCAGCCAGAATTGTGTAAAGAATTTGTTGTTTATGGTGATGCATCTTTAAATGGTTTGGGCTATGTTTTGATGTAGGAAGGTAAAGTTATTGCTTATGCTTCAAGATAATTAAAGCCGCACAAAAAGAATTATCCGATTCATGATTTAGAATTGGTAGCTATTGTGTTCGCGTTAAAAATTTGGCATCACTACTTGTTTGGTGAGAAATGCCATGTTTATTCTGATTATAAAATCTTAAAGCATTTGATGACCCAGAAAGATCTGAATTTGATATAAAGACGATGGTTAGAGTTGCTAAAAGATTACGAGCTGGTGATTGATTACCACCCGAGAAAGGCTAATATGGTTGCCGATGCTTTAAGTCGAAAATCATTGTTTGTTCTTTGTGCGTTGAATGCACAAATGTCTATGTCTGATGATGACACGATTGTAGCTGAGTTGAAAGCAAGACTGTTATTTATTCAACAAATTTACGAAGCTTAGAAAGTTGATAATGAATTGATAGAAAAACAGGCTCAATAATATTTGAATAAAGATTCAGAGTTTCGGGTTGATGCTGAGGGTTGTCTGAGATTCAGAAACTAAATATGTATACCGAAAAATCCTGAATTGATTTGGATTATTTTAAGTGAAGCTCATAATAGCCGATTTTCTATTTATTCAGGTAGTACGAAAATGTATAATGATTTGAGACAACACTATTGGTGGCACAGTATGAAACGAGACATTTCTGACTTTGTTTTGAAATGTTTAGTATGTCAACAAGTTAAAGCTGGACATCAAGTTCCATTTGGGTTGCTTCAGCTGATTATGATTCCTGAGTGGAAATGGAATAGAGTTATGATGGATTTTGTATCGGGTTTGCCGTTGAACCCGAGTAAGAAAGATACGATATGGGTTGTTGTGGATAGATTGAATTTCATTCTGATCCGTACTGACTACTCACTTGATAAACTTACGAGTTATACATTTCACAGATTGTGAGATTGCACGGGGTACCTATTTCTATTGTTTCAAACAGAGATCCAAGGTTTACATCGTGGTTTTGGAAGAAACAGCCGGATGCTTTAGGTATGAAACTTCATTTTAGTACAACTTTTCATTCGCAGATTGATGGCCAATCTGAGTGGATTATTCAGGTTCTCAAGGATATGTTGAGATGTTGCGTTCTCGAGTTTGAAGGTATGTGGGAACGATACCTAACTTTAGTTGAATTTGCTTATAATAACAGTTTCCAATCGAGTTTGAAAATGGCACCGTACGAGGCTCTTTATGGTCGAAAATGCAGAACACCTTTGTATTGGACTGAACTCAGTGAGAATAATATACACGAGGTCAACTTGATCTGAGAAACCGAACAAAAAGTGAAAGTGATTGACGAAAGTCTAAAAGCAGTGTCAGACCGTCAGAAATCAAATGCTGATCTAAAACGAAAAGATATTGAATTTGAAATCGGGGACAAAGTATTTCTGAAAGTGTTGTTGTGGAAGAAAGTAATA
Source organism: Gossypium stocksii (assembly GCA_020496765.1). Taxonomy (NCBI): domain Eukaryota; kingdom Viridiplantae; phylum Streptophyta; class Magnoliopsida; order Malvales; family Malvaceae; genus Gossypium; species Gossypium stocksii. The sequence continues at coordinate 25,535,925 of CM035623.1, forward strand.
CGATTTGGCCAAAAAGGTAAGCTGAGTCCAAGGTTTATCGGACCCTATGAGGTTATAGAGCGTATTAGGTCGGTTGCTTATAAATTAATGTTGCCACCTGAGCTAGAAAGAATTCATAATGTATTTCATGTTTCAATGTTACAGAAATACCGATCGGATCCTTCACATGTGATTACTCCTTCAGAGGTTGAGATTCAACCTGATCTTTCGTATAGCGAGGAACCGATTCGAATTTTGGCTAGTGGGATTAAAGAACTAAGAAATAAGAAAATTTCTTTAGTCAAAGTGTTGTGGCACAAACACGGGGTTGAAGAGACTACGTGGGAGCCTGAAGATATCATGAGACGACAGTATCCAAATTTATTTAACGTTAAGATTTTCGGGGATGAAAATCCCTAAGGGGGAGAGTTGTAACAACCTCGGTTAGACCCTAGTCGAAACAGTGGTTTTGGGACCACATATTCGAGTTGGAAAAATATTTTATTATTATTTTTCGTGTTTATAAAATGTGAATTAGCATGTGTGAAAGTCTCGTGTGAAAATTTCGTTGTTTCTGTGTTTATTATGAAAAATGACTAAATCGTAGAAAATGCAAAAAGTGTTCGTCTATTTATTAAAGTGCCTATTTGATGTGTCTTTGTAAAAGAGAGGCCCTTATGTGGTTATTAAACCATTGAATTCATAAAATGACAAAGTTGGACAAGGGATAGTGGATTTTTAATGATATGAATAAGGTTAATAATGGAAATTATTTATTAGCATATGTTATAATAAAACAAAACATTAAAATAGTTCATTAATGTTCATTCTTGGTCGAAAATACCAAGGAAAAAGAAATAAAAAAGTCAAGCTAGGGTTCAGCTATAATTTAGCTCAATTAAGGAATGTTTTGGTTTCAGTTTTTGATAATTTTTATGTTTTTGATATCGTTGCTTGGTCTACTATCAAGCCCATGTTGTAATTTAAGAAATTGTTGATGTTTATGAGATGTACCATTGATTAAAATATGAGTTTTATGAAGTTTGTTAGTAGTAAATTAAAGATATGAATTGGGTCGATATAATTGTAGTGAATTTTTTATGGAATTAGCTAATTTGGGCTAATTTGTGAAAATGAATTTATAGAGGGACTAAAATGGGAAATTTATGAAATATGTGGGCTTGAATGGACTAGATATAAATTCGGCTAGGCCTTGTTTAAAGAAATTGGGTGTATTTGATGATTTTATGAAATAAGGACTTAAAATGTCAAAATGTGAAATTGTGAAGGTTAAATTGCAAAGTGCCCTAATTATGTGTTTCTGGATTGAATTGATTGAGTGTGAGATTGAATGAGTTGATTTTAATACATATAGATCAAGAAAAGCGAAATCTGGACTTGGATCGCGGGAAATCGAAAGTCGACGGGTAACCGACTTTTTGACAAGTCACACTCGAGGTAAGTTCATAATTAGTAATTTCATTATAATGTTGTTAATTGCATTGATATTGAATGAATTGAAATGGATGAAACCTCGGTGGAGGTGGAATTAGTGATATTGCTGTTGTGGATGAGTTAGTAATAGAAAATGAGATTGAGAAAGCTCGATTGAACTGTAGGATTAGTTTCAAAAGTTAGTGACATGTCACTAAGGTAAATGTTGGCTTCGGGCCATGATATCAACACTAGGGCGCGTTAAACATCTTGATTTGGCTACAGGCCATGGTATAGATGTTTCGAGAATGACCTTGATTTGGCTACGGGCCATGGTATAGGTGCTCCAAGATAAGTTACCTTGATTTGGCTACGGGCCATCGTATAGGTACTTATCATACCTATGGCGATGACTTGTATATGGTGTGGCCTTAAAGACACTTTAGCCCATTACAGCTGTAACATATACTTAGTAGGCATGTCAAACTCAACCAACAGTTTGAGGCGTACTCTTCATTTGTCGTACCCTTTCTTCACTTGGAAAATACTTCAAGAATAAATCCTAAGATATTTCTACGGTGGATACTTTACACCAATCTTTACTTTTCCAAAAGCGTATAAATTAGTAGACTAACTACCATAGTGCGCCATAATAGGTAATCTTCACATCTATTCACCTTTCTCTCGGATCTGCCAATTTTGTTGTCTTACATCAAGGGGCTACTAGGAAAATTCCCTTAGTTGCCAAAAATAAAAGAAATGGAAGGAGGTATTGGTGTGGTTCAAACCTAAGTTCCAAGGGGAAAGCAAGGCCTTACCATTTGGGTTGCTACCCATTCTTGGTCATTTTCTACCACATTTATTATAAATATTAGATTGAATTTGTTCCTTAGTTGCAGAAAATTAAAAGAGGAAAGATAAATAGAGTGAAGCTTGAACCTTGGCTCTCTAAGGAGTTTACTAAGCTTTTTAGCCACTAGACTAAGGCTTCTTTTTTGATGGTTTTATTATTTCTAACCCTATGATTTTTGGGGTGTAATAGTTCTCCCCCCCTTACAGAAATTTCATCCTCGAAATTTACCTTGTTCGGATAAATGAGAATATTGTTGTTAAAACGTGTATGAGGCCTCCTCGACTCTACGGTTTCACCACAAGACATAACTAGAGGGATTTGCTTGCTTTTCAGAACCTTCACATCATGTTCTAGAATTTGTAAAGGTTCTTCTTCAAAGGATAAATTTGATCGAACCTCAATCTTTTCGATTGAAATGAAGTGAGAAGGGTTAGAATAATAACATCTCAACATGGAGACGCGGAGGACATCATGTATTCGATCCATTTCAAGAGATAGTTCGAACTAATAAGCAACTGATTGATTCTCCTAAGGTTTTAATAAGGTCCTATGAATCATGGACTTAACTTACCCTTTCAATCAACCCTTGGTACCTTTTGCCATGGGGATACTTTCAGGTAGACTTGATCGCTGACATTGTACTTAATTTCTTTTCTCTTTAAATCTACTTACAACTTCTACCAATCCGAAGCTGCCTTTAGTCTTCCTTGAATCAGTTTGATTCTCTCCTCGGACTCTTCCACTAACTCGAGACCTAAAAATTTTCTTTCACCTAGCCCAGTCTAACACAAAGGAATTTGACATTTGCGACCATACAAGGCTTCATAAGGTGCGATTTGGATGCTTGATTGAAAGTTATTATTGTAGGAAAATTTGGCTAAGGGTAAATGTTCTTTCCAACTACCTCGAACTTCAATGATACAACCTTTTAACATATCTTTCAATATTTGAATCACCCGCTCGGATTGCCCATCAAACTACGGATGGAAAGTAGTGCTAAAATCCAAGTGAGTTTCCAATGACTCTTGCAACTTCTTCCAAGACCGAGAAGTAAATCGGGGATCTCGATCTGAGATAATCGATATAGGCACTTCATATAGCCTCATTATCTTTGTGATGTATAACTTAGCTGGCTTTTGTAATGAATAATCCTTGTAGACAAATAAAAAATGTGCTGACTTAGTTAGCCGGTCTTTTATCACCCAAATTGAATCTTTTTTAGTTGGTGTTAAAGGTAACCTACTAACAAATTCCATTGTTATTCGCTCCCATTTTCACTGCGGTATTTTAATATGTTGCAACAACCCAAAAGGAAATTGATGCTCAGCTCTTACTTGTTGACAAGTTAGACATTTGGCCACAAATTCTGTTACATCACATTTCATTTTCAGCCACAAATATAACTCCGTCACATCCTGATACATCTTGTTTCCTCTAGGATGCATGGCATAAGGGCTAGCATGTGCTTCTTGATGTATGGTTTGCCTTCACTCATCATCGTTCGGCACACAGAACCTTCCTCATAAGCACAAGATACCATTATCATTAAACCTAAAGTCCTTGGTCTTTCCTTCTTCCACTAGCTTAATTCAAGGTAATAGGGTTATATCTAAGGTTTTTTTTTTAGCTTTGATCTCATCGACAAGGGTGGTTTTACTTGGAATTCTACTAGCAAGCCTCTATCATCTACTATCTTTTTTGGATCTACTCGAATACCCCCTGTGGATACCACATGACCTAGAAACATAACCTAATTAAGCTAGAATTCACATTTACTAAGTTTAGCATATAACTTTTTCTCTCAAAGGATTTGTAAAATCTTCCTAAGGTGATCATCATGCTCATGTTCAATTTTTGAATAAACTAGGATATCATCAATAAACATCAGAACAAACTGATTAAGAAATGGTTAGAACACTCGATTAATAAGTTCTATGAAAGCGGAAAGAGCATTGGTTAAGCTAAATGGCATTAGAAGGCACTTATAGTGGCCATAACAGGTTTTAAAAGTAATTTTGGGTACATACACCTCTTTAACCTTCAGTTGGTAATACCTTGACTTTAGATCTATTTTAGAAAACATAATGACACCTTAAAATTGATCGAATAGGTTGTTTATCCTAAGTAAAAGGGTATTTATTTTTGACAGTGAGCTTGTTTAGTTGTTCGTAATCTATATATAACCTTAGGGATCCATCTTTCATTTTCACAAACAAGACCGAAGCTCCCTATGAAGACAAGCTGGGTATAATAAACCCATGATTCAAAAGCTCATGAAGTTGGATTTTCAATTCTTGCAACTCTTTTGGTGCCATGCGATAAGGAGCAATGGACACTAGAGTGGTTCCTGGCAACAAGTCAATGTTGAAATCTACCTCACAATCAGGGGGTAATCTTGGTAACTCTTCAGAAAACATTTTTGGGAATTCTTTAACGATTTGGACTACTATCTAAGGTGCTACTATCAGCATTCTTATCCATCACATAAGCTAAGTATGCCTCACACCCCTTGTGAACCAACTTCTCAATAACTATAGTAGATATAACATTAGACAGGTAGTCCCTACGCTCCCCAACCATAACAATCTCTCTACCCTCAGTTGTTTTTAAAATTATCCTTTTAGAGGCACAATCTAGGCTAACATGATGCTCAACTAGCCAACCTATCCTTAGAATTTAATCGAACTCTCCAAAAGGTAACTCCATAAGGTCAGTGGAAAACATTACCCCTTGAACCTCCAACAGACATATCCTATAGATTTTATTTAGGATAAGAAATTGTCTTAAGGGGCTTACTGCAGTTACATCAGTAGTGGTTTCCTCTACCCCAACACCCAATTTTTCAGACATAATACAAGATACATAAGAGTGGGTGTATCTTATATTGATTAGGGCAAAGTACATGATATAATTAAGTGTAAAGATATTTGCTATGACATCCAATGCATCCCTTTCTTCGCGACACCTAATGTGAAAGACTAAGGTAGTGTAACATTTCGATATAGGGTCTAGTCAGAATAGTGGTTTCCAGACCACAAATCCAAAGTAAAAATATTTTTTTATGATTATTTTAAGGTCCATGACATGTTTTCATGATTGTGTGAAAGTTTCTTAAAGAAATTTTGCGAATAAGAGTCCAATTTAACTTTTAGGACTAAATTGCAAAAGTTGCAAAAAATGAGATTCTAGGAGCTTTAAGTATGAAATAGCTTTGGATTATTAATTAGGGGTCCTTAAATAGCAATTTGTCAATTTCTACATTTTTAGACAAAAATGAACATGGAAGGGTAAAATTTCAAAGAAGGGTTAAAAGGACATTTTGGTTATTAGGCTAATAAAAGAATAAAAAGGGAAAAAGAAAGCAAAATTTGCTCATCTTCTTCAAGCTAGGGCCGAAACTCCTAATGGTTCCATAGCTAGGGTTTTTGTCATTTTCAAGTTGAATAGTAAGTGTATCCTAGCCCTGTTCTTAATATTCTTTACATTTTTGAAGTCGGTATCAACCGATTTAGCTATTTCTACCATTATTTTGAGCTAGCGTTCATGTTAAAAAATTTACCCATGTGTGACATGCATGTATTTTGATGTTTAATGAAGCAATATGAAGGTTTGATGTGTAATAAATGTAACACCATAAACCCAGCCTAGACGTTATGGCTGAATCTGGCAATGTTACATTGGAGTGTTTTTCGAAAACTTGTTCTTGCTGATAAAATCCCGTTTGAAGGTTAACGCCTCTTTGTTAATACTTAAATCATCTTAGTCATTTGTTAACCATTTTAAATCGTCATTACTTTTAAAACATTATTTTTTGCAAAAGCATTTCACAGTGTTGTGTAAACATGATGCTTTGAAAACAGTTATCCTTTTGGAAAACCACGCTCTACTTCTAACAAATATAAATCATAATAAATAAAAACCTAATTGAGAGCTAGAAAATTGGAGAGCCCTTATTACACCAATAAAACCTAGAATGAAATTTAATAGTAAGTAAAAGCCGAAATAAAGAAAACCTCCAAGTCCCTCACAGCAACAATCCGCCTAATGCTGGGGATCACCTGTACAGTTAAACAGTAGGGTGAGTTTATGAAAATTTAGTGTGAAATCCCCTAATATACAATCAGTCAAACATACAGAATGTAGTAACAATCTGGCCTAAGCCCATTATAGAAACAGGATCAGTAAGAACAGTATGCAATATCATTTATCAGTATGCATGATGCATGTTACCCCCAACTAACCCTGCACTCCATCTCTTGTCCAACCCTGCACTTACTGTGGGGAATAAATCACCCACCCATCCCTACACTTACAGAGTTAGCACCGGTTGTAGCACTAACTAGAATCGTAGCAAAGCTGCCAGTAAACAGAATGGCCAAAAGCCATAAATAGAAAGGTTATAAACCATAAACAGGATGGCACCGAGCCATAATCAGGATGGCTAGAAGCCATGCACTTCCTCCGTCAATAATCAACCATCCCCACGTAGAATGTCATGTCATACCATCATACATGAATGCAGAAAGTCATGCTCAATCATAGTCATATCTATATCATATAGCAAATTAGTCACACATAGTATAAGTAGCATAACAGTCATTTCCCCTACAGGGGTCCAATGTGGCCCAAAACGGCCTAAGCCCATGAGATCACTCATGGTGGCCTTTATAGACACATGTACACATTTCATGGACTCGATTCTTCACACGAGCGTTCGCACACTCATGTGGCCTCAAAGCCTAATATTTCGACTTTTTAGCTTTTCGACCTTTGCCATTCTACAGTCAAATCAGTGTGCATGTACACACCTAGTTACGAAAAGTGCTAATGATCTTTGAGTGCAAAAACCTACATTCACGCAAGATTTCCATTAATTGCTTGACCATAGGGTTGATCGCCCTCTTATTCACAATTAACCCATATTAGTATTAATACTTTCCTTGACTAAAAGAGTGTGATTTAACCCCTTAAATCGCTGACTAAGATTGCCTTCAAGATTCTTGGCAACAATTTGCATTACAACCTAATCTTTGTTAACCAAACCCTAAATGTAAACAACTTGAACTAAACCACTTGAGAGCGAGAGAGAGTAGAAAAAGAACAGTCGATATACTTAATGTTGAAGGAAAGATAAATCTAAAAAGTACCTAAGGTCTAGCAATACTCGTACAGTATCAAAACACTAGCGTAATAGTAAAAACCCAAAATGACAAGGAACCGAAAATGAAAGGAAACAAAAATTCGGCAAAAGCCTTAACACCAAAATATACCTAAACATCGAAAATGAGAAGCATTTCCCTCCATAGCCGAATTCTCATTGCTAGAATTCCCAAACGGCACCACCTTCCCCTGCTTCAAACTCCTTGATTTTCTCCAAATATCTCTCCCCTTATCCCTCCACAATTCACTCCATAAATCACTCTAATCTCCCGTTCCAATTCCATTCAAACACCTCATGACCAATTCAACTCAGAGTCCTAGTCCAACTCCACCACCTACACAACGTGGGTAGCAAAATTAATACCCCCATTCGTTGTGCCATCACTCAAACCTTAGACCTCATACACCACTCCTCACGCCACTTACCACTTGACCAACAACTCTTCCATGTCATATTTCAACCAAATTAATTTGAGAAGCCTACTATCTAGAACCAAGGGCCTTATTCACTTAAAATTAAAATTTTTGCTAGAGCCTAGGTTTGAACATAGGACTTCTCCAACACTTCTAAGGATACATAACCACTGAAGCAAACATGCATTTGTGTCACTTTCTTGCACAACAAAAAACTTATTTGTAGTCTCCTAACGGTTCTCTTATTCATGGCCCAATACTTCTAGGCCCAAATTTAGGGCGTTACAATAAACATTTTTTACTAAGTGATTTTTCATAAGTGATTTTTCATGAAAACACCTAAAAAGGACCCTTTTGTAAAAGTTGTAAAATGAGTAGTAAAAGTTTGATTTGAAGGAAAATATGGGCTATTATGAGCATGTGTTAGGTTCATCTAGGCTTGGGTGACAAAGAAAATGGACACATTTCATTTTACGAGCCTAGGGACTAATTTGTAAATATGTGAAAGTATAGGGGAAAAATTATAATTTTGTCAAAGTATGATTTATGGACTGATTTCAACAATGTGATAATTAAATAAGTGAAATTTGCTGTTATAGATCAAGAGAAACGAAGTTCAGACCTAGACCGGGGAAATAACAAGCTTTTGGACTAAATCGAATAGTTAGTCGTATTTTGTTAATGAGGTAAGTTTGTGGGTAAATAAAACAATGTAACACCTCTTACCCGTATTCGACACTAGAACCGAGTATGAGGCATTACCGGACTTAAACATGTTTAATTATACAAATTCGGGCCATAAAATTTCATTCCAACTTAAAAATTTTCATTCATACCCTTAATGTCCCTATTATGGGCCTACGAGACCCAAGACATACATATAGAGTGGTTTGGGACCGAACCGGAAACTTTTGATCACTTAGAAAATTTTTTCTCAAAATAGGGCCACACACTCGTGTGAAATAGGACACACCCGTGTGGGCAGGCCGTGTGGTCACACACGCCCATGTCCCTAGCCTGTGTCGAATTTATTTTTCATTTCGAACCTACAGGGGTTTTCACATGGCCTTGCACACGCCTGAGTCCATGACCCGTGTCCTTTACACTGCTATGACACGCCCGTGGCTTAGCCCGTGTGTGAAAACCTTGACATTCTGTTTATGACATCAACAACATTTATGGGCACACGGCCAAGTTGCACGCCCATGTGCTAGGCTGTGTGGCGAATTTAATTCTCGCAATTAATTTGCAAACTTAACACGGCCTTGGCACACGTCCGTGTCCTGAGGCCATGTCTTTCACACGGCTGAGACACACGGCTGTGTCTCTACTGTATGTTTACTACTAGCCATTCTACTTTGCTAAGTTTAGGTGCAGGGGACACACGGCCTATCAACATGCCCATGGGGTTGACCATGTGTCACACACGGCCTAGACACACGCTCGTGTGTCTACCCATGTGGGCAAATATAAGGCTATATACCAAGCCATTTGCCACCCTGAAAAGAAACCACACTTATGCCATTTCCAACATCACATAGCATGACAATAATACACATCCAAATATCCACAACTAAGACATCTACACCACAATTTCATGCTATATTCATCATGCATATACTTCACACATTTCTCACTTAATTATGCAAGCTTGCACTCTCATGAATTTCTTCATCATTGAATACACATACACTTAGCTAGTATTGACCAATTCCAATGGTCATTTACAAAATACACTTAGCTAGTATTGACCAATTCCAATGGTCATTTACAAAATGAATGAGTATCATCACTAACTAACACATTGGCCAACCATTATGACATATAAAAAAAAGATCAAGTTCCTATACATGCCATACCCAAATAATCAAACTTTACTATACCTAAAAGAATAGCTTGATAGTGTAAATTGAACTCCGACGTCCTTCGATCCCTAAGCTAGCTTGGCGATACTACAGGATTAGGGAAAGGAGAGGGAGTAAGAATAAAGCTTAGTAAGCTGCATGTAATAAATAACAGCATAAAAATCTTGTAATAACATTCACATATCACATTATGAATGAACACATAGTCTTCAAGTGATCATTGACATGGCTTACTCATACTCTTTCTTATCGAACACATATTGCATACCAGACTCATTTCTCGTGAGTTTCCCATATGAACGTATATCACTCCATCACAGTCTTTTTTTTTCTGTTGAACCACTTGGAATATCGAAGGATACTCAGAAAATGCCATACACTTGGTATGATGCTAATGCCATATCCTAGACAAGGTCTTACATGGGATCACATGTCGATGCCGATGCGATATCCTAGATATGGTCTTATACAGGATCTCATATCAATGTCGATGCCATATCCCAGATATGGTCTTACACGAGATTGTATTTCGATGCCATGTCCCAAACATGGCCTTACACGATTTCATATCGAAGCCAGGTCCCAAGCGTGGTCTTACACAGAAACACTATCCAATGCTATGCCATATCCCAGATATAGCCTTACACGGTATCTCAATTCGGTGCCGATGCCATATCCTAGATTTGGTCTTACACGAGACCTTATCAATCAAATGTCATGACAATGGTATCCTTTCTATTCCTAAGGTTCAACCGTGATTTCTATATAGCTTAACTTTATCATTTCTTTATCGAGACCTCATTAGCCATTTTCATATAAAGCATATACATTTCATGCAATATTAAGCATTTAAATACATAATCACATAATGTTAATTTATTACACACAAACTTACCTCGGTAATAAAATATTGTTAAGTTTTCAATTTAGTACACGACCTTATTCTTTCCTCAGTTTAGGTCTGGACTTCGTGTTTCTTGATCTATAATGACAAATTTCACTTATTTAATTATAACATTGACTAAAGTAGTCTGAGAATCATACTTTGGCAAAATTATAATTTTGCTTCTAAACTTTACATATTTGCAAAATGGTCTCTAGGCTCGTATGATGAAATGTATTCATTTTCTTGGTTACCCTAGCCTAGCCAAACCTATCTTAAGCTTATAATGGCTCACATTTTCCTTCAATTCAAATTTTTACTACATAATTTCCTCTTTTACAATTTAGTCCCTATTCGGTGTTTTCATAAAAAATCACCTAGAAAAAGATGTTCATCACACATCCAACTTTCATATTCTACTATTAAACATCAAAATACCACCATGTCACACATGGGTAAATTTTTGAACATAAACCCTAGCTTATAATAATGGTAGAAATAGTTAAACTGAGCTACAGGGGTATTTTAGTAATTTTACCCTCAAGGGTCTCGGTACAAACAATCGACCTCCTGGAAGGTCTACAGTCACCTCGAGCGACTTAAATAACCCAAAATGACATAACGATGTAAATGGGCCTAAGGCCCATTACTCAGCCCAAGTGGGCCCACACGCTCGTGTGGCCCATTAGGCCAAATTTAGTTAAGGCTATGCGAACACCATAGCCCAGATCATTAGTAGTCACTTACATTAGATTTTATCCGTGTGGGGCCCATGAGCCCATTGGGGCCGCACGACCTATTTCGGCCCATCGAGGCCCAATACAACCAAAGTCATGTGCGAGATATGACAAGTCCAACTACTTCTCACTTAATAGCCAGGTTTACCCAAGCGGCCCCACGGGCCCATTCGGCCCATTATGGCCTAAGCCCATGAGTTCGCTCATGGCGGCCTTTTTCGTCGTACACCCACGTTTCGTGGGCTCAGTTTACAACACGAGCGATTGTGTGCTCGCGTGGTCTCAAATGCCATATTTTTGGATTTTCAGCATTTTGCCGATCTACAGTCAAAAGTAGTGGAAACAACACATACTTTCGGCTTTTAAACGATTATCGAATACTGCATACAAATACACACCTGATTTCGAGATCACACGAATAATCTAAGAACACCGCAACCTACGTTCAAAACAAGACATTCCATTATTAAACTGACGATTTGGGTTACTAAACCTCATAGCCTTTAGCCCAAAATATGCACCACCTTACCTTAATTGATTGAGGATAACCTAGTCCTCCAAGATCGCTAATCCCTGCTAATGAAAAAAGGGATATCATTAACATCATTTTAAAGATCAGCCAAAATTTCCAGCAAATCAAGTACAGATCCTCACCCTTTTCCAATTAAGCTTAAGCTAAGGTATCTCTAGATATCAAGCTTTAGAAACAAAATAGATTCAGGTTATCTTAAACAAAAACTAAACCCATGTGTGATTAAACCAACTTCAGTCATATTATCAGACAACACTTATTAACCAATATCATTGGCAAAAGGAAGAACTGCATAGACATACTTGCACAAAAGGCAGAACACTGGATGTATCAACTTGATCATTATGACTAATTCCTGTAAATTTTGATAAAGCCCAAGGCAAAAGGTAAAGTGACTGGAGGCATTAGCCACTAGTATATTAGTTATAACTTTAAAAAAATAAAAATTAAATCATGAACAAAATGGTGTACATACTTAGTACCATTGTTGAACACCCATATTTGCAATGCACCAAGATACTCTGCTAACTGCAAGATGATAGTACTAATTTAGAATGCCAAGAGTTAAACAGCATAAATTGAAGTACTCCATGTTTAGGAGAAATCTATAAAACCCTACAAATGAATAAGATACCCACTTAAAGAAACTCAAGTAACCAAGTCCATCATCAGTCCAGTACATCCAAACGTCACCAAAGTGCCCTGGTCTTTCTTCCCAAGGTCCAACACTTGCTTTCCAGTGAAAAGCATTTCTTAACCATTCACCTTCCACAAAACAGCCACCTAATACAGTATAATTAAGAAAATACATCATTTTTATGTTTATAACTCATGATATATATGTATATATGTGTGTATATATGACGCTAGTGCTTAAAAACATAACTAGGAAAGCGTCAGATAAAACTTACAAGACAAACGATTAGCAGAGTATAATTCAATGATCTACAAACATATAAAAAACTGTATTAGATATTTTAAACCTAAAGAAAGTAAAATATATATACATATATTAAAAAACCAGCCGGCGATCTAAAGCGAACCAAAACGAATGAAACTATTGGGTTTAACCGTCCAAAAATCAACCAAACAGAATACACCCCTAATGTCGGGCCCAAAAAGGTCACCCTTCTATTCCACAGAATTTAGGATTTTGAAATGTGTAATTTACAATCAGAAGAAACTCCTATCTCAGACACTAATGCCAATTTCGCCCTTCACGTTCTTGTTTATTTGTATTTGTTCTTTGATACATAACTCAGTATTAAATAATAAATTAAAAATCTACTTTCCCACAAACCTTAAATGGTTTAAGGTAAACCTCTCATTCTTCAACATACTACTAACAAAACCATCTGTGATTGCATATAAATTCAATTATAAAAGGATTGTACTCCATCAAAAATAATATATACTATAAAAGGATTGTAGTTAAATTCATAAATTAATAAATCGAGACCAAAAAATAAAAACAATAACTAGTTCAAGCAAACCTAACCTCAGCCAGACAGTAGAAATCATGTCTCGACATTAGCTTTGTTTTCGGCAAGGATGAGAGAAATCTCCAGTCGATGGCTAAAGGCTTGGTTAAAGAGAAGGCGAGACTGGAAGGTTGAGATGAATGGGAACGATTAACAGATCGCTTGAAATCCTCATCTCCGTCAATTTCTTCATATCCTCCTCTAGAAAAAGATTAAAAAAACATTTAAAAAAATTCAAAATTCATCACAAGTTCTAACCATTTCTAAAATTTCTAGAGAAACAAACGGAAACAAAGATACTAACCAGATCGTGATTGACGACGCCTTGACGAAGACAAAAAAAAAAAAAGAAGAATTGAAGAATCGAAAGCTCCATGAATTTGACTCCTTTTTCTCGAGAAAACAAAGCAACTTCTTCTTTTTTTATCCAAATATTTATGAATCTTTTTCGTCTCTCTTCTTTTTGAAAATCTTTTGATAAATTTATTGAAATGAAATGTCTAAAAGCTTCATAAAATTATCAAAATTATTTCCCCTAAAAAAGATGCAGTGATGAGTTGCGATTTTGATTTGGAGAAAATTTAAGCTTTAGGGAAAAAATTTTGGGAGAAAAAAATTAAAATTTTTCGGGTATATAGGATGGAATAAGATTGAGGAGAGCAAAACGAGGTAAATTTGTCTAAAACAAAATAACTTTTCGTGGTCTTTTTTCCCCTAATGTCTTTAAAGTCCTACTTATTAAAAACATCACTAAAAAAAGTCAACAAAACGGCGCCATTTTGATTAAAATAAAATGATTTTTTACGCTGTTTTATGAGAAAACGCAGCTAATACTTTTGATACTAATATATATTTAAAGATTCAATCTAATTTTCTTCTTTGTTTTAAAGTTTAAGTAATATTTAAAGGAATTAGATAAAATTTGAAATCTTTAAAATTATTTAAAATTTAAAATCTTTAAAATTTAAAATTATTTAATATATAAATTAAAAAAATCAATCATATACCCAAAAATTTTTAAAATTATTTTAAATAATAGTATTTTAATTTTTTATTTAAATAAATAATTTTTGAAATTTAAGTAATAGTTAAAAGAATTAGATAAAGTTTGAAATCTTTAAAATTATTTAAAATTTGAAATCTTTAAAATTTAAAATTATTTAATATATAAATTAAAAAACAATCAGCCATATACCCAAAAAATTTTAAAATTATTTTAATTTTTTTCATTTTTAACATATATTTTTCTATGTTTTTACTTTCAATTTTTTTTCTACGTGTCGAAAAGAATACATGATGGGCACTTGGATGACGAATGAGAATACAGGGAGCAAAACGATGCCATTTAGTTTAAAATAAAATGATTTTCTACAACCTTTTTATCAAAGCCCTAAACCTTAAAACCCTAAGCCCTAAACCCAAACCCTAAACCTCAAAATCCTAAACACTAAAACCATAGACCTTAGACCTTAAATCCTTAAACCCTAAATTCTAAACCCTAAACCCTTATCATAACTATAAAAGCTAACACCGAAACCTTAAAGTTAAACTTACATTGCATTTTAACCTTAAAGTTAAAATTATTTTAAATAATAGTATTTTAATTTTTTAATTTTAACATATATTTTTCTATGTTTTTACTTTTAAAATTTTTCTACATGTCATTATTTTTTTTGAAGAATTTAAATATTCAATTAAAAATAAATTATATTTTAATTAATATAAATAAACTAGTTAAATAATAAATAGACAGATAAAACGTTTTTTGCAGTTGACTTTTTGCAGTGTTTTTATCAGAAACGCCGCAAGTGGTTGGCCTTTTGCTCGATCTATAATGGCGTTTATCAAAAGGCGCCACTAAAGCTCGATCTATAATGGCTTTTTTCAAAAAGCGTCGCTAATGCCACTAAAGCTACTGACGGCGTCTTGCTGCATTTTTTTGCGACATTTTTCAAAAAGCACCGCTAATGCCACTAAAGCTCACCCCAAAACGGCGGCGTTGTGCTTAATTTTTTTACGGTGTTTTTCAGAAAGCGCCGCTAATGCTCGATTTATAATGGCATTTTTAGTCCTAGCGCCGCTAAAAACTCCGCTAAAAACCTGTTTTGTTGTAGTGCTTTCACACTCATACATTAATTCAAAATTGGTCGAGTCGGGAAAGTTAAAATCTGAGATATCTAGAGTAGCTATAGAGGTGTCAAGTCCACTGGGACAAATAGTGTCCATAGATCAAGTATGTCGAAGATGCCCATTAAAGATACAGGATAGAATTTATCTCGTTAATTTGTTGATAATGCCATTCGATGATTTTGATATAATTTTGGGGATGGATTGGTTGTTTGAGCACGGAGTGGTTTTGGATTGTTATAAAAAGAAGTTTAGTCTTCAGACTGAAGATGGAGGCACAATTGAGGTAAATGGTATTCGTACTAGTGGGTTAACACGTATTATTTTAGTGATTCAGGCAAATAAACTACTTCATCGAGGTTGTACGCCTTATTTGGCTTATGTCATTAATTTTGATTCTGTTGAAAGTCAGTGCAGTAAGATTCGAACTGTTTGTGAGTTTCCTAATGTTTTTCTTGAAGAATTATCGGGTTTGCCACCACACTGAGAAGTTGAGTTCACGATAGAAGTTTATCCTAGTACAGCTTCGATATCTATACCTCCATACCGTATGTCACCAACAGAATTAAAAGAGCTGAAGGTACAGTTGCAAGACTTGCTGGACTGCGGTTTTATTTGACTGAGTATTTCATCGTGGGGAGCTCTAGTACTATTTGTTAAAAAGAAAGATGGATCATGCGACTCTGTATTGACTACTGATAGTTGAATAAGGTGACAATTAAGAACTGATATCCATTACCTCGCATTGGTGACTTATTTGATCAGTTGAAAGGAGCTTCAGTATTCTCAAAGATTGACTTGAGATCAGGTTATTACCAATTGAAAGTGAAGGAAAGTGATGTATTGAAGACGACATTTCGTACACAGTATGGCCACTATGAACTTTTAGTGATGCCTTTCGGATTGACAAATGCTCCAACTGCTTTTATGGACCTTATGAATTGTATTTTCCTGCTGTATTTAGATTAGTTTGTAGTGGTTTTTATTGATGATATACTGGTTTATTCGAAGATAGAAGCTGAGCATGATCAGCATCTAAGAATTGTTCTACAGATATTATGGGAGAAATAGCTGTATGGAAAACTTAGCAAATGTGACTTTTGGTTATCGAGTGTGGTATTTTTGGGACATGTTGTGTCTATTGATGGAATTAGAGTTGATCCGAAGAAGATTTAGGCGATTGTTCAGTGGAAATCACCGAGGAATGTATCTAAGGTACGTAGTTTTCTGAGATTGGCTGATGTTACAGAAGATTTGTTAATGGGTTTTCAAAAATAGCATTGCTGATGATGAAGCAGTTACAAAAGAATGTTCCTTTTATTTGGGATGATCAGTGCCAAAGGAGTTTTGAAACGTTGAAGCAAATGTTGACTTAGTCACTAGTTTTGACTTTGCCAGAGTCTGGAAAAGATTTTGTTGTGTATAGTGATACTTCTTTAAGTGGTTTAGGTTGTGTGCTAATGCAAGATGGGAGGGTAATAGCTTATGCATCTCATCAACTAAAACGAGACGAGTGTAATTACCCGACATATGATCTAGACTTAGTTGCAGTGATTTTTGCATTGAAGATTTGGAGACATTATCTGTACAAGGAGAAATGCTACATGTATACTGATCACAAAAGTCTTAAATACTCTTATCTCAGAAGGAGTTAAATTTGAGACAACGTTGGTGGATTGAGCTTCTAAAGGACTATGATTGTGTTATAGACTAGCATCCGGGAAAGACAAATGTAGTAGCTGATGCATTGAGTAGGAAAGCTGCAATTGAATTACAGGCAATGTTTGCATGACTCAGTATCAGTGATGGTGGAAGTTTATTAGCTAAGTTGAGAGTTAAGCCGGTAATGTTTGATCAGATCAGGGCGGCACAGCTAGAAGATGACAAGTTGGTGAAGAAAAGAGAAATGGTAGAAAATGGCATGGTGGAAAATTTCAGCATTAATGAACATGATTGCTTAAGGTACCAAGATCAGATTTGTATTGCAACTGTTTCTGAGATAAAAGAATTAATTATTGAGAAGCACACGATAGCCCATTTGGTTTACATTCCAGAGGAACAAAGTTGTATCGTAATCTACGGGAATTGTGTTGGTGGTCAAGGATGAAAAGAGATATAGCTGAGTATGTAGGAAAATGTCTGACTTGTCAACGAGTAAAAGCAGAGCATCAGGTTCCTACAGGATTACTCTAGCCTATTAACATTCCTGAATGGAAATGGGATTGCATCATGATGGATTTTGTTACGGGATTACCAGAGCCAGCAAGTAAGAAGAATGCTATATGGGTAATTGTTGATCGGCTTACTAAGTCAGCTCATTTTATAGCAGTTAGAATCGATTGGTCGATACAAAAACTTGCTGAAGTTTACATTCGGGAAATTGTGAGATTGCACGGTATTCTTACATCGATAATTTCTTACCGGGATCCACGGTTCACATCGAGATTTTGGAGACAACTACATGATTCTTTAGGAACTCGATTCAATTTTAGTACAGCATTCCATCCGCAAACTGACGGCCAGTCTAAACGGGTAATTCAGATTTTGGAAGACATGCTACGAGCTTGTATCATTGATTTTGAATCAAGTTGGGAACGTTATTTACCGTTAGTTGAATTTGTATATGATAATAGTTTCCAATCGATCACCAGTGTTAATGCAAGAAATGGAGAAAATTTTCAAGATGATTCGAGACAGATTAAAGCAGCTTTTGACAGACAAAAGTCATATGCAAACTTGAAACACCAGGACATTGAGTATTCTGTCAGTGATAAGGTGTTTTTCAATGTGTCACCTTGGAAGAAAGTTTTAAGATTTGGCTGGAAGGGAAAATTAAGTCCTCGTTTTATCGGGCCATATGAGATTGTGAAAAGAATTGGACCAGTTGCTTATCGGTTAGCTTTGCCTCCAGAATTACAGAAGATCCACAATGCTTTTCATGTTTCCATGATACGGAGATACAGATCGGATCCTTCTCATGTCATTCCCACTAAAGATATAGAAATTCGACCTGATTTATCTTATGAAGAAGAGCCGGTTCAGATTTTAGCTTGGGAAGTAAAAGAGTTACTGTAACACCCTTTACCCGTATTCGACGCTGGAACAGGGTACAAGGCATTACCGGACTTATCACGCGAATAAAAATTCAATCTTAAGTTACAAACTTGCGTCCAAATTAAAATTATTTGCAATTAATTATAAAGTCCGTAACTTTTCAATTATTTACACTTATGTCCCTAGGCTCGTAAAATGAAATTCTTCATTACCCAAGCCTAGCCGAATCCTTTTCATGCTCATATCAGCCCACATTTTCCATTTATTCACATATTTCTACACACCTTTTACAACTTTTACAAATAGGTCATTTTTGACATTTTTACTGAAAATTACTGAGCAAAAGTCATTTATCACACATCAAACATGCATTTTCTACCATTAGACATCAAAATACATACATGTCTAACATGAGTAAAATTTTAAACTTTGATAATACTTCAAATTAGTCCTTGGAAAGACTAGATTAGGTTACGAGGATCTCAAAAACGTAAAAATCATTAAAAACGAGGCTTGAACGGACTTACAATTGAACTTGGAAAGCTTGGCCAAAATGCTAGCTATGGAGACCCTTCACATTCAGCTATGGGGAATGAAATTGAAGAAGATGACATCTTTTATTTGTTAAATTTTTTCTTTATTTGCCAAATAACCAAAATACTCCTAATGCCTAACTTTGAAATTTCACCTAACAAATTACATTTTTGTCCATCTTTAGAAATAATGGTCTAATTACCATTTAAAGACCTCTAATTTAAAAATTCATTTCAATTAAGCACACATAGCTTCTAGAACACACATTTTGCAGTTACTGCAATTTAGTCCTATTAGGCAAATTAGACACTCTATCGATAAAATTTCTTAACGAAATTTTCACACAAGCATTCAATCATACTGTAGACCTTAAAATAATATCACAATAAATTTTTCTACTTCAAATTTGTGGTCTCGAAACCACTATTTCGTTTGAGCCCTAAATCGAGTTGTTATAACTTTGCCCCCTTTAGGGATTTTCGTCCCCAAAAATCTTACCGAAAAAGAGGTTTGGGTACTGTTTTCTCATGGCTTTCTATGGTTCCCACGTAGCCTCTTCAACCCATGTCTTTGCCACAAAACTTTCACTAGGGCTATGCTTTTATTTCTCAACTGTTTGACTTTCGAGCCAAAATCTTGATCGGTTCTTAACCATAAGTCATATCAGGTCGAATCTCAACCTCTGTCAGTGAAATTATGTGCGAAGGATCTAATCGATAATAGCGTAACATAGACACGTGAAAAACATTATGGATTCTTTCTAACTCTGTCGGTAAAGTTAACTGATTTGCTACCGGTCCTATCCTTTCAATAACCTCATACGGACCAATAAAGCTTGGACTCAACTTACCCTTGCGACTGAATCTAAGGATTTTCTTCCACGAAGACACTTTTAAGAATACTTTATCACTGACTTGAAATTCAATTTTCATTCATTTCAAATTCGCATACGATTTCTGTCTATCCGATGCTGCATTGAAACAATAATGGATTACCTTTACTTTTTCTTCAATTTCTCTAACCAAATCAATCTCGTGAATCTGTCTCTCACTGAGATCGGTCCAGTATACGGAGTTCGACACTTGCAGCCATACAAAGCCTCATACGGTGCTATCTTTATGCTCGACTAGAAACTATTGTTATAAGCAAATTCGAAGGTAGATATTTTTCCCAACTAATCTTCAAGAGCTTGTATCGATCTCTCCGATTGACCATCAGTTTGCGGATGAAATGCGGTTCTAAAGTTCAATTTCGTGCCCAAAGCCTCTTGCAACTTTTTCCAAAAGCGAGATGTAAACCTCGGATCTTTATTTGAAATAATAGAAGTAGGCATTCCGTGTAATCTAACAATTTCAGTAATATACAATTCAGTTAGCTTATCAAGTGAATAACCGATATGTACCGGAATAAAATGAGTCGATTTCGTCAATCTATCCATAATGACCCAAACAACATCTTTGTTTTTCGGAATCAGAGGTAGTCTAGTTATGAAATCCATCGTTATTCTATCCCATTTCCACTCGGGAATCATCACAAGCTGAAGCAAACCTGAAGGCATTTGATGTTCGGCCTTTACTTGTTGAAAAATCAAGCATTTCGATACAAATTCAGAAATATCTTGCTTTATACCCGACCACTAATACAATTTCTTCAAATCATTATACATCTTCATATTGCTCGGATGAACTAATAAACAACTACTGTGTGCTTCGTGCAAAATCTTCTGAATAAGCTCATCATTTTTTGGTACACATATTCTATCTCAAAACATCAAACAATCATCCGAATTGATCCGAAAATCTGAATCACTACTCAATTCACACTGAGCTCTTTTAGCTTGTTACGCACTATCATTTTTCTGACCTTTATAAATTTGCTGAAGAAACATCTGTCTAGGTCTCATCTCAGGCAAGATTGAACCAACATTAGACAAAGTTTCGTATTCATAGCTCTCAAAGTAAACAAAGACTTTCTGCTCAAAGCATCTGCGACTACATTCACCTCTCCCAGATGATAGTCAATCACTAGTTCATAATCTTTCAATAACTTGAGCCATCTTCGTTGTCATAAGTTCAGATCTTTCCGAGTCATTAAGTACTTTAAAATCTTGTGATCAGTATAAATGTGGCACCTCTCACCGAACAAATGGTGTCGCCAAATTTTTAAGGCAAACACAATGGCAGCCAACTCCAAAGCGTACGTCAGATAATTCCTCCCATATGGCTTCAACTATCTCGAGGCATAAGCTATCACCTTGCCTTCTTGCATCAATACACATCTAAGACCGTTCAAAGATGCATCGCTGTAAATCACAAACTCTTTTCTTGACTCAGATTATACTAATACCGGTGCCTCAATCAATAACACTTTCAACTGTTCAAAGCTCTTTTGAAATTTCTTAGACCATTCAAACTTAACATCTTTCTGTAATAATCTTGTTAAAGGTGTAGCGATCATCAAAAATCCCTTGACAAAACGTCAGTAATACCCGACTAAGCCCAAAAAGCTTCTAACCTCGAATACATTCCTCAGCAAATTTTAATCAACAATTGCCGAAATCTTACTCGGATCAACTCTTATACCTTCCGCAGAGACAATATGCCCCCAAAATCCTACTTCTCGGAGCCAAAACTCACTTTTTCTGAACTTAGCAAATAATTTCTTATCTCTCAAAGTCTGCAATATGATTCTCAAATGTTCGGCATGTTTAGACTCATCCTGAGAACAAATCAAAATGTCATCAATAAATAAAACCACAAACTTATCTAAATATGGTCGAAAGATCCGATTCATTAAGTCCATAAAAACAGAAAGTGCATTAGTTACTCCAAAAGGCATAACAAGAAATTCATAATGCCCATACCTTATCCTGAAAGTGGTTTTCGGCACATCCCAGTCTTTAACTCTCAACTAATAGTAGCCAGATCTCAAATTTGTAGTAGCCGGATCTCAAATCTATCTTGGAAAACACTATTGCCTCTTTCAACTGGTTGAATAAATCATCAATCCTCGGTAAATGATACTTGTTCTTTATAGTCACCTTGTTAAGCTATCAGTAAACGATACAAAGTCTCATGAATCTGTCCTTCTTCTTGACAAAAACACCGGTACACCCCATGGTGAAAAACTTGGTCTCACAAAACCTTTATCTATCAACTCTTGTAATTGGGACTTCAATTCTTTTAACTCGGTTGGAGCTATTCTATACGGAGCTATTGATATCGGTGCAGTCCTCAGTACTAAATCAATAGCAAACTCCACCTCTCTCATCACTGGTAATCCTGGCAACTCTTCTGGGAACACATCCAGATATTCACAAACTACCGACACTGATTCAATCTTCAATTCAGACACTTTCGTATTCAGTACATACGCAAGAAACGCTTCATAACCCTTTCTTACATACCTTTGAATAGACATAGATGAAACCACGATAGGTAATTCACTTGATTCATCTATTTCAGTCCAAAGAACTTCACCATTTTCACACTTCAATTCAAGAGTTTTCTGTCTACAATTTACTTTGGCATCATGCAGTGTCAAACTGTCAATACCTAATATAACATCGAATTCATCAAATGGTAACAACATTAAGTTAGCTAGAAAACAGTGACCTTAAATCATCAAAGGACAATTCTTGCAAACTTTATCAAATAGCACATATTTGCCTAAGGTGTAACATCCCTTACCCGTATTCGTTGTTAGAATAAGGTACAAGGCATTACCAGACTCATCCACACTTACTCATACAAAACTGAATCATAAATTTCCATTCAAATTGAAAACTTTTCATTCATACTCATTATGTCCCTATCATGGGCTTATGAGGCCCAAAACATACACTGGAAGTGGCTCGGGACTGAACTTTGGAACACTTAGAAAATTTTTGCTTAAAAGAAGGCCACACGCCCGTGTGACTTGGGACACGCTAGTGTGGGTAGGCCGTGTGGTCACACACGCCCGTGTCCCAACCCGTGTGAAAAACATTAAGCATTCTGTTTATGATGTCATCAACCATTTAGGGTCACACGCCCGTGTGCTAGGCCGTGTGGCGAATTTAAAATTTTGCATTTAATGTGCAGACTTCACACGGCTTGGGCACACGCCCATGTCCTGAAGTTGTGTCCTTCACACGGCTGAGACACACGACCGTGTCTCTGCCCATGTGTTTACTACTGGACATTCTGTTTTACAAATTTAAAGTGCAGGAGACATATGACTGGACTACATGTCCATGGTGCAGACCGTGTGTCACACACGGCCTAGACATACTCCCGTGTGTCTACCCGTGTGGACAAATATAAGGCTATTTTCCAAGCCATTTGCCACCCGGAAACACAAACATATTTATACCAATTTCACCAACACAAAGCATGACATAATTACACAATTAGTTATCCATAATCGAGACATCCACACTTCGACCACATGCCACAAATATCATGCCTATACATCACACAGTAATCAACTAAATCATGCAAGCTACCACATCCATGGATAACATCATCATATGCATATGCCAAGAACCAATATTGGCCAATTTCAAATGGCCTTATACAAAATGATCATTCATCAAAATAAGCCAACATTCTTGGCCCAAATCAAATATGACAAATATAACAAAATAACCAAGTCCCCTATACATGCCATAACTCAAAATATCAATGACCACATATACCAAAGATGGTTTGATAGTGTGAGACAATCCTCCGATGATCTCCAATCTGGGTTAGCTTGGTGACACTATAAGACAAGGGAAAAAGAAAGGAGCAAGCTAAATAGCTTAGTAAGTTTATATGCAAATAATAAGCATTACAAACACATTTCTAACATGCAATTTAAAACAATAACAATTTCATGGATATTATCAAAACCTTATATTGACATCTTACTCAATCACTACGTTACCAATGGTTCATCACATATCGAACTCATCTTTTAGGAATTTCTCATACATACCTGTGTCAATCCATAAAATAATCACATGCACTCACACTTCATTATTTTGCTGAATCACCCATTGAACCACTTGGAATTCTAAAGGATACTCGAAAGTCTTCCACATAAGTGCCACACTTATTTGTAGCCGAAGCCACCACTTATCATTTGTAGCCGAAGCTACCACTTATCATGTAACACCCTTTACTAGTATCTGATGCCGGGATAGGATACGAGGCATTACCTAACTAAATCACATACAAACATACATTTTCAGTTCATAAAACTTCGTTCCAAATTAAAACTTTCCAAAACTTGCCTTACAGTCCTTAATATTGACCTACGAGGCCCAAAACATGTTTAGAAAATAATTCGAGATTAATCCGAGTGCTTAGAAAACTTTCAAGAAAAACCATTAAAAACAGCGCACACGCCCGTGTGGATGGGCGACACACCCGTGTGGCCTTTGGACATAGCCATGTTAAAGGTCCGTGTGGTTCACACGGTCTTAGCAAATAGGGACATGTCCGTGCCCCTTCTCCGTGTGGAATTATTTTCTAACATCGAACCTACAAGAGTTTTCACACGGCCTGACACACGCCCTTGTTTATGGCTCGTGTCTCTCACACGGCCATGACATGCCTGTGTCTTCCACTCGTGTAACTCCCTGACTTGTACACTATGAACAATTTGGGTTCACACGGCCAAGGCGCACGCCTGTGTGCTCAGCTCGTGTCCCTTACATAACCATGGCACGCCCATGTCGTAGCCCGTGTGTGAAAACCTTGGTATTCTGTTTCTGAAATCAGCAACAATTTAAGGTCACACGGCCGTGGCACACGCCCGTGTGCTAGGCCGTGTCTTTCACACGGTTGAGACAGCTTGTGTGGTAACTACTGGGCATTTAATTTTGCCAACCTAAGGTACATGGGACACACGACCTGACCACACGCCCATGGGGCTGACCGTATGTCACACATGGCCTAGACACACGCCCATGTGTCTACCCATATGGACAAAAAAGAAGGCTATCTACCAAGTCTTTTGCCACCCTAAAACAAAATCAACACATACCAATACATAGTATAGCACAAATAGTCAACCAATAACCAAAATTAGACTTCCATACATCTTCACATGACCAATTCAACCACACAATAATACTACTATCCTCAGTACATATGTTCATCCATACCATTTACTCATTCTTGAAAACATCAACATTTGTTTTTATGAACCAATAGCAAATATTAGCCAATATCCATGGCTTTATACAAAATGAGGTATTTCAAATTCAAGCCAACACACTTGGCCCAACATAAATTAACACTTAACAAAGACTAAGACCCTATACATGCCATTTCTCAAAATACTAGAAACTAACTATACCGAACGCTTTAGTTGATAGTGTGAACGAAGCCTTCGACGTCCCTTGATCCACGAGCTAATTAGGCGTCACTATAAGAAAATACAAAGAAGAGGGAGTAAGCATAAAGCAGTAAGTTGCAAATAAATAAATGACAACAATTTACCATGCTATAACATGCTCTCAACATATCATAATTTGTGCATGATATAAAAAGAATGGCTACAAGCATAACTTACTCATTTTCATTTCTTACTAATCATACAACATAAGTTTGAACTCACATCTCATACTTTTCATATAGGTACCTATACCATACCATCATAATATTTCTCATTCTTGACGTAAACTTTGAATTTCCTATTGAACCATTTAGAATGCGAAAGGATATTCAATAAGCCTTAAACATAGGGTATCATGCCGATGCCATGCCCCAGACATGGTCTTACACTAACTCTCATATATCAAGACCGATGCTATGCCCCAAATATGGTCTTACATTAGCTTTCATCTATCCGAGCCGATGTCATGTTCTAGATATGGTCTTACACTGACACATATCCAAGCCGATGCCATGTCCTAAACATGGTCTTACACTAGCTTGCATGTCGAGGCAGATGCCATGTCCCAGACTTGGTCTTACACTGGCTCACATATATAGGTGTCGATGCCATGTCCCAGACATGGTCTTACACTGACACATAACGAGGCCAATGCCATGTCCCAGACATGGTGTTACACTAGCTCTAGTATGATCCTAGTGTCATAGCATGAATATCCGATCTACTCCTACGATTCAACTGAGAATTTATCACAATAAATATCACCATGTATTACTCATAATCAAAATTAATCATTTTATGCCAAATTAATAATTTCAAGCATAATATCGAAAAAGTTGCATTATTTACATAAAACTTACCTCAGTATACAAAATGTGAGCGATTAATCGGTTTAATCCACTAGCTTGGCTTTCCCTCAGTCTAGGTCCGTATTTCGTATTTCTTTATCTAAAGTGATAAAAATTCACTAATTAAGTCACCATATTAACTAAAATAATCCAAAATTTGTAATTTGGAAAAATAACCATTTTGCCCCTAAACTTTCACAAAATGACTATTTTACCCAAGTCTAACTGAATTCTTTTCACTCTTATGTCAGTCCACAATTTCAATTATTTCATGTATTTACTATACAATTTACAACCTTTACAACTAGGTCCATTTTAGGTGTTTTGCATGAACACCACTTCACAAAAGTTGTTTATTTAACAATCAAGATTCATTTTCTTCCATAAAAATCCAGCAAACAACATAAAAACTCTCATGGTAAAACCCTAGACTTCCAACCATTTTGCAAAATAGTCCCCCCATTAGCTAGCTCATGTTACAAGGGTCCCAAAATGTAAAAATTATCAAGAAAGACCATCAATTTGACTTACTTGAGAGAGAAATAAGTGGCTGAGTTTTCAAGCTTCCAAAACCCCTTTCTTTGCTGTATTTTTCGGTAGAATGAAGTAGAAAATGAAAAAGATGACACTATTTTCTTTTTATTTTATTTTAATACCTAATAGTCACCTAATTCGCCCAAATATTTGACTTTTCTATTCTTTTTGTCTCCCTTGGCCGGCCATGACTACAAATTGGGTCTATTTGCTGATTAAAGACCCCCACATTATGATTTATAGCTATTTTACACCATTTGCTAGTAAATCACAACTTTTGCCCTTTATGCAATTTAGTTCTTTTTCACAATTAAGCTCCCAATTGCTTAAATTAATTCACTAAAATTTTCACGCACTCATGTAATCATGCTATAACACATAAAACAATATTAAAAATAATCTCCCTGACCTCAAATTTGTGGTCTCGAAACCACTACTCCTACTAAGCCTAAAATCGGGCTATTACATATCACTTGTAGCCGAAGCTACCACTTATCACTTAAACACTTGGTTTCCTAGTGACATGTCACTTGTATCCAATTCGATTCCTAAGGCTCAATAGGGATCTGTCTCACTTGTCGAAACTTGGTCGGTATACAAATTCAAATAGTTATTCATAAAGCATACAAATATTAAAGTATTCAAAAACATAACATAGCAATGCTTTATTTACATACAAACTTACATCAGTCCAAAATGACTAGTTATTTAATTTAGTCCAAAATCTTTTCTTTTCCCCGATTAAGGTCGATTCTTCTTTTTTCTTGATCTATAATACCAAATTTAACTTATTTAATTATCACATTACTCAATTCGGTCCAAAAATCACACTATGGCAAAAATTACATTTTTGCCCTTAAAGTTTAACCTATTCACACTTTAGTCTCTAGGCTCGTATAATGAAATGTACTTATTTTCTTTCTTACCCAAGTTTAGCCGACACATATACATACTCATAACAACCTATATTTTACACTAAATCACATTTCATACACATGTTTTATAACTTTTACAATTAGGTCCCTTTATGCATTTTCATCAAAAATCACCTAGTAAAAGTTGTTTATCACATATCAAACTTTCATTTTCTACCATTAAACATCAAAATACATGCATGACACACATGGGTAAATTTTTTAATATGAACCCTAGTTCAAAATAATGGTAGGAATAGGTAAATCGAGCTACAAGGACTTCAAAAATGTAAATAACATTAAGAACGAGGCTTGGAGGCACTTACTATGAAACTTGGAAGTTGAAGAAACCTTAGCTATGGTTTCCTTAGGGATTTTCGGCCAAGGGAGAAAGATGGACAACATTTTGGCTTTATTTTCCCTTTTTATTCTTTTATTAACCAAAAGACCAAAATGCCTTTCACTTAAAACTTTGATGTTTTGTCCCTTCGATGTCCATTTTTGTCCAAACTAAACTATATTGGTCTAATTACCACATAAGGACTTCTAATTTACAAATTCATTTCAATTAAGCACCCCAAGCTTATTAGAACACCTATTTTGTACTTTTCGCAATTTAGTCCTAATAGCCAAATTAGACCCTCTATCGATAAAATTTCTTTACGATATTTTCACACATGTAGTCAATCATACAATAATCCTCAAAACTTTATTGCAATAAATTTTTCTACTTCGGATTCGTGATTCTAAAACCACTATTCTATTTAGGCCCTAATTCGAGCTGTTACATAAGGCGTTTGACACTTTAATCACAAACTCAGTAAACTCAATATGTAAAATTTTACTAGATACTATATTCACATAAACATACGAATGGGTCGATCCAGGATCGATAAATGCAATAACATTAGTATCATAGAAAGAAAATGTACCAGTAATCACACCGGAAGATGACGCATCCTCACGAACACGCATGACATATGCTCTAGTAGGTGCTCTATCTTCAGATCTCAGAGTTGAATATTTTGTCACACCTTTACTACTAGCTCCATTCCCAGTGTCCCTCAGTGGCCTACCTCTATTGGTATTATTACTTGGCCTTGCACTCTTAAGTTTTTCTTCCTCATCCCTCTCAAGGTAATCTCGAATAAAATGCTCTTGAGAACCACACTTGAAACAAGCTCAGTTAATCATCCAACACTTGCCGGGATGTCATCTACCACAATACTGACATTCAGGTCTATTAGACCCAACATTACCCACACTTGCCATCGAAGTAGCTTGAGCTTTAAAAACCCAAATATTGTTTCCCACGGTCTCTACATGAATGCCCAGCTGATATATTCGAATGAGAATACATTTCTTTGGATTTCTTTGACTGAGATGGACATGACTTACTCATCGGGCTTTTTCTTGTATCTCTAGTATCACTCTTGGCTTTTCTTTTCTCTTTGCTTAGTCTTCGGCTTTACAAGCTTGTTCAACCAATACAACAAATTCCTTTATTTCCAAGATTCCAACCAACAGTCTAATATCCTCATTCAGCCCATTTTCGAACCTCTTACACATAATAGCCTTGGAGGAAACACACTCTAGAGCATACTTACTAAGCCTGACAAATTCCCGTTCATACTCTGTCACTGACATTCGACCCTATTTCAGCTCAAGAAACTCCTTACGTTTCTGATTGATGAACCACTAACTAATATATTTCTTTCAGATTTCCTCTTAGAAGAACTCCCACGTAACCCTCTCTCTTGGTACCATAGATACTAGTGTCTTCCACCAATGATATGTTGTGTACCTCAATAATGATAGAGCACATTTCAAGCATTCTTTAGGTGTGCATAATAACTCATCAAATACCCTGATAGTGCTTTCAAGCCAAAACTCAGCTCTCTCGGGATCATCATCTATATTTGCTCTAAATTCTTTAGCCCATTACTTTTGAATTTTATCAACCGGGGGCTTATTCAGTCTTACCAAATCCACACCTTGAGGAGTTATAGAAACCAGTTGGGGATAAGGAGGGGGTAGAGGATGTTGAGCCATAAGGTTTGTTCAAACAAACTCAGTATACCATTCATTCATCATGTGAAGGAACGCTTCCCTATCCCCTTCTCCCTGACTAACTGTAGGAGGTCTACTATTAGATGGCGCTGCCCCTTTAGTGAGAGCTGACACATTACTTTCTACCTCATCAGTTACAGCTTGATCGGGATCTATTTACTATATAAAAATACAATTTAAATTATTAAGAGTCATCACACTATCACAATTTATATATGACATGTATAGCTAAACTCTTACAAATGCTAGGTTAGTTCAAGAATTGACTAAACTACAGCTCTGATACCATTAAATGTAACACCCTTTTTATGTCATAATGGAAAAAATGGGCATGGAAGGGAAAAATCTCAAGGAAGGGCCTTAAGGGCATTTTGGTCATTTAGTTAATAAATTAATAAAAAGGGAAAAAGAAGTCAAAATTTACTCATCTTCTTCATGTGTGCACCGAAATTTCTAATCCATCCATAGCTAGAGTTTTGTCACCTATCAAGATCACAAGTAAGTACATCCTAGCCCCGTTTTTAATGCTCTTTACATTTTTGAAACCCTCGTAACCTGATTTGCCTATTTCTAGCCATATTTTGAGCTAGGGTTCATGTTCAAAAATTTACCCATGTAATAACATGCATGTGTTTTGATGTTTAATGAAGGAATATGAAAGTTTGATGTATGATAAACATCTTTTACTAAGTGATTTTTCATGAAAACACCTAAAAAGGACTGATTTGTAAAATCCTAAATTGGGTAGTAAAAATATGTTTTAATGGAAATTGTGGGCTGTTATAGTTATAAAAATGGTTCAGCTAGGCTCGAGTAGCAAAGAAAATGAGTCCATGTCATTTTATGAGCCTAGGGACTAATTTGTAAGTATGTGAAAATTTAGGGGCAAAATTGTAATTTTTTAAAGTATGATTTCTAGACTGAAATGAACAATGTGATGATTAAATAAGTGAAATTTGTTATTATAGATCGAGAAGAACAAAGTCTAAACATAAACCGAGAGAAGAATATAGTTTCGGACTAAATTGAATACTAGTCACATTTTGGTATCAGGGTAAGTTTGCGGGTAAATAATGCAACATTTCATCATTATGTAGTAGATGCTTATTATTGCATGATATGTATAATTGTTTTACGAATTTTAATTTACAATGACTCAATGACGAAGTTACGATGATTCGAAATCCCGGTTGAACATTAGGAATATATAGGATACAAATGTCATGACATTAGGGTTATTTATGATCCAATGTAAGACCATGTCTAGGACATGGCATTGGCATTATTATGAGATCCCATGTAAGACCATGTCCGAGACATGGCATTGGCATCGTTTGAGATACTATGTAAGACCATGTTTTGGACATGGTATTGACAGCGTTATGAGATCCTGTATAAGACCATGTCTAGGACATGGCACCGACATCGATTTGTGATCCCATGTAAGACCATATCTAAGATATGGTGTTGGCATCCTACCACTTGTATGGGATTTCCTGAGTATCCTTTAGTATTCCAAGTGGTTCAACAGGTAATCCAAAGAGTAAGCCAAAGAAAAGACAAGGTATGTTCATGTTGAAAGGGTACAGGTATGTACACGAAGCTCATAACTATTAAGTTTATAAATTGATGAGATTATTGGTAAGAAGAGAAAGAATAAATCATGACTATGAGTTGTATAGCATACTATGTAATTGACATGAGTAAAGATGTATCCATGATATTTAATGACATTTGTGATAAGTTATAAATATGTTATGTGTATGATAATGCATGATTAATGGTGTTATTTATTTATATGCAAACTTACTAAGCTTTATCCTTACTCCCTTTCCTTTTTTACTTTCTTATAGTATCGCTAAGCTAGCTCGGGGATCATAGGACATCGGAGCTCGAATTACACTATCACTTGAAGTATTTGGGTATAGCTAGTTTTAACATTTTGAGTATGGCATGTATAGGAACTTGATCATTTTGTTATATGTCATATTGATTTTGCCAAAATGTTGGCTTATTTTGATGAATGATCCTTTAGTATAAGGCCATATGAAATAGGCCAATATTGGTTAATGGTATATACATATGATGATGTTATTCATGAAAGTGATAGTTGCATGTTTAAGTTTCTAAGTATGTTGGTTATAAGCTTGATAGATGTGGTATATGAATGATGTGTAGATGACTTAGTTTTAAGATATTGATGACTTAAAATGTTGTGTTATGTACCTTTGAATTGGTGTA
Source organism: Gossypium stocksii (assembly GCA_020496765.1). NCBI lineage: Eukaryota > Viridiplantae > Streptophyta > Magnoliopsida > Malvales > Malvaceae > Gossypium > Gossypium stocksii. The sequence goes on from CM035623.1 coordinate 25,567,951, forward strand.
AGTATACTTGTGTTTCAGGGTGGCAAAAGGCATGGTAAATAGCCTTATATTTGTCTACATGGGTAGACACACAGGCATGTGTCTAGGCCGTGTGTGACACAGGGTTAGCCCCATGGGCATACTGATAGGCCGTGTGTCCTCTGCATCCAAATTTGGCAAAACAGAGTGCCCAGTAGTAAACACACGAGCAGAGACACAACCGTGTGTCTCAACCGTGTGAAGGACACAGCCTCAGGGCATGGGCATGTGCCTAAGCCATGTGAAGTCTATACCTAATTTTTGAAATTTAATTCACCACATGGTCTAAGGACACGGGCGTGTGCCTAGGCTGTGTGACCTTATTTGAGTGATGACGTCACAAACAGAGAGTTACATGGGTGGAGGACATGGGCATGTCCTAGGGTCACATGGGCGTGTGACTCTCCAAACTTGAAAATTTTTCTAATCTTCCCAAGAGTTTCAAAAGTTCTTGGTTTAGTCTCTAATCAGCCCTAATGTATGTTTAGGACTTCGTAGGCCTGAAAAAGGGATTATATGCATGTGAATGAAAAGTGTCAAAATTTTATGGCTTGGTTTTGCATGTATGTCGATGTTTAAGTTCGATATTGCCTCGTATCCTGTTCTGGCAATGAACACGAGTAAGGGGTGTTACATTTAATGATATCAGAGCTACGATTTAGCCGATTCTCAAACTACGTAGCGTGAGTCGAAGTCTAGCTATACATGCCATACATATTTTATGATAGTGTGATGACTCCTGATGATTTTAAAATGTGCTTTCGCATAGTAAATGGATCTTGAAAGAGCCGTGGTGGATGAAGTAGAAAATAACACTCCTGCTCCTACTAAAGGGATGGTGCCACTAGAAAGTAGATCCGTGACAGTGAGTCAGGGAGGAGGAGGAGAAGGAGCTAGAGGAGCCTTTCTCCAAATGATGAATGCATGGTATACGGAGTTCATTCAAATGAACCCGAACACTTAACCCCCTCGACCCCCACCTATTCCTCAGCCTAACCCTGTAGCTCTAGAAGGTATGAACTTAATGAGATTGAATAGACCTCCAGTTGATAAGATCCAAAAACAAGGAGCCGAAAAATTCTAAGCTAATAAAGATGATGATCCGGAAATAGTAGAATTTTAGCTTGAAAATACCATCAGAGTATTCGATGAGCTGTTTTGCACACTTGAAGAATGCATAAAATGTGTGGTATCACTCCTACGAGATTTGGCTTACCAATGGTGGAACACCTTTGTGACGGTTGTACCGAGGGAGAGGATAACTTGGAAATTTTTCCAGGAACATCCAATTGTTTGTTGGCATTCTTGAATTGAAGGAATTCGTTGTACTTATAAAGAGAGCTTGTAAGGCCGAAGAATTGGCTATAGAGAAAAGAAAAGCTGAGTTTGAGTCTTAAGACTCGAAGAAGAGATAGATGGGTAAATTATTTCAATCATCATCTAAGAAGTTGAAAAAGTTTAAGACTCGATCGAGTGCTTCAGTTGGGTTTTCAAACAGAAACCAGGGGAAGCTATATTTGGGTTATAAGGCTCAAACTGCTTCGATAGCGAGTGTGGGTAATGCCCAACCTAGTCAACCAGAGTGTCTACAATATGGTAGATGTCAACCCGGAGAGTGCTGAGCAAATGATGGAACTTGTTTCAAATGTGGTTCCCAAGATCATTTTATTAGAGAATGCCCTGAGATGGTTGAAAAAGAGAAATTTTAGAGTACGAGATCTCGTAATACTACCCCTAGAGAGAGACAATGGAGAAATCTGGGAAGCAGAGCAAGTAGTAAGAATGCACCCAGAGACTCAACTGTGAGACCCGAGGGTAGAGCTCATGCAAGGACGTATGTCATTCGTGCTCGCGAAGAGGCTTCCTCTCCCGATATGATTATGGGTACTTTTTCTCTTTATGATACTTCTGTTGTTGCTTTGATTGATCCAGGATCAACCCACTTATGCTTGTATAAAATTGGTATCTAGTATGAGTATGCCTGTTAAGTCTACAGAATTTGTGATAAAAGTGTCAAATCCTCTAGGCAAGTATGTGTTAGTTGACAAGGTATGTAAAAGTTGCCCTTTGATGATTAGAGGTCACTGTTTTACGGCTAATCTCATCCTATTGTCGTTTGATAAATTTGATGTAATTCTTGGTATGGATTGGTTAACTGCTCATGATGTGGTAGTGAATTGTGAAAGAAAATTTAGTGAATTGAAATGTGAAAATGGGGATATTCTTCAAGTTGAACCAGGTGAATCAGATAATTTACCTATAGTGATTTCTTCCATGTCTGCTCAGAGATGTTTAAGAAAGGGTTACGAAGCTTATCTTGCCTTTATGTTGAATACGAAAAAGTTTGAATTGAAAATTAAATCAGTGCTAGTAGTATGTGAGTATCCGGATATGTTTCCGAAAGAGTTACCCGGATTACCTCCAATTAGGAAAGTTGAATTTGGTATTGAGTTAGTCCTTGGTACTACACCTATTTCGGTTGCCCCTTACAGAATGGCTTCAACTGAATTAAAGGAGTTGAAAGTCCAGTTACAAGAGTTAACGGATAAAGGTTTGCGAGACCTAGTTATTCTCTATGGCGAGCACCAGTACTATTTTTGAAAAAGAAAGATGGATCTATGAGGCTTTGCATCGACTATCGTAGCTCAATAAGGTAACCATAAAGAATAAGTATCCTTTGCCAAGGATCGATGATTTGTTTGATCAATTGAAGGGAGCCACGGTGTTTTCAAAGATAGACTTGAGGTCTGGTTATTATCAGTTGAGAGTCAAAGACTCGGATGTACCAAACACTGCATTTCAGATGAGGTATGGTCACTATGAATTTCTGGTTATGCCTTTTGGTTTAAGGAATGCTCCTACGGTGTTTATGGGTTTAATGAAACATATTTTTCAACCATACTTGGATAAATTTGTTGTTATTTTCATTGATGATATACTGATTTATTCTCGCGATAAGACTAAACATGCTGAACACTTGAAAACAGTTTTGCAAACTCTGAGAGACAAACAGTTATATGCCAAGTTTAGTATGAGTGAATTTTGGCTTAGAGAAGTGGGATTTTTGGGGCACATTGTTTCGAGTGACGGCATTAGAGTTGACCCCAGTAAGATTTTGGTAATTGTTGAATGGAAACTGCTGAGGAATGTATCTGAGATTAGGAGCTTTCTAGGCTTAGCCTGTTAAAGGATTTTCCATGATTGCTACCCTGATGATGACGTTGTTATAGAAAGATGTCAAGTTTGAGTGGACGGAAAAGTGCCAACAAAGTTTTGATAAACTAAAGGCATTGCTGACTGGGGCCCCAATTTTAGTACAACCTGAACCGAGAAAAGAATTTGTGGTATATAGTGATGCATCGATGAATGGATTGGGTTGTGTACTCATGCAAGAAAGCAAAGTAATAGCTTATGCCTCGAGACAACTGAAACCGTATGAGACAAACTATCCAACACAAAGACTTAGAGCTAGCCGCCATTGTATTTGCATTGAAGATCTAGAGACACCATTTGTATAGTGAGAAATGTCGAGCATTCACTTATCACAAAAGTCTAAAATACTTGATGACTCAAAAGGATTTGAATCTACGACAATGGAGATGGCTACAGTTGATAAAAGATTATGAGCTAGTGATTGACTACCATCCAGGAAAGGCGAATGTGGTTGTCGATGCCTTGAGTAGGAAATCCTTGTTTGCATTTAGAGCTATGAATACACGGTTGGCTTTATTAGATGATGGTTCTATTCTAGCTGAGCTGATAACTAAGCTGATGTTTCTCTAAGAGATTTGTGAAGTTCAGAAATGTAACAGTGAATTGCAAACCAAAAGAGTCCAATATGAGTCGAGTATGGAGTCAGAGTTTCAGATTAGTTCTGATGGATGTTTGATGTTCCGGGACAGGATTTGTATTCCTAAAAATACCAAGTTGATTCAGAAGATTTTAAGTGAAGCACATAGTAGTTGTTTGTCTATCCATCCGGGTAGTATAAAGATGTATAATGACTTGAGTAAATGGTATTGGTGGTCGAGTATGAAGAGAGATATTTTTGAGTTTGTATCGAGATGCTTGATTTGTTAGCAAGTGAAAGCTGAACACTAAGTACCTTCCGGTTTACTTCATCCTATCATGGTTTCTAAATGGAAATGAGACTGTATTACTATGGAATTTGTAACAGGATTGCCTTTGACGCCAAGTAAGAAAGATGTCGTATGGGTTGTGGTCGATAGGCTTATGAAATTGGCTCATTTTATACCAGTACGTACTGATTATTCACTTGGTAAGTTGGTGGATTTGTATATTTCTAAAATTGTGAGACTTCATGGAGTACCTTTATCGATTACTTTAGATAGAGATCCGAGATTTACATCACCGTTTTGGAAAAAGTTGCAAAAAGCCTTAGGTACAAAGTTGAATTTTAGTACAACTTTCCATCCGCAAACTAACGGACAGTCAGAGAGGGTAATTCAAATACTTGAAAACATACTCCGATGTTGTGTATTGGAATTTCAAGGTAGTTGGAAAAAGTATTTACTGTTAGCAGAATTTGCCTACAATAATAGTTTTCAGTTGAGTTTGAAAATGACGCCTTATGAGGCATTGTATGGGCGTAAGTGCCGAACACCCTTGTATTGGACCAAACTCACAGAGAATCAAATTCACGGGGTTGACTTGATTAAAGAAACCGAAGAGAAGGTAAAATTGATTCGTAATTTTTTAAAAGCTTCCTCGAATAGATGGAAATCCTACGCGGATCTAAAACAAAAAGAGATTGAGTTTCAAGTGGGTGATAAAGTATTTTTGAAAGTATCTCTGTGGAAGAAAGTTCTCAGATTTGATCGGAAAGGCAAGTTGAGTCCGTACTTTATTGGACCGTATAAGATCACTGAGAGGATAGGGCTGGTAGCATATCGGTTGGCTTTACCGTCAGAGTTAGAAAGGATTCATGATGTGTTCTATGTGTCTATGTTGCGAAGATTCCGATCAAAGCCTTCACATATAATTTCACCTACAGAGGTTGAGATTTGTCCGGATATAACATATGGCAAAGAGCCGGTTAAGATTTTAGCTCGGGAGGTCAAACGATTGAGAAACAAGAGTATTTCCCTTGTGAAAGTGTTATGGAAAAGACACGGGGTTGAAGAGGCTACATGGGAGCCTGAGGATGTGACAACCCGATTTTGGGCCTAGTCGAAATAGTGGTTTCGAGACCACAAATCTGACGCCAAAAAAATTATTTTTATTATATTTTTATGGTCTACGATTTCACGGAATGATTTCCTAAAAATTTCGTTAAAAAATTTTGACGTTTGGGCACTCAATTTAGTCAAAAGGACTAAATTGTAAAAAGTGCAAAAGTTGAGTTCTACATGTTAGAGGTGTCCAATTGTTATGAAATTTTAAATTAAAGGCCCTTAAATGGTAATTAGACCATTGGTTAAGTTGATGGACAAAAATGGGCATGAAATAGGTGAAATAGGATATTTTTAAATTAGGGACATTTTGGTCGTTTAGTGATTAAATGAATTCAAAATCAAATTAAAAGCCAATTTTTGCTCATCTTCTACCCCAAGGCCGAAACTTGCATGGAGAAGATATAGCTAGGGTTTTTCAAGCTTCCAAGCTCGATTGTAAGTCCGTTCTAGCCCCCTTTTTTAATGATTTTTAGGTTTTTTAGATCCTTGTAACCTAATCTAGTTATTTCTACCATTATTCTGAGCCCGACAACCTAATTTTGGGCCTAGTCAGAATAGTGATTTTGGGACCACAAATCTGACGAGGAAAAATTTATTTTTTTATATTTTTATGGTCTACGATTTCACGGAATGATTTCCTGAAAATTTCGTTCGAAAATTTCGATGTTTGGGAACTCAATTTAGTCAAAAGGACTAAATTGTAAAAAGTGCAAAAGTTGAGTTCTACATGTTAGAGGTATCCAATTGCTATGAAGTTTTAATTTTGAGGTCCTTAAATGGTAATTAGACCATTGGTTAAGTTGGTGGACAAAAATGGGCATGAAATATGTGAAATAAGATATTTTTAAGTTAGGGGCATTTTGGTCATTTAGTGATTAACTGAATTCAAAATCAAATTAAAAGTCAATTTTTGCTCATCTTCTACCCCAAGGCTGAAACTTGCATGGAGAAGACATAGCTAGGGTTTTTCAAGCTTCCAAGCTCGATTGTAAGTTCGTTCTAGCCCCCTTTTTAATGGTTTTTAGGTTTTTGAGATCCTCGTAACCTAATCTACTTATTTCTACCATTATTTTGAGCCCGATAGCCCGATTTTGGTCAGAACAGTGTTTTTGGGACCACAAATCTGACAACGAAAAAATTATTTTTATTATATTTTTATGGTCTACGATTTCACAGAATGATTTCCTGAAAATTTCGTTCAAAAATTTCGACGTTTTGGCACTCAATTTAGTCAAAAGGACTAAATTGTAAAAAGTGCAAAAGTTGAGTTCTACGTGTTAGAGGTATCCAATTGTTATGAAATTTTAAATTGGAGGCCCTTAAATGGTAATTAGACCATTGTTAAGTTGATGGACAAAAATGAGCATGAAATTGGTGAAATAGGATATTTTTAAGTTAGGGTCATTTTGGTCATTTAGTGATTAAATGAATTCAAAATCAAATTAAAAGTCAATTTTTGTTCATCTTCTACCCCAAGGCCGAAACTTGCATAGAGAAGACATAGCAGGGTTTTTCAAGCTTCCAAGCTCGATTGTAAGTCCGTTCTAGCCTCCTTTTTAATGGTTTTTAGGTTTTTGAGATCCTCGTAACCTAATCTACTTATTTCTACCATTATTTTGAGCCCGACAGCCCGATTTTGGGCCTAGTCAGAACAGTGGTTTTGGGACCACAAATCTGACAAGGAAAAAATTATTTTTATTATATTTCTATGGTTTACGATTTTACAGAATGATTTCCTAAAAATTTCGTTCGAAAATTTCAACGTTTTGGCACTCAATTTAGTCAAAAGGACTAAATTATAAAAAGTGCAAAAGTTGAGTTCTACATGTTAGAGGTATCCGATTGTCATGAAATTTTAAATTGGAGGCCCTTAAATGGTAGTTAGACCATTGGTTAAGTTGATGGAAAAAAATGGGCATGAAATAGGTGAAATAGGATATTTTTAAGTTAGGGGCATTTTGGTCATGTAGTGATTAAATGAATTCAAATCAAATTAAAAGCCAATTTTTGCTCATCTTCTACCCCAAGGCCAAAACTTGCATGGAGAAGACATAGCTAGGGTTTTTCAAGCTTCCAAGCTTGATTGTAAGTCTATTCTAGCCCCCTTTTTAATGATTTTTAGGTTTTTGAGATCCTCGTAACCTAATCTACTTATTTCTACCATTATTTTGAGCCCAACAGCCTGATTTTGGGCCTAGTTAGAACAGTGGTTTTGGAACCACAAATTCGACGAGGAAAAATTTATTTTTATTATATTTTTATGGTCTACGATTTCATGGAATGATTTCCTGAAAATTTCGTTTGAAAAGTTCGACGTTTGGGCACTCAATTTAGTCAAAAGGACTAAATTGTAAAAAGTAAAAAAGTTGAGTTCTACATGTTAGAGGTATCCAATTGTTATGAGATTTTAAATTGGAGGTCCTTAAATGGTAATTAGACCATTGGTTAAGTTGGTGGACAAAAATGGACATGAAATAGGTGAAATAGGATATTTTTAAGTTAGGGGCATTTTGGTCATTTAGTGATTAAATGAATTAAAAATCAAATTAACAGCCAATTTTTGCTCATCTTCTACGCCAATACTGAAAATTGCATGGAGAAGACATAGCTAGGTTTTTCAAGCTGCCAAGCTCGATTGTAAGTCTGTTCTAGCCCCCTTTTTAATGATTTTTAGGTTTTTGAGATCCTCGTCACCTAATCTACTTATTTCTACCATTAGTTTGAGCTAGGGCTCATATTTTAAAATTTACACATGTGTGAAAATTTTTGTATTTTGATGTTTATGATAGAATATGAATGTTTGGATTGTGATAAACAATTTTTACTAGGTGATTTTTGATGAAATTGCATTAAAGGACTAGTTTGTGAAAAGTTGTAAAATTGTATGTAAGTGTGTGATTTAGTGCAAATTGTGAACTGCTATACTTATGAAAATGGTTTGGTTAGGCCTAAAATCTAAGGAAATTGAGTAAAAATTATTTTACAAGCCTAGGGGCAAAATCATAATTTTGTGAAATTTAGGGGGCAAAATTGTAATTTTTCCATAATGTGATTTTTGAACTAGATTGAATAATATGAGTATTAAATGAGCTAAATGTGTTATTATAGATCGAGAAGAGCGTGGAATCAACCTTGACCGAGGCAAAGGTAAGGTTTCGGACTAAATTGCGAGCTTAACGTATTTTGTATCGAGGTAAGTTATATGTAAATAATGCATCTTTTTTAATTATTTTATAATATTTTGTTATATTGTATGAGTGAATTTATTATTGAAAGGTTGCTTGATGTAATTGGTAAATTATGGTTGATGAAATAGGATTAAGCAAGAAAGTTCCAAATGAACCTTCGGAATAAAAGAGTGGAGCTATGTGCTGAAACCACTCGGGTATTGTAACAGCCCAAAATTGGGCTTATTTAGAATAATGATTTTAGAATCACTTACCCGAGGTTAGACAAAATTATTTTAGCATTATTTTATGTGTTATAGTATTTTTATAAGGGTGCATGAAAATTTTGATGAATTAATTTACGCGATTGAGGGCTCAAATGCAAAAAAGGACTAAATCGCATAAAAGGAAAAAGTTACAAATTACTAGTAAATTGAGTTAAATAGCTAGAGAATCAAAATTTTGGGGTTTTAATGGGCAAATAGACCTCTTCCTATTAGTGTGGCCGACCATGAGAAGTCAAGGGGGCAAAAGAAAAGAAAAGTCAAAAGGGTTGGTAAGATATTTGGTGTTTTAATTGATAAAATAGTACCTAAATAGCCTAGCCTTCTATTAGCCTCATTTTGCTTTCTTCTTAACCGAAATTTCAGCCATTTTTGGGGTTTTTGAAAGCTCAAATTTGCAGCCACTTATTCCTTCTTCAAGTAAGTGATTTTGATGACTTCCTTCAATAATTTTTGCATTTTTGGAACCCTTATATCATGGGCTACTTATTGAGGGGGTTAATTTGCAAAATGTTGGAAAGTTTAGAATTTTGCAATGAATGTATAAATGTTGTTTGCTAGGTTTTTAAGGAAGAATATGAATCTAGCTGTCAAATAAACAACTTTTGTGAAAGGGTGTTTAGGAAAAACACCTAAAATGGACTAGATTGCAAAGTTGCTAAGTTGATGTTCTTTGTGTGAAGTAATAGGAATTTTGTGTTGCCACAAGAGTGAAAAGAGTTTATTTAGGCTTGATGAATAAGGAAATTCGATAAGAATCAATTTTCGAGCCTAGGGGTAAAATGGTCATTTTGCCAAATTAGTGATTTTTGACTTGTTAGATAAATTGGTGATTAAATTGGTGAATTTTCATGGTTATAGATCAAGATTTACCAAATCCGAACATAGAATGGGGGAAGGCCAAGCAAATTGACTAAACCGAGCAGTTGCTCACATTTTGTATATTGAGGTAAGTTGTAGGTAAATAATGCAACATTTTTAATTTTTATACATGAAACCATTGATTTGTCATAAGAGTATGGATTGTGATATGAGATATGTGTGAGAATGTTTCCTTGAGCATAAATTGTTGAATGATGAATTTTAGTCATGTAATGATGAGAACATATGCATTAGAGCCCGGTTGAACTTTGAGAATAGATTGGGTATTCATGTCATGATACTAGGGTTGATACGAGGCTAGTGTAAGACCATGTCTGGGACATGGCATCAGCCTCGTTATGTGTCTGTGTAAGACCATGTTTGGGACATGGCATCGACACAGAGATGGCGGAACCAGTGTAAGACCATGTCTGGGACATGGCATCGGCCTCGATACGAGAGAGTCAGTGTAAGACCGTGTCTGGGACATGGCATCGGCTCGAGATGTATGCCAGTGTAAGACCATGTATGGGACATGGCGTCGGCCTCGACATGTGAGCTAGTGTAAGACCATGTCTGGGACATGGCATCTGCTCGACACTCTATGTTGGTGACTCATTGAATATCCTTTCATATTCTAAATAGTTCAACGGGAAAAATTAAAGATAATGTTAAGTTGAGAGATATTGTGATCATTTTTGCAAGTGGTGCAGGTGCCTAAGTGCAATGTATAAAATGTGAGCTCACTCGCATGTTATATAATTAGAAATGGATGAAAACGAGTAAGTTAAGTTGTGTTTATTCTTTGTATCATGCATAGATCATGATGTGTTGAGAGTACGACTTACATGATTATTATGTTGTCTTTTATTTACTTATGACTTACTAAGCTTTATGCTTACCCCCCTCCTTTCCATTTTCTTATAGTGTCACCTAAATAGCTCAAGGATCAACGAACGCCGGAGTCATCGCTCACACTATCCATTGAAGCACTTGGTATAGTTAGTTTAAATCTTTTTGAAAATGGCATGTATAGGACTCTATTCCTTTGTCAAGTGTCATATTACTTTGGGCCAAATGTGTTGGCTTGTCTTAGAAATTGATTCTTTAATGTAATGCCATGAATGATGGCTAATATTGGATGTTAATATATGGAGATGATGATGTTATTCATGAATGTGTGTACTAGGAGTAGAATTATGCATACTTGGTTGGATTGATTTATATGAATGTCTTGGGATGCCAATTTATGGCTATTGGTTGAGCTTAAAAGTCTTAGTATATTAGGATATGCATTTGGTTTTGTTTCAGAGTGGCAAAGAGGCTTGGTAGATAGTCTATTTTTGTCCACACAAATAGACACAGGGGCCTGTGTCTAGGCCGTGTGTGACACACGGTCCGCCCCACGAGCGTGTAATCAGGCCGTGTGTCCCCTGCACCTTGAAATTTTTGAATTAAATGCCCAGTAGTAAACACACGGGCTGAGACACGACTGTGTGTCTCAAACGTGTAGAAGGCACGGCCAAGCACACGGGCGTGTGCCATGGTCGTGTGATTGCTGACGTCAGAAACAGAATACCCAGGTTTTTGCACACGGGCTGCCACATGGGCTACGACACGGGCGTGTCATGGCCGTGTGAGAGACACAGGTTAAGCACATGGGTGTGTGCCACTGTCGTGTATCTGCTGACGTCAGAAATAGAATGTCAAGTTTTTTACACACGGACCGCAACACGGGCGTGTCATGGCCGTGTATGGGACACGGGCTAGGCACACGGGCGTGTGCCAGGCCGTGCGAAAACCCTTGTAGGTTTAAAGTTAGAAAATTAATTCGCATAGATGAAGGGCACGTGCGTTTCCCTAGGTACTTAGGCCGTGTGAGGCACACGGACCATCAGCACGGCCAGGCCTTGGGGCCACACTAGCTTTTTACCGCTCCACACGGGCATGTGCCCTGTTTTTAGTAGACTTTCTTGGAAGTTTCCTATGTATCCAAAATGGTCCCGGGTTGGTTCCAAATCATATTTTATGCCTTGTAGGCCCACATTAAGGTCCGTAGGACATTGTTTGAAAAAGTTTTTAATTGGGACACATTTCAACGAGTGTAAAGTTGAAAGGTTGCATGTGATTTAATGAGGTAACGCCTCGTACCCTATTCCGGTGTCAAATATGAGTAAGGGGTGTCACAGGTATGAGATTGATTTGATATCGTGGAGATATGTGCTGTTACCACGATTAAAATGCATTGTTCTGATAGCGTGGAGCTATGTGCTGTAACCACGTCTATAATGCATGGATTTGATTCGGTGTCATAGAGCTATGTGCTGTTACCACAACTATACTGCTTTGATTTAATGTCGTGGAGCTATGTGCTGTTACCACGATGATGATGCGTTGATTAAATAGCGTGGAGTTAATTGCTGTTACCACGACTATAAGGCATCGATTTAACAAGGTGGAGCTATGTGCTGAAACCACTGGTTATTGGCTACCATACCGAAGTGTTCATTGGGAGAAACAAATTTAATAAGTGAAAACTTCTGTGAAAATGTGGTAATAAGTATGGGGATATGAATATATATGTTATGATCCATGTGTTCGATAAATGATCGAACTTTAATAAGTTTGATGTGGGTGTGTTATTTTGAAAATTGATATAAGGAAACTTATGAAAAGGTGAAATTTGTAATAAAACAGTTTGGGCAGCAGCAGTGGACTTTGAAAAATCACCAAAAATGGTGGAAACGTAATTAGAAGTTGATGAGACATGGAATTAAATTTTATTGAGTCTATTTTCATATAAAAGAAACAGAGTAAGTAAAGGAGTTCTATATTCTAAGATATTTAAGTTTTTGTGAGACAAGTTCAGGATGATTTCGTGATCCCCTGTTCTGATATGGAAAACCATTAAAAATTGTACAAAAATAATTATGAAACATAATTTATATGGTTAGATTCCTTAATGAGTATGTTTTCAGAAGAAATAAATGATAATATCATTTGAATTTTGTACAAGGAGATAATTAAATTTTAGTGAAGAGTGTTCAGAACTGTCAAACAACGAAATAGGGGAGACTTTAATGAATAAACTGAACTAATTGGCCAAGCCAAAAATTCTGAAAATTTTATGATAAAAATAAATTTGAGTCTAGTTTTTGGGAACATTAGTGAATCTTAATTTGGAGTTCTGTAGCTCCATATAAAAATAATTTAGTGACTGGGACTCGAATGAACAACTTGTTCTGAACTTGAGTAAATGGTGGATCCATGTGTCGTTATTGTTGTATAATTGTGAAAGCATATTTTGAAGATCTATAAAAGCCATTAATAGTTTGTTTATTATCTACATATTTACTTACTAAGCTATATGCTTACTTTGTTTTCTTTTCCTTGTCTTATTTTATAGTGTACTCAATTTAGCTCGTGACTCGAGGATTGTCAGAGATTCATCAAAACTATCAACTCTTTCTTTTGGTATTTTGAAATAATATTTTGCAACTATGGCATGTATAGAAGACTTGAATATTTTGTTGTATATTATATTATTAGTGCATGAAATATTGATCTTTAATATTTGACATATCACTTTGTATAAAGTTACCGATGTTGTTTATTATTATTTAAGTTACATGTTTATGATGATGCAATTTATGAAATACAGGATTTGCGTTGATCGAGTGAATAGTGAATAATTTAAAGGTTTTAATTTGGATGTTCATTTTATGTTTTGGTTTAGTACGATTATACGTGTTTTATTCGGGTGATGCCTCGTATCCTGTTCTGGCGTTGAACACAGGTAAGGGGTGTTACAGAGGAGGCTATGAGAAAACAATACCCAAACTTTTTCACCGATAAGATTTTCGGGGACGAAAATCCCTAAAGTGGGGAGACTTGTAACATCCCAAATTAGGGCCTAGTCGAAATAGTGGTTTCTAGACCACAAATCTGAAATAGAAAAATTTACTTTATATTTGTTTTGAGGTCTATGACATGTTTGCATGATTGCGTGAAAGTTTCGTGAAGAAATTTTGTGATTTAACGCCCAATTTAACTTTTAGGACTAAATTGCAAAAGTTCTAAAATATGAAGTTCTAGAAGCTTTGGGGTACTAGTCACATTTTGGTACTGAGGTAAGTTTGCAGGTAAATAATGCAACATTTCATCATTATGTAGTAGATGCTATATTATTGTATGATATGTATAATTATTCTATGAATTTTAATTTGCAATGACTCAATGACGACGTGACGAAGTTACGATGATTCGAAATCTTGATTGAACCTTAGGACTAGATAGGATACAAATGTCGTGACATTAGGGTTATTTGTGACCTAATGTAAGACCATGTCTGGGACATGGCATTGGCATTGTTATGAGATCCCATGTAAGACCATGTCTGGGACATGGCATTGACATCGTTATGAGATCCCATATAAGACCATGTCTAGGACATGGCACCGGCATCGATTTGTGATCCCATGTAAGACCATATCTGGGATATGGCATTGGCATCCTACCATGTGTATGAGATTTTCCAAGTATCCTTTAGTATTCCAAGTGGTTCACGGGTAATCCAAAGAGTAAGCCAAAGAAAAGACAAGGTATGTTCATGCTGAAAGGGCAAATGTATGTACACAAAGCTCATAACTATTGAATTTATGAATCGATGAGATCATCGGTAAGAAGTGAATGAATAAATCATGACTATGAGTTGTATAGCATACTATGTAATTGACATGAGTAAAGATCTATCCATGATATTTAATGACATTTGTGATAAGTTATAAATATGCTATGTGTATGATATTGCATTAATGTTGTTATTTATTTACATGCAAACTTACTAAGCTTTATGCTTACTCTCCTTTCCTTTTTTACTTTCTTATAGTATCGTCAAGCTGGCTCAGGGATTGCAGGACGTTGGAGCTCGAATCAAACTATCACTTGAAGTATTTGGGTATAGCTAGTTTTAACATTTTGAGTATGGCATGTATAGGAACTTGGTCATTTTGTTATATGTCATATTGATTTGGCCAAAATGTTGGCTTATTTTGATGAATGATCATTTTGTATAAGGCCATATGAAATTGGCCAATATTGGTTAATGGTATATACATATGATGATGTTATTCATGGAAGTGATAGTTGCATGTTGAAGTTTCTAAGTATGTGGGTTATAGGCTTGATAGATGTGGTATATGAATGATGTGTGGATGACTTAGTTTTGAGATATTAATGACTTAAAAATGTTGTGTTATGTGCCTTTGAATTGGTGTAAGTGTACTTGTGTTTCAGGGTGGCAAAAGGCATGGTAAATAGCCTTATATTTGTCTACACGGGTAGACACACGGGCATGTGTCTAGGCCATATGTGACACACGGTTAGCCCCATGGGCATGCTGATATGCCGTGTGTCCCCTGCATCCAAATTAGGCAAAACAGAATGCCCAGTAGTAAACACACGGGCAGAGACACGACCATGTGTCTCAGTCGTGTGAAGGACACGGCCTCAAGACATGGGCGTGTGCCCAGGTGTGTGAAGTCTACACCTAATTTTTGAAATTTAATTCACCACACGGTCTAAGTACACGGGCATGTGCCTAGGCCGTGTGACCTTATTTGAGTGATGACGTCACAAACAGAGAGTTAGATAGGTGGAGGACACGGGCATGTCCTAGGGTTACACAGGCATGTGAGTTCACATGGCCTGCCCACACGGACATGTGACTCTCCAAACATGAAAATTTTTCTAAGCTTCCCAAAAGTTCCAGTAGTTCTCGGTTTAGTCCCGAATCACCCCTAATATATATTTAGGGCTTCGTAGGCCCGAAAAAGGGACGATATGCATGTGAATGAAAAGTTTCAAAATTTTATGGCCCAGTTTTGCATGTATGTCGATGTTTAAGTTCGGTAACACCTTGTATCCTGTTCTAGTGATGAATACGGGTAAGGGGTGTTACACGCTATTAACTAGTCTGGTTAAGTCGACTATAGTTGGCATGCCATAGGATTGGAAGTGTTCAGGGAAACTTCGAACTCGAATCGATGAGACATTGGGTGAAATGATGTTACTACGGAGAATTCAATGAGGTATTAGGTACCAACTTACTTTAGCTTGGCCGATGAGACACTGGGTGTCAACTATTGCTTCGAACTATCCGATGAGGAACTGGGTGCCATACTAGAGTGTTTGGTTGGATCCATGTATCCATCATGGTCCAAGTCTTGTTAATAGGGGTAAATAAGTTAAATGGAAAAATTGAATGAAGATGAATCATCGTTACCCATGAAATGAAATGAGAACTGAAATTGAGAAATGAAAATGAAATGAATGATTCAAAGGTTTATGAAGTGATTAATGTTCAAATGAGATGTTAAATGAAATCAAATTGATGAATAGCTATTGAAATTGCCTTTAGTGAGAAATGAGAACTAGAGTATGAATGGCTCACACGACATTAGACACGCTCGTGTGTCTAAGTTGTGGCAAAACAGGGCATACATTCTAACTTAGGTGACACGGCCATGTGCCAGGCCGTGTGAAATCTGAAGGGTATACTAACTTAGGTCACATGGCCAACCACACGCCCGTGTGCTAGCCCATGTGCCTTTTCAAAATGGCCCACACGCCCGTGCGTCAGGCCGTGTCAAAACTGTAGGGTATACTGACTTAAGCCACACGACCTACATACGCTCGTGTGTGAAGCCATGTGGTGTGCCCAGACTCAATTCAAATTGATCCTCGAGCGACATGGCAGAGACACACGCCTATGTCCCTGTCCGTATGGGCACAAAGTAGGCCATTTGGAATACCAATATGCCACCCAATTTTGGGTCCTCTCTACAAGCTTGAAACCAATGCATTCCCAAATTTTCAGCCAATTCACAACCAAAACATATGCAATTTATACCATATATTTCTCATCCCAATTCATACTCAATTTCCATACTAAATCATGCCAAAACACAAGTCAAATTCATATCAAAACATATGTTACATAACTCATCGTAATCCATTTCATTTCATATCCAAACCTTACCAAAATCACAAAAATTTTCATACTAAAATAAACATTTCTCATTAGGCCATATATGCACGATAAATCATGCCAAAGTTGCATCACATGTCACATACCAAATTCAAACATAATCACATCCATTAGTTAGCCATATCACATGGCATAACATATATACAAACCATAACATATTCATAAACTTTTAGACTATCATGCCATACTTAAACATTTACACTTCCAAAAAGGGTACCAAAACAAAGTTCGATAGTGTGGTGATGATCCTCGACGAACCTCGAGCTTCCGGTAGCTTTGATAACTATAAAAAAATTGAAAACACACATAGAGTAAGTTTTTGAAAGCTTAGTAAGCCATTCACAAATAAACTCATCAGATAACTCAAATATAATCCAAATCATTCATAAATCTCATGGCATAATACAATATCCAATCCATAGTTCTCACATAGCTCATATAACCATATTTCACTAGCATGTAATATAACTTTCTCTCATCAAATTCATATCTTTATCACATAAGCACAAGTGTACATATACTTACTCTTCATTGCCAAATTTCATATACATTTCAAACATACCTGAATCGGATGACATTCATTTACTCATTTATTTCAAATAGGATATGCAAATAGCTCAAAAAACTCATACAATGCCAACGTCCCATACGCGGTCTTACATGTAATCAAATATCAATGCCACTGTCCCAGACAAGGTCTTACACGAAGTCAAATATGATGCTGATGTCTCAGACATGGTCTTACACATATATCTCAGATCGATGCCAACGTCCCAGACATGGTCTTACACGAAAACTCATATTGGAATCCTATGTCATAACATATTTATCCTAACTATTCCTAGGTTCGTACGGGGCTTTTCGAACATTGTCACCTTATCGAAAATATCTTAGATTTCACATATTCGGCACTCATAGCCATTAAACACAATGAAAATGTCATATAAGCAATAATAATTCAATTTAACACATTTATTTGTATATGAACTTACCTCGTACGAATTTGGACAGATGAAAACGATTACTCGATCACTTTCGACTTCCCCCGATCTAATTCCGTTTTCTTTTGTTCTTGATCTAAATAAATTCAAATTTAACTATTCAATAACACATTTCATTCATTTCAATCCACAAACACATAATTAGGGCATTTTGCACTTTAACCCTATAATTTCTCATTTTTGACATTTTAGTCCTTATCACAAAATACACAAAATATGAAAAATTTATTTACACAAGTGCCTAGCCAAATTTTCCTTTAGCTAATACAAGCCTACATATTTCATTTATTTCACATTTTAATCCCTCAAAATCTCATTTTCACAAATTAGTCCAATTTACTCAAACTCATCAAAAATTCAAAGACAAAACATATTAATCTATCACATATCTTTCATATTTCATCAAAAATCATCACAAAGCTTCCATTTTCATCAATGGCACATTTCAGAATCTTCATCAAAATCAAAAATTGAGAAATAGGCTTAAGAGAACACGAAGCAACGATCACAAAAACGTAGAAATTATCAAAAATGGACTAAAGCACATACCTTAATTTTTGTTTATCAAAGGCTGAATGAAACAAAGCATGAAACCCTTTTTCTTTATTTTAATTTCATTGGAAAGATGATGATAATGGCCGTCCATTTGTTTTTATTTTAACTAATATAACATTAATTAACCAATACCAATATTAACCTTAATAATAAAACATAAAAATCATATAAACCATGACCGCTAATGTCATTTAATGCATTCAATGGTCAAATAACCACATATGACCCTCACATTTAATGGCCACTTTAAATTAGGCACTTAATCAAATAATTGGCCACTTTTGTATTTTTTACGATTTAGTCCTTTTTCATAATTAAGTACACAAACGGAAAAATTAAATGACGGAAATTTCACACTTGTCAATCACATACTTTAGGCACGAAAAAAATAATATTCAAATATTTTTCAAACTCAGATTTGTGGTCCCAAAACCACAATTTCGACTAGGGTATAAATAGCGTTGTTACAATCATTTAATGAATTTCAGGGTTAATATTTTTAATATGACTTAGGTGTATTTGTATATAAATTGGATTGGTTGTGACATTGGTTTTGAATTGATTGCAGTTTGAAATTTTAGGGTTGGCAAACTTGATATAAAAGGCTCATATAGAGTCTGCACGGCCTAGCACACGGACGTGTGACCAGACCGTGTGAGACACATGGCTAGCACATAGGCGTGTGATCTGGCCGTGTGTCGCCTGCATCTTAAAAATTGGAAACAGAATGTCCAGGTTTAGGTACACAGGCAGAGCACACAGGCATGTGTCTCAGCCGTGTGAAGCACACGGGCCTTGAGCATGGGCGTGTATCATGGCTGTGCAAAAACTGCACTTAAATTCAAAATTAAAATTAACCACAAGGCTTAAGCACACGGGCGTGTGGCTTGGTCGTTTGAATCTAATTTTTTCATGGATCACAAGTCAAAGATCTCTAACAATTTACATGGGTAAGGGACACGGGCATGTGTAACCACACGACCTAAGACATTGGTATGTCACATGGCCATGTGATCCACATGGCTTATCAACACGGGTGTGTCTTAGAGAGCCACACAGACGTGTCCCCAGTCCACACGGGCATGTGGGCCTTATACTTAGGAAAAAATTTAAAATTTCACGAAAAACTTCTCGAGCACTCGAATTGGTCCCGATTCACTTCTAACACTTATTTTGGGCCTCGAGGGTCCATAAAAGTGCAGTATGATTAATTTGTAGTATGTTAGATAATTATTTGTATAATGTTCGTAATTTGTCTGAAAGGTCCAGTAATGCTCCGTAACCCTGTTGTGACAATGGTTTAGGGTTAGGGGGTGTTACATGAATGCCTTATTACATACTTATTTTAAATGTAAATAAATGGTAAGTTAAATTCCTGTTATACGAACTTACTAATCATTAAATGCTTACTAGGTTTACTTTCTTCTGTTTTATAGGGCTCGGAAGCTCGTAAGGTTGGAAATCGGTCGAAGCATCATCACTATCCTCCAACTCACTTTTGGTATAAATAGAAATCTTATTTTGTATAATGGCATGTATAGGCTACTAGGCCAATGTTGGTATGAAAATGGATGTTTGTAAACTAGCCATTAGAATGGCTAGAATGGTATGTTTTGGTTTATAATTATAATATCATATCGTGTTGATATATTTTGAAATGGTTAAGTAGTATATGAAATAAGAATCAAATGGTGAATGAATTTGAAATAGTATAAATGATACAAATTTACCTAAGTACCAATGAAAATGTGATGAGTTTAATCACTTGAATATAAATGCTAATATAACTTACATAGTACTTGTATTAAGCTATATTTATATGACTTGAATTCGTTGGTATATGTTTGTAAGTATTGGTGTAGGTTGATGGCAAATTTTGGGTGAGAAATAAGGCTAGGAAATGGCCTTATTTTGTCTACACGGGTAGACATACGGGCGTGTGTCTTGACCGTGTGTGACACGTGACGTGGCACATGGGCACGTGGTTTGGCCGTGTGTCCCCTGCATCCTAAAAATTAAGAAACAGAATACTCAAAATTAAGCACACGAGTGGAGACACGAGCGGGTGTCTCAGCCGTGTCAGATACATAGTCTAGAACACGGGTGTGTATCTTGGCTGTGTGAAACGTGCACCAAATTTTTGAAAATTTAATTAACCACACGGCCTAGCACATGGGCATGTAACTTAGCCATGTGACCCATGCACTTAATTAAATTACAAGTCAGAGAGTTACACGGGTTAGGGACACGAGTATGTGCCCTACCTCACATGCCACACAGCTTGAGACATAGGTATGTCATCTGGCCATGTGAGCCACACAACCTGACCACACGAGCGTGTGACCCCTGTATATAAGAAAAAATTTAAAATTTTGCAAAAAAATTTTCAAGTTCCGGATTTCGTCCCAATTTGTTTTTAATGCTTAAATTGGGCCTCGAGGGTCCAATCAAAGGACGAAATGATTAGTTTCAAAAATGAATAATAAATCACATGAAATATATGTATTTGTTTTATAAACTTTAGTAATACTTTGTAACCTTATTCTAGCAATGGATACCGGTTAGGAGTGTTACATTCATTGGTATCAAAGCTACGATTTAGTCGATTCTCAGACTAACGTGGCGAAATACAAGTCTAGCTGTACATGCCATTATATAATTTGTGATAGTGTGATATCTCCTAACCATTTTAAAAGTATTTTTCATATAGTACTGTCATCCAACCATGCTAGAGCTGAATCCGAGGAAGCTGAGAGCACTGTTCAAGCTTTATACAAAGAGCCGTATCTAGTAGTAGAAGGCCTAAATCTGAGGGCTGAGGTGAGGCAGTGAAAGAAGCTTTCTTTCAAATGATGAATGAATAGTTTACAGAATTTATAAGAACAAATTCTGTTGTACAACAATCTCCCCCTCCTGCTCCTCAACTGGTTCCCGAAATGCCACAAGGTGCTGAACCTGTTAGAACTGGTAAGCCTCTGGTAGATAAAATTCGTAAATATGTGGCTGAAGAATTTAGAGCAATAGCTGATGATGATCTAAAAAGGGCTGAATTCTGGTCGAAAACACTATTCGGGTTTTGGATGAATTGTCTTGTACACCAGCTGAGTGTCTAAACTGTGCTATATCATTGTTAAAAGATTTGGTTTATCAGTGGTGGAATACTTTGATTTCTGTTGTACCAAGAGAAAATGGTACTTGGGAATTCTTCCAAACAAAATTTAGAAAGAAATACATTAGTTAGAGATTTCTATATTAGAAAAAAAAAAGAATTTCTAGAGCTTAAACAAGGAAACATGACTATATTCGAATATGAGCGGGAATTTGTTCAGTTAAGCAAGTATGCCAGAGAATGGGTTCCGACCGAAGCTGATATGTGTAAACATTTTGAAGAAGGATTAAATGAAGACATCAAGCTATTGATTGAAATTCTTGAATTAAGGGAATTTGTGGTACTGGCTGATCGAGCACAAAAAGCCGAGGAATTGAGCAAAGAAAAGAGGCAGAGAAAGAAACTCGAATTTCTAGTAAGAAATTAATGGGGAAATCACAAGCATCTGTTTCAAAGAAATCAAAGAAACACTATGATTGTCCTATCACATTTACGGGGTATTCTGGAAGAGAACGAAGCTCTCAAAGCTCTAATCCGAGATCTTTGTCTCCATCCTTACAAGTGTGGGAAGTGTTGGAAGTCTTAAACCAAGATGTAAACATTGTATTAAATTGCATTTTGGTGAATGTCGTATAAGAAGTGGGTCATGTTTTAGATATGGATCTTTTTATCACTATCTCAGAGATTGCCTAGAAGGACCCGAGAAAGATGTTGTTCAAACTTCAAAGCCAAGTAACCCCGCTCCTATGGGTAGACCACCTCGCCACCCCGGTAATGTCAGTGGTAGGTGAGGTGCGACGAAAGATTCAACAGTCAAATCTGAGGCCAGAGCACCAGAAGGACATATGTTATACGTGCAAGAGAGGATGCCTTTGTACCTGACGTTATTACTGGTACATTTTCTCTTCTTGACATTAATATAACTACTTTGATTGATCATGGTTCAACACATTCATACGTACGCACAAACTTAGTGATAGTTAAAAATTTACCTGTTGAATTCACTGAATTTCTAGTTAAAGTTTCTAACCTCTAGGACAGTATATATCGGTGGATAAAATTTGTAAGGATTGTCCATTAATGATACGAGACTATTATTTCCCGGCTAATCTGATGTTGTTTCCCTTTGATGAATTCGATGTAATTTTGGAAATGGACTGGTTAACTCAGCATGATACAGTGGTGAATTGTAAACAGAAATATATTATATTAAAATGTCAGAATGGTGAATTACTTCATGTTGAATTTGATAAATTGGATGGGTTGTCTAATATAATATCAGCTATGACAGCACAGAGATCTATCAGAAAAAGGTATGATGTCTACCTTACCTATGTGTTAGATACTAAAGTGTTTGAATCTAAGATCAAGTCAGTGCCGGTTGTTAGTGAGTTTCTTGATGTGTTCCCAGAGGAATTACCTGGTTTACCACCAGTTAGAGAGGTGGAATTTTCTATAGATCTTGCTCCAGGGACAACTCCTATATCTATAGCACCTTACAGAATGACTCCAACAAAATTAAAAGAGAGTTTCAAGAATTAACTGACAGATGATTTGCTCGACCTAGTCATTCAACTTGGGGTGCAACGATTCTGTTTGTTAGGAAGAAAGACGGATCTTTGAGATTGTGTATCGACTACCGACAGCTTAACAAAGTTACAATTAAGAACAAGTATCCACTGTCACGAATTGAAGATCTATTTGATCAGTTGAAAGGTATCACTATATTTTCAAAGATTGATCTTCGCTCTGGTTATTATCAACTACGGGTAAAAGAATCTGATGTACCAAAGATAGCTTTTAGAACCAGGTATGGACATTATGAGTTCCTTGTGATGCCATTTGGTTTGACAAATGCACCTGCAGTATTTATGGATCTAATGAATAGAATTTTTAGACTGTATCTAGACAGATTTGTAGTGGTATTTATTCATGATATTTTGGCATATTCTCGAGATGAAAATGAACATATTGATCACCTGAGAATTGTGTTACAAACTCCGCGTGAGAAACAACTATATGCCAAATTCAGTAAATGTAAATTTTGGCTACAAGAAGTCAGTTTCCTTAGGCATATAGTGTCTGCAAAAGGTATCAGGGTAGATCCAAGTAAAATCCAGCTATTATTAATTGGAAGCGACAAAAAAATGTATCTGAAGTCAGAATTTTTTTGAGATTAGCTGGATGCTATCGGAGATTTGTACAAGAATTTTCAATGATAGCTTCACCGATGACTCAGCTACTGCAGAAAGATGTGAAATTCGAGTGGCCTGATAAATGTCAGAAGAGTTTTGACAGATTGAAAGCTTTGTTGACTAAAGCACCTATGTTAGTACAGCCTAAATCGGGTAAGGAATTTGTGATTTATAGTGATGCATCATTAAATGGTTTAGGCTATGTCTTAATGCAAGAAGGTAAAGTAGTAGCTTATACTTCTAGACAGCTTAAGCCAAATGAAAAGAATTACCCGATACTTGATATAGAGCTGGCAGCTATTATTTTCACACTGAAAATTTGGCGACACTATTTTTTTGGTGAAAAATATCATATATTCACTGATTACAAAAGCTTGAAGTATTTGATGTCACAGAAAAATTTGAACTTGAGACAGCACGGGTGGATTGAACTATTGAAAGATTATGATTTGGTTATAGATTATCATCCGAGGAAAGCCAATGTAACAACAGATGCTTTAAGTAGAAAGTCACTATTTGTAACACCCCTTACCCGTATCCGACGCCGAGACGAGGTATAAGGCATTACCTTACTAAAACACATGCAAACATACAATCTCAAGTTCATGAAATTCGTCCCAATTTAAAACTTTTCAAACTTTGCTTATCAGTCCTTAATATGGACCTACGAGGCCCAAATCATGGTTTGGAAACAATCCAGGACCAAACCGAGTGCTTAGATAACTTTCAAGAAAATCCACTAAAAACAGGACACACACTCGTGTGGCCTCTAGACATGGTCGTGCTGATGGCCCGTATGGTTCACACGGCCTAAGCACCTAGGGACACGCCCGTGCCCCTCGTCAGTGCAGATTTATTTTCTAACATTGAAACTATAGGGGTGTTTACACAGCCTGGCACACGCCCGTGTGCTCAGCCTATGTCCCTCACACGGCCATGATACACCCGTGTTGTAGCCCGTGTGCAAAAACCTTGACATTCTATTTCTAATGTCAGCAATCCTTAAGGGTCTCACGACCGTGGCACACACCCGTATGCTAGGCCACGTCTTCTACATTGTTGAGACACACGGCTGTGTTTCAGCCCGTGTGGTATACTGACGGGCATTTAATTTACCAACCTAAGGTGCAGGGGACACAGCCTAACCACATGCCAGTGGGGCAGACCATATGTCACACATAGCCTAGACACACGCCCGTGTGTCTACCTGTATGGACAAAAATAAGGCTATCTACCAAGCCTTTTGCCACCCTGAAACAAGATCAACATCTACCAAACTTCCCAATACATAACATGGTACAAACAATCAACAAAATAATCACAATTTTGACATCCCATTTACTCAACTAAGTAAAGTGCACATTCATGAATAACTTCAACATTTTCATATATCAACTTCCAATATTAGCCATCATTTATGGCCTTATACAAAAAGAGTCAAATTCTAAATCAAGCCACCATATTTGGCTCCAAAATAATATGACACTTAATAAAAGAATAAAATCCTATACGTGCCATATTCAAAATGTAGAAGCCCTATTTCGCCCGACCTATGAAAAACAAAAAATAAACCAAATAAAACCAAAAAAATATATAAAAAAAATAAAGCCAATAAAAAGTCCACAGTCCCTTATTTACAAAACAACAAAGCCCAATCGACCCAAACTAAAATTTAAACCCAAATTAAATTAAATCCCAAGACCCAAATCAAAATAAACTACCCATAAAACCCAACACTAAACCCACTACCTAACAAAACTCAAACTACTAAAAACCTAAAACCTATATCATAAACCCACTTACAACCCAAGCTAAAAAC
This sequence comes from Gossypium stocksii, assembly GCA_020496765.1. NCBI lineage: Eukaryota > Viridiplantae > Streptophyta > Magnoliopsida > Malvales > Malvaceae > Gossypium > Gossypium stocksii. Next base: position 25,593,203 of record CM035623.1, read on the forward strand.
CCAATAACACGATTCCAAAATTGGCCCGAATGGTCCAAAGTGGGGAGAGCCTTTGGCCAACCCTAGCCCCCTAATCACCTTAACGGCCTCCGAGCTCCTCCTCCACGAACAACCTCCAATTGACTGCTTCACTGCCAGCTGGTTTGGTACTTGCAACAAACAACACAACAAATGCCAGCAAATACAAAAATAGACCAACAGAGAGAAATAACAGAAAATAAAATTATTATTTGTAATTTTATTTCTTTTCATTTCTTGTTTAGGCTATATAAAGTCGTTTGTAAACAATATAAAGGGATCCCTTCTGTTTGGATACACGCAGAGAAACGAGTACAAATTAGTAAAAAAGATATTCAAGCTTTTAAAAAAGGGTAATCTCCGATTTCATTTTTCTTTTTCTTTCTTTTCTTTAATCTTTTATTTTTCTATTTTTTGCGAAAAGAAACGAAAAGGGAAGGGGACTTACCTCCGTTTTTTGGCCTCCACCGATTAGGCTTTAAGTTCGTTTGAAACCAAGCTAAAGAACCCTTTGCGCGTAGTCGGCCACCTGATCTGGTGGTGGCGCGGCGACGGCGAAGAATCACAGACGGCTTGATGAGGAAGCCTCAAACCCTAGAGAAGAAGAGAAAAGGGAAGGAGAACCTTTGTTTTTGTTTCTTTTTAACAATGACAAAAATCTTTTTTTTTTTTTAAATTCAGTTTTGTAAAAGAATAAAATGGCGCCATTTAACTGTAGTGAGATCCGCGCGTTGACCCGACCCGCAGGTCAGGTCTGCGCGTTTTCACTAGAAAGGGGTAAATTGCACAATTGATCCCTCCTTTTTGCGCTGTTGTTTAATTAGATCTTGTTCACAATTTCTTCATTTTTTTAATTTTCCCAAGAAATTTGTGTGTTATTTGAACTTAGTCCTCATTTAGATGCCGCGTTTTGGGATTTAGGACATTTGCACTTTTAATCCTTGGTAGTTCGTACGCATTTTATTTTGGTCCTTGATTCAATTTAATAATTTCATTTATTTATAAATTTTCCTTTTGACTTTGCTTTTACTTCAATTGAGTTTTTTATTTCAATTTGTATAATTCTTTCATTCTTTTAATTTATTTATTATTCATTTTTTAGAAATTGTTTTAATAAATTATTTTTCATTATTTTATTGATGCTATATGGTTTTAATTCATTAATTTTAAATTTTTTAATTGTTTAATTATTTATTTTTTATTTATTTTAAAATTCTTTTTTATATATCTCTTTGTTTTAAAGATTTAAATGATATTTATTTTAAATATTTTTTATACGTTATTATGCTATACTTTATTTTTTATGTATATATTGTTGATTTCACATTATTTTATGTATATATTTTCTTTTAAATCTATTTATGTTTACATATTTTATTTTAAATCTATATATATATATATATATATATATATAATTAATTCCTTTTAAAGATCTTATTTTATTATAATTTTTTGTTTATTTCAAACAATTTTATATATTATTACTTGTATATAGATTGTTTATATTAAGTTTTTTATTTCATGTATATTATTTATTTAGATTGATATATATTCTTTAGTATATTACTTATTTTTATTTTCTCCTTATATAATATTTATTTTAAAATTCATTATTATATTACAATTTAATATGTTATTTATTCTTATTTTTTTAATCTATTTTAAACTCTCACATATATTACTTGTTTAAAATTTTTTATATTATTTGTATATTGTGATTTCAAATTTCTGTTCTTTCACATATTTATTTTAACTTTATTCATTATTATTTTGAAAACATATTACATTTTATTCGTTTTAATTTGTTTTATATATTTTTTAAATTCATTAGCCTTTAATTATTGATTTAGCATTCAATTAGCATATGTTGTTAGATTATTGTTATTATATGTACCCTAATTCGTTTCTTTCAATTTTCATATTATTGTTATTCATTTGTATAATATTTTACTCATGTATTATTGTTCCTTGCTTGCAACTATGCTCTTGTTTCTTGTTATCGTATCGTGATTTAAATTCCAACGTTTTGGCCGATATTAGCTATTTCATTTTTATCCCAAACAAACCGAATAAATGCATTTTGAGTCAGTTTTATAATCGCTCTTATTTAAAATTTTCTTAAAACAAGGCAATATTTTGTGTTTGAAAATTCGGGAAATCGTGCCCTAACGTGTTGGGTTTCGATTTTTCGTTTGACCAAATAACTAAATATCATTTTAATGACATATTTTGGAAATCATGAGATGATCTCAGTTTTGAGGGTTTAAAATGTCATATCCTAACGTACTGGATGTGGTATTTTATTCTTTCGAGACGAATGAATCTTAAATTCCAACTCGAGTTATTCAAACATTCTTTAAAAGGGATTGTATTTTAAAAACTTTTCAAATTTTTGACATTAGGACATTAGGACATTAGGTAGTCGATCTGGTACCAATTTTGGGAGATACGAGGGTGCTAATCCTTCCTCGTACTTAACCGACTCCCGAACTCATTTTCTTGAAATTCGTAGACCAAAGTTGATATTATAATAAAATAAAATATTTTACAAGGTGATCCAATCACACCTCGAAAAAGATTGGTGGTTACTCCATATTTCGTTTTAAAGTCGATCCCCGTTTTTCAAAAAAAGAAAAATAGTTTCAACACAAAAGATTAAAACTAGCTATACCAAGTGCTTCTATGGATAGTGTGAGCAATGCCTCCGAAGTTCCTTGATCCTCGAGCTAATTAGGCAGCACTAAAAGAAAATGGAAAGGAGAAGGAGTAAGCATAAAGCTTAGTAAGTTGAATGTAAATAAAAACAACTATTTACCGTGTTTTGTTATAAACAACATGACATGAGTTTCTCATAATTCATGAATATACATAAATCCAACTTACCCATATTCCTTCCTTAATATTCATACAACTTGCAATGAACTCATATCTCATATATATATATATATATATATATATATCATACAAGTACCTATAACACTCACAACAAGGTCATAATCTTTCTTGTTAACATAAACTATAGATATCCCGTGGAACTTCATGGAATACGAAAGGATACTCGATAGCCTCAAACATAAGGTAAATGCCGACGCCATGTCCCAGACATGGTCTTACATTGGCTCATATGTCAAGTCGAAGCCATGTCCCAAACATGGTCTTACACTGACTCTCAATGTATCGAGGCCGATGCCATGTCCCAAACATGGTCTAACACTGGCTCTCATCTATCCGTGTCGATGTCATGTCCCAAACACGATCTTAAATCGACACTTATCCAAGCCGATGCCATGTCCCAGACATGGTCTTACACTAGCTTGCCTGTCGAGGCCGATGCCATGTCCCAGACATGGTCTTACACTAGCACTCGTATCAACGTCGATGCCATGTCCCAGACATGGTCTTACACTAGTGCATATATCGAGCTGATGCCATGTCCCAGACATGGTCTTACACTGACTCTCTCATATCAAGGCCGATGCCATGTCCCAGACATGGTCTTATACTAGCTCTCGTATAGCCCTAGTTCCACGGCACCATTTTCCAATCTATTCCCATAGTTCTATCGGGATTTCACTATAAAAATCTCATTTTATCATTCCATAGTTATTTTTAACATTTCATGCAAAATCAATAAATCAATATATGAATATTAGAGAAAGTTGTGATATTTACACCCAACTTCCCTCGGATTACAAAATGTAGGCGAATGGTCGATTTAGTGTATTTGCTTGGCTTTCCCCCGCTCTAGGTTCAGATTTCATGCTTCTTGATCTAAAATAATAAAAATTTACTAATTTAATCACCGTATTAATCTAGACAATTCAAATTTCATAAACTGGCAAAATGACCATTTTGCCCCTAGACTCAGAAATTGATTTTTATCGAATTTCCTTATTAACCAAGCCCAATCAAACTCTTTTCACTCTTATGGCAGCCCACAATTTCCATTTTTCACACATTTGTTACACAATTTAACAACTTTACAACTAAGTCCATTTTAGGTGTTTTCCATGAACACCTCTTCACAAAAGTTGTTTACTTAACAACTATTATTCATTTTCTTCCATAAGATTTCAGCAACCCACATGAACACTTTCATGGCAAATCCCTAGACTTTCTATCATTTTGCAAAATAGTCCCCTTGTAACGCCCCCAACCCGAATCCATCACCGGAATAGAGTTACGGAGCATTACCGGAGTTACTAATTTATCTATCAAATATTTTATTTCATCTAACATTCATATTTGAAACCAATTAAAACATGTTGTCGCTTAAACGTGCTTATTTTTCTCGACATGTTTTACTTGAATTTTATTACTCATCTCAGTATGCTTAATTTTCTTGTATCATCGTATAAAAAAATAATCACATATTTACATGTCAAGATGAATATCATTTTCTTTCCATTTCTTCATAAACTTAAATCAGGTAATACATTATATCAAGATTTCATGTATTTAAAAATACAATTCAAGCTATATTAATTTACCTCGTTGCTTGTTTATGTTTATAATTTCACTAATCCGATATCTTTTCTTTTCCACGTTCAAGTCTCATATTTTAGTTGCACGAATCTTTATAAATAAATTTAATCGTCATTTTCATTCATTTCATATTCTAATACATTTAATTAATGCTTTAGGCAAAATTTCCATTTTACCCTTAAAACTTTTAATTAATTACAATTTCATCCTTGATTCCAGAAAAATAAAAGTATTGTCATTTAACCCTTGTTTACAGCCATTATTCTTATACATATTGATAACGGCCCATGAATTTTATGAAATATCAAAATTTTCCATTATTTCAACACTTTTCAATTTAATCCCTAAAACATGTTTTCGCTTGATCTTGATCTAAATTAATATTTTCATTCAATTTTGTAATTTAAATAATAAAATAATCCATTACATGCAATTTGATCATTTTTGACATTTTTACAAAATCACCCATAAAGTTCTACTTTTATTCAATTTAATCCCTGAGCCTAAAACATGCAAATTAGCCATGCTGGTTGAATATTCATACATATTTTCCTCCTCCTCCACTCCATTCCACATCCTTAATTTATATAACATGCTTATAAGTAACATTATCAAAACTTTCACTATTTACTTATATGTATTTTCAAAACTATCCATTCGAGTCATAGTCACTAAATTATTTATATCTTGAGCTACAGAACTCTAAATTAAGATCCGCAAATTTTCCCTGAAACTAGACTTAGATATCTTCTTACCATAAAATTTTTAGAATTTTTGGTTTAGCCAATTAGTACAGTTTATTCATTAAAATCTCCCTTATTTTACTATTCAACAGTTCTGACCACTCTTCGGTAAAATTTAATTATCTCTTTGTACAGAATTCAAATGATGTTCTCATTTATTTATATTGAAAATAGACTCATTCAGGAATCTAATCATATAAATTATGTCTCAAAATTATTTTTATACAAGTTTTAATGATTTTCCCAAGTCAGAACAGAGGATCCCGAAATTATTCTGAACCAGTCTAACAAAAATATAAATATCTCAAAATACAGAATTTCTTTACTTTCTATGTTTCTTTTATATGAAAATAGACTCAATAATATTTAATTTCATATCTTATTCATCCTCTAATTCGATTTCTACAATTTTTGGTGATTTTTCAAAGTTAAACTTATGTTGCTGCCCAAAACTGTTTCTTATAGTTTATTTTGCAATTAATTCCTAACTAAGTTTACTTACTTTTACAACTCAATTCATACTTCATTTCTACTTAATCTCTTCCCATATTTAACTTAACCATCCAATGTTCATATTAGAACTCAAATTTAAAACTTCTTCCAATTCAATCCCTACTATATAAAACTTATGGCCTCTTTTACAATTTAATCCTCTTTTTCATTCTAACTTAAAATTCTATCAATTAAACCCCTATTTCATCTTCTTGCTCAACATGAACTACTCTTAGAAATCTATGAACTATCAAAATATCAACTTAATCTTAACAAGACTTTGTTTTAAAGCTTTTAAAACATCAAAATTAAAAGAAAATGGTTTAATTGACTTACCTATTAAACATCCAAGCTTTAAATCCTCAATTTCTCTTTTTTCTTTTTCTTTCTCTTTTTCTTCCCTTCTTTCCCATTTGCTATTCTGTTTCTTTTCCCCCTTCTCCTTTTTCCTTCTCTTTCCACACACACACACATATATATACTAAATAAAATAATAAAATAATAAAAAATATCTTATTAAAATAATATTTTTCTAATAAAATAATTATAAAATATCATCAACATCATAATTACTTTCTAGATTTCTCTCTCTTCCAATTGACCATTTTGCCCTTTGTGATCTTTCAAAATTCCATCCTTGAGTCATCACTTAATTGGGTAGAATTGCAATTTAGTCCCTCAAAATTCTTCACCTATTCAATTTGGTCCTAATTCATCCATTTTCCTTAGTTTCTAGATTATTCCACCCCTAAATATTTGCACTATTGGTCCTTCAACTTTCCATATTTATACTTTAACCCCTTAAATTTTGAGTATTTACTCTTGAGCAACAAAACTTTTCTCCTTTTTACAATTTAGTCCTTTCTTGAATTAATATGTCATAATATACTTCCCAATGACATAACTCAAATTTCCTCTTCTTGTCACTTTATTTCCTTACTTTACTATATCAAGGATAATATCTTACTGTAGAAATTTTCGGGGTGTTACACCCCTCAATAGATAGCTCATGCTACAAAGGTCCCAAAAATGTAAAAATCATTAAGAAAAGTCTTGAAAATCACTTACTTGGGAGGGAACTAAGTGGCTGAAAGTTTGAGCTTCAAAAACCCCGAACAATGGCTGAATTTTCGGTGGAGAAGAATGAAGAAATGAAAAAGATGAAGCTAGTCTAATAGGTCATTATTTTATTTCAATTTAAGCCACCTAACTTTGACCAAATTTCATTTTCTTTAATTTCTTTGTCTCTTGTCTCCCTTGGCCGGCCATGCTTAATAAAATGGACTTATTTGCTCATTAAAGACCCCCAATTTTGTTTCTTTAGCTATTTAACCCAATTTGCTAGTAAATCATAACTTTTACCCTTTATACGATTTAGTCCTTTCTCGCAATTTAACCCCCAATCGCGTAAATTAATTTACCAAAATTTTCATGCACCCTTATAAAAATGCTATAACACATAAAACATTATTAGAAATAATTTCTCCAACTTCAGATTAGTGATTTCAAAACCACTTTTTTGACTAAGCCCAAATTCAGGTTGTTACACTGTTTGCTTTACGAGCAATGAATACTCGATTGACCTTATCTAATGATGGTTCAATCATAGCTGAGTTAAAAGCTAAGCCAACATTTCTGCAACAAATCTATGAAGCTTAGAAGAATGATAATGAGCTGTAAGCTAAACGGGTACAATGTGAGTCAAATTCTGATTCATAATTTCAAATTAGGTCTGATGATTGTCTATAATTCAAAGGTAGAATATGTGTACTGAGGAATTCAGAATTAGTAAAGAAGATTCTACATGAAGCTCATAATGGTATTCTGTATGTTCATCCTAGTAGTAACAAAATGTACAATGATTTGAAAACGATGTACTGGTGACCGAGAATGAAGCTAGATATTTCTGAATTTGTATCTAAACGTTTGATATGTCAGCAAGTTAAAGGTGAACATCAGGTGCCTTCAGGATTACTATAGCTAGTTACGTTACCGGAATGGAAATGGGAAAGAATTACTATGGACTTTGAGTCGGGAATACCCCTGTCTCCGAAGAAGAAAGATGTCATTTGGGTAATCGTCGACCGGTTAACAAAGTCCGCATACTTTATTCTGGTATGTATAGATTTCTCTTTTGATAGATTAGCAGAATTGTATATTTCTGAGATTTTCAGATTACATGGGGTGCCAGTCTCCATTATTTCTAATAGGAATCCTTGGTTTACATCTCGATTCTGGAGTAAATTACAAGAAGCTTTGGGTACTCAATTACATTTTAGTACCGCATTTCATCCTCAAACTGATGGTTAGTCAGAACGTGTGATTCAGGTACTTGAAGATATGCTTCGGTGTTGTATTCTAGAATTTGAAGGTAATTCAGAAAAATATTTGCTCTTAGTTGAATTTGCTTATAATAACAGCTATCAGTCTAGCATTAGAATGGCACCGTACGAGGCTCTATATGGTCATACATGTAGAACTTAGTTGTATTGGACTGAACTTATTGAGAAAAAGATACATGTAGTTGATTTGATTCTCGAGACTGAAGAAAAGGTGAAGGTGATTTGGGATAGCTTGAAAGTAGCTTCTGATCGTCAAAATTCTTATGCCGATCTTAAACGAAAAGAGATTGAATTTTAGGTCGGTGATAAAGTATTCTTGAAAGTATCACCTTGGAAGAAAGTTCTCCGATTTGGCCATAAGGGCAAATTGAGTCCATGATTTATCGGGCCATATGGCATCATTGAAAGAATTGGACCTGTTGCATACCGGTTGGCTTTACCACTAAAATTAAAAAATATCCATAATGTTTTTATGTGTCCATGTTACAACGGTATAGGTCAAACCGTTCACATGTTATTTCTCCGACAGAAGTTGAGATTCAGCCTGATATGACTTATAGTGAAAAACCGATCAAAATTCTGGCACAGGGAAAAAAAGGTTAAGAAATAAAAAGCTAGCTTTTGTAAAAGTTCTTTGGCAATGACATGGAATAGAAGAAACTAGCTAGGAACCAGAAGAAACAATAAGGAAGCAGTACCCGAACCTCTTTACTGGTAAGATTTTCGATGACGAAAATTCTTAAGGGGGAGAGTTGTAACAACCCATTTTCAGTGAAATCGGAACATTGGTTTCGGGACCACAAATCCGAGTCAGAGAGAAAATTTATTTTAATATTATTGCATGATATACATTATGATAGGAAAAATATATGAAAATTCTAATAAGAAAATTTTACTGATTATGTGTTTAAATATGGAAAGGACCAAATTGTATAAAATGCAAAAGTTGAGTTCCTGTAGCTAAAAGGATCAAATAGCTATGAAATTCAAAATAAGAGGTCCTTATATGGTAATTAGACCATTAAGAAAAATTTTATAGATATTTATGGTGAATCATCCATGGAAATTTAAGAAAAGAAAAGGACTAAATTGGAAATTAAATTAATAAAAGATGATAAATGATTAATTAGAGAATATATCATCTTATTTCATCTTCTTCCCTAAATATGTTCTATGGAAACCCTAGAAAAGAGAAAGCAAAGCTTTCTTGGCTTAATTGAGTAAGTAATCTTGTCCTGTTTTTAGTAATTTTTATATTTTTGAGATCAAGATAGCCTAATATATCTATTTTGTGGATTAATTTGAAAAGTTATCAAAGTATAAAAGTTTTATCGTGGATTAATATGCTGAAATTTTGAAATTTATGGTAGAAAATGAAAGGTTGTTGATAGATAAACAACTTTTACAAAGTGAATTTCAATAAAATTGTGATTTAGGGACTGAATTGTAAAGTTGCAAAATTATGGAAAAAAATTTGATTTTTGTGAAATTTATGGATTGTTATTGTTATATACGAAAATCAGCTAGGCTTGGAATGGAGATAAATTGTTTGAATTTCATTTTCTGAGCTTAGGAATGAAATTGGAATTTATAAAATGTATAGGGGCAAAATGGTAATTTTGCCTAGGATGTAAATTGAATCTAATTGAATGTGAATTGTATTAAATTGATGTTTGAATTCATTTATATAGATCTTGAAAGACCTAATACCGAGTTGGATCGAGAGAAACAAAAAGTGTCGGATTAGTAAATTTCGTATTCGAACAAGTGTCGAGGTAGGTTCATGTAACTAAATTGTGTTTATTTATATGATTGAAATAAATGTTGTACATGTGAATTGTAGAATTGTTATGTAACTGATTGAATTTCTGATGAATGTGTGTATATATATAAATGATCACAATGCCCGAAAAATGTCAAGTCCAGTTTGAATAGATGAAAGTCGATGGATACAGGATTTCTTATATTGGTTAAGGTCCAGCATATGTTGCAAACACACCACAACTCTTACAAGCGTCCCATTATCAGCCCTCTCGAGCTACCCGTTATATGGTTAGCAAGCTTCCCGTTATATGTAACACCCTTAACTCATATCCATCGCCGGAACAGGGTTACGAGGCTTACTGGAGTTTTATAGAACATGTACAACTAAATCGAGTCAAGTACTATTCATTTTCTGAGTTTCATCAACATATCCCTTGATTGGACCCTCGAGGCCCAGTATATGCATTAGAATCGAGCCAGGACTAAATCGGGAACTTAGGGAATTTTTCACAAAATTCTAGTCACACGTCCGTGTGGTAAGGGACACGCCCGTGTGTTGAGACCGTGTGGCTCACACGGCCACATGACATGCCAATGTCGCAAGCTGTGTGATTGCACACACCCGTGTCCCTTACTCGTGTAACTCTCTAACCTACAACCCATGAAGGAATTGAAGTTACACGACCAAGTCACATGCCTATGTGCTAGGCCGTGTGGTTAATTTCATTTTTGAAAATTAGGTGCAGGTTTTACACGGCCAAAAGACATGCATGTGTTCTAGGCCATCGACCTCACACGACTGAGACACACGCCCGTGTGCTCAATTTTGAGCATTCTATTTCTCAACTCTTATGATGCAATGGACACACGGCCAGGCTACACGCCCATGTACTAGACCGTGTGTCACAAACGGCCTAGACATACGCCCACGTGTCTACCTGTGTGGACAAAATAAGGTTATTTTCCAAGCCTTATTCTTCACCCTTTTTCATCCAACGCTTGCACAAAACTTTACCAATACCAACAAAAAATTTCAAGCATTCAAATTCAACCAAATTTATCATTTAATATGACATGTTTTCATATACTCACTTATTTCAAATCTTACCTCATTTGGTATACATGTTTAATCTACTAACTCAAACCATACAACATACATGCAAAACCATAATTTACTTTATAAACATATCAAAATCAAATCATCACTAGCCATACCAATGGCTAGTTTACATATAATCATTTCAGCATATACATTACCCTTACTAGCCTATACATGCCATTATACCAAATAAGATCCATATTTATACCAAAATGAGCTAGAGGATAGTATGATGTTGCTCCGACCGTTTCCGACCTTCACGAGCTTCCGAGCACTATAAAACAGAGAAATAAAACCTAGTAAGCATTTAATGCTTAGCAAGTTCATGTAACAAGAATCTAACTTACCATGTATTTTCGTGCATCTTAATTACATAAATAGACATCCAAATAAGTGAATTATTAGCCTATCACACAACTTAAAAAATTGAAGTTAGTCAAGTAACTTCACATAATCTCATTAACTTGGATGAGCTCATCATATCATGTTTTCCACAAGCTTATCATTTTCGTATCACATATACATTTTCAAGATAAATTCCTTCAAATTCCATTAACCATTTTCAAGTTTTGCCTGCTGAATTTATTGGAAATATCGATGGATACTCTCATGTAGTACACTTAAAGTGTACGAAACTCTTGAGCCACCTTTTCAAGTCATTCAAGTAAATCGTGTAACATGTATCATGAAGCTAATTTGGGCTAATCAAGTATACTCATAAGATCCATGTCTCATGTATTAGTTCACAAAAAACTTTTAGTTCACAAAGAACTTCTAACCGGGAAAGTCGTGTAATAAAAGCACCGGATAGCCATATCTCATGTAGTTCGTGAGAGTCATGTCTAGACGCTCAATAGAGCTGCATTTGTGTCTGCAACGTATGCAAGATCACAACCGATCGATCATCATAATACTCACAAAGAGTCATATTTGTGTCCACAACGTATGCAAGATCCCAATCGGGCAAGTCGTGTATCAGGATGCTCACATAGAGCTATGGTAGTCCACAACATATGCGGAATTACTACCACTCACTATACTCGCATAACTACATCTCATAATGCTCGAGAGACTTATTAGGATTATTCATCTGAGCTAAATCCTATCTACAACACATGCAGAATCACATTCACACTAATCCAACGAATTTCCTTCATTCAACCGCGACTTACCCTTTTCTCAAGTAATATCAAGTATATAGCCAAAATTTATACATTTCTCATTTACATAATATTCACACAATGTAACATGTAATTCAAACATGTTACTATTCATAATTAGGTTACACGAACTTACCTCGATACTTGATTGTACGCAAAAATCTACTGATCCAAAATCTTTTCCTTTCCTCGATCTAGCTTTGTATTTGAGTTTTCTTGATCTATATAATCAAATTTAATTATAATTTCATTCAATTCATATTAAATTGAGTTCAATTTACTCTCTAGGCAAAATTACTATTTTTCCCCTAAACTTTTCATTAATTCTAATTTCGTCCCTAAGCTCGGAAAATGAAATTCATGCAATCTAATCCTTGTTATAAGCCTAGCCAAAATTTCCATATATCATTTATAGCACTTATGATTCACAAAATATAGAATTTTTCTTTGAAATTCATAACTTTACAATTTAGTCCCTAAATCTCAATTTCATACAAATTCACTTTGTAAAAGTTGTTTATCTGCTAACAACCTTTCATTTTCTACCATAAATTTCAAATTTTCAGCATGTTCATCCATGGCACAAACTTTATACTTTGATAACTTTTCAAATTAATCCCCAAAATAGAAAGAATAGGTTATCCCAATCTCAAAAATATAAAAATTACTAAAAAGGGGACTTGATTACTTACCTATTTATGCCAAGAAATTTTTCTTCCTCTCTCCTAGGGTTTCCATCAAAGTTTTGGGGATGAAGATGAATAAAATGATGATATTTTCTTTTTAACTAATTATCATCTTTTAATTATTTCTAATTCCATTTTAGTCCTTTTCTTTTTCCCAATTTCCATGGATGATTCATCCATAAATATCTACTAACTTTTAATTAATGGTATAATTACCATATAAGGACCTCAAGTTTTTAATTCTATAACCAATTAATCCTTCTAGCTTCTAGAATTCAACTTTTACATTTTATGCAATTTGGTCCTTTATCTAATTAATCAATTAATCGGTAAAATTTTCCTATCAGTATTTCCATGCAATTTTCCTATCATAATATAGACCACGCAATAATATTTAACTAGTTTTCTTTCTAGCTCAGATTTGTGGTCCCGAAACCACTGTTCCTATTTCACTAAAATTGGGTCGCTACATTATAGCTCTTCGGAGTGTCCCAATAGGCTGTGATCCTACATTTGTTGTGGACACACCTTAGCTCTTATGAGCATCCCGATATAGGCTCTTCATGAGCTTCCCTTTAAAATGGCTCTTTGTAAGCTTCCCGATAGTGCTCGCTTGAACTTTTCGATATATGGCTATCGGAGCTTTTTGATATGGTTCTTTGTGAACTTCTCATTATGGTTCCTTGTGAACTTCCTGATATAGTTCTTCGTGAACTTTCCCATATGGTTCCTTGTGAACTTCCCGATTATGGCTCCTATGAGCTTCCCGTATATAGCTTGGATAAGCTTCCTGATACGCTCTTTAAGAGCTTCCCGAAATGGCTCTGTGTGAGCTTCCCATTACAAGGCTCAAGAGTGTGCTCCCTGATTATGTGCCCTAATTGGGTAACCCCGGATATAAATTGATGGATTTTAATTTAAGTGTACTATACAAATGTATCCATCGATATTTCAAATAAATTCAATGAGAAATTTCTAACGTGGTTAAATTGAATTTGAAATGAAATGTCATGGAAATGTACATGTAATATGGAATAATGGTATGAATAGCATATGTATATGAAAGATATTAAATGATCAGCTCATCCATGTTCTTGGCATTATGAGAATTTGTTTGACTAACATGTTGAAATTGTGTTTTAGGCTATAAGCCAAATTGCCAAATTGCTTGAATGCCTTATTACATACTTATTTTAAATGTAAATACACGGTAAGTTAAATCTTGTTATACGAACTTACTAAGCATTCAATGCTTACTAGGTTTGTTTCCTTCTATTTTATAAGGCTTGGAAGCTCGTAAGGTTGGAAATTGGTCGAAGCATCATCACACTATCATCCAACTCATTTTTGGTATAAATAGAAATCTTATTTTTGTATAATGGCATGTATAGGCTATTAGGCCAATGTTGGTATGAAAATGGATGTTTGTAACCTAGATGGTATGTTTTGGTTTATAATTATAAGATCATATCATGTTGATATATATTTTGAAATGGTTAAGTAGTATATGAAATAGGAATCAAATGGTGAATGAATTTGAAATAGTATAAATGATACAAATTGACCTAAGTACCAATGAAAATGTGATGAGTTTAATCATTTGAATAAAAATGCTAATATAACTTACACAGTACCTATATTAAGCTATATTTATATGACTTGAATTTGTTGGTATATGTTTGTAAGTATTGGTGTAGGTTGATGGAAAATTTTGGGTGAGAAATAAGGCTAGGAAATGGCCTTATTTTGTCCACACGGGTAGACACACGAGCGTGTGTCTTGACCGTGTGTAACACACGGCCTGGCACATGGGCATGTGGTTCTTATGTCCCCTGCATCCTAAAAATTGAGAAACAGAATAATCAAAATTAAGCACAGGGTAGAGACACAAGCGTGTGTCTCAATCGCATGAGATACACAACCTAGAACATGGGTTTGTATCTTAGCTGTGTAAAACCTGCACCAAATTTTAAAAAATTTAATTCACCACACAACCTAACACACGGGCGTGTGACTTGGTCTTGTGACCCATGCACTTAATTAAATTACAAGTTAGAGAGTTACACGGGTGAGGGACACGGGCGTGTGCCCTACCTCCCATGCCACACGGCCTGAGGCATGGACATGTCATCTGGCCGTGTGAACCACACGGCCTGACCACACGGGCATGTGACCCCTGTATATAAGAAAAATTTTGAAATTTTGTGAAAAATTTTTCGAGATCCCCATTTAGTCTTGATTTGTTTCTAATGCTTAAATTGGGCCTCGAGGGTCCAATCAAGGGATGATACGATTAATTTCGAAAATGAATAATAAATGACATGAAATATCTGTATTTGTTCTATAAACATTGGTAATACATCGTAACCCTATTTCGGTGATGGATATGAGTTAGAGGTGTTACAATTTACCTGATTCAAACATTTTAGGGTATTGCCGGCAAATCAAGTCCTCAGATTCCTAAGTGGCTTCCTCTATACCATGATTCCACCACAGAACCTTAACCAATAGAATGGTCTTTTTCCTCAAAACCTTAACCTCTCAATCCAAAATCTAAACCGGCTCCTCCTAGAAAGTCAAATCTGGTCTTATCACAATATCCTCAACAAATACAATGTGAAATTAGTTAAACTTATACCGTCCCAACATAGAGACGTGAAATATATCATGAATACACTCTTAACTCTAGAGGTAGCTCTAGCTAATAAGTGACTGGTCCAACAAGTTTCAAAATCTGATAAAGTCCAATGAACCTAGGGCTCAACTTGCCCTTATGTCCAAATCAAAGAACCTTTTTCCACGGAGATACCTTAAGGAAAACTCAATCTTTCTTTTCACATCTGCATAAGACTTCTATCTATCAAAAGCTGCCTTCAATCGATCTTGTATCAATCTAACCTTGTCCTCAATTTTAGAAACCAAATTAGGACCCATAACACATCTTTCACCAAAATCAGTCTAACACAAAGGAGTGCGACACTTACGACCATACAGAGCCTCGTAAGGTGCCATCTAAATACTAGACTAGAAACTATTACTATAGCCGAACTCAACTAGTGGCAGAAATTTCTCCGAACTACCACGAAAATTGATAACATAACTTCGTAGCATATCTTTTAAAATCTGAACCACCTTTTCAGATTGTCCATCAGTCTGAAGATGGAACGCAATACTGAAGTCTAAATGAGTACCCAAGGCTTCATGTAGTTTCTTCCAAAACTAAAAACTGAAACAAAGGTCCCTATCAGAGATAATCAAAACTGAAATCCCTTGCAATCTAACAATTTCATAAATATATAATTTCGCTAGCTTGTATAGAGAATAGTTAGTCTTGATCAGAAGAAAATAAGCTGACTTAGTCAATGGAACTATGATGACCCAAACAGAATTCTTTTTAGTGGGTGTCAAGGGCAACCCACAAATAAAATCCATAGTCACGCGCTTCCATTTCCAAAGGGGAATCTTTACAGGTTGAAGCTAACTCGAAGCCATTTGGTGCTCAACCTTAACTTGCTGACACGTCAAACAACGAGAAACAAAATCAGTTACCTCTTGTTTCAAACCAAGCCACCAATATAACTCTCGAAGATCCTTATACATCTTTTTCCTACTGGGATGCATACCATAAGAGCTACTATACGGCTCTCAAAAGATATATTGTCTTAACACAGAATACCTTCATTATTAAGCCCAAAATCAAAAGTCCTACCCTCTTCAACTTGTTGAAACTGAGGAATTAGAGAATCATCCACTAAATACTTATCCCAAATCTGATCAATCCAAGTCGGCTTGACTTGCAACTTAGCTAACAGACTACCATCATCAAATAGACTTAGGCGTGCAAACATCACCCTTAAATCAAACATCGATCTACGACTAATAGCATTGGCTACAACATTGGCCTTACTAGGATAGTACTCAATGGTGTAGTCATAATCCTTAAGCAACTCAATCCATCTACGTTGCCTAAAATTCAACTCCTTCTGAATAAGGAGATACTTGGGGCTCTTATTATAACAGCCTATTTTTTAGTGGTGTCAAAATTTCAAGACCACAATTCTGACCTGTGAATTTGTAAATATTAATATTTTAATACTTACGAGGATATTATTATCGTATTAAATTTTGATCCAGTAATTTAAATGTTTAGATAGTTAATTAACTAAAAAGGACTAAATTGAAAAAGCTGCAAAAGTAAGCCATTAATAGATTATATTGTTAAATGGATATTTAAACATCAAGTGAGGGTCTTAGTAGGTAAATAAACCTTATTTAATAATAGTGGATGGTAGGTAAATGAAAATGGATTAAAAATATGAAGTAATGACATTTTTGTAATTAAGTTGAAATTAAAACAAAATAAAATCTAGAATGGTTTCATCTTTTTCATTTCTTCTTTTATGCTGGTCAAACGTCTATGGGAAGAATTGGAGAGGCTTTGTTTTGAGTTTATGCCTACATGTAAGTGTTTTCTTGGTCTGTTTTTCATGAATTTTACATTTTTGAGATCGTTGTATTGATATTTAACTAATTTAGGGACTAATTTGTGAAGTTTCCAAATTTTAGAAAAATTACCATTAATGTTCTTGAAGTATTTTTTTATGTTTTTTCTTGAGCATAAAGCTTGATAATAATTTTGATCTAATTTGTAAAGTGATTTTTAGTAATTTTCATGTTTAGTGACTAAATTGAAAATAAACTAAAATAAACATGGTTTTTCTTGATAAATCTAGAATTTTAGGGCTATTTTAGAATGGCTAAAACTTAGGTTAAATGGGTTTAAAGTTTAATTATGAGAAATAAGCTTGTTTTGGTCTTAAGGACCAAATTGATTAAAGTGTAAAAGTTTGGGACAAATGTGTAAAATTGTAAATAAGAAGTCATGTATTAAATTGAATAATATATGAAATTGAGGCTAATAATTGAAATAAATTATATTATAGATCAAGAGCAAGTTGCTAACCGAGGAAAAGGAAAGTTATGGAATAGTCTCTGAACTTTTGTCGTTACTACAGTTTAGCCCTGGTAAGTTTATTCTATTTATTTTGATAAATTTTACAATATGAATTGAATGAGAATTTAGTTGTTAATTGTTAAATTAAATATTTCGATGTTAAATTGGTATGAATGGGAACAATAAACTATTGAACATTGGTTTAGCGATAATATCTCTTGAGCCAATGAACATAGGATAGAGTATGATTAGCATGCCAATAGGTTATAGTGCGCGCGATGCAAGGATTGTTTTGAGATGAGATGATGATTCCTGACTTGTGATTTTACACTTAATATACCATAGTCTAGAATTTGTTGCGGACCATCATGATATATTATAGTAATTGTAGTGTGTTACTAGGGGTGGATGTAAAGCCTTCGGGCTTGGCACTTAGTGCCTAGGCGTATTTTGGCACTTAGTGGTTTACGCTGGAATAGGGTTCGAGGCATTACCAGACTTAAACATACTTAATCGTACAAAACCAAGCCATAAAATTTCATTCCAATTTAAAACTTTTCATTCATAGTCATAACGTCCGTAATATGGACCTACGAGGCCTTAAGCATGCTTTGGAGGTGGTTTGGGACTGAACCGAGATCTTTCGTACACTTAGAAAATTTTTACTCAAAACAGGGTTACACGTCCGTGTGACCTGAGACACGCCCGTGTGGGCAAGCCGTGTGGTCGCATAAGCCTATGTCCCTAGCCCGTGTGGGATTTATTTTTCATTTCGAACCTACAGGGTTTTCACACGGCCTAGCACACACCCGTGTCTATGGCCCGTGTCCCTCACACGGCCATGACACGCCCGTGTCGTTACCCATGTGTGAAAACTTGGGTATTCTATTTATGACGTCAGCAAACACTTAGGGGCACACGGCAAAGTCACACGCCCGTGTGCTAGGCCATGTCCTTCACACGGCTGAGACACACGGTCGTGTCTCCGCCCGTGTGTTTGCTACTGGGCATTCTATTTTGCTAAATTTGGATGCAGGGGACACACGACCTGACTACATGCCCATAGGGCAGACCGTGTGTCACACAAGGCCTAGACACACATTTGTGTGTCTACCTGTGTAGACAAATATAAAGCTATTTACCAAGCCTATTGCCACCCTGAAACAATACCAATCTTATACCAATCTCAATAACTCATAATATGGCAATAATGCACATCCAAACATCCTAAATCATGACATTCAAACGATAATTCCATGCTACATTCATCATGTATAACTTCATACATTCACAATCATTTTTTTGCAAGCTTACTCATTCATGAATTTCATCCTCATTTTAATAATCATACTTAACTAGTTTTGACCAATTCCAAATGGTCATTTACAAAATAATGAGTAACATCACTAGCCAACACATTGGCTAATCAATATGACATTTAACAAAATAACTAAGTTCCTATACATGCCATACTCAAAGTGCACAAACTTTACTTTACCCAAAATAATGACTTGATAGTGTGAATAGGACTCCAACTTCCTTCGATCCCCGAGCTAGCTTGGTGAAACTACAAGGAAAAGAGAAAAGAGAGGGGAGTAAGCATAAATGCTTAGTAAGTTGCATGCGATAAACAACAACATAGATCATGAAATAACATCCATATAATACACCACGAATTATCTCATACTTATCATGGATTTTTGACATAACCTACTCATGCTCTTTCTTACTGGCATCACTTACTATACTGGCTTAATTCTCGTAAGTTCTTCGTGTGTACCTGTAACACTCATCTCATAAATTTAGTGTTTCTTATCTTGAACATCAACTTTACTTCTTTTCCCGTTAAACCACTTGGAATACCGAATGATACTTAAAAATGTCATTTGTAACATAGGATGCTAATGCCATATCCCGGATATGGTCTTACATGGGATCATTTATTGATATCAATGTCATGTCTCAGACATGGTCTTATACAAGATCTCCTCTCGATGTCAATGTCATATCCCTGATATGGTCTTATACGAGATGGTATGTCGATGTCGATGCCATGTCCCAGACATGGTCTTACAGTAGATCATATATCGATGTCGATGCCATGTCCCAGACATGGTCTTATACAGGATCGCTCTTAGACGCTAACGTCATATCCCAGATATGGTCTTACACAGGATCTCAATTCGGTGCCGATGGCATGTCCCAGACATGGTCTTACACGGGACCTCCTTATTCTCATATCATGACAATAGTATCCTTCGTATTCTTAAAGTCTAACCGGGATTTCTACATGATATAACTTCATTATTTCTTTATCGAAATCTCATTAACATCTTTCATGGAATTAACATCATTTCATGCAACATCAAAGCATTAAATACATAATATCATAATGTTAAATTATTACACACAAACTTACCTCAAATCCAAAATACGGGTATATGTTCGATTTAATCTACCATATTGTTCTTTCCCTGGTTTCAGTCCAGGCTTCATGTTTTTTGATCTAAAATGATAAATTTCATGTATTTAGTTACCAAATTGACTAGATCAGTCCACAATTCATACTTTGGCAAAATTATAATTTTTCCCCTAAACTTTCACATATTTACAAAATGGTTCCTAGGCTCGTATAATGAAATGTACTCAATTCCTTGATTACCCAAGCCTAGTTGAACATATTATGCACTCATAAAAGCCCACATTTCTCATCAAATCACACTTTTATTACTACTTTTACAACCTTTACAATTTGGTCCTTTTCATGAATTTCCATAGAAAATCACTTAGAGAAAGATGTTTATTAATCATCTAACTTTTATATTCTTTCATTAAACGTCAAAATAAATGCAAGTCATGCATGGGTATATTTTTTAACATAAACCCTAGCTCAAAATATGGCTAGAAATAGGTAAATCGAGCTCCGAGGGTTTCAAAAAATACGAAAAACATTAAAAACGGGGCTAGGAGTCACTTACTTTGAGCTTGAAAAGATGAAGAAACCCTAGTTTGTCTTCTCTCAAATTTTCGGCACATGAGGAAGAAGATGGACAAGATTTTTGCTTCGTTTTCCCTTTTTATTTCATTAATTAACCAAATGACTAAAATACCCTTAATGGCCTTCCTTGAAATTTTTCCCTTCCATGCCCATTTTTGTCCATCAGGACATAAAATGGTCTAATTCCTAAATAAGGACCTCTAATAAATTTTCTAATGCTATTTCACCCTTAAATCATCTAGAAACTCATATTTTGCAATTTTTGCAATTTAGTCCTAAAGGACAAATTGATCACTTATTCTTAAAATTTCTTCATGAAATTTTCACACAACCATGCAATCACATCATAGACCTTAAAATAATCATAAAACATATATTTTAATATCAGATTTATGGTCTCGCAACCACTATTCCGACTAGGCCCTAATTAGGGCTGTTACAGGGATGATAGCCTACGAGCTAGGCACTTCGTGCCAATATGTGTTATTGGTTGGATTGGCTCTGTAACACCCCTATCCCGTAACCGTCGCCGGAATAGGTAAGGGGCATTACCGGACTTGTAACATATACCAGAGCAGTAAAAATTTTAAACTTTTTAATCAAGATTCATCACGTATCATCAATCATCAGAGCATGTTTCAATTGATCATAAAAGGATGCATATAACTATTGGAAGTCTAATTGGAAACATGCTAAAAGATAGGAGAAAATTTGCAAAATTTTCAAAGTTAGGGGCACACGGCCGTGCCCCTTGCCCGTGTTCTTCACACACGGCCGTGTCCCTCCAGACACGCCCAAACCTTTCAGCCCGTGGTCGAATCTGACTTATCCCACACGGCTGTCCAATAGGCCCATGGGGTTAGGCCGTGTGTCACCCACGGCCTAGGCACGCCCGTGCCCTTACCCCGTGGTCGAAACTGTCAAATATCACACGGCTGCCAGACACGCCCGTGTACAAAACAGAGCAGACCGTGTGACTATACTGCCAAATTTCACACGGCTACAAGTTACCAGACACACCCGAGTGTCTAGGCCGTGTACCAAAACTGACCAAAACATCAAGGTGCAGGGGACACACGGTCGAAGCGCACGCCCGTGTTCCCTGGCCATGTGGCACGTTATAGGCTCGGTTTAAGCTAAATTTGCCACCCAATATGGGTCATTTCTACTAGCCATTAACCAACAACATTTCATGCCATTCTACCAACCTAAAACATACCAATTTCAAGCACAAAATGGACCCAAAATCATCTCAATTTATTCACAAATCAAGCACACCAACTCAAAGGCCTAAATGACCATTTCCATGCACTCATCCACACATATATACATATCAATTATGCAAGCTTATAACCTCATCAAAATCACATATCTTTCCATAAGCACATATAGCTAAAGGACAACTCAAGTGCTTGATTGTAAACACATATGACCCAAGCCACATCTCATAGCTTGATCATTTACCAAAATATATCATGTTCACAAAAGTACTAGCCTATACATGCCATGACCATTTCATTTACAAAAGATTTAAAAGTACCAAAGTTTGATAGATAGTGTGATGGCGATCTCCGACACGTCCGATTATCGAGCTAGCTTCCAAATCGAATCAATGCGGTAATTACAACAACATTGCCAATTCAACTCATTTACTCAAGTTGCCTATTTCACAAGTATACACTTGTTAGTCCATGTAACATATAATGTCATTCATGTACCCATCACAACATTCATGTATCATATTATTGCACAAATACTTGTACACGTATTTCACATAACATGTACCATGTCATCCATGTAAATTTCATATAACATGTATCCATATAATCCATGTAAATTTCATATAACATGTATCGGTAGTTGCCCGTTGAACCTATAAGAATATCGAAAGATACTCGGGTGATACACACATAGTGTATATACATATAACCTGTAATCCGTCAATGCGTCATATATGCTCTTTCGAGCCTGTACGGTAAGCCCGGAGGCTGAACATATAATCCCGAAGGATAATCGGTAAGCCCGTAGGCTGAACATGTAATCCCGAAGGATAAACCTGTAGCTCATGAGCACGTGGTGAGTCCGCAACAAATGCAGGAACTCAAACCACCCTGTAGCCCTAGTGACAAGTCACTTGTATCCTATCGACTTCTACGGTTCTAACGGGGCTTGGTATTTATTTCTCACTTGTAACAATTTCATTTCAATTTCATATGTATACATCCAAATAAGCTATTCAATTAACTAATATGTCATATATTCCATTAACAACAATTATAAACATAAACACATTAATTTCATTGTACGGACTTACCTCGAAATTCCGATATCTACTCGTCTATTTTTCTTTTTCCCCAATCAAGTTCCGGAATTCGGTCGTCTTTATCTATATTAATACAAATTTAGCTATTTAATCACTAACTTGTTCAATTTAGCCCAAAACATGTATTTTGGCATATTAGCAATTTAGCCCCTATATTTTCAACACATTGCAATTTAGCCCTTTTATCACAAAATGATAAATTTCACAACAAATCCCTCAATTCACCTTAGCCGAACATGTAGGGGACTTATACAAGCACATATAATTCATCTTATCACAAATTTAACTTCAAAAATTCTACCTTTTTACAAATAAATCCTTAAAACTCATTTTCTTCAAAAACTACTTCAGAATTCTTGTATATTCTCACATAATATACAATAATTAATCAAAATCTATCAATATATCAAGGATTCATCAATGGCACTTTTCAAAGACATGTTCAAAATCAGAAATTGAAGTATGGGTTAGCTAGTATTCGAAGCAACGATCTCAAAAACGTAAAAATTATCGAAAACGGAACAAAAACGAACCTCCAATTGAAGCTCAAATGGTCGAATGAAGCAAAGCATGAAAACCCTTCTTTTTCTTTTGTAGAATTGGTGAAGAAAAAGATAAAAATGGGTGTTTTCATGTTTTATTTTGATATTTTTAAACATATAACATATTATTAACCAAATGACAAATATAACCTTAAAAAAATAAACCATTTAAAAACAATTCATTGAGGACATAATTGTCCACTAGCATAGGAAATGGTAAAATAACCATTTAAGGCCTTCCACTTATAAAGCCATCATCAAATAAGCCATTTATAAAATAGAACTCTAATTTATCGCTTTACGCGATTTAATCCTTTTTCTCAAATCAACCGATCAAACGATAAAATTTCTAAACGAAACGTTCACACGGTAATTCTATCATGCTGTAAAACATATTGAAGCAATAAAAATAATATTTTGACTCGGTTAAGTGGTCCCGAAACCACTTGTTCCGACTAGGGTATAAAGTGGGCTGTTACAGGCTCCTTTGAGCGTTTGGCATGTTTTGAATAGATAGTTGTGTACGCATATCTGTATATCCTTCATTGGGTAATGTTTCTTGTGTTAAATGTCTTCTCGTTAAATTTGTTGGATGATTATTCATAAATTTCTTGATAGCATTGTGGCTTGTTAATGAATGATCTCGTATGGGTATCTCGTACTCGTTTGTATATATTCTCACCTATTAGGATTGTGGTTGACAGGAAATTCTAACTTTTTAGTATTGTTATGTTTAATTGGGTAAGCTTTATCGTTTTAACCGTCGAACTTACTAAGCTCTCTATATATCAGCCTACTTGTGTTATTTAACTTATTTCCTTGTAGATAACATTTTGTGGAGTTGGGCGATCGGATCAACTTGAAGATCACACTATCCAGATACATTTTGGTAGATTTTGATATGTTTATTTTGGGTTATATGGCATGTAATAGGTGTTTTTGTATATATTTAGATACTTATTACAAATGTTATGTTTAAACTTGGTATAAACTTACTTGTGTATGTGTCTTTAATCTTAGTGTGAATATGTTCATATAAAGTTGTTTTGATCATGTGATATAAACCTTATTTAAGTGTTTGAATCATGGTATGAATGAATGTAAATTATTAAGAAAAAATTATAAGTTTGGCATGAGCTTTATATATGAATTATGAATTTGAATGCAAATTAGTTGATGTGTCATGTGAATTGGGGTTGATAATTGAATTGTTGTGTCAATGAAGGCACATTGGTTATGCACTTAGATTGATTGTTTTGGCTTGTTTTAGGCTTGTTTAAATATGTTTTTAAAGTATGGAAATGGTTGGTTTTGATTTAGCTTGGAAACTAAGTGTTGGATGAAAGTTTTGCCTTGTTTTGGAAGCTTTTTAAGGTACACACGGCCTAAGCTATACCACATGTCCTGGCCACACGGCCATGTGACACACATGGCCTGGCAACACGGCAACGTGTCTTATTAATTTTTAGGCGTAGGATTTCTCACACGAGCACAGTCAGTTACACGGTCTAGCCAAACAGACGTGTGAGAAAGACACACAGCCTGGGCTATTCCATACGGCTGTGTAACCCCCTATTTCCACAATTTTCAAATTTTTGCATATTTTTCTATTTTTATTCAAATTAGTCCCGAATTGTTCTCAAATTATTTTTAGGGCCCCATAAGCTCGATTTAAGGCGCATAAGTGTATTTGTACCTTGCTTCTTATAAACTATTGAATGTTATCAGTTTTTTTATATTTATGTTTTTGTTTAATGAAAAATGTCTTGATTTGTATAGTAACGCTCTGTAACCCCAATCCGGTGACAGAAACGATTTAGGGGTGTTACATTTGTGATTAGTGTAGGTGATACACCTCTCACCATACAGATAGTGCCTCCATATTTTCAAAGCGAAGACAACCATAGCCAACTCAAAATTGTGCGCAAGAGAGTTGCCTTCATGTGACTTAAGCTATCGAGATGCGTAAGCCACTACCTTACCATCTTGCATCAGAACACATCCCAAATCAGAGTGAGAAGCATCATTGTACACAAAAAACTCTTTACCGAATTTAGGTTGCATTAGAACCAATGTCTGAGCCAAGACGAATTTGAGCTTCTTAAAGCTCGATTGCTACTCATCGGTCCAAATGAAAGGTGCATTCTTACGCAACAACTTAGTCAAAGGTGCAACTATTAGTGAAAGCTCTCAATGAACCTCCGATAATATCCTTCTAAATTGAGAAATCTCTAGATTTTAGACACATTCCTAGGTTGTTTCCACTCAAGCACAAACTCAATCTTTTTAGGGTCTAAATGAATACCCTCAGCAAAAACCACATGTCTAAAAAAAGTGAACTTCTTTAACCAGAACTCACACTTGCTCAACTTAACTTAGAGCTTTTTCCTGCGGAGTATCTGCAGAATGACTCTAAGATATTCATCATGATCAACGTTAGTGTTAGAGTATACCAGAATATCATTAATGAAAACCACGACGAGCTGATTCAAATACAACTGAAAGACCCAAATCATGAGATCCATAAATGCAACCGAAACATTTGTCAATCCAAACGACATGGCTAGAAACTTGTAGTACCCATAACGAGTCCCAAAAGAAGTCTTATAAACATCAGCTTCTTTAACCTTTAGTTGATGTACCCAGAACGAAGATCAATCTTCGAGAAAATAGATGCTCCATGAAACTAATCGAACAAATCGTCGATCCTCGAGACTGGGTACTTATTCTTTATCGTCAATTTATTCATCTGGTAGTAATCCACACACATCCTCATAGTCCTATCTTTCTTCTTTACAAACAGAACTGGTGCTCCCCAAAGAGACACACTAGGTTGAATGAACCTTCGATTGAGAAATTCCTAAAATTGAACTTTCAACTCTTTCAGCTCCTTCGGTACCATATGGTAAAGAGCGATGGACACTGAAGCTATCCTAGGCAATAACTTATTACCAAACTCAACTTCCCTATCCAGTGGTAACCCTGACAATTATTTGGACAAGAAATCCAAAAAATCTCTAACTTTTTTAATATCCACAACAGAATATCCCATCGAAACTATATAATGCACATACGTCAGGAAAGCTTTACACCGCTTTTGAATTAACTTCTCAACTAATAGAGCGAAAATTACATTAGAAAGATAATCTCCACACTCACCAGCCATAACAACCTCCTCATCTTTGTCAAATCTCTACACTCACGAACCATAACAACCTCCTCATCTCTGTCAAATCTTAGAGTTACTCTCTTAGTGTCCCAATCCAAACTGACTCGATGCTCCACAAATTATTCCATGCCCAGAATAATATCAAACTCACCATAAAGTAACTCCAACAGATTAGTCAACAACACTACGCCTTGAATTTCCAACGAACATCGTCTAGACACCTTACTAACTTGTACAGACTGACCCAATGGACTAATTACAAAAATTCCACTAGAAGTATCCTCAATCAAAATACCCAAATTGCTAGAAATAGTACTCGTTATATATGAATGAGTCAAACCAATGTCTATTAAAGTAAAGTACGGAATAAAATAAATAAAGAACGTATAAACTATCACATCAACAGCGTCTCTATCCTCGTAGCACCTTGCCATGAAAACCA
The DNA here is from genome assembly GCA_020496765.1 of Gossypium stocksii. NCBI lineage: Eukaryota > Viridiplantae > Streptophyta > Magnoliopsida > Malvales > Malvaceae > Gossypium > Gossypium stocksii. The sequence goes on from CM035623.1 coordinate 25,620,420, forward strand.
AAGCAGGCTACTTGACCTCAATCTGATTAGCACCTCTGCCCGGTGCTATCTGTCCTCAACCCATACCGTTAACACCTCTAACCTAACTACAACCCATGGGTGGCAATTGAGCTACCGTTTAAGGCTACACCAAACCTAAAGTGGGAGTTTGCACTTAATCAGAACAGAGATGACAATCCTTACTGCTGTGCTCCATAGATTCACATTGAAGACAAGTTCCTAATCTCCTGCAACACTCGTCCGAATGGTGCCTACCACAAGCACTACATGCCTCAACCAGCAAAGGCACATCAACATTGGCCTGCTTCTTAGGCCATTGAGTAGAACTAGAATGACCTAAATTCCTCTTATTTTTATTCTAGCCCCTCTCCCTATCTCTTTTTTCGCACTCCATGCGCTTAATTTCTTTATTAATTTTTTCCTTCTCCGTAAGAGTATCGAAGACACGCTCATCTTGTAAGGCCACTAAAACCTTGAAATCATATCTCAGCCTCTCCTCAAATTGAACACTCTTATCATAATCATTTTTAACAATGCTTCGAGTGTACCTACTCAACCTCAAAAATTTGACTTCATACTCAACCATAGTCCTATCACCTTCAGTCAGCCCAAAAAACTTACGTCTTCAAGCCTCAATGTAGCTCACCTCAACATATTTATTCTGAAAGGCATTTCGAAAATAAGCCCAAGTAACACACTTAGGTTGAGTACCTTCCTCAACAATCTACCACCACTGGTTTGCATCGTCGCGAAGCAAAGATAATGCACCATTCAATTTCTGCTCGGGGGTGCAGTCCAGATCATTCATAATTCTTTCTATTGCAACCAGCCAATAGTTAGCCATAGTAGGGCCGACACCAGCAACACCCCTAAACAGTTTTGCTCCATTGGATTGGAGTCGCTTCATTATCGAGCCTCGGCTACCAGATCTAGTATGGGCCCTAGCAACCCTCTCTAATACTCTTAACATGGTTTAGGACAATGCGTCGCACCCAATCATTTAAGCTTGAGACTCTGTCTCAATAAAAGGCATAGCTATAGTTTCACTTGTATTCAAGTTGGGCATATTGCCCATTGAAGATGCCTCAGCTCGAGCCCCACTATGGTGACCACCATGCTGACGAGTACCTCGCCCACATGTTCCACGTGAACTCATTTAAAATTATCTACAATTTCAAAATTTTACGAATTAGTTTGAAGTTTAATATTAGATATCTTATGTCCAAATTTTATCAAAAGCTTTTTATGAAATTATCACAATCTTTTAGCAGAAGTATTTCTAATGCTACATTGTCTTTCTAAATGTAACAGCTCGAATTAGGGGCTAAACGGAATAGTGGTTTCGAAACCATGAATCCGATGTCTAAAATATTTTTTTCCGATCGAGTTTTGATGTTTATTGGGTGTTTAAATAATTATGTGAAATTTTAGTGCATGAATTTTATTCTTTGCATGCCCAATTTGATAGGTTGGACTAAATTGCAATAGGTGAAAAATGTAGGTTTTAATCCATAAAGGTACTTGATTGAATTGGAATCTTTAATTAGAGGTCCTTATATGGTAATTAGGTCATTTTAACTTAGTTTGGACAAAAATGCCCAAGGAATGATGGAATATCAAAGGTTTTTAATGAAGGGCATTTTGGTCATTAGGTAATAAAAGAAATAAAAAGGGAAAATAAGGCCAAAAAATTGTGTCCATCTTCTCCCCTTGGCCGAATATGAAGAGACACCATAGCTAGGGTTTCTTCCAACTTTCAAGCTTGATTATCGAGAAGATCGAGGAATCGATCTTGACCGAGGCAAGGGTAAGGTTTTGGACTAAATTGCAAATTATCACATTTTGTTATCAAGGTAAGTTTATATGTAAATAATGTGTCGTTTTTATTTCTGTTGTGATATTTTATTGTAACATGTGAAATGAGATTTAAATCGTATGATTATTTGATAAAAACTGTGAATCGTAGTTGATGAATTGAAATTAAGTGAGAAAATCTCGGATGAACCCTCAGAACGAAAAAAAAATGTGATGCTAAGTGGATATACCACAATTATACTTATTGATTTATTAACGTGGTGCTAAGTGGATATACCACGATTATACATGTTGGTTTGAGAACGTGGTGGTAAGTGGATATACCACGAATATAGACGTCATTGATACAAACGTGGTGCTAAGTGCGTATACAAAAAATATGTACATAGATACAAATGTGGCACTAAGTGCCATGAATATATATATACAGTGACACAAATGTGGTGCTATGTGCATAAACCACGAATTCGGACATTTATTAAAGAGGATGGAGCTATGTGCGAAATCCACCAAGTATTGGTTACTATTCTAAAGTGTTTATCAAGAAGGCTTACTAAGTGACTTTTTTTATGTGACTATGTGATGATAAGTGCATGAATTTAAGTGTATGTATATGTGAGCAATGTTTATGCTATGTATGTAGATTGTGGTATGGTCAAATTGAGTAAGTGCAACCACAAGACTCATGTCCAATAATCTTGATATGTTATGCTCTTGGGTGCTAAGTTTGTTGTTGTGATTATTATTGTTTCATAGAGACTTACTAAGCTTTTCAAAAGCTTACTCATTTCTCTTTTCCCTTGTTTTATAGAGTAGTCAAGCCAGCTCGAAGATCAGGAAGCGAAGGAGGATCACTCACACTATCCACAACGTTCTTTTGGTGTTGTAATATGTACTCTTTTGGACTATGGCATGTATAGGGATTTAGTGGTGTTGTAATTGTCATATTGGTTTGGCTATATTATGGCACTTGTCAATGGATAAGTCATTTTGTAATTAAGGCCATGTGATTTGGCTAATGATGATATTGGTTATTTATATATCCTTATGAGGTAATTCATGGAATGCTTGGTGTGTTTGTGTGTGGTTAAGTTGAAATGGATGTTTGATGGTTAAATGAGGTCATTTAGATGCCTAAAAGTGTGCATGGAATGTGGTAATAAAATTGGTATAACTTGTATGTGTTTTGGGACAAAGAATGGCTTGGAAAATAGCCTAACTTAGGACCACACGGCCAGCCACCACGGCCATGAGTGTAGGGCATGTGAACTTTCCATGAAATTTCGGAGAATAAGGACGTCACACGGCCTGGTCACACGGGCGTGTCCAGTGGTCATGTGACCAAAATTGCATGCTGACGTCAAAAACAAAATGTCCCAATTTTTCACACGGAGATGCCACACAGGCGTGTCGAGGCCGTGTGAAAGACACGGACCAAGGACACGGGCGTGTGCTTGGCCGTGTGAAAACCCCTGTAAGTTCGAAATGAAAAATAAGTTTCCAATAATTCAACACTGGTAGGGGACACGAGAGTGTGTGACCACACGGCCTGCCCACACGGGCGTGTCTCTGTCTCACATGGACGTGTGCCCTGTTTTTGACCTAATTTTCTAAAATTCTTCTAAGTTCTTGGTTTGGTCTCAGACCACTTCCAAATCATGTTTTGGGCCTCGTAGGCAAATATTAAGGATCGTATGATAAATTATGTAAAAGTTTTAAATTGAAACAAAATTTTATGGCTCATATTTGTATGATTGGTTGTGATATTGTCCAGTAATGTCTCATACTCGTTCTGGCATCGAAACTGGTTAAGGAGTGTTACACTAAACTATAGAGTATTAGCTAAAGTAAAAGTACTTACAAGATCGACGCTGGAGACTCGATAATTTCACAAACTCTTTTTTTTTTAAATAAAATCTATAAAGATTTAATTAAAATATTCTTCATAAAATTTTTAAACCCAAAAATCACAGCTCAAGTTTTGAACCTAGCTCTGATATCACTACATGTAACACCCACACTCGGCCTAGACATTATGGTTGAATCCTGAAAGGTTACACAAGTTCGTTTTGAGAGTCAAAATTTAACTTAATATATTTCAAAGCCAAACATTGTCATTGTTCCTTTTCAAGAACTTAAGAAAAACTCATTGTTAAATTTAAAACTTATATTTTTTTGGAAACCACATATTCCTTCTTTTAGTTTTCTTGCAACGAAAATCCTAAAATATCGTACTTTTGAAAAGGTATAGTTTGATCTTGTTAAACCAATTTTTTTTCATTTGAAATGAAAATATTCAAGAAATAATTAAATCGTCCCAAAAGAATAGATTAAATCCAAAACCAAAAATAATCCCAGAAAGTCTAAATAAATAGTCCACAAGAAAAATTAAATTATAACTTAATAGTACTAAAAAAAAAATGCAAACTATAAACTGGGCTCCTGCCACGCCGACCTGCCCTAAGGTTGCTAGTTACCAGAAATGATACATACAAAATCATGATCTTGCAAGCTCAGTGTGCGAAATAACTTAATAATAAACCAGATATGAAAATATCACAGGGAACACATATCAGATCATGCTTAATTGCATATTTTAGATATTGCTCATTAACTGATCAAATACAAAATTATTTTCAGAATAAATACATAATCAAATGACATATATAGATCCTACCCCCATTCGCTACACACCATCTCCATCCATCCCAACACACCAATTAGGGTATCAAGTACCATCCAACCCCACACACTAATAAGTGAGCATATATCACTTTATAAAATCAATGTAGTCAAGCTACCATATACAATATGTGGTAAATCGCCAGATTCAACTGTATGTGGCTAAGCCACTAGATAAGATAGATTAATTAGACAGCCAATACTTCCTCCATTATATCATAACCGAACCCAATACAAATAATCATACTAACAGATAAACAAAATACAGATTCCATGCATACTTTACAGAAATAGTCATGCTATCAAAATTATCAATACATATACCATACATGTAACTCATATACCAGACATATCAACATATACCACATTTCAAGTTTTATTTAAGCAATATGGACCCAACGGAGGGTTTAATTACTAATTACAAATTAAATCGACCCTAAATGGAAATTTCCAGAAATATGGGTCACACACCCGTGTGGCCCATATCGCCTACCTCCATTGCTTGTGTAATCGCACATACACAACCTACTTGAATTTCCTGTGTAATCACATACGCCCATATGCACCCACATGGCCAACCACATGGCCATGTGGTGCACACAATCTGCCACACAGCCAACCATGCGGTTGTGTGTCGAAGAACAATTTAAAATTTCTTGGGTTTTTTTCTCTAGATGTTCTAGAATTATTCACAATGGTTTTGAGTTAGAAACACATACCTAACTTAGATACGATGTAGACTCAAGATTGAAAGCATCAAAACTTAAAAACAATAACCCACACAAATTAATAACAAGATTTTCACCATACTCGACTGAGCATTATAATGCAACCTTCATCAATTAAACCCAATTTTCGAAACGGAATAGCCCAAACAACATCGATAACACATACTCTTGGACAAAACAACAACTTAATGACACCTAAGTCGCTAGAGGAACACCAACCGTTCCTTGATCTTCTTCTAGGAGCACATCAATATCATTAAAGCCAAGAACTCAATATAAAAATCACTTATCTCCATAGAAAACCTAACATCTAACATCACCAAATAATAATAATAAAGCCATTCTCTTTCCTGATTGAAATTGGAATACCCAAGGGATTCACTCCACACCCACACAAGAGTTAAGCAAATAAAAGAAGAAAACACCAAGCTACCAAAAGAGCAATTCAACGAAGAAACAATTAGCAACAAAGGTGAAAGTCCAAATAAAAAAGCAAGAGAACAAAGAAAATATTTGGAAATAGAAAGGAATAGAAACAGACATGAAGAAAAAGTTAAAAAGAACTTGTAAGAGCGAGAGACGTAGGAGCAGATTTAAGAGGGTTTTTGGGAAAACAAAACTCATATTTTTAAAATAAAAATAAAATAACAATATAACTAAAACACACTAACCACCTTCATTAAATCCAATCCTTATCCAAACAGATTTCTAAAATCCAAATATGACCCAAACACTACTAAATAGGTGACACAAAGGAAATTAACAAAAATAATACATGCTTCTACGCGCAAGGGCTGAAACATAATACCAAAAGGTAGGCTAAAGCCTTACCACTAAACCAATAGGCTCATCCTTGCCAAAACATACATGGAAATTAATTTAAGTTGAATGCTCAAAGATAGGGTTGAGTAAAAAATTAACAAAATTTAAGAGATAAGAACCAAACAAGATACTTTATCTTTTCCTTAATCTAGACTCGTATTTCACTTTTCTCGATCAATTTAAGCTTGAAGTTGCCGAACCCTAAAAGCTTTCATAAACATTTTCTTTTTCTCCATTTTCGGTTGAAAGAACCATACAAGATGATAACTTTTATCTTTGGTTTTACTATTATAAGTTTATTAACATATTTACGTAATTAACCTTAGTATAAAACCATTAAAATCACATAATGGTTGTCCATAATTGTCCACTCATGCTATTAGTGGTATAATTACAACATAAACCCTTCAAACATTTAATTTCATAGCTTTTAAACCTTTTTAACTTATAGAATTCAACTTTTACACGTTACGCTATTTAGTCCTTTTTACGTAATTAAACACTCAAATGGTAAAATTTCTTTTCGAAAATTTCACACAACTCTAATTTCATATGGTAGACATTAAAATAATAATAAAATAAATTTTTTGAAGTCAGATTTGTGGTCCCGAAACCACTGTTCCCATTTGACCCAAAAACAAGCTGTTATAACTCTTCCCCCTTTAGAGATTTTCGTCCCTGAAAATCTTATCAGAAAAAAGATTAGAGATTTGCTTTCACATAACCTTATCAATTCCTCACATAGCGTCGGATTTCTCAACTCTTAAATCTCACGAGTTAAGATTTTGATCTGTTCTTCGCTATACATCATATCAACTTTATAAACAAAAGGTCTTATTTGAATCATCACATCATATATAAGAAACTCATGATAAATCTTCTCAAGTTCTAACGGTAGTATAAGTTGACAAGCTATTGGCCTTATTCTCTCTATAATTTCATACAACCCGATGAATCGCAAACTCATTTTTCGTTAATGACCAAAACGAAGAATTTTCTTTCACGAAGATACTTTTAAAAATATTTTATCACTAATCTGAATTTCAATATCTTTACATTTCAAGTCTGTAAATGATTTCTGCTGACCCAAAATTATTTTCAAACTTCACATTTTACTTTCATATTTCCTTAATCTTTCTACTCAAATCAACCTCGTGAATCTTTTTCTCACAAAGTTTGATCCATTACAACGAAGTTTAATAATGGAAACCATACAATACTTCATAAGATACCATCTTAATACTCATCTCATGACTATTATTATACGTAAACTCAACCGATAGTAAATGTCTTTCTTAATTACTTCCACATTCTAAAACATAGTGACAAAACATATCTTCAAGAATCTAAATCACTTTCTCATATTAACCATCAGTTGGAGGATGATATGCAATGTTACAATACAACCTCATACTCAAAGTTTACTGTAGTTTCTTCCAGAATCACAATATAAATTTCAAATCTCTATTCGAAACAATGAAGACTAACACCCTATGTAAACTGATACTCTCAGAAATAAATAACTTAGATAGTCTGTCAAAAGGGTAATCTGCACGTACTGATATAGAATGTTTAGACTTTTTCAAACGATCAGCAACAATCCAGATCTCATCTTTCTTTTTCAGTGATAAAATTAATTTCAATACAGAATCTATCATAATTCTATCCCACTTCCACTCAAATATCAACACATGCTGTAATAGTCCCAAATACACTAAATGATCGGCTTAACTTGCTGGCGGATCAAACATTTGGATATAAAATTAGAAATATCACGCTTCATACTCATTCATTAGTATAACTATTTCATATCATTATGCATCTTGTTACTCCCTATATGAACAGACAAGTTACCACTATGGCTACATGTAACAATTGTTGTACAATCTCTTATTTTGAGACATGTAGCCACAGTGGTAACTTGTCTGCTCATACGAGGAGTAACAAGATGTATAATGATATGAAATAGTTATACTAATGAATGAGTATGAAACGTGCTATTTCTGATTTTATAACCAATAAAAGCTACCCTTGTAGTTAATTTTTCTCCTTGACAGGTAGCGGTATCGTGATACCCAAGCTCTGGTGTCGCGATACCCAAAGCATTATTGAAATTAAGAGTCTTGGGGTTCTCGGTGTCACGATACTCATCCTTGATATCACGATAGCATTGGAGTTGGCCTTAATTTTTTTCACTTTAACACTGTCAGGGGCATCATGACTTCCATGGCCTCAGTATCACGATACCCCCTCTGAATGATGATTTCTTCGAGTTAGGGTCATTATCAACTTCCTACACCACTCAATCATATCATTAGGCTCCCATGGCACCATTTGGCTAATTTGGTTCTCAAAAGGGCATTAAACTAATAAAAACTATTTATTAATGACAAAAGCTAAAAATCAAAAGAAAAATAAAGAAAAGACATATAAATTGCTTGAGAATAAGCTCTTTAAGCGTAATGGAGAGCCTAATTTGACGTATCAAATTACAGCAAATCAATAGCAAATATCTTTTCAACCACATTTCGAAGCCTTGAATGCCTTAAGCATCCACAAGCAGTTTATGATACTTGTGTCTGGCACCATTCTCTTAAATAGTATCATACCCAGATGCGAATCTAGGGGCTGGCAGAGGCCCCAACCACCCTAAAATGGAAAATTGCTATTTAAGCCCTTTAAAATTTTTTAAAATTTTAAATTAGTAAAGATAAAATTACACTTCGGCCCCCTAAAATTATAAAAAGTCAATTTAATCCTTTAAAAATTATAAAGATATAAACTATAAAAAATTAAAATTTCATTCGACCCCTCTAAAAAATTGTTGTGGCTTTGCCCCTGATCGTACCCTGCGATATGATATAAGTAAATCTTTCGTATTTGCATAATTAGCATCAATCTTATAATTTTTGGATTTACAGTTCAAATAATCTATAGTTTTAATTATAAAAAACTTATATAAACTTAATTTGCAGAAAGACTTATCCTAAATTATATCCTTTTTATAATACATAAATTATGTAAAAATAATATAAATTTTATTAATATATAACCTTTATAAATAAGATTTTATAAATTGTCCGATTATAGATAATATATTTTTTTCCATAACTTTAGAAAGATATTTTTTTATAAATAAGTTATGATAAAAAAAACTATAACATTTTATATGAATAAGTATTTTATTTCTATAATATATAACATGGACACATAAATAAGTTATGTCCATTCTTTTTTGGCCATAAATTTTTATAAATAATTATATTATAACACTTTTATAACATATAAATTATAAACTTTTTGGCCATAACCTTAGAAATCTTTTAGGATTTAAATAATATTTATTTTGTTATAACTTCACAAATTATTTTTATAATATAATTTTTTAGTATTTATAATATAAGATATTTTTCTCCATAACCATCACAAACACCCATACATGTTCATGTTTATAATATGATTTTTATAACTTGTATAAGAATATTTTTTAAAAATTAAATTTGGATGTAATTACTTGCGTAATTACTCTCATCCTCCTCGCCTTGCCCATCAGGAATTGGAAAGTGTAATTGGGGTGTTTTAATTACACTCAAATTAAATGAGAAACATCAATTACAATAATTACCTAAACGTGTCATTCTTGTATAATTATATGCAATTACACATAAATCCAATTACTAGGTGACTTTTCAAACACTACCTTAAAGACGTTAAAATTTATAAAAAGTTATAAAATTATAAAAAAATATTTTTTGTTAAAACTACAATATCCACTAATAACAAAATTAAAAATATTACAAAAATTAAAACAATTATTTAAAAAGTATAAAAAAGCAAATAATCTCACAAACCCTTACCAAACCCATGACCCAATAATTTTCGATACCAAAAACTTCAAGCAAAATAACAAATAGGAAGAACATATCATTAGGGATGAGTAAAGAAATGGAGAAAATAGAAAAATATATTTTAACTGATGTGCGCGATTCAATTTGATTTGGTTCGGTTAAAATTCATTTGATGTTATCACTCAAACAACATAATTTGATTTGGTTTAATTTTTTTACATAAAACTTGTTTTATTCAAATCAAACCAAATATATATATATATGTTTAAAGAGATAGTTCTAATGGAATTATAAATTGATCATTTCAATATTTATATAGATTAATTCATTTAACCCTATTATTATTATTATTATTATTATTATTATTATTATTATTATAAACAACAACTAGATAGGAGTATACAAAAAGATAAAGTTATGAAAATAATTCATGAAAAAAATTATAAAAATGTAGTTTTATATTAGATTAAGTGAATTATTTCTTAAATAAAATAGTTATAATTATAAGCATTATTTTAATTTTAGGAAAATAGTGTATTAAATTTTATAATATATTATTTATAAAAGAAACAACTTTTCACAATTATATATGTTTGATTTTAATTAATTAAAAGGTATATTGTAATCACTCAGTTATAACTAATTAAAATGATTTAAAAAATGACATTGAAAAACATTAGGTATACTAATGATTTATGTATTCATTTTCTTTTAACAACTTTGAATGATTTATCAACTTAATAACTTAACCTAAAATGATTTTTTAAGTAGTCTTATTAATGATTATGATATTAATTTAATTATTTAATTAAATTTTTAAATGTATAAATAAATCTAAAACATGAATTATGATTGTTGTGAAAAAATTAAGAATTACAATATTATATTTTTTAGGCCCAAAACAAGATGATATTATTTTATTTTACAAAGCTCAAATTTAATAAAAACTGTTGAATCGAATTAAACTATAATTATCACTTTCAGATATTTCAATTTCTAAATAAAAAAATGGAATAAAACAATTTAATTCAATTTTTATCCGAAAACCAAACAAACCCGAATTGAATACACCCCTACATATCAACAACAGCTCATGAGAGAGTTAAAAGAGCAAACCCAATAACAATACATTTCATTTTCCTTCTTTTAATATTCCACTAGTTTTGTGCTATTCTCTAAAACTAAAAGTTGTAACGGTGGAAAGCTGAGGCTTAAAAACATGTGATCATGGCTCGCTCCGTTCAAAATTTGGAAAAGTTTCGGATTGGACAAAAAATTTAGACTCTTTTAAAATATAAGTTGGGCTTGAGTTTGAACATTTAAGGCCTAAACTTGATTTATTTTTCTAAGTTTGTAATTTTTTATATTATATTCTATTATTTTTATATATTTTGTAATTTATAACACATAAAAATTAAATCTATAGTAATATATAATGTAACTATAATGTAAACATTAAAAAATATTAAGATGATTATATATAAAATTTTAATAAATAAAATTATTAAATTATTAAATAATATAAATACTTATTATTTATTCTTTAAAAAATAATACGGACGAGTCTAAAATGAGTGTGGTTAAATATTTACAAATATAAACATATTTAGGTAAAATTTTAAACTCTTATATCAAATCAGAACAAATTTAAATAAATATAAAATATATTAATATTATACTTAAATCCAACTCGAGCATTAACCAACTAAGCTTTAGTGAGACCCTACTTTGAGATATAAACTAGATAAATAAGGAAGGGAGGGAAGTATTCTGTTCAACTTTGTTTGAAACGAAAAGAAAAAGGAAAATAATGGAAGCGCTTGTTTATATTATAATATAAAAATAAAATTTCTAATTTGTTAGGACAAATATACGTTAGTTAGTGTGATGTATATATAGCACATCACGTGTAATTATTTAGTTGTTCCGTCAATTATGTTAATTTTTAACAATAAAAATAGATAAAATTTTTAATAGAAAAAATAAATTTACTCTTTTAATTTAATGTATGGGAATTAATTTGTTCATTCTTCAGTAAAAGAGACAAAATATAAAGTGACTTGTAATATAGGGATCTTCATGGTATTTTTATGATGAATTTATTTTTTTAAGTGTTCTTGTGTGTTAGGTTTTTTAGGAAGGTTTGGCTCTTTTGTGGTTTATATGGCCTTCTTGTTTCTGTACAGTATTGCTGTGTAATCCACATTTACGTGGTTTTTAAAAAAAAAAAATTATTATGCTTAGAAAAAACAATGATGGTTCAGAGATGATGTGATAAACAAGAATCAAATAATGCATCATTTACGTGGTCCAACAAGCTTTCCTTAAAGAAATAATTAAACAGTTATTTTCAATTTGATCCCAATTGATGACAAAATTATAACAAGAGGACAACTTAATCAATTAAACTTATTCATTGAAGTTGATTGCAACAAATATAAATATATTTATACTATTATAAAAATATTAAAAATATTACGGATAGAAATTAATATACTAATTTTTTAATAAAAATATTAAATACAATTTGACTTTTAATACAAGAACTTATGTGATACTCTTACTCAAAACTTAATTAAAAAAAAAACATGGCGGCCAGCATGCAACTCAATTCATTACCAATTAAGCCAAATCTTTCGACCACACATAGCCCTTACGGTCACAATGCATGAAACCACGGGAAATGGATGATTATTAAAGATACAAAATATTTTGTGAATGTTTCTAGTCAATGAGTGAGATTCGATATATAAGAAAAAAAAATTATAATAGCTCTAATGCATAAAAACTTAAGTGGACGCAGGTGATCCTAAGCTTTAGTATTTTATAAAATGGAAATCCTACATCAGTTTACTATAGAAAAAGTAATTTTATCTATGGCAGATTTTTCTCTCTTTAGAAATCAGACGCGGGCTTCAACTAGCATATGAGATGGGCTTGCGGAATGTAGCGGCCACTTTGTTACCATGCTGCGGTCTTCGTTAATAGTTTTATCTCTATTAGGCTCTATATCAGATGAAAAGGATAGACAGAGACCACAAACTCAAATATCTTCACTGAACTTTCTTTTCTTTTCTTCCATCTTCCATCCATGGCGGCTAACCACTTCAACTCCCATCTGGGTTTAGCTCTAGCCTATCTAATCTTCCTCATTTCAATCCCCAAATCTCTATCAGTCCTTGAGCCTCAGCCTGCTCCTCCCTCTGTCTGGGATATTCTTCCTAAATTCGGTCTCCCCAGTGGGCTTCTACCAAGCACTGTCACCGATTACGTCCTCCACGATGATGGGAGGTTCATCGTCATGTTGGACAGCCCTTGCTACATTCAATTCGAGTACTTGGTCTACTACGACAAGACCATCACTGGAAAACTGGGTTATGGCTCCATTACCGATTTGGAAGGCATTCAGGTGCAGCGGTTCTTCTTGTGGTTCGATGTGAATGAGATCAAGGTTGATTTGCCACCCTCCGACTCCATATATTTCCAAGTTGGATTCATCAACAAGAAGCTCGACGTTGACCAGTTCAAGACCATCCATTCTTGCCGTGATGAGGTTACGCGCACTTGTAAATATTCTTCGGAATCACTTCTTCAGGTATACTCTAATTTTTTTAGTTTGTTTTCTGTATCTGGATTCTTATAGTTAGGCATGTTTCAGCTAAACTTCCCCACTCACTCTTAGATTCCTTTCCTTTCTTATGGGAGTTAGTTGAAGATGTTGCAGAAGTATTGGGAGGATTCCTTCCTTTTTTTGCTTTAGTCCAAAGATTATCTTCTAGTTAGTATTAGTTCAATCTCCAACTAAGGCAACCCTATAATTAGTATTTATCTTGTTTCATTTGTCATATTTAGAGTAAAGTAAATAAGGAAAAAAAACATTTCCCCAAAAATAAGCAGCCCCTCAAAACTCTGTAAGATCAGCTGTACGGTGATACTATGTTTCAAATTTTTCTAAGTTTTTCTATCTATCAGGAGGGTTTTTGAAGGTGATATTGCTATATCCATGTCTCCTTTACCATCAAGTGTTGACTGCAATTTTAAGAGACATTGCATTCTCAATGGGAGACGAATGTTTGAATCTTGGAGATAATATTGTTAACTCCGAATATAAAGAGGAAAACAGACATGAAAGATGAAAAAAGAAAAACAAATCACATCGTCCCCTTTAACCCCTTTCTGTCTTTGCTAATGCGATTTTATTTCATTGAACTAATTAAAATGGCATGGGTTATTACATAACAATTTTACAAGCATTTACTCCTTCTGAGTAATCGAATTGTTGGGAACTTTAGTTTTCCCTATCTCTACTTCTTGGAGGAAAGTAAGGGGAACTTGAGGTAGGCAAAGAATAAAAGTATTTTGTTGAGTGAGTTGGTGTCCCTTATGCTTTATGGTCTACAGTATGAGTCAATGATTGGTCACCTACCTGGTGAGCTGCCAGGCAGTATAAAAATGTGTCGAAGATACCCTAAAAGAAGATGAGTTTTAAAGTATTTTAGTCCTTCAAGTCTTTCATCAAACTATCTTATTAGGTTTAAAATTTAATTGTATACTGGAGGCTCCTTAGATGGAGGACCCATCATCCAAATCCAACTAAATGTGACCATCTAATTTAAGATTCAAAATTCTTTTTCTATGTAGCTTCATGAAGATACAAGGAAAATTTTACCTGAATTCAAGTTACCAGTTCTTTCTGGAGTTGTATCATAATGGGACATTAAAGTCAAAATCCTCATCATTTTATTTCTTTTCCTTGTATCTATGGAATATGATTCATTGTTCACATCTACAAAAAGCTATTTGGTTGCCAGTTTTATGTCTTGAAACTTCTTTTGCTTCTGGATGTTTTATCTATGTCGTCAGTAGTTATACGAGATGATTACGCCCCATGAATCATGGACAAATGGAAAATGTTGACATGAAAAAAGTGTATTTTTTAGCATATATTCTTAATGCGGTATTAGTAATGCATGAACAAGATAAGAATGGACATGAAAGAAGTGTTAAAATGGCAGTCAATTTCTTCAAATATTTATCTACATATTCTTGATGCTTGGTTACCCACAATAAAGGTCATCATGCTATGCGCAATCTGCATGCATTAATCTAGATTCAAATGCTTCTCTATAGTGTAATTTGATAACTTTGATTTCCTCCTTTTTGCTTGAAACACCATACACTAGTCCACATTTTAATGAAGGTGTTTAATTTGGAACTCAAGACATCAAGCATTTCATCATAATCTTAATTACTTATTTGTGTTCACAGGGCAGCTCAGGCCATGATTATGGTCTTTTAAGGGAAAACATTAGTTGTAAACTATACTCAGTTTAATGCTGATAAATCAATTAATACCTTTTCTTTTTGTGTCCCTTTATGCTCCTAAGAGTTCCTTTCGGACTCTTTTTTTATTATTTGTATGCTCCAGAGGCTTGATATTTGAGTTTCCTTGTGGTTTAATGTCCAGTGATGTTTGTAATTTCAGCTTCCAATGCCTAGAAACGAAATTGAGGAGCTAATTACGGAGTAGGCGCCATGGAGTGGTGTATTGGCATGGAATGGAGAGGGGTAATGTGCAGACTCCAAAACGATGGGTCTGGCATCAGAATGTGTTATAAGTAGATTTTGTAAATAATGGACTTACATATTTTAACTATAGTTTTAATGTGTGATACATATTTCTTTGCCTCAATTCGCTAAATGGTGTTTCAGTTTTACGATGTGCCCCTTGTTTGGATTGAACCAGTCGGTTAGGTATCAATTTGGACAATGGTTTTGAGCCATTCAGATCGGAAATTGATAACCGATTGAACTGGTTAAAAATGTTTTTTTTTTAATTTAATTTTTTTAAATTTTTAATAATTTTTTAATTGAATCAATCAGACCAACTGTCTAACCAATTTGATTGTTGATCCAATTTAAAAAACATTAATTTTATAAATTTTCTTGAACTTGAAATTATTATTTAATTAAAATTTAAATGCATAACTGTTAGTGAGATAAACTCATCCGTCTCCAGAAGATCTAAACTTTTAGGGGTATTGATATCCTGATAATTGAATAGCTAGTACGCTTTAACTCCTTTAATCTTCATGTTTTTGGCTCAAGTTAGTCTTAATATTTTATGAGATAAAATAATATTATAAATATTATATGTCAAAGAATAAAAAAGTTATGAGTATGATTAGGTAAATAAAATTATATAAAATTTATTAAGCTAAAGGTTTAAAAAGTTGTCCTAAAAAAAATAAAAATTAATAATTGACTTCTTATAATTAAAAAATTTTAAGTAGCTCTTTTTAGAAATTATTAGTTAATTGGTTTAACTGTTAATGTTATTAACGTGGCTTACAGAGCTAACACATAGAATACTATGTTGATAAGTTACTGATGTGGTGTGTTATACCAACATATATTTAAAAAAAATATATAAAAGACCTTAAAAGTTATAAAAAAATTACTAAAATTTTACTTTTGGAATGAATTTAAACAATCATTTGTCCAGGTTTATTGACGTAAATTTCGAATATTGGAAAAAGAATATTAAAATGGTAAAAAATTATAAACAATCATAAATAATTATTAAAAATTTAAAAAGTAAAAAATGATAAAAATCCTTAAAATTTTAAAGAAATTACTATTTTACACATCTAGAATGAACCTAGAAATTACTATTCTAAAAACTCGATAAAAAATTTAAATTTTGAATTAAATAATTCAAGTTATTCGAGTTAATCGAGTTAATCGAGTTATTTGAATAAACTCAAATAAAAAGAATCAAAATTTTCAGTTTAACTCAAATATGAATTGCACAATTCGAGTTATCCAAAAATCCGAATAAAAAAAAAGGCAAAACTATGTCGTTTTGATAAATGTTTACCTTATTTAACGTTAAAAGTTAAAACCATTAACTCGTCAGCCTTACTTTGCTTGTACACTTCCCTTCCTTTCCTTCTTGAATCCCTTTATCATACTTTTGGTATATCATTTTGTTATCTTGTATATAGAATAGTTCTTAACGCATAATTATGCATTATCTTGACCCAAAAATAACTATTTATACATATAATTGTGGATTGTTGTATACGTTTCCTTATCGTTGTAAACCACCCATACGTTAGGTAGAATAAGATTTTGATGTGTGTGAAGTCCTTATAGGGAAAAAGGTTGTATATTTAGATAATTTGAAATTAGAGAAGGGGAGTTTTTCCTTTTTCTTCAAGAAGTATTTATTTGGTCTAGATCTAAAGCAGTCGAAAGTGCTTCCTCCCTTCACAAAAGCGAAGGTACTAATCTGGATCTTTACCTATGGGCGTTTCATGCCAAGGTAATATTCAAGATCTTCCATGCTATGTTTTATAAGAATAAGTTCATTCTGTCGGGTAAGGTTAATGACATAAGGCTCTATTTAAAAGTTTATGGCTAGACTTTAATAGGTTTCCATGTTCTGTAGTAGTGGTTGAAATTGACCGTTCAAAAGAAGCCTAGATTTGGAATTCAGAGCTGAAAATAGGGTATAAGTTAGGTGAGTCCCTAAATTGACTCTCGCATTTATAATATGCCTTCTAGGAATTTCTATGCTGGGTGATAAAATGGTGAAAATGAAACTATTAAAGTATGATGTAATAACTCTGATGTGAAATGAAAGGTTTATGATCCTGCATGTATGGATTGTATGAAGTTTGATGGACTAAGTAGATTACATGAATTTGAATAAGTATGGTATGTATATGAGTTTGAAGCATGGATATGTCTGTCATAAGCATGCCATTGTATAATGGGTCAATGCATGGTGAGTCTGTGTCTATCTCCGAAGTTGTTTAAAGGGGCCTGTTGGGACTAAAAACACGAATCTCTAAAAGGACAAGCCCATGGCCATGACACTCAAAGGATCATATCATATAAGACCATAGTTGGGCTATGGAGTTATATGGAAAGACTAAAGGAAGGTTATTACCTAATGTGGTTTTTTGCATGTCTTAGAACAATGAGGGGCAAACCTCACGAAATGTGAATCTAGGCAAATCTATATTGTCTAAAACACCAGTGAAAGGAATGTATTAATGGCAAAACTCTAGAAAGGCGGGCCTTTGTGGCGAACCTATTAAAAGGAAAACCTTTGTGGCAAAACTCTAGAAAGGTAAGCCTTCATGACAAACCTCTTAAAAAATGTCTTTGTGGAGAGACTATGAAAGGAATGGGAAGTACTTAATGAAAAGGAAACATTTGTGGCAATCTCTGGATTAGGAGGCCTTTGTGGCTATCTCTGAAAAGGAAGGCCTTCGTGGCGCCATCTAAAGAATGACCCTTGCGGCAACCATTTGAAACAAAGGCCTATATGACGAACTTTAAACGAAAAGAAAGGACCTCATGGCGAACTCTAATAAAATGGTATTTGAATTCTTCTAAAGGATTGATAAGCATGGCAAACTCTAAAAGAAAAGCTCTGTAAAAAGTGTTATGGCTAACCCAATATAGTAACATGGCAAAAAAAAAAAAAAAGAGACTAGAGTGCGCCAGCATGAGTGGCAAACCAAAGGTATTTTGTTTGTAAGGCCCTCTGTAACATGAATGGTTAAGAAATCACGAAAGAACAAAATGAAAAATAAAGGAATAGAAAGTTATAAGATCATAATGAAGTGTGACATGGCATAATGAATGGAATTTTAAAGATGTAACTGCCTAAATCAAATGAAGGATAAGAGTAAAGGAGATAAATGAGGAATTCTCAAGTATGAATCAAGTAAAGAAGGATTTGCTCATTAAGTTCTCATGAACTTACCTTTGTGTCTTTTATATCATAGGTAAGCCGATTTGAGGCTGTGCTAGAAGGGACAACACTAGGGCTACGCGAAAGAAAGGGCGAGATGGGATGTTATGCATATAGAGTGAGCTTGAGGTGACGTGATCAAGTCTGACAAAAAGCACTGCACATGGGCTAGGCAATATATTTAGAAACCTTGTAGTGAGAATAGAATGTGTTGGCCAAATAAGTGCAATATATATACTTGTAAACCCTCGCTGAATGAATAGGCATGTTTAATGTTTGTAATTAGTTACTGTACGCCCAGAAGTGATCTAGCAAAACAACCCTATTAAAGAAGATGTATTTTGTTGAAAGTTTAAACATTTGGACATGAATAAGTCTATAATAGGAAATGTAACACCCGAGATTTGGATTCGGTGAATCAAATTGAATTGAGGGCTACAAGCATCCTAAGGTGCATGACTAAAACTTGATGATTTATCGTGGAGCATCAATTGGATCTAAGATTAGTTGTGTGTCATGAGTTAACTCCTATCTTAACAAGTTTAAGATTCGTTCAATTGGTAAAGAGAAATGATAAAGAATGAGGTAGATGAATACGAAAGCGGATCATAAAGTTTGTCAAAGTCACGGATTTAACTTAGGGCTTTAGACGTTCTGAAAGAAACTTAGATTTTGAAATAACCTGAAATGCAAATGAATCCAAGTCAGATAAAAAAATAAAGAGAACAATTAAAATAAATAATCAATATGAATAAAGTAGAATAATAAGATCAAAGATTAGAATAACAAAGAAGAAAATAAAGAAGATAGATGGAAAAGATAGAACGTGACTTGTAGAAGTCTTAAGAATCCTCGGAAACAAGAAAAATCCACAACCTCTTTCAAGCAGCTCTAATTTCCCTTCCAAGATAGAAACTTGGCAAGAAAAAGTTTGAAAATGATTCCCACAATCTGTAAAGATTGTTAAAACTCTCTAAAAGAAACTCAAGAGAAATTCTTGAAAAGAAAAAAAGAATTTATTAACTCAAAAGGGAAGTTGAAAAATAATGAAATATTTGCTTTGTGTACAATGCAAAGGCCTATATATAGGCTAGCTAAATAAATCTAAATAAAACTCTTAACTATACTAGAACTCTAATTAATTTAAACAAGAAGTAGTTTTAACCTAAACTTTCTTATGGACATAAAACTCCTAAATAACTTAAACTACTTAATAATTATTAAAAATTCAGAACAATAAAATAATAATAGCTGATAAATACAATATTGAGCTCATATATAATAAAAATTAAGCCCAAAATTCGAATCCAATATAATTTAAACTCGAATTAAAAGCCCGAAACACGTAATTCCCGTCATAATTGTAACACCCCTGTCGAAACCATCTTTTTTATTTTGAAAACAAAAATGGAGTCGCCACCGATCCTTTTTCGAGGTGTGATCGGGTCACCTTGGGATTGATCATTTTAATAAGACATTTTGATTTATTAAAACAATAATTTTGGTCTACGAACATTAAAAAAAAGGGTTCGGGAGTCGGTTACGCACGAGGAAAGGTTAGCACCCTCGTAACGCCCAAAATTGGTACCTAATTAATTAATTAATTAATTAATATCTTAACGTCAAAAATTTGAAAAGATTTTAAAATACGATCCTTTTATTTAAATGAACACTTGAATAAATCAAATTGGATGCTAAGACCCCCTTTATCTCGAAGAAATAAAATGTCACTCCCAGTGAGTTAGGATACGTCATTTCAAACCCTCGAAACTGAGCTGGTCTTTTGATTTTCAAAACTCATGCATTTAAGTTTGAAAAGGATATTCAATTATTTGGGTCAAATGAAAATTCGGAACCCAGTAAGTTAGGGCACAATTTCTCAAAATTCCAAACATAGAATATTGCCTTTATTTTTAAAAAGGGTATTAAAAAGGGTACTCGGTTACTTAGATTTAACGAGGAAAATTGAAACCCAGTAAGTTAGGGCACAATCTACTCGAAGCTCCCAAATACGAGTATTGCCTTATTTTGAAAAACTTTTGAATAAAATGTAGTAATTAAATGAAATGCATTTTTTTATTTGAGACGATTTGTTAATAAAACCATTACACCAATAAAATACAGAATACAAATACTAAATGACAATTCACGGAAATTACACAATATGCTAACTTTCAATGCTAATATAAACAATTAAAAGAAAATGTAATAACAACATAACTAATATCTTAAATAGTACAAAGACAATGCCAAAGCTAATATAAAAAAAAGGTAATAAAATATTGAAATCTCGATCTTAAAAAAACATAAAGTAAATAACAGTTCAAAAATATATGCATAAAAAAAACTAAGAAATAAAATGAGACTTTATATAAAAGAAATCAAAAATATATAAAATAAAATAAAACACGTAAAATGAATGATATATAAAAATAAATAGTTAACAAAACAATTTAAATACAACAATATGATAAATTTAAAAACAATATATATACATATATGTAATAGAATAAGATAAACAGTGCTTATTTTAGATAAATAATTGATAGAAACCTTAAATAAATAATAAAACCATTTAAAAAAATAAAAGATACAACAAAATTTAAATTAGAAAAAAAAATAAAACAAAATAATATATAAACAATAATATGTGATAAGTGAGAAAATATAAAATAACCTAATGTAAATAATAAATGAAAATAATTTAATATAAAATATTAAAATAAATGAAAAATTTTTAAAAAGTTAAAATTCGATGTACTAGGGACTAGATCGAAACAACAATAAAAACCAGGGGTAAAAACAATATAAAAAAAGAGTGTAGGGACCAAATTAAAACGCTTGCCACATCGTAAGGACCAACTAGGCAATTAGGCCTTATCCCCCAAAACGACGCCGTTCCAATATCCACATTTAACTGCCCCAAGGACCAAATCCAAACAAAAAAAAAGCTGGGGCCAAATTAAAAAGAAAAGAAAAAGTACGCTGGGCAAAATTGCATAACAATAAAAATGCGGAGGGACCTCGGGAGAAAATTGCCCTTTTCTTAAAAAAGCGCGGATCCGGGTCACTGCACGGATCTAGCCTTCAAACAACATCGTTTTGGTCACTAATGAACCACACCAAAACGATATTGTACCACTAGCCTATAAATACTAAAAATTTTTTTTTTAAAAATCATTTTAATTTGTTTCTAAAAAAACAACAAAAACCTTTCAAAAAAACTCTCCAAGCACTAGCCTAGTATTGGCCTGGCTCTGTCATCGAGCCACTCATCTTCGCCGTCATCCGCCACTGCATACGGTGTTCGGAGGCCCTAAAAGAAAACCAACTTGATCCTTTCCCCTTTTTCGATCCAAATCCCTAGTTTTTTTAAAAAACAAAACTAAAGGCCTCTAAATCGTGAAGTACAATGGAAAACCCCATGGCCTTCTCTTTTACTCATCAGAAAAGGTAAAATCTCACTTATTTTTTATTTTCACGATATGCAAATACTTAGATAATAGATACAAAAGAAAAATGGATCTGAAATATACATCTGCTGTTTGTTTTTTTATTCGAAATCGTAAGAGAGATTTATAGATTACATTTCGTCCCCTTTTATAATCGAATAAAAGATAAAATAAATAAATAAATAAATAAAACCCCTTTTCTTTTTTAAAATTTTCTGTTACACATTTGCTGTCAATTGTTGTATGTTGTTGCTCCCATCTTTTTTGATATTTTTTTTTCTTTTTTGCAGATGAAACCACCATACGGAGGAAGAGACCGTTCGTGGGGTGACGTGGAGGCCCGATCCCATGGCTAGAAGGCTACGGCGCAAGCAGTTTCAGAAATCCTTAGGGTTTCTGGAACCTTCAGGTTATTGGGCCTTGTGGGTTCAAATTGGGCCACTGAAATTGGGTTTGTTTTAGGTTTTAAGTAGCTGGGTTAATTATCGGGTTTTGGGTTTATTCAATTGGGTTAAAGATTTGTATTTGGGCTGGTACAAATTTGGGTTTTAGGTTTGGGGCTACAATCTGTATTTGGGTTAATGAACTGTAAATGGACTTTATTATTGGGTTTTTATATTTTATTTTATTTATTATTTTTTGGATAAGTTATGGGCCGGGCGAATTGGGCCTATTACAGCTGCCACTCTTTGCTCATTGTTGTGTAACAGAAATAGAGCAAAGACTTTAAAAAAGACCAATTTTGCCCGGTCTTACCGGATCTTGACTTCTTGGCACTTCTTTTCTTCAAGTAGCCTCTATTTCATCCCACTGCGTTTTCAGGGGTATAGAAAATAGTGCTTCTATCCGTTCCAATGTAATTTCAATGAGAAGAGATTTGTAATTTCGATCTACTCCACTGAAACTTTAAGGAGATAAGAATTGGTAATTTCAACCTGCTCCACTACTACTTCAAAGAGATAAGGTTGTGGTTTAAATCTGCTCCCCTGCTACCTCGAGAAGATAAGATTCACCGTCTTCGAGCTGCTCTACTGCTATCTCAATGAGATAAGATTTACAATCTTCAGTCTGCTCCTTTGCTACCTCAGGGAGATAAGGTTTGTTTATTTTCCTGCTCCACTGTAACTACAAGGAGATAAGGATAGTGGCTTAAATCTGCTCCCCTGCTACCTTGGAAAAATAAGATTCGCTGTCTTTGATCTGCTCCACTGCTATCTTAGGAAGATAAGATCTACAATCTTCAGCCTGCTCCTTTACTACTTCAGGGAGAAAAGACTGGTGGCTTAAATCTGCTCCTCTGCTACCTCGAGAAGATAAGATTCATTGTTTTTAATCTGCTCCCCTACTATCTCAAGGAGATAAGGTCTATAATTTTCAGTCTACGGCTTAAATCTGCTTCCCTACTACCTTAGGAAGATAAGATTCACCGTCTTCGATCTGCTCCACTGTTATCTCAGATAGATAAGATCTGTGGATTCACCGATGTTGATACACCGTCCTCTAGGGGACATGTCCTGTAGAATCGGTTTCATGTGCCTATGTTTATGCCTAGTGATTAGGATGTTGTGATTAGAATGGATCAAATGCTCCCAACTAACATGTTATGAATGATATATAACTGCAAAAATGTCATGAGAATGATCTCTTTTTAAATGCTTAGGGTGTCATCACTTGTTGTTCATCAGGGCTTTATTACTGACGTATTATATTACCATCTCGTTCGGCTAGTATTTTTTGACAGAAAACCTGAAGAAACAATCACATTTTGCTGAACTGGTCTGCCCCACTATAACTTCAGGCCCCTGTACCTCTGGGACATAAAGTTTGTACCATCTTAAAACCCTTCCACTGCAACCTAGGGGTATAGGATCTGAACCTTCTCCAATCTATTCCTATTGCAATTCGAGGGTATAAGATTTGACTCTTTTTGTATCACTATGATCTGTTACACCATTCCCTGGGTGTTGTAACTAGATGTTTATGAATGTAGAATTTTCTTTTCCAAGAATAATTTCCTCTTAATGTTTGGTGATCATTGTCTGTTTGTTCATTGAAGTTTTATCACTGACACAATATCTTGTTGTTTTGTTCAATCAATATTTTTTACAACAAAATCCGAAGAGATAGTCTTCATCTGGACTCTTCCTTCTCAGATATTTCCAACATTTAAACTTGGTGAGTTCTAAATAATAGTCCTATTTCAGGTTCTTGTATTATTTAGAAGCTTTTAGAGTAATATGCAGAACTTCCTTTGTGAAAGTATTATTAGTCCATTAATCATTATTTCAATGCGACATGCTTGAAAAAGACAATGGACAAGAATATAATTGATTTGGAACATAGCTCGAAATGAATAAATTATCAAAGATATCAAAAAATAAAAGGGAAATTGATTGGAATGCATATCTTGAAAAGAATAAAATATTCAAAGATAGCAAATTCACTATGAATAAGATAAAGACTAGGTTTCCCAGATATCGCACCCTGAGCTTCTCTATACGAACTTCTTGAAAACCGTTTTGAGTTTGACATGTGTTTAGGAGATCAAGAGTACTTCATTGATGCCCAAAGTGTAGCATACCTTTTCGTTGTTAATTTAGGTATAGCCAGATCACTGCATGCCCCATCTTTAATTAAAATTTGAGCCGCCCTTTTCGGGTTTTCGACTCAAAACCCCCTTTGGTCTCAAAGCGCCCTTTGCAGGTTTTCACCTTAGCCTCTCTATTTTTTTAGAAGGTTTCAATGCGCCCTTTACAAGTTTTCACCTTGGCTCGGTTTTCTTTTTAGAAGGTTTCAAAGCACCCATTACGGGGTTTCACCTTAGCCCTATTTTTTTAAGGTCTCAAAGCGCCCTTTACAGGTTTTCACCTTGGCTCGATTTTTTTAAGGTCCCAAAGCGCCCTTAGCGGGTTTTCACTTTGGCCTCTTTTCCTCTTTAAGTATAGTATTTCTTGACTAAATCTGAACTTACAGGATTGGGTAAGTTTTTCCTATCCATTTCAGTCAAAATCAGCACTCCTCTGGAGAAAGCCTTCTTTACCACGTAAGGTCCTTCTCAGTTTGGCATTCATTTTTCTTTGAAATCCTTTTATATGGGGAGGATCTTTTTCAATACTAGGTCCCCCTCGTGAAATTCTCTTGGGCAAACTTTTTTGTCATAAGCTCGTATCATTCGTTTTTGGTACATTTGTCTATGCTGGATAGCCCTTAGCCTATTTTCTTCAATCAAGTTCAACTGATCATATCGAGACTAGATCCATTCTGTTTCATCTAATTTTAGCTTGGACAAAACTCAAAGGAAAGTTATCTCCACTTCAATGGGTAAAACTACCTCCATTCCATATACCAATGAAAAAGGCGTTGCCCCGGTTGAAGTTCTGGTAGACGTTCGATAAGCATAAAGAGAAAAAGATAACTTTTCGTGCCAATCTTTATAAGTTTCAGTCATTTTCCCCACGATCTTCTTAATGTTTTTATTGGCTACTTCCACTGCACCATTCATTTTTGGGCGATACGGCGATGAATTGTGGTTTTTGATTTTGAATTGACTATAGACCTTCACTATCATGCTATTGTTCAAGTTTAATGCATTGTCAGATATGATCCTCTCAGGTATTCCATATCGACGTATGATTTCCTTTTTTAGGAATTTACTGACTGCCGACTTAGTAACATTGGCATATGACGCAGCCTTTACCCACTTGGTGAATTTGTCGATGACTACAAAGATGAATTAATGCCCATTTGAAGCTTTTGGCGAGATCGGCCAGATAACATCCATGCCCCATACAGAGAAAGGCTATGCGAAAGTCATAATATGCAAAGGCGAATGAGGTACATGAATTTTGTCTCCATAAATTTGGTATTTGTGACATCTCTTAGCATAATTGATGCAGTCTCTTTCCATGGTAAACCAATAATACCCAAATCTCATAATTTGTCTAGCCATTGTGAAGCCATTAGCATGTGTTCCGCGAACGCCCTCGTGGACTTCTTCCAGAATTTTTTTAGCTTTGACAGCGTCCACACATCTCAATAGTACCTGATCCTTTCTTCTTTTGTACAGGATCTCCCCATCTAAGACATAATCACAGGCTAGCCTTATCAACGTCCTTTTGTCATTCTCGATTGCCTGGTCAGAATATTCACGATTTCTCACATATCGCAATATATCATGATACCAAGGGTGGTCATCTCTTTCTTCTTCCTCCATGTTATAATAATGAGTTGGGGCTTCGTAAATACTCATTTGAATGGGTTCTACATCCTCATGTTTGCTCAATTTAATCATGGAAGCCAAAATAGCCAAAGCATTAGCCATCTGATTTTCGTCTCGTGGGAGATAATTGAAAATGATATCATCAAACTCCTCAATTAACCCCAGAACTATCCTTCAATAATTGATCAATTTGGGGTTTCTTGTCTCCCATTAACCTTTAAGTTGGTAAATCACTAGTGCAAAATCTCCATATACTTCCAGCATTCTGATTTTGTGTTCAATGGTTGCACGGAGTCCCATGATACATGCCTTATACTCTGCCATATTATTTGTGCAATCAAAATCCAATTTGTATGTAAATGGATAATGATCTCCATTTGGGGATACCAGGACTGCTCCAATTCCATTACACATAGCATTTGATGCTCCGTCGAAGTTTAGCTTCCAAAGATGATCTTTTGTAGCGTTTTCTTCAGTAGCTGCCACATACATTAGCTCTTTATTGGGGAAATCAAAATTCAAGAGCTCATAATCTTTTAGAGCTGCTGGCCACAAAATCTACTATTGTGCTCCCTTTCACAGCTTTTTAGCTCACATAGATTATGTCAAATTCAGATAGCAGAATTTGTCATCTAGTCATCCTTCCATTCAAAGTAGTTGACTCCATCATATATTTTAGAGGGTCCAACTTCAAGATTAGCCAGGTCATAAGGTAAAGCATGTATTGCCTCAACCTCCGACTTGTCCAAATTAGGGCGCAACACAATTTCTCAATTGGTGAATATCTCATTTCACACTCAGTGAATTTCTTACTGAGGTAATATATTGCCCTTTCTCTTCTTCCTGACTTATCGTGTTGACTAAGCACACATCCTATAGAGTTATTAAACACTGTTAAATACAGTATTAACAGTCTATCTAGGCTTGGAGGTGACAGTATTGAGGGATTTGACAAGTACTATTTAACGTTATCGAAAGCTTTCTAGCATTCACCATCCCATACACCTAGGTTATGCTTCTTAAGAAGACGAAATATGGGGTCACATTTCTCAATTAATTGTGAAATGATTCGAGCAATGTAATTTAGTCTTCCCAATAAATCTTGAACTTCTTTTTGAGTGCGTGGCGGAGGCAATTCTTGTATAGCCCAGACTTTGTCTGAGTCGATCTTAATTCCCCTTTCGCTAACTACAAAACCCAGTAGTTTTCCCGATCTAGCCCCAAAAGTACATTTTGTTAGATTGAGCTTTAGTTGGAATTTTCTCAATCTTAAGAACAACTTTCGCAAAACTTGGATGTGTTCTCTTTCTATCTGAGACTTTGCGATCATATCATCGACATAAACTTCAATCTCTTTGTGCATCATATCATGAAACAAAGTTACCATGGCCCTTTGGTATGTTGTTCCTGTATTTTTCAGCCCAAATGACATTACCTAATAACAAAATGTACCCCACAAGGTTATGAAGATGGTCTTTCTTCAGGATGCATCTTTATCTAATTTATCCTGAGAAACCATCCATGAAGGAAAGCAACGAGTAGCTTGTCATATTATCCACTAGAGTATCAATATGAGGCAAGGGGAAATTATCTTTTAGGCTGGCCTTATTTAAGTCTCTATAATCTACACACATCCGTATTTTTCCATCTTTCTTAAGAACAGGCACAATGTTGGCTACCCATTCTGAGTATTTAACCACCTACAGGAATTCGGCATCGAATTGCTTTTTGACCTCCTTTTTTATTTTTAGCACAATGTCGGGTCTCATTCTCCGAAGCTTCTGCTGAACTGGCTTACAATCTTCTTTTATAGAAAGGTGGTGTACTACAATATCAGTACTTAATCTAGGCATATTTTGGTATGACCACACGAAGACATCTTTGAATTCCTTAAGTAACTCAACAAGGACTCGCTTCGTTTCTTATGTTATGCACGTTCCAATTTTCACTACCTTTCCTTCCTCTAATGTCACAATCTCCACTGCCTCCTTATGAGGTAGAATTTGTTTCTCCTCTTGCTCTACCATCCTCAACAACTCCGGAGATAAGCTACAGTCTCTAACATCTTCAAAATCCTGAGATCTCTCTAAACACATGTCTTGCTCAAAAGGAAATTCTGAATCAGTAGCAGTGTCGCTCATGTCATTAATGTCTGGGAACCTATTGTAGGTATAAAAGAATATACAAAGAACGAATGAATTTAAGAATAATTATTTGTATGGTATGATTATAAATGAAATGGAAGAATGATTTGGAAGAAGGTTCAAAAAATGAAAGAATCGAACATAATTACTTATATAGAAATAATGAAGGAATGTTTGCTCAAAAATGACAGCAAAAATGTATTTCATTGAAATAATGACGTTTGGACATAAGACTATTTCACAAAAGAATTCTTATTGCTTCTAGGCTTGAAGCAACAAGTGCGTTTTGAACATTACTCTGAATAAGCTCTAAAAACTACAGGAATTTCTTCAATACTTTCTTTCCTAACATTAATGTGAACATTTCCTAACATTTCTTCAATACTTTCTTTCCTAGGTGTCCTTCATTCAGGGTGAATAATCCCTCTAGATACAAAATTTTTGGATATGTGAGGGAATATCAATGGTTCCCACTTGATTTCTTCCCCACTCACGCATGCCCTTCTTCTTTCCTGTCTTTTTTCCAATTCTTTCTTTTTTTGTCTCGCATCTGGCTTGAACTCTAAGCCAAAATAGTCATGCTTGTCCTTCAGCATTGGAGCTTTAACTTTTCCCTGAAGATGTCTCCCTAGTCCTTTCCCCGGTAAGGCTCCCTTTCCTACCATTAACTGTAAGCCCATCCTGGTAGTCTTGGATATTTTTGGTACCAAAATCCTGTTCCCCTCAGTGATTAATGTTGCATTTACAAACTCCAAAGACCGAAAAGAACATTCAATTGCCTCATCATTTGTCTCCAAGTATGGCGCATCACTGGTTACAGCTGCAATAATATCTTCATCGACATTTATCATCACTAACCAACTTTCTGATACTAGCTTTAACTTCTGATGTAGTGACGAAGGTACTACCCCTGCCGAATGTATCCAAGGTCTCCCTAACAAGCAATTGTAGGAAGGTTTGATATCCATTACTAGGAAGTCCACTTCATATATAGTTAGGTCAATCAACAGAGGTATTTCGATTCTTCCCATGACTCTCTTCTCTATGCTATCAAACGCCCTCACTATATTCTGGCATACCTTTATGTGTGAGCTATCCACATGTAATCTATTTAATGAGGATAAAGATAGCACGTTTAGTACCGACCCATTGTCTATTAAAACCCTTGGCAATGTGTACCCTTTGCATCTGGTGGTGATGTGCAAAGCTTTAGTAGATCTCATACCCCTTGGTGGTATGTCATCATCATTGAAGAAGATGAAGTTGTTGGCACTTATGTTATTAACTAGCCAGTACATTTTCTTGATAGAAATATCATTGGCTACATATGTTTCATTTAGCACTTTCATCAATGCACTTCGGTGCACCTCCGAACTCAAGAGTAAAGCTAATACAGATATGCGAGCGGGTTGTTTATGCAACTGTTCTACAACACTATACTAGCTGTGCTTCAAAAACTTCAGGAATTCCTTAGCTTCTTCCTCCTTTACTTGCTTATTAACAGGCGACTCAGGTTTGACTACTTTTTCCTTCTTTTGCTCCACTATTGGAGCTTTTCCTTTTATGGGTTATGCCCAAGAATTTATCGAATCATAACACCTTCCACTTCGTGTATGAGAACCTACATCTCAATCCTCCTTTAACGTGCTGGCTGAGTTCTCCTTTCCCGGAATTGTCACGTTGCAACCATAATTCCAAGGAACTTTTTTGTTATACAGATAAAAGAAAACCACCGGCTTTTGAATTATGATCTTTGGTGCCATCTGTGCTCCAGCTTCATTATATTTAGGTCGTGAAATATGACCACCGGGTAATTAACCTTTGAGACCTTCATTACTGATCCTCCTTTTAATGCGCATATATTCCTTTCTTCCTCAACTTCTTCACAAAACTACATCTCTTTGTTGTCCATCAGGCCTTGCACTAAGACTCTGAATTCGACACATTCTTGAATCATGTGCCCCTCTTTATGATGGAACTCACAGTAGTTCTTCATTTTTTCACAGCCCCTTTTGAATCTGTTATGATTAACCCCTTTTCTACCATCTCTTTCCAAACTCATCTCAAATGGGTTTTTACTTATGTAATATCTGTCCTGATTCTTCTCCCCACATTTCCACCAATTGCGTTTACCCCATTATCAGTATGATTAGGTAGCAGATTTTCTACATTAGATGTATCATCAAACTTCACAATGCCCATTTTGATAAATTTTTCCACTAACTTCTTGAAGGCAATACAATTTTCTATCGAATCCCCTATGATCCCAGCATGGTATTCACATTGAGCATTTGCATCGTACCATTTAGGGTATGGGGGCTGTAGTGGTTTTAAGTAAAAAGAGGATACCACGTGTGCGTCAAATAAACTTTGGTACAACTCCCTACACGTCATTGGGATTGGCGTAAATTAGAGCTTCTAAGTGTTTTTCTTTGTGCCAGATTCTTGTCTTGATGAACCCTGATGCCCAATAGTCACTGTTCTTGGCTGATTAATAGTAATCAATTTTGAGTACCCCATGTTTGTATTGTTCACCTCGTTTTCCCTTTTCCTCGGGGCTGACCTTTTGGTGCTCTCTCCCGCATCTATCTTTCTAATCCTCACTGTATTTTCAATCATTTCACTAGTCATTACTATGATCGAAAAGCTTTTTGTGGTGCTTCCCAGCATGTGAGTGATGAACGGGGCCTTTAAAGTGTTGATAAAGAACATCATGATTTCTTTTTCTAAAAGCGGCGGCTAAACTTGTATGGCAACTTCTCTCCATCTCTGCGCATATTGCCTAAAACTTTCATTTGGCTTTTTTTCCATGTTCTACAAGGTAATTCTATCAGGAGTCATGTTTGTCACATGACTAGACTGCTTCATAAATGCTTGTGCTAGGTCTTTTCATGAACTAATACTGGCACGGCTTAGTTGATTGTACCATTTAGATGCTGTCCCCACCAAACTGTCTTGGAAGCAGTGGATTAGTAGTTGATCATTGTTAACATACCCAGTCATCCTTCTGCAGAACATGGTTATATGAGCTTCAGGGTAGCTAGTCACGTTATTCTTCTCAAGTTATGGCATTTTAAACTTGAAGGGAAGTACCAGGTCCGGAACCAAACTTAGATCTTTAGTATCGATTCCCCGATGATTATCAGCATTTTCCATTGCCCTGAATTTTTCCTCCAGCCATTTACATCGATCCTCTAACTGCTTTGGCAATTCCATTCTTGCCATTTCCCTTTCTGCCACTTCATCCAGATCCGGGATAGCAGGATTAGCTGGGTTATCCCTTGGGTTTGAGCCTGATCCAGCTTGGAAGTTTATTGGTACCGAAGCACCAGCCTGAAATTATTGAGGCCTGATTGTGATGGACGATCTTTGTGGGTACACCTCAGGTTGTGTTTGTGCATGTGTTGGAGTAAAACCAGGAGGATATAGAGGGTACACATTATTCTCCCCAGCATTGACCATGGGGCTTTTTCCTTTATCCATCACCCTATTCAGTAGCTGAGCCATCTGAGTTATCATATTTCTTTAAGATTCCAGCATTTGGTCCCTTATGTCTTGCTGGATCTTGGCCAGTTGCTCTTATATTTGCATTTGTAGCTGGTTTTGCTTCTCTCTTTGAAGTTGTTCAAGTCTTTTCAATCTTTGGTCTATGACTTTTGTCTTTGCTCAAGTACCGTAACGATGTTTGGTTGGTATGTTTTTGTCGGTTTCCAGATTAACTAAAATGATTTTAATTAATTAGAGTCTTTCTATGAATTTTGATACACATGATGCGATGTAATGCGAATGCATGAGATGAATGCAAGATTCTGATTCAATATCATTTAGAAAACTTTTCTAGAAAACAAAATTCTTTACATAAAATGGATTAAAAATATGGCTTTGCCCTAATGCTCAAAGCTTTATGTAATAGGGCAATTCTGCCTGGCCCAATAAATACAAAAATAACCAAAACCAAAATCCAAAATAAATAATAATACCAGTCCAAATTACAAATAAACAAACCCTAAAACCCAATTCTAACCAAACCTAATGGCCTAATACCCGAAGCCCAAATTTACAACCCTAATAGTCCAATATCCAGACAGCCCAAATCTAACCGACCACTAGGGTTTCAGAAATTGAAACCCTAGTGCCGCCGCCGTCAGCGCAAATGGTGCACCTACCCTCTGACCCTACCACCCGAAGGCACTCGCCGGCCACCACGCTCGTCGTATCACCGCCACCTACAAGCAATAAATGAAAGAATGTCAGCAACTAAAGAAAACAGTAGAGCACAGTAGAGCAAAAACAAAGTAGAGGCAAAGGACATTCGGCTATAAAGCCATCAAAAATAGAAGCAAGAAGGGTCTTTTTTTCTTTCTTTTATCTTCTCATAAACCTGAATATATGTAATACAAAAGCAAAGAAAACAACATTTTTGTAACAGAAACAAAAATCAATCGAAAGTATCAAATTTTGAAGGTGATTTTACTCTTTTTTTTTTCTACTTCGAATCCTCTGTTTATTTATACACATTTCATTAAAGAGAAGAGGGATTAGTGTTTACCTTGGGGCGTAGCATTCAAATCCCCTTTCCTTCATCACAATCGAAGCTGAAAGGGGTATTTCGGCGTGTGAAATCGGTGACGCCTTTGGGTTCGCTCGCAATAGGAGCCAGTTATGGCCTTCGCACGGTGGTCGCCCATTCAGTGGCCGGATAGCCACTTTATCCCGACCTCCATTCGGCCGATTAAAGGGCAAAGGCAAGAGCGGCGTAAGCTTCCCTCTCTCGTTCTGCCTGGCCTTTCAAAGAGGGGGATAATCTGATGCTAGGGTTTTCTTTTTTTCTTATTTTATTCAAACAGCATAAAACGGTGCCGTTTAAGGGTCTGCTCAATAACTTCAAAATGGCACCATATTAATGACCCGACCCAATACCCAGGAGGATCCGCGTGTTTATTTAAAAAGGGGTTATTTGCGCATTTAATCCCTTCCCTTTGCGTTGTCCTGTGATCTAGCCTAATCTTAGTTTTCTGTTATTTTAATTTAGCCCCGTACTTTTATTTCGTTCCCAATCTGGTCCCCCTGGTGTTATGCGTTTTGGGGGGATGGGATTATTTCCTTTCGGGCCCCTACACTCCCTTCGCGCATGCAAATGAGTGCCTGACATTTCTTTTTATCCCAAATATGCCCCAAATCTCTTGTCTTTAGTGCAATTTAATCATCTTTAGTCATTTTCGCTATTTTATTGGGTAATTTTAGTATTATTTTCTTTTACCTCCTTTTTACTATTATTATAATTATTAACGTACTACTCTTTTATATTATATTTTTCTATTACTGTTATCAATATATTATCATTCCTATTAGTGTATTATTGTTATTATTTTCTTTATGTTA
Organism: Gossypium stocksii; assembly: GCA_020496765.1. Taxonomy (NCBI): domain Eukaryota; kingdom Viridiplantae; phylum Streptophyta; class Magnoliopsida; order Malvales; family Malvaceae; genus Gossypium; species Gossypium stocksii. Next base: position 25,654,282 of record CM035623.1, read on the forward strand.
TCAACCTAGTATTTTGTTTCTTAATATTGCATTTTGTGTATTATTTTTAACGTATTACTACCATTTCATTTTTTATTATTAATATTCTTATTAAAAACATTTTTCTGTCTTTACTTTATCATCATTCTTCGATATGTTTTATTATATTATTATTCTTAATACCATTCTATATCACCAATTTTTACATACATATAATTTATATTAAAATTAGCTTATCTATGTACATATCATTGATTTCATGTTATTTTATTATGTAAAAGCTAGTATATATGTATATACATCTATTTTATTTCAATAGGTATATGGTTTATTTCCTTTAAAGACCTTACTTCATTATGTTTTTTATTATATATATATGTATACTACTTGTTTAAAATTTATATTTGAATTCTCATGATTCTAAACTTTCTTTCACAATTATCCATTCTTATTTGTTGAGAGCTTGTTAAATTTCACTCATTTTAATTTGTTTTACACTTCTCTTAAATTTGTTTTTTAGTTTTCGAATATTAATATTATTATTCGCATATGGTGACATACTATGTTATTGTTGTTATTATGCGCATCAGTTTGTATTTACCAACTATTATGATTCATTGATGCAATATATCGTTTATGAATTGTTCCTTTACTTTGTATATTATTATTCTATACTTGTATTTTATGAAAGTCGTGTTTAGAACCATTTTAATAAAAATTTTCATCCAAAGGTATTTTTCCAAAAACCTAACTCGTGTTTGGAAGCTCCGAGGAAATCGAGCCTTAACTCACTAGGCTCCGATTTTCCTCATTAAATCTAAGCCATCAAGTGTCCTTTTCGAAATCAAAATATACAAATTTTCAAAATAAAACTTATCCTTGAAACCTTGAAATGCTACATCCTAACTTACTGAATGTGGCGTTCATTGTCTCGAGATAGGAATTTCAAAATCAAGGCAATATTTTATGTTTTGGGACTTTGAAAAATCGAGCCCTAACTTATTGGGTTCTGGTTTTTCATTCGACCCAAAATAATTAAATATCTCTTTTCGATTTAAATACATGAACCTTTTAAACAAAAAGGGCGAGCTTAATTTCAAGAAATCGATGTGTTGCACCTTAACTTACTGGATACGACATTCTTATTTCTTTGAGATAAGTGAGCCTCGATTTTTACTTCGACATTTTTAAATGCCCTTTTAAACAAAGGATCGTATTTTAAAAATCTTTTCAATCGTTTGATGTTAGGACATTAAGTAATCAATTAGGTACCAGTTCTGGGCGTTACGAGGGTGCTAACCCTTTCTCGTGCGTAACCGACTCCCGAGCCCTTTTTTAAATTTCGTAGACCAAAATTAATTGTTTTAATAAATCGAAATGTTTTATTAAAATGATTTAAGGTGACCCGATCGCACCTCGAAAAGGTCGGTGGCGACTCCATTTTTAAATTTCAAAGTCGATCCCCTATTTTCAAAACACTTAGAAAAAATGGTTTCGACAGCTTGGCGACTCCACTAGGGACATTTCAAGAGAGTCGAGCTGTTAAATTGATTACTTATTGTCTTCTCATCGAAAATTGAAAATTAATTTGAAAAATTACTATCCTTTTTCAACTAGTTTGTAATTTCACGTGATTGTTATGAGTTGATTTTTGTGAATTAATTTTAGGCATCATATTGCATGACCACCAAGTCACACCTTTTAAGTGGGAGCAAGAAGCTACTCCTTCGTGAGGTTTTCACCTCCGTGCAGGATAGTGAATCGCTTCCGAAATACATCCGTACCTATGTGCTTCGTGAGATTTTCATCTCCGTGCAGCCATAGGAAAATGTGTTCCCCTGAACCAAACTCGATCTAAATGAGCCTATAATGGGTGAGGATTGTGGAATCTGCTGGTTCAGGTACCTTTTACTCTAGAACCAAACCTCATATAGCGAACCTTAGGAGCCCACCCTAGGTAGAGCTATGCCTAGACCTTAGTGGTTACCCTGATAGGTCCTTGATTATTTCTCTGTTTTCGTACATGTTCTGAATTTCATTTTATATATATTGTACTGATATCTTGTTTTTTGCTTTCTACATCTCGCATGTGATTACACATTGAAAAGGTGTCAATTTGGGTTCGATTGCTAAAATATGGAGCTCGACCATGGAAAACAAACTTCTTGATAAAGTAAAAGGAAATGCGGCAATCCAAAATTGGTCAGAGTCAGCACAATTAGAGAAAGGGGACAGTTTAGCTGAGGGATATGTGTCGAAATTATGGGATTATACCAGCATCAGTGTTACGCAAAATAGCCTTCAAGAGTTGAGAGAAATTTGGTATCAGTGGAACGACGAAACTCAAAGGTTGTTCTACAATTGTTATGGAGATTTGCCATACCTGCTAGACGTTAAAGTAGACGAGCACTTGTTCCGAGCTCTCACACAGTTTTGGAATCCAGCGTATAGTTGTTTTACCTTCGGGGAAGTAGATTTAGTACCTAACATAGACGAGTATACTGCTCTACTAAATTGTTCGAGGGCGCAGGTAGATAAGATTTATTCAAGAGCTACTTATGTCCCAGCTTTTTGGAAAAAGTTGATGAATATTTCAGGAATGAGTGAGTAGTGGATCACAGCTAAGATTAAGAAGAAAGGAGAATATAAGTGCATCCCATGGAAAAACCTAAGAGATCTGATTCTAGGTCACCCTGATACAACAAAGAAGGTTGATGTTTTCGCGCTCAGCATTTACGGATTAATTTTATTCCCAAGGCTTTGGGATATATGGATGAGGCAGTCACCGACCTCTTCGATCGACTTGACAAGGGGATCACACCAGTGCCTGCGATCTTGGCAGAAACATTTAGGTTATTAAACGCATGCAGAAGAGTCGGAGAAGGCAGGTTCGTAGGATGTGCACAACTGCTGTTAGTATGGTTTCATAGCCATTTCTGAAAGGTGAACAAGCCCTCTCATCGGGTCTTCCTGAATGATTATTCCCCGTTAAGAGAAATGGTAGCCATACCAAGAAGAGATGATGTGTCGGAAGAGAACTGGGTCGCACTTCTTCAAAATCTGCAAGAGGGGAACTTCGAATGGAGGGCTCCTTGGTTTGTACCCGAGGAAATCCTATATCGATGTGGGGACTTCGATTGGGTCCCATTGCTCAGAATTTGGGGAGCCACTGGTTACGCTCCCTTAATGGTATTAAGGCAGTATTGGTCGAAGCAGTTTATACCGGCAACGTATGGGTTGGCAGAATGCGAATTCCCGTATAAAGGAGAGAATTACAAGAAAAGGGTCAAACAGATTTCCACGGCCTGGAATCAGACTCATCGAATGAAAAATCTGAACGTATGATCAGTAACTCCTGAGTATGGTGGCTAGTTTAGTAGAAGGGTCAACGATAATGTTCCGAGACCAAATTCAGAAGGTGTTAGACCGCTGAAAGAATATTTACGGGTAGTCCCCTCCGAATTGGAAATCATAAAATAAGACTTTGAAAAGCGGAGTTCAGAAATGGAAAAACAGATAAAGCAGTTGGAGCAAGAAAAAATGTATCTAAGCTTGGACGTCGATATTCAAAAAGAAGAGGCTAAAAGACTCAAAAAGGGGAAGAACAAAGTAGAGGAAGACTTGGAGAGCCTAAAGTCCGATTATAAAAAAGTGTATTTGTCTGCAAGATGGGCCGGTCTAGGGAAGACTTCAGAACAATGGTAGCAGGAAATCCACGAAGAAAGATTAAAGGCTGAGCATTGGGAAACAAGATTTAAAGAGGCCCAAGCGCGAAATGAAACCGTAGAAAGAAGAGTGTTGGAGAACCAAAAAGGAAAAGATAAACTAAAAGTTAGAGTGGCAGAGCTAGAAGAATCTCTTCGACGTCATCGAAATCGTAACTCTGTGATGGAGTTGAAAGCCAGTTTAAACAAGATTGAAGAAATGAAGAAGAAAATCGAGGAGTTGGAAATGACTTTGCAAAACTGTCAAAACCATGTTAGGTTTCTGGAGGAGAATAAGGAGCGATGGAGAGGAGAGTGTTACCATTCTCAAGATCAGGTCCAAAGAAGAGATTACATTATGGGAGAAGCCATAACAAAAATTCAAGAGGTGGCTGAACACTTGCAGTCCTTGGCAGCTCAAGCAGATGTACTTAGCGTGAAATATGGGTTTTAAGGACAAGAGTTAGTTTCTTTGTTGGAAAAGATTAAGGCTTTAGGCATTAAAGCAAAGCCGTATCTGTAATTTACTTTATGTAAAGAGTTTTGTATTCTAATAAAGTTTTCTATATGGAATTGAGCTAGAATCGACACTCTTTTTGCATTCATGTATTTGCATTGTATCATTATATGCATTAAATTTCATAAAAAACTCTAATAAAGGGAAATTATTTCGGAGAAAGTTAACCTGGAAACTGCCAAAAACCCATCCGCCTAACACCGCTACGGTACCCATTTTAAGTCAAGAAATATGGATCAAAGAATAGAAAGGTTGGAGCAGCTTCAAAAGGAGATGCAGGACCAAATGCAAGAACAGCTGATCAAGATTCAGCAGGATATGATAGATCAGATGTTGGAAGCACAGAGCAACATGATGAATCAGTTGACTCAGCTTTTGACTGTAGGACAAGATAAAGGAAAAGGTCCTGCGACAAATACCAAAGAAAATGAGGATCCACTTTATCCTCCAGGGTTCACCCCACATAATACACAGACACAACATGAAGTATACCCGCGTAGACCCTCTGTTACTATTAGACCGCAACAACCTCAAGTGGGCATGTTAATACCGGGAAATCATCAAGTTAGATCGAGTTCAGAAGAGAACCCAATTAACCTCAGTGTCCTCGACTTAGATGAGGCAGCCGAAGGAGAGAGGTCAAGAACGGAGCTGCCGAAACAGTTAAAGGATAGGTGCAAATGGATAGAAGAGAAATTCAAAGCCATGGAAAACGCTGATAGCCGTCACGGGATTGATGCTAAGGACCTGAGTTTGGTCCCAGATTTGGTCTTTCCCCCCAAGTTTAAAGTGCCTGAATTCGAAAAATACAATGGAACAAGCTACCCTAAAGCTCACATCATTATGTTCTGCAGGCGAATGACGGGCTATATCCACAACGACCAGCTATTAATTCACTGCTTTCAAGATAGCCTGGTTGGGGCGGCCTCTAAATGGTATAACTAATTAAGCCGTGCTACGATCAACTCGTGGAAGGACCTTGCTCAGGCATTTATGAAACAATACAGTCATGTGATGGACATGACCCCTGACAGGATCACTCTCCAGAATATGGAAAAAAAATCTAACGAAAGTTTTACACAGTATGCGCAACGATGGAGAGAAGTTGCCATACAAGTTCAGCCACCGCTTTTAGAAAAAGAAACTATAATGCTTTTTATCAACACCCTAAAGGCTCCTTTTATCACTCATATGTTAGGGAGTGCCACCAAAAACTTCGTCGATATAGTGATAACAGAAGAAGTGATTGAAAATGTTGTGAGGAGCGGTAAAATCGAAGTCAGGGAGAGTACCAAGAGATCAGCCCCAAGAAAAAGAGATAACGAAGTGAACAACACGAGCACCTTTAGTAAGGGTCAGTCCAAGTCACTCACCGTAAATCAGCCAAAAACGGTGACCACCAATCGAAATAGCACGGCGAGACAAGAATCCAATACAAGAGAGAACACCGAAAGGCCACAGTTCACCCCTATACCCATGACATATAGGGAACTATATCAGAACCTATTCAACGCTCATGTAGTCTCCCCTTTTTACCTAAAGCCACTATAGCCCCCGTATCCTAAATTGTATGACACGAACGCCTAATGTGAATACCATGCGGGAATCACTGGGTATTCAATCGAAAACTGCACCGCGTTCAAGAAAGTGGTTGAAAGACTCATTAAAATGGGGATCGTAAGCTTTGATGACCTAGCCATACCCAATGTAGCAGGAAACCCGCTCCCTAATCACACCGACCAAGGAGTAAACGGGATAAGCAAAGGCCAAAACAAGAAGATCAAACATAAGGTTGCGGAGGTCAGGACCCCATTAAGACAGGTATGGAAGGAGATGGTCAAGAGAAGACTAATTGTGTTGGATTCAAAAGAAGGATCTGAAGAAAAGAGAAACTACTGCGAGTTTCACAATAAGGTGGGGCATGAACTTCAAAAGTGTGTGGAGTTCAGGGATATCGTGCAAGACATGATAGACAACAAAGAAGTGGAATTTTACGAAGAAACTGCAAGCCTCGGAGAGTGGGAGATATGCGCATCGGAGGGAGAGTCAACGGTGCAAAATCAAATAGTTAACTACCCCGTGGTCATTATATCACGACCTAAAAATAATGAAGCAGAAGTACAAATGCCACCGAGAGTCATAATCCAAAGACTCGTAGTCTTCCCCTATAAGGACAGCAAGAGGGTCCCATAGAATTACAATTGTAACGTGATGGTCCCAAGAAAAGAGATCTTGGTTGATGCTTCAAAAGAGGGCCAAGATAGGGGCTCTTATACGCAAAGCAGAAGATGGTATGGTATAGTAAGCGAGAAGACACAACCCGTAAAAGGGAAAGCCCCAGCGGTCGAAGAAATAAAGGAAAAAATGACCAAACTTGAACATCTTATTAACGAACCAGTCAGCGAGAAGGAAGCTAAGGAGTTTTTAAGATTCCTAAAGCACAGCGAATACAGCGTAGTAGAATAGCTACGTAAGCAACCAGCTCGTATCTCGGTATTGGCCTTACTCTTGAGTTTGAAAGTCCATTGTAGCACGCTGATGAAGGTCTTGAATGAAACATATATTGCTAATGATATCTCCGTTAACAAGCTAGATCGCTTAGTTAGGAACATAAGTATTGATAACTTTATTTTCTTTAATGACGACGAGATACCACCAGGTGGCAGGGGGTCGACTAAAGCTTTACATGTTACCACCCGTTGTAAGGGGTACACACTTCCAGGCGTACTAATTGACAATGGGTCAGCCTTGAATGTCCTACCATTGTCTACACTAAACAGATTACCCATAGACAACTCTCACATGAGAGAGTGCCAGAGCATCGTGAAAGCATTTGACGGCACTGAGAGAATGGTGATGAGTAGAATTGAAGTGCCTCTCTTGATTAGACCCAGCACATATGAGGTGGATTTCCTAGTGATGGATATCAAGCCCTCATACAACTGCCTTTTGGGAAGACCATGGATTCATTCAGCGGGAGCAGTTCCCTCTACGTTGCACCGAAAGCTGAAATTGGTGACGGAAAATCGACTAGTAACCATAAACACGGAAGAAGAGATCATTGCAACTGTAACCAGTGATGCACCGTATTTAGAGGCAAATGACGGGGCCATTGAATGTTCGTTGTGATCTTTGGAATTTGTGAATGCGACCTTTGTCAGTAAAGGGAACAAAGTCCCGAGGCCTAGAATATCCAAGACTACGAAGATGGGCCTGCAGTTAACTGTTGGGAGAGGAGCATTACCAGGGAAAAGACTCGGAAGACACCTCTAAGGCAGAGTAGAGGTACCACTTTTGAAGGAAAAACGAGACCGCTTCGGCTTAGGGTTTAGACCAGATGCCAGACAGAAAAAGAAGGAACTGGAAAAGAAACAAGAGAGGCGAAGAGCTAGGTTGAGCGGGGAAGAAATCAAGTGGGAACCAATGGTTTTCCCCCACATATCCAAGACCTTTGTATCAGAAGGAATCATCAACCCTGAGCAAGAAACTCCAAAAGGAAGAACCATGGAAGGAATATTGGAGGATGCACACATCAATACTATATCCGAAGAGAGAGCCGAAAGAAGAAGCTTGTTAGATATCCGCCCTTTTGAGCCTAGAAGCGTTCTAGACAACTGGACTGCAGAAGAGATTCCTGTAGTGTTTAGAACTATTTTAGAGTAATGTCCTAGAATATTTATTACTCTAGGCCTAGGAGTAATGAACATTTTTTGTGAACCGAGTTTATCCCAAAATCTTTAACTCAATGAAAAGTGCATCTTTTGAGCAAATATTTTTTCGTTCATTCCGATTCATGCATAATCTTTTATTCTTCTATTATTTATTTAGGATCATACCATTTAAACAATTATTCTTAGATGCTATTATTTCTTTGCATCTTCCATTATCCTTAAAACAGGTCCCCATATGTCAATGACGTGGGTGACGCTGCCAACGACTCGGAGTCCCCTTTTGAACGAGATGTGTATATAGAGGATTCTGAGGGTTTTGAGGATGACCGAGATTGTGACCTAGCTCCTGAATTATTGAGAATGGTTGAACAAAAGGAGAAACAAATCCTGCCTCACAAAGAATCAATAAAAATTGTGAATTTAGGAGAAGGGAAAAATGTGAAAATTGGGATTGGTATCACCGTAGGAACAAGGCAAGATCTGATTGAATTACTCCAGGAGTTCAATGATATGTTCGCATGGTCATACCAGGACATACCTGGTTTAAATAGTGATATAGTGGTGCATCGACTCCTTATAAAAGAGGAATGCAAGCCAGTCCAACAAAACCTTCGAAGGATGAGACCCGACGTCTTGCTAAAAATAAAAGAAGAAGTCAAAAAGCAGTTCGACGCGGGATTTCTAAAAGTGGTGAAATACTCAGATTGGGTGGCCAACATTGTCCCCGTTCCTAAAAAGGATGGAAAAGTGCGAATGTGTGTAGACTACAGAGACCTAAATAAGGCAAGCCCGAAAGATAATTTCCCACTGCCTCACATTGATACTTTGGTAGACAACACGGCAAGCTATTCATTGTTTTCCTTCATGGACGGTTTCTCCGGTTATAACCAGATCAAGATGCATCATGAAGACATGAAGAAGACTATATTCGTGACCATGTGGGGAACATTCTGCTATAAGGTAATGCCTTTTGGACTGAAAAATACGGGTGCAACATATCAAAGAGCCATGGTAACCCTGTTTCACAACATGATGCACAAAGAAATCGAAGTTTATGTCGATGATATGATCGCAAAGTCCCGAACAGAGGGGGAGCACGTACAAGTCTTAAGAAAGTTGTTCTTACGGTTGAGGAAGTTCCAGCTAAAACTCAATCCGGCCAAATGTACTTTCAGAGCCAAGTCTGGAAAGTTGCTCAGATTCGTGGTTAGTGAAAAAGGGATTGAGATTGATCCAGACAAAATCAAAGCCATCCAAGAGCTATCTCCGCCATGTACCCAGAAAGAGGTTCGAGGCTTTTGAGGAAGATTAAATTACATCGCTCAGTTCATTTTACAACTAACTGAGAAATGTGACCTTATTTTCCGCCTCCTCAAAAAACACAACCCAAGTGTATGGGATGAAGAATGCCAAGGGGCTTTTGACAAAGTAAAATGATACTTGTCCAATCCCCCAATACTAATGCCACCTAACCCCGACAGGCCATTGATACTATACTTGGCGATATTTGAGAATTCCATGGGATGTGTACTTGGCCAACATGATGAGTCAGGAAAAAAGGAAAGGGCTATTTATTACCTTAGTAAAAAGTTTACTGAGTGTAAGGCGATATACCCTCCAATAGAGAAGTTATGCTGTGCCCTGATTTAGACAACTGTGCCCTGATTTAGACAACACGAAGGTTAAGACAGTATATGCTGTATCACACCACTTGGCTCATCTCAAAACTAGATCCCTTGAAGTACATGATGGGGTCAACAGCTTTGAACGGAAAAATGGCTCGATGGCAAATTCTACTTTCGGAATTTGACATAGTGTATATGAACCAAAAAGCAGTAAAAGGAAGTGCGATAGTAGATTTTCTGGCCAATAGAGCTTTAGAAGATTACGAACCCTTAAGCTTTGACTTCCCAAATGAAGACTTAATACATATTGCGGCCACTGAAAAAGGCATTCAAGAAAGCCTTCATTGGAAACTTAATTTTGACGGAGCTTCTAATGCTATGGGTAATAGGATCGAAGCAGTATTGGTATCTCCAAATGGAGATCATTAGCCCTTTACCAACAAACTATATTTCGATTGCACCAACAACATAGCCGAATATGAGGCATGCATCATGGGAATCTGAGTTGCCATAGAACGCAAGATTAGGCTATTAGAAGTTTATGGGGATTCTGTACTGGTGATCTATCAACTTAAAGGCGAATGGGAAACAAGAGACCCTAAGTTGATCAATTATGGAAAAATAGTCTTGGAGTTAATAGAGAAGTTTGATGACATCACTTTCTGCTATCTTCCATGAGATAAAAACCAGATGGCCGACACCTTGGCCACTCTAGCCTCCATGATCAAAGTGAATAAACAAGAAGACATGAAGCCCATCCAAATGAGTATGTATGAGGCTCCGGCTTATTGCTATGGCATTGACGAAGAAGAAAAAGATGACCACCCTTGGTATCACAATATATTGCGATATGTGAAGGATCGTGAATACCCAGATCAGGCGACCGAGAACGATAAAAGGACGTTGAGAAGATTGGCCATTGACTATGTATTGGATGGGGAAGTTCTGTACAAAAGGAGGAAAGATCAAGTACTGTTAAGATGTGTCAACGTCATTGAAGCCAAGAAAATTCTCAAAGAAGTCCATGAGGGCATCTGTGGGACGCACGCTAATGGCTTTACAATGGCCGGGCAGATTATGAGATTTGGTTATTATTGGTCTACCATGGAATGAGACTGTATTAACTACGCCAAGAAATGTCATAAGTGCCAGATTTACGGAGATAAGATCCATGTGCCGCCTTCACCTCTACATGTTATGACTTCTCCATGGCTCTTTTCCATGTAGGGCATGGATGTCATTAGTCCAATTTCACCAAAAGCTTCGAACGGGCATCGTTTCATCTTTGTGGTCATTGACTACTTCACGAAATAGGTAGAGGCTGCTTCTTATGCTAATGTTACCAAGTCGACAGTGAGTTGATTTTTGAAGAAAGAAATCATTTGTCGGTATGGAATGTCTGAGAGAATCATATCGAACAATGCACTGAACTTGAATAACAGCACAATAGTAGAAGTCTACAATCAGTTCAAGATTAAACATCATAATTCATCTCCCTATCACCCAAAAATGAATGGGGCAATGGAAGCGGCCAACAAAAACATTAAGAAGATTGTGGGAAAGATGACGAAAACCTATAAAGATTGGCATGAGAAGTTACCTTTTACCCTTTATGCTTATCGAACGTCCGTCAGGATCTTCACTGGGGCATCGCCTTTCTCCTTGGTTTACGGAATGGAGGCGGTCCTACCCATTGAAGTTGGGATCCCCTTACTCAGAGTGTTGTCAGAAGTAAAGTTGGATGAAGCCAAATGGATCCAATCTCGATATGACCAGTTGAACTTAATTGAGGAAAAAAGGCTAAGAGCTATTCGTCATGGCCAGATGTATCAAAAACGAATGATGCGAGCTTACGACAAGAAGGTTCGCCCTAGAGAGTTCCATGAAGGGGATCTGGTTCTGAAGAAAATCCTTCCAATACAAAAGGATTTCAGAGGGAAATGAAAGCCTTTTCCGGATAGCCACTTTATCCCGACCTCCACTCGGCTGATTAAAGGGCAAAGGCGAGAGCGGCGTAAGCTTCCCTCTCTCGTTCTGCCTGGCCTTTCAAAGAGGGGGATAATCTGATGCTAGGGTTTTCTTTTTTTTATTCAAACAGCATAAAACGGTGCCGTTTAAGGGTCTGCTCAATAACTTCAAAATGGCACCGTATTAATGACCCGACCCAATACCCAGGAGGATCCGCGTGTTTATTTAAAAATGGGTTATTTGCGCATTCAATCCCTTCCCTCTGCGTTGTCCTGTGATCTAGCCTAATCCTAGTTTTTTGTTATTTTAATTTAGCCCCGTACTTTTATTTCGTTCCCAATCTGGTCCCCCTGGTGTTATGCGTTTTGGGGGGACGGGATTATTTCCTTTCGGGCCCCTATACTCCCTTCGCGCATGCAAATGAGTCCCCGACGTTTCTTTTCATCCCAAATATGCCCCAAATCTCTTGTCTTTTGTGCAATTTAATCATCTTTAGTCATTTTCGCTATTTTATTGGGTAATTTTAGTATTATTTTCTTTTTCCTCCTTTTTACTATTATTATAATTATTAACGTACTACTCTTTTATATTATATTTTTCTATTACTGTTATCAATATATTATCATTCCTATTAGTGTATTATTGTTATTATTTTCTTTATGTTATCAACCTAGTATTATGTTTCTTAATATTGCATTTTGTGTATTATTTTTAACGTATTACTACCATTTCATTTTTTATTATTAATATTCTTATTAAAAACATTTTTCTGTCTTTACTTTATCATCATTCTTCGATATGTTTTATTATATTATTATTCTTAATACCATTCTATATCACCAATTTTTACATACATATAATTTATATTAAAATTAGCTTATCTATGTACATATCATTGATTTCATGTTATTTTATTATGTAAAAGCTAGTATATATGTATATACATCTATTTTATTTCAATAGGTATATGGTTTATTTCCTTTAAAGACCTTACTTCATTATGTTTTTTATTATATATATGTATACTACTTGTTTAAAATTTCTATTTGAATTCTCATGATTTTAAACTTTCTTTCACAATTATCCATTCTTATTTGTTGAGAGCTTGTTAAATTTCACTCATTTTAATTTGTTTTACACTTCTCTTAAATTTGTTTTTTAGTTTTCGAATATTAATATTATTATTCGCATATGGTGACATATTATGTTATTGTTGTTATTATGCGCATTAGTTTGTATTTATCGACTCTTATGATTCATTGATGCAATATATCGTTTATGAATTATTCCTTTACTTTGTATATTATTATTCTATACTTGTATTTTATGAAAGTCGTGTTTAGAACCATTTTAATAAAAATTTTCATCCAAAGGTATTTTTCCAAAAACCTAACTCGTGTTTGGAAGCTCCGAGGAAATCGAGCCTTAACTCACTAGGCTCCAATTTTCCTCATTAAATCTAAGCCATCGAGTGTCCTTTTCGAAATCAAAATATGCAAATTTTCAAAATAAAACTTATCCTCGAAACCTTGAAACGCTACATCCTAACTTACTGAATGTGGCGTTCATTGTCTCGAGATAGGAATTTCAAAATCAAGGCAATATTTTATGTTTTGGGACTTTGAAAAATCGAGCCCTAACTTACTAGGTTCTGGTTTTTCGTTCGACCCAAAATAATTAAATATCCCTTTTCGATTTAAATACATGAACCTTTTAAACAAAAAGGGCGAGCTTAATTTCAAGAAATCGATGTGTTGCACCCTAACTTACTGGATACGACATTCTTATTTCTTTGAGATAAGTGAGCCTCGCTTTTTACTTCGACATTTTTAAATGCCCTTTTAAACAAAGGATCGTATTTTAAAAATCTTTTCAATCGTTTGATGTTAGGACATTAAGTAATCAATTAGGTACCAATTCTGGGCGTTACGAGGGTGCTAACCCTTCCTCGTGTATAACCGACTCCCGAGCTCGTTTTTCGAATTTCGTAGACCAAAATTAGTTGTTTTAATAAATCAAAATATTTTATTAAAATGATTTAAGGTGACCCGATCGCACCTCGAAAAGGTCGGTGGCGACTCCATTTTTAAATTTCAAAGTCGATCCCCTATTTTCAAAACACTTAGAAAAAATGGTTTCGACACTTTAATTTTCCTAAGTAACGAAGCTAGCTCTTGACCTCGGTCTAATTTCAACTCATATTTCACGCTTAGCATGTTAGCCTGAACTGACAAAGTTTGTAGATGATCAGTTACTTCCCGAATCTGAGGCACGACTTCACCCATAATGTAATCTCTGTTTCTAACCTGACTCTAAGAATAGTGAAGTTGTTCCTTCTAATGCTCCTCACTTACTTCAAGAAGCTCAACCCAGAGTTCACAGTTTTGTAATGCAGACTCTAGTACTTCTATCATTCCTTTCATTTCTTCGATCTTGTTCAAACTCGCCCTCAGCTCTATTGCAGAATTACGATTTCTGTTATGATGAAATACTTTTTCAAATTCTGCTACTCTAGCCTTTAATTCCCATTTGTTATTTTGGGTTTCTAACAAACTCCTTTCTAGGGCTCTTTCTGTACCCGAGCCTCTTGGAATTCTCTCTCCCACCGATCGGTTTTGGTTTTTTCCTCTTGAATCTCCTATCGCCATTGCTCTGACGTTTTTCCCAATCCGGCAATTCTTATTGATAGACGCAATTTCTTGTAATCTGTCTTCAAACTATCCAAGTCTTCCTCGACTTTATTCTTTCATTTCCTTAATCTCTCAACATCTGACTTTTGAACATCAACATCTAACCTCAGATGCATCTTTTCTTCCTCTAATTGCTCTATCTTCTTTTCAAGCTTTGAATTCCTCCTCTCGAAGTCTTACTTTATGATCTCTAATTCTGATGGGACCACTTGTAAATACTCCTCCATCGGTCGAGCACCTTCTGAACTTGGCCCAGGGATATTATCATTAATTCTTTTATTCCACCATCCACTGTACTCGGGGATCGTCATTGAACCCACGACCAACTTTTTCATTCAGCAAGTCTGATTCCAAACATAAGAGATCTCTTTAACCCTTTTCTTGTAGTTATCTCCCCTATACGAAAACTCACATTGAGCTAGCCCATGCGTTGTCGGTATGAACTGCCTTGATTTGTATTACCTTAGGACGAGCAAAGGAGCATATCCCATGGCTCCCAAATTTCAAGCAGAGGGACCCAGTCAAAACTCCCACACCAGTAAAGAATTTCGTCAGGAACCATTTAAGGAGTTCTCCACTCGACATCTTCTTCCTAGAGATTTTGGAGGCGTGTTATCCAATTTTCCTCTGATATGTCATCTCTCCTTGGTATGGCCGCTATCTCTTTTAGTGGGGAATATTTTTCAGAAAAAACCCGATAAGAAACTTTATCCACCTTCCAGACATGACTGTGGAACCAAGCTAGCAACAACTTCGCGCACCTTATAAATCTACACTCACCAGCTCTCTTACATATGTTCAAAGATCTAAATGTCTCGGTCAAGATTGCAGGAATAGGTGTGACCCCTTTGTCAAGTCTGTCGAAGAGATCTGAGACCGCCTCATCTACATACCCTAATGCCCTAGGGAAAATCATTAGTCCATAGATACTCAAAGCAAAAACATCAACTCTTTTCTTTGTATCAGGATGCACTAGAATCAAATCCCTTAAATTTTTCCATGGGATGCACTTACACTCACCCTTTTGCTTGATCCTAGTTGTAATCCACTGTTCACCTATTCCCGTAATATTCATGAATTTCTTCCAAAAGGTCGGGACATAAACGGCTCTCGAATAGGCTTTATCGACTTGAACCTTCGGACAACACAGTAAAGTTGTATATTCTTTTACAGTGGGCACCAAATCTACCCTTCCAAATGTAAAGCAATTGTATGCAGGGTTCCAATACTGAGCGAGGGCCTGAAATAAATGCTTGCCTATCTTGATGTCAAGTAGGTAAGGCAAATCCCCATAATTATAGTAAAACAACTGCTTAGTCTCATTCCATTGATCTCATATCTCTTTTAATTCCTGAAGATTATTTTACGTCACACTGATGCGAGTGTAGTCCCATAATTCTGATGTGTACCCCTCGGCTAGACTATCCCCTTTCTCTAATTGCATTTTCTCTGACCATATACGGACAACCGCATTATCTTCCACTTTATCAAGAAATTCATTTTCCATGATAGGCTCTCTAATTTAGTAATCGAACTTGAATCGACACCCATTAAATATGAAATGACATGCAAACATAGCAAAAACAAAACACAATAAGTTAGTACAATAAAAAAAAAAACAAAACTTAAAGCAGATGAAAAATAATCAAGCACCTATCTGGGTGACCGCTAGGGTTTGGCGTAGTTCTACCTAGGGTGGGCTCTTAGGGTTTTCTACATGTGGTTTGGTTCTAAAGTTGAGGTACCTAAACCGGCAGATTCCTTGATCCTCACCAATTATAGGCTCATACGGATCGAGTTCAATTCAGGGGAATACATTTCTCTATGGCTGGATGGAGATGAAAATCTCACGAAGACATAAGTTTTGATGTATCCCGAAAGCGATCCACTATCCTGCACAGAGGTGAAAACCTTACGAAAGAGTAGCTTCTCACTCCCACTTAAAAAGGTATGACCTAATAGTCATGCAATGCAATGTGCGCAAAATATTCTATGAGACTCAATCCACAACAATCACATGAAAAAAAATAAACCAATGCAATAAAAGGATCGTAATTTTTCAAATTGGATTTTCAATTTTTGACAAAAGGACAAAAATTAACCAATTTGTGGCTCGACTCTCTAATTTCCTCAGTGGAGTCTCCAAGCTGTCGAAACCATCTTTTTTTATTTTGAAAAATGAGAGTCGACTTAAAGACGAAAATAGAGTCGCCACCGATCCTTTTTCGAGGTGTGATCGAATCACCTTAGGATTGATCATTTTAATAAGACATTTTGATTTATTAAAACAATAATTTTGGTCTACAAACATTAAAAAAAAGGGTTCGGGAGTCGGTTACGCACGAGGAAGGGTTAACACCCTCTTAACGCCCAAAATTTGTACCTAATTAATTAATTAATGTCTTAACGTCAAAAATTTGAAAAGATTTTAAACTACGGTCCTTTTATTTAAATGAACACTTGAATAAATCAAATTGGATGCTAAGACACCCTTTATCTCGAAGAAATAAAATGCCACACCCAGTGAGTTAGGATACGTTATTTCAAACCCTTGAAACTAAGTTGGTCTTTTGATTTTCAAAACTCATGCATTTAAGTTTGAAAAGGATATTCAATTATTTGGGTCAAATGAAAAATCGAAACCCAGTAAGTTAGGGCACAATTTCTCAAAATTCCAAACATAGAATATTGCCTTTATTTTTAAAAAGGGTACTCGGTTACTTAGATACGAGGAAAATTGAAATCCAGTAAGTTAGGGCACAATCTTCTCGAAGCTCCCAAATACGAGTATTGCCTTATTTTGAAAAACTTTTGAATAAAATGTAGTAATTAAATGAAATGCATTTTTTATTTGAGACGATGATTTGTTAATAAAACCATTACACCAATAAAATACAGAATACAAATACTAAATGATAATTCACGGAAATTACAGAACATGCTAACTTTCAATGCTAATATAAACAATTAAAAGAAAATGTAATAACAACATAACTAATGTCTTAAATAGTACAAAGATAATGCCAAAGCTAGCATAAAAAAAAGGTGATAAAATATCAAAATCTCGATCTTAAAAAAACATAAAGTAAATAACAGTTCAAAAATATATACATAAAATAAAAACTAAGAAATAAAATGAGACTTTATATAAAAGAAATCAAATATATATATATATAATAAAATAAAGCATGTAAAATGAATGATATATAAAAATAGATAGTTAACAAAACAATTTAAAGAGAACAATATGATAAAGTTAAAAATAATATATGTACATATATGTAATAGAATAAGATAAACAGTGGTTATTTTAGATAAATAATTGATAGAAACCTTAAATAAATAATAAAACCATTAAAAAAATAAAAAGATACAACAAAATTTAAATTAGAAAAAAAATAAAACTAAATAATATATAAACAATAATATGTTATAAGTGAGAAAATAATAAAATAACCTAATGTAAATAATAAATAAAAAATGATTTAATATAAAATATTAAAATAATTGACAAATTAAAAAAAAGTTAAAATCCGATGTACTAGGGACTAGATCGAAACAACAATAAAAACCAGGGGTAAAAACAATATAAAAAAGAGTGTAGGGACTGAATTAAAACGCACACCACATCATAGGGACCAACTAGGCAATTAGGCCTTATCCCCAAAACGACGCCTTTCCAATATCCACATTTAACTGGCCCAAGGACCAAATCCAAACAAAAGCAAAATGTCGGGGCCAAATTCAAATAAAATAAAAAGTATGCTGGACAAAATTACGTAACAATAAAAATGTGGAGGGACCTAGGGAGAAAATTTCCCTTTCATTAAAAATGCGTGGATCCTTCCCTAGGTTGAGTCACTGCGCGGATCCTGCCTTTAAACGACGTCGTTTTGGTCACTAATGTATCACACCAAAACGATGTCGTACCATTGGCCTATAAATACTAAAAAGGTTTTAAAAAATCATTTTAATCTGTTTCTAAAAAAACAACAATAACCTTCCAAAAAACTCTCCAAACCCTGGCTTGGTATTGGCCTAGCTCTGTCATCGAGCCATTTATCTCCGCCGTCATCTGCCACAGCATACTGTGCTCAGAGGTCCTAAAAGAAAACCAACTTGATCCTTTCCCCTTTTTCAATCCAAATCCCTAGTTTTTTTTTTTCAAAAAACTAAAGGCCTCTAAATCGCGAAGTACAACGGAAAACCCCACGGCCTTCTCTTTTACTCATCAGAAAAGGTAAAATCTCACTTATTTTTTATTTTCACAATATGCAAATACTTAGATAATAGATACAAAAGAAAAATGGATCTGAAATATACCTCTGTTGTTTGTTTTTGTATTCGAAATCGTAAGAGAGATTTACAGATTACATTTCGTCCCCTTTTATAATCGAATAAAGGATAAAAATAAAATAAAACCCCTTTTCTTTTTTTAAAATTTTCTGTTACACAATTGCTGTTAATTGTTGTGCGTTGTTGCTCCCATCTTTTCTGTTATTTTGTTTCTTTTTTGCAGATGAAACCACCGTACGGAGGAAGAGACCGTTTGTGGGGTGACATGGAGGCCCGATACCATGGCTAGAAGGCTACGGTGCAAGCAGTTTAAGAAACCTTTGAGTTTTGGGCCTTTTAGGTTCAAATTGGGCCACTGAAATTGGGTCTGTTTTAGGTTTTAAGTAGCTGTGTTAATTATCAGGTTTTGGGTTTATTCAATTGGGTTAAAGATTTGTATTTGGGCTGGTATAAATTTGGGTTTTAAGTTTGGGGCTACAATCTATATTTAGGTTAATGAACTGTAAATGGACTTTATTATTGGGTTTTTATATTTTATTTTATTTA
The DNA here is from genome assembly GCA_020496765.1 of Gossypium stocksii. Lineage (NCBI taxonomy): Eukaryota > Viridiplantae > Streptophyta > Magnoliopsida > Malvales > Malvaceae > Gossypium > Gossypium stocksii. The sequence goes on from CM035623.1 coordinate 25,673,278, forward strand.
TTATTATTTTTGGATAAGTTATGGGCCGGGCGAATTAGGCCTATTACAGTTTATTATTTAAACTCGAATTAAAAGCCCGAAACTCGTAATTCTTGTCATAATTGTAACACCCCAAACCCGGCCTAGACGTTATGGCCGAATCTGGCAATGTCATATGATAGTGTGTCTTGAAAACCAAGTTGTTGCGATAAAATCATTTCTATGTTATTATCTTTCTTTAACTCTTATTAATTCTGAAAGAGAACGATTTACTCATTTAAATTATTTGTTTTAAAACATATCTCATTGCGGAAGTTTTTCTAAAAACAGTTTATGTGATTGTGAGTTTAGAAAATATTTTAACTTTTTGAAAATTGAATTTCCTACGACTAGCAATTATAAATCATAAAATAATCAAATAAATAAAAGCCCAAATTTAAGCAAAAGTCCCCCAAAACTCCACAAATTACATCAAAATAACCCAAAAATAATGATATAACCCAAGTAAGAAATTAAAAACCGTGAAGTCCAAAAACTGTGGTCACCGTCGAGTCCTCTACCGCACCGATCTGTCTAAATCTGGGGATTACCTGTGCACATTAAACAAAGAGGGGTGAGTTTACGTAAATTCAGTGTGTAATCCCACAGAAAACAAACAAATAGTAAACACAATGCACAGTCAAAACAGTATGGGCCTAAGCTTTTTCAGTATCAGTAGCAGTTTGGGCCTTAGCCCGTTTCAGTACAGTATCAAGTATGCAATAGGGCCTTAGCCCATCACAATATTAGTATCAGTCATACAATATTTAGTAGCAAAGTCCTACCCAACCAGCCTCTACACACCATCTCCGTCTAACCCTGCACTCTATATGGGGATAAAATCACCCACCCATCCCTACACTCCAGGTAGTACCGAATGCGGCACATAAACAGTAATTTGTAGCTGAGCTACCAAATATTAGGCCTACAGGCCTTTTAGTATATTTCCTCCAAATATCCATATCCCAACCTACTGCAATGCAAACCATACAGTGAATGACATGATTATATGCAACTATCAGTAAACATACATATATATATATATATATATATATATCAGTAAGCAGGCATACATTTATTGTAATAACCCAAAATTCACAGACACAGGAAAAATGAGTTATAGGGCCTCCGTCTTAGTGAACCAAGTTCGTAAATATTTATTAGGAATATTTGTGAGGCTAGTTGTGTGTTTAATTAGGCTTTAATTAAGAGAATTTAGCTTAATTAAGAGAAATTAAGAAAAATGGCTAAATTGAATAAGGGGTAAAAGTAGAATTATAGATTAATAAAAAGAAAGGGGGACCAAAATGGTAAATATACCATTCACCATAAATGAGGCGGCAAATGTTGATAAAAATCTAAGATTTTTATTGTTTAATTATTATTAAATTATAATGTATATAATTATTTTATTATATGGTAATTTATATTAGTTATAAATTAAAAATATTATATTATATGAATAAATAAATAAATAAGTTGTCAAATGGATGGTGATGATATTGTACAATTGTAAATATATATGTGTACATTTGTAATACTTATATTTAATTAGTAAATAGATATTTATTATTTATTATTATTAATAAAAGATATTTATTAGATAAATCATTAAATTGTGATATTTTTGTATAATAAACAAATTGGATAGTGACAATTATAATAATGTAAATATATACATTTGTATTATATTTATTTATTTACTTAAAAATTAAGTAAAAGATAATTATTAATTAAATAATTATATTATGAGATTTTTGTGTGTGATAAACAAATTAAGTGGTGACAAATGTAATGTAAATATGTGTTACTAAAAGATATTTATTATATTATTATTATAATTATTATCATTATTAACTTTTATATATATATATATATATATAAGATATAAAAGAAATGAAATAAAGAAAGAAAGTGAAAGAAAGAATAGCAGAAGCCATTTGAAAACAAGAAGAAAGAAAAGGGAAAGACAAGAAAAATGGGAAAACTAGGGTTTAAAGGTTTAAAGCTTTAATAGGTAAGTCAATTAAGTCATTTTTACTTAATTTTGATATTTTAGAAGCTATAAGTTTTGTGTTTAAAGGACTACATTGAAAGAATTTTTAAATTAGAATTTTGTTATGAACATTAGATAGTTAAGTGAAATATGAAAGGAAATTGAATAGAAATGAAGTATAAATTGAATAATAAAAGTAAATGAGTTAATTAGGATTAAATTGGAATTAGGGTGTAAATTGCATAGAAATTCAATTATTTATTATAAATTAGTGTTGTAATTAATAAGTGTAAATTATTATTATTTTCATAGTTAGCAAAGAACCCGAGGCATCGACATTGAAAGGAAAGAAAAAGTTATCGAAGAGTAATGGAACAAATCCGGGTTTGTATTACTATAATTCAAGTTATTTATTATTAAATGTTAAATTTTGAATTGTATGTGTGGTAAGAAAATAATGAGGTAAGTATCATTATTGAGTTGAATGGAAATTGAATAGAGAGATGAATATGTATTGATATTGAAATGTATATTGATAGAAAATTTAAAGTGGAAGTGAAATAATGAGAAAGTGATTGAATTGAAAGTGAAATTGAAATTAAAAGTGAAATTGAATTGTGAATTGAAAATCCCTATTAACTAGTCGCGCTGAGTCGGATATAGTTGGCATGCCATAAGATTTGCTTTGTCAATCAGGCACTTTATGTGTCGTATATCAGGCACTTTATGTGTCGTATTTCAGGCACTTTGTGTGTCGTATTAGGCACCTCATGTGTTGTTTCAGGCACTTATGTGTCGTATACTGATCAGGTACTATGTACCGTTTTAGGCACAATGTGCCGTATTAGTGTGTTGGGATTGAAATCCGTGTATCCGTCAAAGTTTGGGTTTGTTAATAGGGTGAATAACTAAAATGATAAAATTAAATAAATTTGATTGATCGTACTATTAAAAATATGAGAAATAAATTATGAGTTGAATTGTGAATTGAATTGAATTGAAATGTGAGATTTGAAGTTTAAACTTAAGGTTCATGAATTTGCTAAAATATCGAATTATTAATATTGAAATCAGTTGAATAAATGAAATGAGAAAATCGAATAAATTGATCAATTGAACTATTGAAAGTATGAGAAAATGAAATTATGAATTGAAATGTGAATTGAAATTGAGATATCGAAATAAGAAGTGAAAATAGAATGAATTGGAAATAATGAAATAGTGTATGAGTTAATTGAATATAATCTTATGAATTAATTATAATTATTTTTGTTGAAAATGTTGGTTTAAATAATTATTGAAAGACTAATGTTGAAAGGTTTTAGATATGAAATAGAATAAGTTATTAAATTGGAATATAGAAATGAAATGCATGAAATAATGATTTTATGAAATGGTTATTAATGAAATGCATGAAATGAATATTGAAATAATAAGAAGATACATAAATTAAAATGAAGAAAAGCTATTTAAGATACATATTATTAAGAAAATTTAAAGTTCTAAATGCTTGAATGATTTAAAGTAAAATAGTGGTAAGATTAATTGTGCATATTTATTGTTTTTATTTTAAGTATTTGAATTATAGTAATACCACTGGGTGTATACTCAGTGTACAGTTTGTTTTCGTGCGCAAATTAGATACAAAAATTTTGAAGAGTTGTATTTGAGATTACGAGCTTTCATCTCATCATATCTTTAAGCAACAAGAGGGTACGTTTTAAAGTTTAGAATAGAATGACATGTACTTAGGAAAAATCAAGTAGATATCAAGTAGTAGTAAAGACTAAATTATAAATTATTTAAATTTATTATTGTCTGTTTTATGTTCTAGTATATTAGTGATTAGCCAAGAATTACTTTGGCATCAAATGTAATATTCCTATATCAGGTTCCTTGAGTCAAACATGGTATAGGGGTGTTACATTTATCATGCTCAGTTCAATCATCATTTATTCAGTTCATACAATTAAGGGTCTAAATAGTGTTTACCGACCTTACAGTGGGTTCATAGTCGACTTAGGCGACTCGTGCAACCTTAGCAATCAATTCAGTAAAAATGGGCTCACATGCCCATGTGGCCTGCCCATGTGGGCCCACACGCCCGTGTGGTCCACATGGCCCAAATTGGCCTTAATCCACACGGCCTGACCCAAAATCTCACATGCCAGTGTGGACTACCCGTGTGGGCCCACATGCCTGTGTGGCCCACACAGCCTAATTCGGTCTAGCCTGTGTGTCGTATACGGCCTACCTAGCCATCACATGGCCGTGTCCTTTGCGCACGGCCTGGCCTCATCGATTACACGCCCGTGTGGCGTTGACAGGGGGTTTTCGGCTTTCGTCGAAACCCCGTTTTCTATGTTTTTGGGTACACGTGTATCGTTTTTGACGCAACAGCAACTCTAAGCAATCTCACAACTATAATTGATCAATATTTCACTTAGACATTGAACTAAATCCGAACCCAAATTGAGATACTCATCTTTAAAGCGACGAAAACTTACCCCAACTCTTCGAATCAATCGATTACAAATCAGTACGAGAAGAATCTTGATCCCAGCAATATGCTACTGTCAAAACGTCAATAGCCCCAATCAAATACTTAGTTTGCATAACTTACAAAACACAAAACTTACTTACCGAAATGTGTGATAGAAATCGAACTAGCGAAGGAAACAACGATAGTCAATCAAAAAGAACGAATCAAGAGAAGATGGAAAGAAAAAGAGCAAAAGCTGAAAATGGAAAAGAGAAGAAGGGAGAAATTGGCAGAGAAAGGAGAGAATTTTCGGCAAAGGAAAAAGCAAAATAATAAAAAATAATCCTATCAGATTTTTCTTAACTTCCCACTACTATTCTATCACAACTACTTTAGTATTTGAAAACCACCCAAACTTTGCCCAATAAACGAGCAAAAATAAAACTCCCATGCTCATGCCGAGATTCAAACCCTGAAACTCTAACACACCAACATACAACTTAACCACCAGACGAGCAAGCCCATTCTGTTAAGTACTTACCCACTTTTAATTAAAAGCCTACTGACCAGAGATGGGACTTTATTCATAAAAATACCAAAATTTGCCCAAGTCATAGCTTGAACTTGGGACCTCCCACACACACCCAAAACACATAACCATTGAAGCAGACAAATATCTTATGTCACACATTCACAAAAACAAGAATAGAAATTTTGAGGCATTACAATAATTAAGTCCAAAAATTCTGCTCACTCAGTCTTTATTAAAATGGTCATAACTTGAGCTCCCGAACTCAAAATAGAGTGATTTAAAGTGAATTTCGAAGCTAAGAGATAGATCTTTGAACGTCATGAAGACATCTTAACTAGAAATGCCTGGATCCCATCCAAAAAGTCGTTCCAAGTTTGATGATTTCCTAAATTTGAAAATTGACAGCTTTGATGAATGGAATTTAACAAATTTCACCCTATTTGTGCATGTATCATTCATTCTTTCCTTGAAAAGATTCGTCCTAAAATATTGTTTTTAATCGAATCTTGGTTTGATTTGCTTGGCCTTTGACATTATTTTTAGGCATTGATATAGTGTAAGCCCATCACATCAATGGGTTTGAAATTGAGCATTAAGACCTGCATCAAGAAGAATCACTCATTTCACTATGTACTAGTTCAAATTCACAAGATACTAGTGCTTAAGCAACTAATTTCGTTGTTGCTCTTCTCACGTTTTAACTAAAAAACCTTTACTTTTTCTGATGTTTACAAAAATTTCAAATTAGCTTACATTAATGTGAGACTGTTGGTAATGTCAAGGATTGTGGGTAAATGGGTATCTCCCACATTGGTTATGTATAGGCTTTTAAGAGGGTTTATGTATAACCTTACTTCTTACTTTCATTGTGTAATTGGGCTATAGGCCTAACACATGTATGATGCCGCTAGCTTAACCCGGTTCGTATCCATACGTGTCTTCAACATGTATCGTGTGTGTTTCTTTTTGGATAAAATTCTTATATTATTTTCTAGAAAAATAATTTATTTAAAATAGTTTTACTTTTTCCTTTTTTTACTCTTACAAAAAATCTGGAATAGAAATATTTTTTGATTGTTGTGTGGAAATGATGGGATAATTTTGTAACTAGCCCTACAATCTTTACTCTTTTTCCCCTACATATTTACTATTTACCCTTTTGTTACTAGTATAAATAGAGAGCTGTTTTTCCTCATTTTTCATAACAGAAAGAAAAATGCAGCAATCAACAACTCTTTTCTCTCTCGCCTCTTTTTCATTCCCTTTTAAATTATGTCATTTTTTCCTAAATCACATTAGTGGAAATTTTGTCTAGGAGTTTGAGTTTTAAGTAGGATTGATTGTGACCCCTCCAAACTTTATTGGGAATTAATCCTACTGTGATTTCCTTGAAAAGAGCAATACCAATTAAGTTCCACCTTCCTTATTCGGGTGTACGAATATTGAAGCACTATGTTAACATTGGGGACAACGTCTACTATACGATTACATCGATCAGAGCAAATTTGTTTCTAAGGTAGTGGTTTTTCCGTGGCATAGTGAGTTTTGATTTCTTAATTCTTGATTTATTTTTCCATTCAGTGCTAAAAAATTTGTTTTGCAGTAGTATATTTTTCTAACAAATATTAGCAGACTGATATTTGTCGTGGCGTAGCAATGTTGCAACCATTATTTTGATGGCATTGTCCGTCACTGCTAAAGACCTTAAGGAGGAAGAGATGAGTGAATTGAATTGGACAGAGTGGCTCAAGAATGTTTAATGAAAATTTTACACAAAAGAAGAAAAAAGAAGAAGAGCAACTTGGGCTGAGGAAGTAAGAAGAAAGAAGAAGAAAAAACGACAAAAAAAAAACAAAAAAAAAAAGAAAATTAATTAAATGGACAAAAAAATTAGGGGAGAAAAGTCAAAAAGAAAAAAAAGTAAATCTTTTTAAATTTTTTTAGATTATGACATCATCCTGACATTATTTATATCACTTATCACAATATTATTCCGTTACCTGTCTTGAACTTAATAACGTTAAGATCATATATCAATTTAGTTGACAGAAAAAAAAAGTTCAAGTATCAATTTAAGACAAAAAACGATAAATATCAATTTAAGATAAATGAATAAATTCATATACAAAATTTATATTTAACCCAATAATTTTCGTTGATTATTCTGCTCAAGCATTCTTTTTCAAATTATTGTATTACTTTAATAAAAAGGAAGACATAAAGCCTGCAGAGCTTATGTAGCTCCAATCATCATGGAGGAGAGATAAAATAGGATGTGGGCTTTGTGTGTTATCAGATGTTATTAGTTTGCCTTCTCCCTCTATTATTAAAAGATGGGTTTCCTCATTATATTAATTTTTTCATTGTTATATAAAAGTTGATATAAGGAAAATCCAGTTATATTACAGACCATGAATCTCTTATTTAGTAAAATAATTCTTTTTCAGAATAAATTTAATGTTTTAATATGGATATTTTCTCATTTGGAAAAAGTGGATCGCATGTGACTCCCAACTTGGTGGCCCTGCCGCAGTTTAAATTAAATGCTCCACCACTCATTTTTGCAATATCAACCCCTCCAAATATTAGAAGTGATAAGGAATGGTGGTTATAGATATTGGTATGAGGGGGTAGTTGTTTATTTTATCTTTTATGAGAATAAAATATATTTTATTATTAGTCATTTTTTTAGAAAATACCTAAAATGAGAAAATTAATTATTATTACTAAATGAATTTTTATTTAAATAGGGAAAGGGGAAGTAAGTTTCTATAAAAAAAATCTTTTTGGGGAAAAGAAATAAATCCACATAAGTAGAAATCCTCCTCTAAAAAATTTCAAACCATAAAAGGGGAAATCAATATATTACAACTTCACTTTCCTTTTATCAAGTAAGCAACAACTGTATTCTGATTGAAAAAAATATTCTGAATATGCTAAATTAAAATAGAACTAGACATACCTAATAATCTCTCTTGAATAACCCCAACAACTTCTAAACGTCTTAAAACATAAAGGATCTAGTTACTTCATCAATTGGCAGGGGAAAAAGAAAAAGGTTGGGCCCAGCGTTGGTTAGCAAAAAGCAAATGGCGGGCATTGTTTGCCCTACTATCACAATTATATAACTCAACAATGAATATTCAAGATTCAAGAATCCAAACCCAATCCCACAAAAATTGAAATTTCTCTTTATCATGTTGGAAGACTCCGCCCAAGACTACCTCCTCAACCAGGAAGAAACTCTTCCAACCACCACCACCACCGCCATCCATAATCCCAAAAAGCTATCCATCATCCCCCTCATCTTCCTCATCTACTTCGAGGTATCCGGGGGTGCATATGGCGAGGAGGCTGCTGTGGGTGCCGCTGGTCCCCTTTGGGCCATACTTGGTTTCCTTATTTTCCCTTTCATCTGGAGCATACCTGAGGCCTTGGTCACGGCTGAGCTGGCCACCGCCTTCCCTGGTAACGGTGGCTACGTTATCTGGGCTCACAGGGCTTTTGGGCCATTCTGGGGTTCACTTATGGGCTCTTGGAAATTCCTCAGTGGGGTTATCAACTTAGCCTCCTACCCAGTTCTTTGTGTCGATTATATCAAGTTAGTTTTCCCACTTCTCTCTTCGGGGCTGCCTCGCTATGCTGCTATACTCTTCTCTACTTTGTTCCTTTCTTTCTTAAACTACACAGGTTTGGTCATAGTAGGTTACACTGCCGTGTGTTTAGGTGTTATTTCACTCATCCCATTCCTATTATTGGCTTTGTTTTCAATTCCCATGATTGATCCTAGCAGATGGATTAGTTTGGGTAATAAAGGTGTCGAAAAAAATTGGTCATTGTTTTTCAATACCCTCTTTTGGAACCTCAACTTCTGGGATAATGCCAGTACTTTGGCAGGTGAAGTTGAGCAACCCCAAAAGACATTCCCTAAAGCCCTTTTCTCAGCTGGTCTGCTCACTTGTTTAGCTTACTTAGTGCCTCTTTTAGCTGCTACTGGGGCTACACCACTCAATCAACAAGCTTGGGTTGACGGGTATTTTGCTGATGTGGCTCAAATCATCGCAGGCAAATGGTTAAAAGTGTTTCTTGAAATTGGTGCTGTTTTATCCATAATTGGACTATATGAAGCACAGTTGAGCAGCTGTGTTTATCAGCTTCTAGGAATGGCTGAATTAGGGTTTTTGCCACAATGTTTCTCGGTAAGATCCAAGTGGTTTAACACACCTTGGGTGGGAATTCTGGTCTCAACTTCCATAACTATTGGAGTTTCTTTTATGAACTTTACTACCTTAATTTCTTCGGTTAATTTCTTATATAGTTTAGGGATGTTGCTTGAATTTGCATCATTCCTATGGTTGAGGAGAAAGTTGCCAACAATGAAAAGACCATTTAAAGTGCCGATGAAGTTGCCTGGTTTGGTAGTGATGTGCTTGATCCCTTCTGGGTTTTTGGTCTATATCATGGCAGTGGCTACTGGAACTGTGTTTTCAGTGAGTTGTGTGGTTACACTTGTTACAATCGTATGGTACTTTGTAATGAATTTCTGCAAATCCAAGAGGCCGACCTATGTTGAGGATGAAGATTTGGAATAGCTAGGGTGAGTAGTGATGATTATAACTTATATCCCTATTCTTTTTGTTGCTGATGTAAAAATTAGTTTATTATCAATTATTATGTTAAAGAATATGATTATATCCCTATTCTTTTAATTGTTGCTTATGTAAAAAATGTGTTTACGAAAGCTACGACTAGAAGTGAAAATATTTACCATAGAGGTAACGATTCCAAGTTGTGAATCAAGAGGGGTTTAACTTTTCTTTATTCTTTTGATAATGAATGCCTTGTATTAATGTGGGACCAAAACAAAGTTGATGAGTGACGCATCAAACAACTCAATAATTGACTTTCTCACACCTTTGCTTCTTCCAATGGACAACTAACTTTCTTGTCTTCTCTTTTGGATAAATCAAGTTGAAGTAGGGATAGCAAAAGCTTCAGAATAAAACAAAACGAAAGGGTTTACGGAAACGTTCTTCATTTTTATTTTCACTTTGGGAAAATAATTTTTATCTTCAAAAAAAAAAAAAAAAAAACCTATGGCAAATAGGCATTAAAATGACGAAAACACCCCCTTAGGTATGTGTCAATCTCCATTTTGGAGAAATGTATCCATCTAAAAAAGTAATTGAATTCATCTACTTTTTGTTCACTATTTCCATTAATACATGTAATGTGTTTAGTTATAATTGGTTGGATTTAAATAATATAAAAAATTATGAGAATTTTCTGAAAATATAAAAAATAATAAAATTTTCCAAAATTTTAAAAAATAAATTCTTAAAGATCATTTTTTAAACTAATAAAATCACAAAAATATTTTAAAGTTTAAAAATTGTTTAAAAAATAAAAACCTTTTCAAAGCTCCATAAAAATATTACCATATTTGAACAAAAATTCAATTTTGTATAAAAAATCCAAAAATTATAAAATCAGCCCCTTTTTGGCCTTCAAAGCTCTCATTTAAATATTTGTGGCCACTCTGCCCGAGCTCGCACCCCAAGAATTGCGGCGATTGTCGCGCCCTCTTACTCATCAAGGCCTAGCCCTTGCCTCGACGGTCGGTATAGGTTGTGTGCTTAAGCGCCATCCATTTTTGGGGCTAGTTGATTCGGCAGGTGAGTTGTTACACACTCCTTAGCGGATTTCAACTTCCATGACCACCATCTTGCTGTCTTAATCGACCAACACCCTTTGTGGGTTCTAGGTTAGCGTGCAGTTAGGCATCATAACCCGGCTTCCGGTTCATCTCGCATTGCCAATTCTACTTACTAAAAATGGCCCACTCAAAGCTCTTGATTTCGTGGTATGGCTCAACGAAACAGTCGCGCCATCCTACCTTTGAGAATAGGTCAAGGGCATTGCGCCCTTGATGCCTCTAATAATTGGCTTTACTCGATGGATCTCGCAAAGGGCTCTAGCTATCCATATTTGTAAAAGGCTAACCCAAGCTCGTTTAGGTCCACCCATTTTTTTTTAAAATAAAACAATATATTTAAATTATTTTAATTCAATATTTATTAATTTTATATATTTTAATTTATTAAAAATTATAAATAATTATCTTAACAATTTTTAAATGTTTACATCATAGTAGTGTTATATATTACTATAAATTTAGTTTATGTGTTATAAATTACATAATATAAAATATTACAAACTTTGAAAATCAGGTTGGGCAATGCAAGGCTTGGGTCTTGAATGTTCAAGTCCGATCCCGACTCATATTTTAAACGGGCCTAATTTTTTGTTCGATCCATTTTTTTTAGGCTTAATATTTTTGTTTAAAATCTCTTAAATTTAGGTGGACAGTGCGGTCCATAATAATTAGATTAGAAAAAAATCATGGAATTTAGAAACCTAATAATTAGATTAGAAAGAAATCATGGAATTTAGAAACCTACTAATTCTGAAACTTAGAAGCAACTTCATGAACTAATAAATACTTGAGGACGAAACCATGGATCACCTATTCTGCATATGTTCTTTCACCAGAGCCATATAGTTTGGAAGTATCCATTATATTTACATGTTTTAATATTAAAATTGTTATTATCCAATTTTTTTAATTTTATATTTATCTTTGCTCTATTTTAATCCACAAATTTAATTAACTATTATTATATTTGAAAAATATAAATTTAATTTGATAAATTTTGTGTTTTTAAAAAAATTATATTTCAAGCTTAACAAATTAATATTCATTAAGTTTAATATTATAACATTAAAAGTTAATTCAATTAAGTAAAATATTAAAATAAAAAATTAATTTACTTAAAATTAACTTTATATTTAATATATAAAAAAATTTAAACAAAATGTATGAAATAAATTAAAGAATTAAAATGTATGGAATAAAATGATAATTTACCCAAATTGTAAAGAAGCACTTCAAATAGATAATGTCATGTGTAAAAAAAAAAAAAAAAAAAAAAAAAAAAAAACACTATAATGTGAATGTGATTATTTACTTTTTTTTATCCTCATATTGCTATATTTTATATATATATATATATATATATATATATCTCACTTTCAAGTACAAGGACACAGTTATTCGGGGAGACTAATTTGTCCAAAATCAAAAAATTGATAGGGACTTGAGAGGGTGTTTTTACAAATATAATTTTGTTTCCAAAAATAAAAATATGAGAATACGTTTGTTCAACTTTTTTTCACGTAGTGGAATAATGAGAAATAAAATAATTTTCTACATTTATATGTATTTAAACCCCACTAGAAATTTTGATATTTTGTGTTTGTGTCCATTCATCAACGTTAAAAATCATTGTTTTTAATTTTTTCAATTTTACAAAATAAATTTAATGAAGGCAATTAAAACAAAATTTTCCAATTTCTTAAAAAAAAAATTTCAATTAAACATGTTTGCTCTATTATTATTTTTTATTTTCTATAAAAAATAAAAATATCTCTATTTCATAAAATTTATTATCTATATTTTCTTTTCCTTTATTGTTACCGTACACTTGTTGAAAGTGACACTTGCAAGTGGATAACATGCATTTGAACAAAAATAATTTGGGTGTCATCCCCACATTAACTTTCTACATGAGCTGGCTTCCCACGTGTGGGGTGCCGTATGCAATTATTGCCTATAGTTTATAACTGATTATAAAAGCAATCTCAAAGCTATGGGACTGCTTGATTTGAATTGGTGAAATATGGTCTTATTTAAATAGATTGAGATTTGGTGTGCGGAATTATTTCTTTTAGGTAGTGTATTTTTTAAAAGAAAATATCGATGTTATAGTTATGTTTGAAAAATCGTAAATTAATATTTTCAATAAAAGGTCAATGGATTAATTTATGCGCAACCCCATTGGTCGATCCATGAGGCTATTGAAAAATGATAAAATTAAACCAATCATACAATCCACAAAGACGAGTCCAAGGTACTACTATTAAGTCAATAATGATGTGATCTTTAAGACTCCAATAATGGCAAGCGCCTTGGCCGAATGTGTAAAGGCTCCATCTAGATGTATGGTGAAAACTGCTTGAACCATGCCCTTTGAAACTCGAAACATTGCACCATAGGTTGCCAAGTGCTCCCTAGCAAGCCAAGCCGTATCAACATTAATCTTGAGCTGCTCTCCACGCGAGATTTCCCTTCACAACCCTCGGCCTCCTAAGCAAAATGGGTGTACGAATAAGGTTGCGAACCCTCAAGTCTCTATAAAAGGTTCGAACACGAATAACAGCATCTTGCGGGGCCATTGCCTTTCCTTGAGTAATATCAATGTTCCTAACATTTCAAAAATGCTAACAGACCACCAAAAGGCTTGTAAAGGCCTCCTTGTCAAGCTTCCTCATGGAGAACTCCAACCAACCAACCAATGGCCCTACAAAACGTAACATTTAAGAAGCTATCATCAATAGCACATAAAATCAGTACCTTTTTTGAGAAAGGGTAATCCCAAATGGAATGCATAATATACTTTTTTGAACCACTGCATCTTCTACATTGAGGGTCATTTGAGGATGCAAAAATAACATTTAATAGTTGTGGCCACTGGCCAGGATGAATGACCAAATCTCCACCCAACCATCTTGATCTTGGAAAGTATCTTTAACTTTTAAATTCCTTTCCAATAAACACAATGCGGTCCATATCCCAATGAGTTAAGAAGTAGCCAATTGTATCCGAACCTAGTAAAATAAACCCCATTAGGCGCATGGCCCCAAATCAAAATATCATTCATCTCATTACCATAAGTAGGAAGAGCCAAAATCTTGTTCTTGTGATCTTTGGCAAATGATGCCCTAACCAAATCCTCAATCCATCTATTATCATTATCCACACTTTTAAATATTTTAATTTAGGAAGATAATTCTTCTATAAAATTAAAAAGCGTTTTACCGGTTTTCTTATAAGAATTTTAATTTTCAAATGATATAAATATAAGATAGTTTCTCACCGAATTTTTCAAGTAAAAGCATATACGATTTCTTTATTTGTTTGAACCATTTTGTTCATAATAAGTTTTGAATTTAAATATTTTAAGAAAAATATATTTTAATCTTGCTAGCACAGCTACAATCAATATATATTTACATCATAACTTAATTCTAGTAAACTTAGAATAAGAATAATAAGCAACGCAAGAGAGGTGGGTTACAACAGACACTCTTAAATTATAAATATCAAATCTTTTTAGATAGAATATTTCGTAAACATATGTTTATACATTTTTCATAAAAACATCATTAGTATTAGAAAGTAAATCAAGTTGTTGTGTCCTAATCTTAGCATGTCAAAAATCATTAAGTAAAATAAATACATTTAATTAACATGCTCGTGCAAATCTAAATAACATAAACATAGTGAATAAGAGTTCTTATATATGATTTCATGTAGTATCCAATTAGTATACATCAGTTAATACCTTTTGCATGCTATCACTAAGCAATATTAATTAACTAATCATGTAATTACAAAATTAATAATCATGTAATTTATGCAAATACAAAGGGTTAGAAATAATATCCAAGTTAAAAACCCTTATAATACCTTTTTTTTTTTCAAGTTAAAAGCTACTTTAATAAAGAATTAAAAATATTATTTGTACCAAGTTTTTTTTTTTTGGGGGGGGGGGGGGGGGTTGTTCCCTTTCGAAAACAAAGCTAAAAAACAATTACTTGGTAGTTGTCAGACCATTTAAATCTGATACTTGAAACTTGGTGGTGTTGTATTGTGCACTGTCTACATTAAACCCAGCTACTAGAATCATGGAGACTACCTCTCATTTGCTGCCGATAGAGAATAGTAGTTTTTGTTGGCATTGTGAATGATTAGTATGAGAATTCGAGCTTCTTTGTTTTCTTCCATCAAGTCTGCAGTATGTGGGCAAGGCGGCATGTTGGACACATCAACGGTAGCGGTAGAGAGGACAACATCATAAATTATCCTTCATATTGTTCGAAAAATTGAATGAATCAAGAAATTGAAGATCCGAACTTTTAATCTTGAGACATGTTAGATACGGTTCTTAAAGATAAGTCACCCTACACAGTAGGATAGGAGCAGAATCAACCCAAAGCAACAAGAAAAGAATACTCGGCGAGGGAGAATGAGAGGAAGACAAATCAATGAAATCAAATGGAGTAAATCATGATCAGAGACCAAATCAAATATGATTTTTAATATAAGATTAAAGATTTTTTTTTTTTTTAAAATACTCCAAAAACATAAAAGGCTAAATTTTTATCTAACTAATTATGATTTATAAATCCTATAGAGCATTATGATTTATATACAAAAAGTTAGAAATTTATTTAAATGATCTGAGATATAAAAAGGCCGAATTTCGCGAAAACACATCCACGTCAGCGCGATTTCAGGAGATATGTCAATAAAACGTGTCCCTGAGAGAGCATTTTTGCCATGTCAACACAAATCACCCCCTCGTGGACGCGCTTTGCTGATGTGGCAAAAACGCTCCCCCAGAGATACTTTTTAGCCCGTGCTTAAATTTTTAAAAAAGGTCATTTTTTTTAATATTATAAAAATAGACCTTTTTTTTTTTGAAAATTTACAATAATAAACCTTAAAAAAGGCTCAAAATGATAGTACCAATTGTTTTTAAGGTGTCACCAATTAATATGAAAGTAAAACCTACAAAGCAAATATTTATAGACTCAACGTCTCATTTCCCTTGTTTTCTTAAACAATGTGGGATATGAGATATGTGTATATATAGACTCATGAATAGGTTTGCAGCTTGTTCCAAAACAATGTGGGATTCCTTCCTCTTTTAATTAACAACATGAGATTAAAAGCTACATTATATTTTATATTTTTTTACTTAGAGTTTAAATTTTTTTACAAAAAGTTAACATTTGTTACATTATAAATAAAAAATTTAAACTCTATAAGTAAAAAAAAATATAAAATATAAAATGAGTATGGTAACATATTAAAAATAAATATTTAAAAAATTACTAATAGTTAAGTGATCATTTTGTAAGTTTTTATAATTCGATAGGTAAAAAATCATAATTAAGCACTAAAAAATCATCGTTAAGTGACTACTAATGTAATTTAATCTAGATATAAATATATGAAAAATAATTATTACATTTTATGTATATTATATATTTCTATAAAAAAAACTTATTTAACATAATTATATACTATGTTTAAATAGATTATCTATTTAGTCAAAATACATTTGAAATAAATTTATCAGCATTCATTAGGTGATGAAAATTAAATTAAAATTAGAATTAAAAAAATTAATGAGTATAGTAAAATATTAAAAATAAATAAATATTTAAAAATATATATCAATATTTTAAAATTACAAAAAAAAATACTATTTGAGTGTTAAATACTCACCATTTATTTATTAATCAAACATTCATGATATAAAATAAAAAATAAAATAAAAAAAATAAAAGTATAACTTCTAAATTTAAATAATGGAAAATTTATTTTAAAAATTAAAATTGCATTGATATTAACTTCAAACATTTAAAGTTGAATAGAAGATTATTGCATGTACAAGTTTCATATGTGCAATTTGTTCTCTTTTTTTAATAGTTCTTTTGTATATGGTAACAAATTTAAAATGTAACAAGATTAAATATCTCAAAAGATAATTTTATAATATGAGAAAATGTTAACAAAATATAAAAAAATAGAAATTGTTTTGTAAAAAATTATAAAATATAATGTAACATTTAGTCTCATGTTGTTAGTTAAAAGAGGAAGGAATCCCACATTGTTTAGGAACAAGCTGCATACCTATTCATAAGTCTATATATACACATATCTCATATCCCACATTGCTTAAGAAAACAAAGGAAATGAGACTTTGGATCTATATAAAGATTTGCTTTGTAAGTTTTATTTCCATATTAATTGGTGACACCTTTAAAAAATGGTGTTGTCACTTTGAGCATTTTCTAAGATTTATTCTTGTAAATTTAAAAAAAAAATTGGTCTATTTTTATAATATTTAAAAAATGGCTTTTTAAAAAAATTTAAACACGGGTTAAAACGTGTCCTTGGTGAGGACGTGTTTTGCTGGCATATCCCCTGAAATCGCGCTAATGTGGACGCGTTTTCGCGGAATTTAGCCCTTTCTGATAAATAATAAAAAAGTTGGCCCATTTTTATAAATAATTTTTTAAATGGGCTTTTTTTTGGTAAAATGGCCTTAATTTCACATTATTTAATTAATTACTCATTTTCTATCATACAGGGATTTTTGTCAGTGTCCAACATGCACTCTTCAGACTTTTATAGACTTTCACATTTCATTGTCGTATAAAATTACAAAGAGATGCAGGTGAAGGCTATTGGGTTCCTTAATGCTGTACAAAAAGTGGAAAATGGTCACCAATAATGTTCCAAAATGCTATAAAATTTGTTACTAATTTAGATTTGACAATTGGCTTATTAGCTAGGCCATATTCATTTAACAATCTATGCATGGCTAATAATGGCTGATCTGCATAGGGTAGGGATAGATCTAGCGAATTTGCAGATTATGGACGAGAAGGATGAGCCATTGATCGCAGAGGGAGAGGATTTTTCTGTGGATCCTAATTATAAATTCTATCTGGTAGGAAGGGTGTTGACAGATAGTGTTGTTAATTTTATAGTACTAAAATATACATTAGCAGATTTATGGCATCCGCTAATGGGGGTTACGATTATGGAGGAGGCAAATAAGCGTATCTTATTTCGGTTTTATAGTGACATCGATTTGAAAAGTGTTTTGGATGGTATGCCTTGGTTTTTCAATCGTCATTTAATAGTGTTTCATAGATTAACAAGGAGGGAAAACCCATCAGTGGTTGAGTTATGGTTTACGGTGTTTTGGGTTTAGGTCCATAATTTGCCGGCAGGATGTTTTACAGAAAGGATGGCTCAGCAGTTAGGGAATTTCATTGGGGAGTTTTTTGGAGTATGATGCTTTATCGATAACAAAAGGATGGCATCAGTATATACGGATACGTGTCAGTTTGGATGTGCAAAATCCAATTAAGAGGAAGAAGCAGATAAGTATAGTGAGAGAGCAATACGTATATGTTTTATTTCAATATGAGAAATTGTCGTTATTCTGCTTCTTACGTGGCCGACTAGGGCATGGGGAGAGCTTTTGTCCAATACGCCTAACTCTAAGAGATCAACAGGTGGATTTTGGGTGGGATTTATCTCTAAGAGTTGTTTCAAGAAGGGGAGGGTAAGCAAATAGTAAATGGCTAATGGAGGATTTTGATGATGGCAAATGGGCGGAAATGGAGATAGACAAGGAAAACAGGGCAAGGAGATTCGGTGAGAATATTTCTAATCACATAAAAAAGAATGGTGGAATGGGGATAGAGGGAAGAATGATAGGGTATACAACTTTGGAGGATATGCCTATGGAGATTGTGGAAGGGAAGAAAAGGCAAAGATTCAATACGGAAAGGGGTAATTTCGACGACAATTCGGGAGTGCTGGAGGGTGGTTCATCTAATGCATTATCGGTGGTCGCTTTTAAGCAGGCCGACCGAGCACAATGAAAATAGTAAGTTGGAATGTTCGTGGCTTGGGTAATTACGAACAGTAAATCGGCTCAAAAATAAATTGAGACGTATTCAGCCCCAGATCTTGTTTCTAATGGAAATGAAGGTCAGCACAAAACACATGGAGAAAATAAGGAGGAAATGTGGTTTTGAATATGGTATTGATGTTGAAGCGGAGGGCAAAAAAGGAGGTTTATCTTTAAAGTGGAAAGAAGGGATGAACTTAACCTTGAAAAGTTATTCCAAGACGCACATTGATGTGGAAATGGTTGAAGAGGTTGATTCGGTAATATGGAGATTTACGAGGTTCTATAGGGCGCCTGTTGAGAAAGATCGGAAAGAATCATGGAACTTATTGCGTTACCTAAAGAATGGAAATAACAAGCCTTGGCTAGTAATATGTGATTTTAATGAAATTCTTTATTCTCATAAAAAACAAAGGGGACGAATAAGAGAGGAAAGACAGATGTCTACTCTTAGAGAAGTTCTCAAGGAATGTGAATTGTATGATTTGGGGTTTTCTGGGTAGTGGTGCACTTGGGAAAGAGGGAGGCTGGTGAAAAATAATATTCAGGAAAGACTGGACAGAGGAATGGTAAGCCAAGAATGGTGGGAGCTATTCAATGATTATTCGGTGCAACATCTGCAACAAGGCTTTTCAGATCCTTGTCCAGTGTTGGTGGACACGCGAAGGGCAAAGAGGTCATAGATTATTGATAGTCAAAGGCAATTTCATTTTAATGCTGATTGGCTTTTGAATATGGATTTAGAATAGCATGTCAAACAAGGATGGATGGCTAAGAGGAACCATTAACGAAGCTCTGCAATTTGGGAGTACAGTTAAATAAGTGGGCGATGAATGAGAAAAGGGGTCGAGAACGTCGGTCAAAGGAGTTAAATTCTAGAATGCTAAGATTGAGTTCTGAAGAAATTAATGAGACAGTTCTTGCGGAGATGACGAAAATTAAATTGAAGATGAATTTAGAAGCTGATAGGGAGGAACTTTTTTGGGAGCAAAGAGCGAGAGTTAATTGGTTGCAAATGGAAGATAGAAACACAACATTTTTTCATATATGGGCTTCATATCGACGGAAAAAAAAAAGATTAAAAGGCTGGTGGATGAAAATGGCAGATGGGTGATTGAGCCGAATGAAATCTCTAAAGTAGCAATAGATTATTTCAAGAACTTGTTTGCATCAAATGGCGTGAGGTGGCAGTGACAGGTTAAATTCAATGGTTACGAGGTGCATTACGAGAGAGATTAATGATAATTTGGTGCAGGATTTTCAAGCGGTAGAGATTTCAACAGTAGTTAAATCTTTAGCTCCTCTCAAAGCTTCGAGGAGAGATGGTTTTTCGGCAATCTTTTTTCAGAAATATTGGCATATAGTGGGAGAGGAGCTGATAAAGTATTGTTTGCAAGTCCTCAATGGTCAAAGAAATATGGAGGAGATCAATCACATAAGCATAGTTCTCATTCCGAAAGTGAGTTTACTGAAGAGTATGAGTGAGTTTCACCCCACTAGTCTTTGCAATGTGGTGTATAAAATAATCTTGAAAGTGATTGTCAACGGATTTCGATCGGTTTTACACTACTGTATTGATGATAGTCAAGGAGCGTTCGTCTCAAGTAGACAAATCACAGATAATATTCTAGTGGCTTATGAAATCCTTCACTCTTTTAAGAAAAGAAGAGGGGGATGGAATAAAAGTTTTGCTTTAAAACTGGACATGAGCAAGACATATGACAAGGTTGAATGGGGGTTTTGTGGAAAAGATGATACAGAGAATGTGATTTTGTGATAGATGGATTACACTTATAATGAGATGTATATCCAGTGTCAAGTATACAGTAGTAACCAATAGGAAAAATGGGGAGGAATTTTAGCCAACTCAGGAACTAAGGCAGGGAGATCCGTTAAGTCCGTACTTATTCCTTATCTATGTGAAAGGTTTTTCTAAATTACTTGATAATGCAAAGAGGGGGGAGAGAATTTTAGGGGCAAGGGTTGGTAGAAGTAATATCTCAATAACACATTTATTTTTTGCGGACGATGGTATGTTATTTGGAGAAGTATTGGCTGATGGTGCTAATAATATAAGAGATATAATCAACGAGTATGAAGTAATTTCAGGGCAAAAGGTCAACTTTGAAAAATCTTTGATCTATTTTAGTGGAAATGTTGATCGTGAAATATAGGAACAGGTTAGAAATTTATTGAGAGTACGAATTTCAAATAACTCAGAGAAGTATTTAGGACTCCCCACAATGGTAGGCCAAAGGAAAAAACAGGCTTTCAATAAGATAAAAGATTGATTCAACAAGCTGGTGAATAATTGGAGTGTTCGGGTCTTATCGATTGGGGGAAAAGAGGTATTTATTAAATCTATTTTACAGGCTATACTAATCTATGCTATGCAATGTTTTAAATTCCCAGTTTCTTTTTATCATGAGTTAGAGAGTATCATGTGTAAATTTTGGTGGAGAAATACTAAAAATAATAAAGGGATCCATTGGTGTAAATGGAGTGATTTGTGTCCCCAAATCGAATGGAGGGTTGGGTTTTAAAAATTTGTCAATGTTTAATATGGCCCTGCTGGCGAAATAGGGATGAAAGATTATTATGCAACCTAATTGTCTATTCACATGGGTAATGAAAGCAAAGTAATTTCCAGAAGGTCGGTTTATGAGTGTATGAATTGGCTCTTACCCTTTATTTACCTGGCGAAGTATTTGGGAAGCCAAACGTCTGCTGGAAGATGGGCTTAGATGGAGGATTGGGAACGCTAGGAAAGTCAACATCTGGAATGTTGCGTGGATACCAGGTGCTGGAAATGGAAGAATCCAATGTCAGCAAATCAATATCAGGTACTCTACGGTGTCAGATTTGATTAAACAAGATGATGTTACCTGGAAACAAGGGGAAATCCGAGCTCTATTTGGGGAAGAATAACTGCAGAGAATTGTTTCAATCCCATTGACGAATAATGAATCACAAGATATTCTAGTCTAGAGGGGGGATAATACAGGGGTTTACACAGTAAAAAGCGGGTACATTTGGAGGATTACAACAGAAGAAACTACTTTACATTACACCTCTATTTCTAAGTTTTACAAGAAAATATGGGAGCTTAAAGTCCCAAACAAGATCAAAATTCATCTGTGGAAAGTGGTTCATAAGTATGTGCCTGTGCGTTACAATCTGAAAGTCTGTAAGTTGGGGGCCAGTGCGTTGTGTCCAATTTGCTAAGAAGAAGAGGAGACGGTGAGCCACATCTTTAGGGATTGTGCTTTCTCTCGATAAGTACTGCGGGAGATGGGCAGTAATTACTCATCATGCAACAGAGAAACAGAGTGGGATTCTTGGTTAGCAAAGGAATATGACAACCTTTTTGAGGATGAAAGCATAAAACGAACTATTTTTCTATGGGCTATCTGGTACAACAGGAATAAATTGTATCATGAAGGAAATAGGGCTCCAGTGCACGAAATGGTGGGATTTATCAATGCTTACTGTGCAGAAATTAAATATGTGGGCAACATGCTCCAGTGCAACAGTGAGAATGGATAGAAGGTATGGCGACCGCCTAGAGGTGACATAATAAAAATTAACTTTGATGCGGCTTGCAACTAGAATCAACATAAATCGGTGACAAGAGTCATTGCAAGGAACAAAGATAGGGAGGTTATGGCATCGTGCACTTACCCAGGGTATGATATTGCGGATCCAACTACGGCTGAGGCTAGAGCATGTTTGCAGGCAGTCATCATGGCGGAGGAGTTGGGCTTTTTCGATATTGAAGTTGAAGGAGACGTACTGACAGTGATTAAAAAAATAAATCAGAAATTAGAAGATAGATCCTTAATCCGCGACTACATCTAAGAAATTAAAAGGAAAACGAATAGATTTAGAAGAATTCAGTTTATGCATGTCCTTAGAGAGACCAACAAAGCAACGCATGGATTGGCGAGGGAGGGGTGGAAATATGCAGGTCCACAGTACTGGATGGAGGAGGTACCTAGGGAGTTGGAGGAGACAATTAGTCATGATAGAAACCGATGCAGTGGCTAACGAGAAGAGGTTGATGATGAAGAGTCTTCAAAGTAACTGATGCGAGAGGGATGCAGGAAAATGGCGAAAAGAAAAGGGATTTCCAGGTTTAGATCTTCATTTCTTTAACTTAGTTCAAAAACTTTGTTTATGTCGGTTTGTTTTATCTGAAATTAATTCTTTATTTCTTGGTTTTATGTTTTCAAGGTATCGTTTGAGTAGCCTATTAGAATAGGAAAGTTGTAGGATGTAGTTATTATGAGTTTGTCAATATCCTTTTAATGCAAACATCAGTTTGATTTATTCAAAAAAAATACAACAAGATTAAATATCTCAAAAGATAATTTTATAATATAAGAAAATGTTAACAAAATATAAAAAAATAGAAATTGTTTTGTAAAAAATTATAAAATATAGTGTAGCATTTAGTTTCATGTTGTTAGTTAAAAGAGGAAGGAATCCCACATTATTTAGGAATAAGCTGCATACCTATTCATGAGTCTATATATACATATATCTCAAATCCCACATTGCTTAAGAAAACAAAGGAAATGAGACTTTGGTTCTATATAAAGATTTTCATATTAATTGGTGACACCTTTAAAAAATGATGTTGTTACTTTAAGCCTTTTCTAAGGTTTATTCTTGTAAATTTTCAAAAAAATTGGTCTATTTTTATAATATTTAAAAAATGAATTTTTTTAAAATTTAAACACGGGCTAAAACGTGTCCCGGGGGAGCGTTTTTGCCACATCAACAAAGTGTGTCCACAAGGGCGCGATTTGTGCTGACATGGCAAAAAGCTCCCCCAGAGACACGTTTTGCTGGCATATCCCCTGAAATCGCGCTAACGTGGACGCGTTTTTGCGGATTTCGGCCCCTTCCGGTAAATAACAAAAAAGTTGGCCCATTTTCGTAAATAATTTTTTAAATGGTTTTCTGGTAAAATGGCCTTAATTTCACATCATTTAATTAATTACTCGTTTTCTATCATACAGGGATCTTTGTCAGTGTCCAACATGCACTCTTCAGACTTGTATAAGACTTTCACCTTTCATTCTCGTATAATTGCAAAGAGATGCAAGTGAAGGCCATTGGGTTCCTTGATGCTGTACAAAAAGTGGAAAATGGTCACCAATAATGTTCCAAAATGCTGTAAAATTTGTTACTAATTTAGATTTGACAATTGGCTTATTAACTAGGCCATATTCATTTAACAATCTATAGCTGTTTTAACAACGCCTATATTTATTTATACGTACACATGATATTAATTACCATCAAAGTGCATAATTCCAGGAACTGGAATGGAGCCATTCTTATAATATATGATGATTTCTGTTTATCATATTTCATGTTACAAACCATAACTCGGGAGGAAAATCCATATTTGGGTGTTGTTGGGCCCTCAAAACTCTTCTCAATAGTTTGTTTGAAGCAGTTCAAGGAAACTTCGGAACTATCTTAACAAAGCTCACCTGTTAACGTCAAAAACCAAAAGAGAATTAGAACATGACATGTTGGTATGGTAGCAAAGCCAAAAATAGGGCTGTCTTTCTTCAAAATGCCACTAATATTCGATCCTCTTCACCTGAAATCCAGCTAATGATGTAATCTAAAACTACTTCTGCATTTAAGAACGAAAAAGAAAAACAAGCTAGACCACTTTGGAGAAGTGAAACGACATGTTCAGTAAACACTTAGATAAAATAGGGATTAACTTGGTAATTTTTAAATTTAATGGAGGAGTTTAAATATGACATTGTTAGGGTAGGCTAGGTTTCTAAAAATGTATAAAAATGAAAAAAAATATTTTATGTCTTGTAGCCTAACCTTAAATATGTTAAAGTAACTGATAAGTTAATTAATCTGTTAGCTATTAGTTAGTTGTTAGTTAATCTGTTAGTTTGTTCTCTATAGATAGCATGCTTTGCTATAATGTTTAAAAGCATCAGCATTTACTGTACAGAGTTATCACTTTCAATATATTCTTCTTGATTCATAAAGCATCTGTTATTTTCCTATTTCTTGCAGTAATTCAACATGGTATCAGATGTCCATTTCTTCCTGGAGTTATTTCTGTGAGTACCTGTGTGTTTTATGGCTCCTCCTTCTAGTCCGTCTGTTATTCAATCTGCTACACTGGTGATGGCTTCCAATCTTACTGATGGAGTCTTTGATAGTTGGTTCTTTTCCACCAAGAAAATCAGTGTTCTTCTTGATGACAACAATTACTTACACTGTGTCAACAGGTTCTTTTGGTAATTAAAATGTATAAGCTTCAAAACTTTCCTGACTCTCATACTGTACCTGCTCCTCAACTAATTCTAGATAATAATGGGGTGCCTCAAGAGAATCTTGAGTTTGCTTGGTTTGAACAACAAGATAGTGCTCTTGCGTCGTGGCTCCTATCGTCGGTGAGTCAAGCGATTCTTCCACATCTAATTGGTCTAGATACTAGTGTTCAAATCTGGAATGCTCATTTTAATTTGTATGCAGTAAAACTACCTTTCGGTTGATGTTTTATAGAAGGGCTTTGCATTCTCAGCGCAAGGGTGATCTTTCCATGAAAGATTTCTTAACGAAAATCAAGGGTTACTATGATAATCTTGCTAGTTGTGGAGAATTTATTAGCGAGCATGAACATGTTACTGCAATTCTTATGGGCTGTTGCCTAAGTATGAATATGTTATTTCTATTATCACTGCAAGCCAAATACCCTACAATATTCAAGGTGTCACTACCATGCTTCTTGTTGCTGAAGCACGACAACAAGTTACAATATGTGAGGCTTCTAGTTCAACTAACATGGTTTTTTATCAACACGCAGACCTTGCTATCAATAGTGCGCCTATACTAGCTTATTGTCCCTCATCAACCACTTGAGGTTGTGGGCATGGTCGCTCATCTGGATCATATGTTCAATGTCAATTGTGTGGGAAAATAGGTCACATTGTTGATAGTTGTTACTATCAGTTTGATGCTTCCTATAAGAGTGCAGGCTAGAAACCTCCTCCTTCCCCACAAGCGAATGTCTACATGTTTGGAACTAGGTCTCTCATCGCACCATGGGTGCCACCACCTATGCCCATGACACCTCCTACTGTTCCAAGTTCACAACCAGGTTGGTTTTTTCCACCTGTCGAATTCCTACCTGAACTAATCTGTTTACTATTAGTTCTCTGCAGTATGTCAGTGCACCCACTTCAGCAGCCCTACATCCTCAGGCCTATCTTGCAACCCCTGAAACAGTTGGTGACAATGCTTAGTATCTTGACTCTGGTGCAACACACCATCTCACCAATTCAGCTGCTTCACTAGGTGAAAGTAATTCCTACAATGGTCTAGGTAAAGTGTAAGTTGGTAATGGTACTGCACTTCCTGTTATGTCTACTGGTCAATCGTCTTTGTTTACTCATTCACGACCATTATACATGAGATCACTGTTGTTTGTACCTAGTATAACTAAAAACCTCTTCTCTGTGTCCAAGTTTATAAAAGATAATCAGGTGATTTTTGAGTTTCTTCCTACATAATATCAGGTTCGTGATCTAAAAACCAGGGAGACACTTTTTCGAGGATCGGTGTATAATGGGTTGTACAAACTCCACTTAAATGGCTCTTCCAAGACTGTCTTGCCTTCTGGCTCAGCTCAGTGTTTTACTGCTAATAAATAGTTCCTTTAAATATATGGCATTCTAGGTTAGGGCATCCATGTAGTGCCACACTTAAAAAGGCTCTACATTACTGTAACATACCATTTGATACAAATAAAGAATCCTTAATTGTGTTGCTTTCCAATTAAGAGAAGAACATAAGTTGTCATTTCATAAGTTTTTATTTGAGTATACTACACCCTTTCAACTGGTGGTTGATGATGTTTGGGGACCAGCTCCAGTCTCTTTCAATGGTTTTCGTTATTATGTTGCTTTCACAGATGCATATACAAGAGACACTTGAGTTTATTTTTTGTAGAAAAAGTTAGAGGTGCTCATTGTCTTCCCACAATTTCATAGGTAAGTTGAAATGGCTTTTGGCTACAAATTTAAAGCTTTACAAAAAAATAGGGGAGAAGAATTTCAAGTGTTGAAGTTGTACTTATCTCAATAAGGGATCACGTATCGTTTTACGTGTCTATATACTTTTGAGCAAAATGGACTAGTTGAATGCAAACACAGACAGATAGTTGAAGCTGGTCTTTCCATGCTGGATCATGCATCTATGCCCTTAACCTACTGGAATGATACCTTTAGCAATGCAGTATACTTGGTAAACAGGTTGCCTTCTTTTCCCTTAGGCAACATCTCACTGTATGAAAAACTCTTTTATGTTCAACCTAGCTATTCATTTCTTTGAGTCTTTGGTTGCTTGTGCTTTCCCAATCTTAGACCCTACAACACTTACAAACTACAGTTTTGATCAACCCCATACACGTTTTTAGGGTACTCTCTATTACACAAAGGGTATCGTTGTCCGGATAATGATGGTAGAGTGTATATTTCTCGTCATGTCATATTTCATGAAACTGTGTTTCTATTTCAAACCAGGCCTTCTCCACAGTCTATTCTAAGCTACTCCTCTTGTTTCCAGGCCATATACCACATGTCAATCCAACGTTTGTTGTTTCAACCACTCCTCCAGTCAACTTCTTGAATGATGACCCTCTGTCCAGCTCACCTAGTTAAGTACATTCTTTTTGTGATAACTGTACATCTAGAACGTTTAGTACTGATATGTTAGACCAGTTTCATCCTCAACCTTCTGTTCCACTTAACTCTTATGCTATGGTTACATGTAACAAAGCTGGCATTTTTAAACCCAAGGCATACCTAAGCAAAGTAACTTGTTTCTCTATTGATACTTCTGCTGACATCCATAAAGCAATGAGCAATGAATGTTGGAAAGCAACAGTGCATCGTGAGTTATAGGCCTTTCTTCACAATTACACATGAAGTCTTTGTTCACTACCCGTTAATCGAAGGGCCATCGGCTGCAAATGGTTGTTTAAGATAAAAAAATAAGGCTAATGGGACTGTGGAAAGGTATAAAGCACGACTGGTGGCTAAAGGATTTTCTCAACATGTTGGACTTGATTTTTGAGACCCCTTCAGTCCAGTAGTTAGAGCAACAACCATTCGGACAATGCTTGCTATTACAATCATGAATGGGTGGTCATTAAGGCAAATTGATGTCAATAATGCATTTCTCAATGGGGATTTGACTGAGGAGATATATATGGATCATCCACTCAGATTTGAAGTGTCAAGTAATAATGGACAGAAGCTTGTTTGTAGATTAAACAAAGCTTTGTATGTTCTATGCCAAGCTCCTCAAGCATGGTTCCACACTCTCAAATAGTATCTAGTTGATCAAATTGGGTTTCATGCTTCGAAAGCTAATGCTTCATTGTTCATTCGAGCATCTTGGGGAAATTACTTGTTGCTTATGGCTTATGTAGATGACATAGTTATAATAGGTAGTTTAAGTGATGATATAGACAACGTGGTGCATCAGCTTCACAAAAGTTTACTCTTAAAGACATAGAAAGACTTAATTTTTTTTAGGTGTTGAAGTTCACCACACACCTTAGAGATTGTTACTTAGTAAAAAAATACATCTCTGGATACTCCACAAAACAGGAATGTTAGGAGCAACAACCACACCTACACTCATGGTGAGTATTCCCAAATTGGTTACTTCAAATGGTTGTCCACCATTTACTGATGGTCATTTGTATTGAAGTGTAGTTAGAATGTATATGTGCATTACACACCTTGATTTGTCATTTTGTGTTAACAAACTCAGCCAATACATGAATTCTCCAAGGGATACTCATTGGAAGGCAGTTAAACGAATGTTGAGATATCTCATTAGAACCATAGATCATGACCTGTACACCTTAAAAGGTCAGTTTGAATTAGTCTGCTACTCTGGTGCTGGCTGGGCTTCATCTGTTGAAGATCGACGTTCCATCATAGGATATGTTTGTTATCTAGGACCTAACCCTATTGCATGGTGTTCCAAGAAGCAAGTAGTAGTGTCTAGATCTTTGTCTGAAGTAGAATATCGCAGTTTAGCCAATTGTGTATTTGAGTTGTTGTGGATTAAATAGTTGCTCGATAAAATTGGTATGCCAATCTGCCAATCACCAGTAGTCTGGTGCGACAACACTTCCATAGTCTCAATGGTTGCAAACCTAGACATCATGCCAGGGTAAAACATGTAGAGATCGACCATCATTTTGTTTGTAAAAAAAGTACTTAATGGTACACTACAGGTTAATTTTGTTCCATTAAAAAAACAAGTTGTTGATGTACTTACAAAGCCCATTACACCCAAACAGTTTGCCTCATTTCGACATACTCTTTGAGTTCTTTCAAATGATGCTGATCTTAATGTTCAAGTTTCAAAAAAATCGGGGGAATGTTAGAGTAACTGATAAGTCAGTTAATCTGTTAGTTTGTTCTCTGTAGATAGCGTGCTTTGCTATATTATATAAAAGCATCAGCAATCATTATACAGAGTTATCATCTTCAATATATTCTTCTTGATTCATAAAGCCTCTGTTATTTTCCTATTTCTTGTGGTAAATCAACAAAATAAAGGGTTGAGGTTACTTTGAATAGCTCTTGAGAATAATATCTTCACTTCTCAGGCTGATGACTATATTCTTTCTTTAGCACCACAAACGTTATCAACTATTCTAGACCACCACCCGGTGGAGCGACACTGATAGCAGTAGTCTCCAAAATGCTTTCATCAGCTCCGCCATATACACGCTCGATTTCAACAAAACTTGTCTGTATATCAGGAATGACTCGCATTTCATGCTAAAGTTACTTTTGAGTTTATAACATTAAGGGACTGAAAGTACAGTTTCATCAGTGGTAAAAGAAATGCTTCTTGAAATTCCTAGTAAGCGCAAAATGCTTGTAAAGACTAGGTCATGAAGCAGACCTATACTTTAAAGACCTTCAATTTGAATCATAATCAAATAACTAAATAGAGTAGAGAGAATGCTATACCTTTATGCCACCAAGATTCATGGTGTCATCAGCCCTGCCCTGTACAATCAAATATCCACTAAAAGTTCTTTTAAGGATATCCCCGTGCCTCCTTAGGTGCTGTCGGTGCATACATCAAAATCATGAGAATGTACAATTAAGGTGCTCCATGATCATTCATAGTTTGCATGTTTTTTTACCTTCATTGAGTATATTGAATTCTTTACTAAAAAAAATTATATATCCTAAGAATGATACATATAACCTTACCATTCCATTATGCATTGGCATTCCCTCGAAATAGACTTCCTCAGGATCAACATTAAGCAATCTATTGGTTGCTCTTAAGTAGAGAGGAAGTAAACGCACTTCACTAACACAGGTTTTGTCATCTGGCTGTCACAAAGATGAAAGTAAATGTAGCAATATACATAACAGAAAGAAACAAGACAAAATATGCTCTTACATAAGGATGCCCATGTTCATCCAAGATGACAAAGCCTACTGTCATTGCTGCAGTACTAAAGGTTCCAAAAGCCTGTGGCTGTAACAAACTCCTTTGTATATATACGGATAAAAGCTCTGTGCCTCCACAACATTCCAGAACAAGCTTATAGTAAGACTTTAAAGAAAGCCAAAGGTCGTCGTCAATGTTGGAGGCTTCTCCAGTGGTAGCAAAGCATCTAAACATGTTTATTTCGTAGTCTATTTTGTTGAGATTTCAAGTCATGAAACAACATTTTTGCTTGAAATTTAAAAGAATGACTTTATCTCTGTCCAGTTTAAGCCTTCCAAACAGTTTAAACTTTTCCAAGTTTTTACTAAGCTTAGAACTGTGCCCAAAATAGTTACTCCAGTACCCTGAACAAGAGAACAACATTAAAACCAGGTGAGTTAAAATATTAAACAGTGGTATCTAGTATTTTTTACTACTTGTAGCATGTACCCAACATTTTTACTATAAATATGAACTTAAATCGTCAGCTGCATTTCCCTATGAAGGCCTGTCCTTATCTCACCAAAACCAAGAGAAGTTCTCATAGTCTCCTTGTAACAGCCTGATTTAGACCTTAGTCGGAATAGTAGTTTTGGGACCACATATCCGAGTTAGATAAATATTTTAATATTAATTTCTGTGTTTATAATATGTGAATTAGTATGTGTGAAAGTCTCGTATGAAAATTTGGTTGTTTGTATGTTTAATTTGAGAAAATGACTAAATCGCATAAAATGCAAAAGTAGCTATTTATTTATCAAAGTGCTGAATTGACATGGGTTATTAATTATGAGGTCCTTATGATGTAAATGGACCTTTGAGTTGTTGATTGGACAAAGTTAGACATAACTTAGTGGAATTTTAATGTATTAGGTAATGTTAATATGGTAAAATGGTTAAATTTGTTATATTAATAAAAAAATATAAAAAAATGGTCATTATCACTTTGTTCTTGCTGAATATTCATAAAAGAAAGAAAAGAAAAACACAAGCTAGGGTTCGGCCATTGATTTGCTTAATCAAGGTATATGTCTGTTTTTGATAATTTCTACGTTTTTGTGATCGTTGCTTTGTGTTCTCTCAAGCCCATGTTTCAATTTGAGAAATTGGTGAAGATTTCAAAATGTGATACTGATGATTTTGTGAGTTAAATGATGTTAGTTGATGAATTATGGAAGTCTGATATGAGATTAATATTTTTGTTCTTGGATTTTTGTTGAATTTAGCTAATTTGGGCTAAATTATGAAAATGAAATAGAGAGGGACTAAAATGTGAAATTTATGAAATATGTGGGCTTGATTAGACTAGAAGAAGATTCAGCCTAGTTTGATTAAAATGAAATTATGAGTATTTGATTGTTTTGTGAAATAGGGACTAAATTGTCAAATGTGAAAATGTGAGGGCTAATTTGTAAAATGCCCTAATTATGTGTTTATGGATTCAATTAATTGAGTGTGAGATTGAATAAGTTAATTTTTAATACGTATAGATCAAGAAAAGTGAAATTCAGATTTGGATCGCAGGAAATCAAAAGCCGAGGAATAATCAACTCAATTTGACGTACCACACTCGAGGTAAGTTCATAAGTAGTAATTTTACTATAAAATTTGTTAAGTGCATTGTTATTATATATATACTTTGAGGATTGAAACCTTGAAGAAGTTGAAATAGTGAAATTGATGTTATGAAAGTGGATATTGATGGAAATGAAATGTGAAAACGCTCGGTTGAACCGTAGGACTAGTTTCGGAATGCTAGTGACATGTCATTAGGTTATGAGTTGGCTACAGGCTATGATATTGGCACTATGGGTGCGAGAAATACCTTGATTTGGCTACGGGCCATGGTATAGGTATTGTATGGGAGTTACCTTGAGTTGGCTACGGGCCATGGTATAGGTACTACAGGATAAGTTACATTGATTTGGCTACGGGCCATGGTATAGGTACTTATCGATCAAAATATTCATGTATCCGATTCCTACTTCGAATGGTTTAACGAGTGAGCAAAGATTGGGATTGAATAAAAGAGGTTAGTACGAATTGAACAAGTACGTACGATATCTATACAAGATTTATCGAAATAAATTAATGAGATGCATTGTGAAAGGCTTATTGAGTTGTATAAACCATGTTATGAGACATGGATAAAGGTTTGTGGTATTATATACCTGGTTTGAAATTATGTAAATGGATGATTTACAATTGAATTTATATATTGAATTACTTACTTGTGAACTTACTAAGCTCTACAGCTTACTTGGTGTGTTTATTTTTATTTTATAGATTATCGAAGCTATTGAAGGCTCGAGAATTGTCGAGGATCATCATCACACTATCCGAACATACTTGGTACCATTTTGTGGTTGTAAATAGCTAAGTATGGCATGTATAGGCTAGAGGTATTTTGAATATATTTTGAGTTGTAAATATGTTAAGCCAAGTGATTTGGCTAACTAATGGATGAGATTATACTTGGAATTGGTATGTGACTTGTGTTTCATTTTGGTATGTTATATAGTGCTTATATGGCCTATTATAAAATGGTCATTTTGGTATTACATATGTTGTGATTTTGGTAAAATTTGGGTATGGAATGAAATGGTTTATAATGAGTTATCAAGTTTGTGCTTTGGATATGAATGTGACTTGTGATTTGGTATGATTTGGCACGGAAATTAAGTATGGAATTGGTTGAATATATTATGGATGGAAAGATATATGTTTTGGCTAGAAATTGGCTGAATTTGGTTGCCTATTTATGCTTATAGATGTTGTGCATTTGATGCTTAGGTACATGGCAAAATGGGGAGTGAAAAATGGCTTAAACCAAGCATATTTCGTGCCATACGGCTTGAGCACACGGGCATGTGTCTCGACCGTGTGACCCCTGTGTTGTAGCTATTTAAGTCAGTATGGCACACGGGCCAAACACATGGGTGTGTCTTGTGATCGTGTGGCCAAATCAAGATGACACACGGGCTAGACACACGAGCGTGTTGGGTGACCGTGTGATCAAGTCAGTGTTGCACACCGGCTGAGTACGGCCTAAGGCACAGCCGTGTGAAGTACACGGCCTAGCCACACGGGCGTGTGCCCTATTTTTAAGGAAAAAAATTTTAAGTCTCATAAAAGTTTAGAATTTATTGGTTTAGTCCCGACCCCTTCCTTAAGTATGTTTAAGGTCTTGTAGACCTTCTAAAGGGACTATATGGTTATAAATGGCAATGAAGTGTTGATGAATGATATATGTATGTGATGTGATTATTATAGTGATGTAAATTGATAGGTAATGCCTCGTAACCCTAGTCTGGCGACAAATATGGGTTAGGGGTGTTACACTCCTACCACATAGCAAAAGAAACTTATTGATTTCAAGAGTCACCAAGCTGTAGCAAACTCCCGAAGGTTGGAGGTTAGAGTAGACTAAGCTTGTAATGTTCTCCTCATAGTACAATTAGTCAGGGGGTTTGGGGGTTAGGTTTAGAGCTCGCAACGTAGGCTCGAACCTAAAAGTTCCTCTGTCCCAATTTGAGCTTGTAACAATTCGAGATAAAGAAAAATTTAATCTAACAGATTTTGAGTTCAAGAAAGTTTGAATCCATAAGAATTCGAGTTTGAGACCAATTTAATGCAAGTTCAAAGTATATCCAATCTAAAGTTCGAACAAACCCGAATTTATATTTGAACAACCATAATAGATATTAATAACTAATATAATTTTATGATATTACTTAATATAAAAATAAAAATAAATGATAGTTATTTATATTATGAAAATGTGTTCATAACTATTACATATTTATATTAAAATTTTATTAATAGGAAAAACAATTAATAATAGTTTTTATGTTCAATTATAAAGTGAAATAAATTTTTAAAAACATT
Organism: Gossypium stocksii; assembly: GCA_020496765.1. Lineage (NCBI taxonomy): Eukaryota > Viridiplantae > Streptophyta > Magnoliopsida > Malvales > Malvaceae > Gossypium > Gossypium stocksii. The sequence goes on from CM035623.1 coordinate 25,707,342, forward strand.
TATTGAATATAAAATATTTTTAATACCATAATTATATATGTATAATAAATAATATAATTAATCACTATTAAAATCTATAAAATTTAAATTTAATTATAATATAAAATATATAATGACATAATCTACACATGATATTTTTATTGTGTTCAAATGTATTATGTATACATGAAACTTTAATTTTGATTCAATCATACACATTTAAATAAACAAATATATCAATTTACTTTTATATTGGGTAAATATAATTATTTGTGTATGTAATATATAAACAGAAAATGATGTCATATCAATAATTATGTTGATAGTTTGTGATAATTGGATAAGTCAAAATGTCATTTATAAAATTGCACATTAAACCAAAATTTTAAGATTTATTCCTATAGATTATAATAAAAGATGTAGTATCAATAGTTATATGTAATTTAGTATATTGCAATGCATGTGTACAACTAACAAAGCATAAAATGATATCTTAATAAAATATTATTTTTAGTATATTAGATTTTAAATTAGGTTTTAACTTTTATAAATTATATTTGGATATCAGGTTTATTTTTTTTAATTTTAGACTTGAAATTTGGGCTGTAATTAGTTTATTTTGACTTTGGGTAATAATGGGTATATTATTTAGGTTTGGGCAATGAGTATCGGGTTTATAAATTTAATAAAAAATATAAAAATAATTCAATTATTAGTATAATATAATATAATATAATATAATATAATATATTTCTGTCAATTAATATACATATCATATAATAAAATTTACACACAATTAGCAATTTAATTATTTTATATAAAAGAATTTTATTAAATATACATAATTTATGCATTTTATAAGACAAATTTGAATTACTTTGTCATAGTATAAAAGTAAAATTAATTATTGCATATGAAATTGAAATATTTATAACTTAGAATATCCAAAAGTATTTTAATTTGTCAGAGCCCGCCTGGCTCAATTTGACCTTGAATCCGAAAAAATCTAACCTCAAAAATCTGAATCCAAAAAGGCTCAGGCTCGAGAAAATTTGAGCTAAAGGTGAGCAAAACTCGATTTGATTTGAATTTTTTTAAAATTTGGAGTTAATTGAATTGAATTATTCATTTTTCTTAATTAACTTGAATAAGTAATTCGATTTTTAGAGTTCGAGTCGAGTTGAATTTTACAACTCGAATGGCAAGATGATGTAAATACCCCTTGAGTCCCTAATAATTTTGAAAATGTGCAAATTGATCCTTCTAAAAAAAGTTTAAAATATTTATAAAAAAGATTTCCTGAAATTTTATAAATATATATAAATTCAAAAAGTAAAATTTATTAAAAAATCTTAAATATATATATATATATAAATACTGAATTATATATTTAAAAGAATTCTAATTTGATAAATTTAAGTAAATTATGAAATCAAAATTAAGTTTATATATTTTAAACCTGAAATTTACTCATTTCTTTTTCAAGTGGAATAAGTCAATCACTCAAAAGAAAAAAAAATCCAAATCCGAATATATTTAGTTAAGGTAGAGTGGTAATCTCAAAAAGGAAAAGAAAAGAAACCCTTATCCGGACCAGTTCACAGGATGTCTTGTGTGGGTAAAAGCAACATTAATTTATTTTTCTTTGGTAATTATTGTGTAGAACTAGAATCTATATCGTCAGAAACATATTAGAGCTTGTGGTTTTTTTATGTTTCGTATAAGGCTACGATAAACCCAGTATTACTTATGTAACACCCATAACCCGCATTCGTCGTTGGATTAGGGTTACAAGGCATTATCAGACTTTCAGCTCAGATCAGAACATATAATCATCAAACATACACCAAATTTCTTCTCATTTCAATAGTTGTTAAACATTCGTAATCATATTTCCCTTTACGAGGCTCAACGAGGCAATAGAACATGCTTAGAAATGGTTCGGGACTAAATTGATAACATTTGAAAACTTTGAAAAACTTTGAAATTTTTTATGCATATAAAGGCCACATGCCCGTGTGAACAAGCCGTGTGTCTCACACGGCCCCTAGACACGTCCATGTCTCAGGCAGTGTGAAAACAAAGCATACATACTGACTTGGCCACACGACCGACCACACGCCCGTGTGCCATACACGGCTAATAGACACGCCTTTGTGTCTATGCTGTGTAACTCACTGTCTTATTTAATTAAGGTGCAAGGGTCACATGGTCAAGTCACATGCCCGTGTGCTCAACCATGTGGCACGAAAATAAGCTTGGTTTAAGCCACATTTCTCAACCAAACCTCCAATACTTACACAAAAACAAATGGTACAATTTGAAAACCCAATTGGCAGCCAAACAATCTCAATTTATGCATAATTCAAGATATGCCAATACAATCATTTCATTTATCCAAACATGTATCAAAACAACATGATTAAGACCTTAACTCATACTCAACTCATATCATTACAAAAACTTCCAACTTAACATCAAACTTTACATCAATAATTAGCCAAATATCATGGCTAACAACACATCAAACATATAGGCATCAATTGCCAAAATTACCAATACACTTAATAAATCAACTAGCCTATACATGCCACATAACCAAAATTCAAAGCTTTTAATTACTGAAGTGATAATTGGATAGCGTGATGAGGTCTCCTATGACTTCCATCCCGAGCAAGTCTCTGAAACTCTATAAACATAGGAAAATACACAAAGTAAGCTACAAAGCTTAGTAAGCTGGTATCTTAATAAACTTAACATAACAAATAATTGTAATTCAATAACATAAGCATAATATGCTATCTCACATGTCTAAGCATATACTTTTCTCAAGTTTATAACATGTTTTCATATCAAATTTCCACTAGTCAATAATATATTCACTTACATGGCTAACTATAGCTTTCACAAGTTTACTCAATTCAATTCTCATATGCATTCAATTCATACTTCCACATAGCCAAAGAGCATATTTTAATTTATATCATATTTAAACACATATCTTTCTCATTTCATATACATAGCATGATATGAACTCACCAATTCACTTTCATTTGAATCTCACATAAATTTTATACATACCTATCTTGCTTAACTCAATCGCACTTTCATTCTCAACTTCGCTATGCTCGTTGAACCGTTAGGAATCGTTTAGGATACTCGGATAACATATGAAGCTTGTACAATGCCATATCCCAGATATGGTCTTACATGTTATCACATATCGATGTCACTGTCCCAGATAGGGTTTTACATGAAATCATATAACGATGCCAATGTTCCAGACATGGTCTTATACGTAATCACATACTGATACTAATGTCCTAGACATGGTCTTACACGAAATCATATAACGATGCCAATGTCCCAGACATGGTCTTACACGTAATCACATATCGATGCCAATGTCCCAGACATGGTCTTACACGAAACCATATATCGATGCCATAGCCCAGCTATGGTCTTATACGAAATCATGTACTGCCATGGTCCAACCATGGTCATTTTCCGTCAAGTCATCTATCTTCATGAAATGATTATAAACGATCTTGCGTTTCAACTTGCCTCAAACATTTAATTTAAATTCCACAATTAATTCAATTTATATGAATACATTCATACTATTATTCATAAATTACATAGACATACACTGAATTTCAATTATACGAACTTACCTCATTCGCAGTAACGATGAATTAAGTTGACTAGTCGGTAACTTTGTTTTTCTGTAACACCCCAAACCTGGCCTAGACTCTATGGTCGAATCTAACAACGTCACATTGAAGTGCTTTTCGTAAAGTGTGATGTCGATGAAAACCCTTTTCTATTTAATCTCTTTGTGTTATCTTATGATGATTTTAAGACGTATCATTCAATTTCAAAGCGTGAGTCTTTATCAAAAAAGTTTTTCCACATTTAAAATGTTATTAATTTCCAAAACGTCATTTATTGTGAAAGCTTTTAAACTGATTGCGTATTTGAGATAGTTTTGATAAAACATTTATCTTTTGAAAACTTACGTCTTTTTCTATTGCTAGCAGCTATAAACCAAAACAACAATTAAATCCTAAATTAAAAATATAAAACCAATGCCATTATTACAATAAAATACCTCAAAAATTAAGTTAAAATCATAAAAAACTAAATCGAATTAGCTGGGTCGTGTGGCCACCACTTAGTCCTCCGTTGCACTGATCCGCCAATGTCTAGGGATTACCTATACAGTTAAAACAGATGGGTAAGTTTACGAAACTCGGTGTGTAATCCCATTATGGCAAACAGACAGAAACAACACAGTTTGGGCCTAAGCCCTTTTCAGTATTAGTGACAATCTTAGTTTGGGCTTTAGCCTATCTTAGTATAAAACAGTCAAGTGTTTGGGCCTTGGCCCATTACAGTAACATTAATTAGTGTAGTAACAGATTAAACAATATATAGATTCTACCGATCTAGCCTCTGCACTCCATCTCCATCCAACCCTACACTCCATGTGGGGATATAATCAACCCACCCATCCCTACACTCCGCAGAGTACCAAATGCGGTACTATACAGTAATATACAGCTGGGCTACTAGTAATTTAGGCTCGAAGCCTTTCAGTACACTTCCTCTGATTAATATATAACCCACCCCATGCAATGCATCATACAATCATGTCATTTCATATTAGAATATCGTACATGTATTCAGTATAGTCAAAATAGCATGCTAGGTATAGTCATACAAGTACATACAAATATATATATCACATATGGGTATAATAGTCATTTAGTCAATTAGGGGTCTAGGTAAGCTTACCGACCCAACAATAGGTCCACAGTCGTCTCGGATGACCCATACAACCTTAGCAGTCATACAGTGAAAAATAGGTCCATGACCCATATTGCAGGCCCATGTGGGCCCACACGCACGTGTGGCCCACACAGCCCAAAATGACATTGGCTGTGTGGACTACACGGCCTGGCCTAATAATTTCTACAAGCTCGTGAGGTCCACCCGTGTCGATCATGGCCGGCCTTGTCAATCATATGCTCACGTTTAGTCACGTGGCCTACCTACAAGGGTGCGGGCACGCCCATGTGGCGTAGATGTTCACTATTCCAACTTTCATCGAGTTCTATAATTGAAGTCGTGTTTATACACACCTTTTAAGGGTTCGCAGCCAACACTTCAGACACCAGTGAAACCTAAAATTAACAATGGAAAACCAAATTTAGTCACTTAAACTGAATTACTGCGAACATACAATTCTCACAAGCCAATAACAATCCTTACTTTGATTGACTGATGGTGATTCCTCACCTTTACAGCCTCGATTGACTCTCCACAATCAATTAACGATTACCTACACACAATTAGGCTTCCATTAGAACAAGATCATAAAACTAAGATAGTAGCCACACTTGCCAAACCTACCTATACACACAAAGGCACTGATAAAATGAGTCGAGGCAATTGAGAAATTGATGATGAGTCAAATAAAAAATTGGCAGCAAGTACCAGGAAAGGTGACGGCAGAGAGAGGAATAGATCAACAGAAGTTTGACCAAGAAAACAAAAAAGAACTCAACGCCGACTCCCCTTCTTTAGAGAGAACCCGAAAACTTAGAATAGGGGAGAACAAGAATTCGGCAACAACATATATATATTAAGAACAAAAGACCAAAACAAGAATAATGGGAAACAAATCGGTGGAAGTTTTCAGGGCAAAGAAAAGAAACTACAATGAGGAGAATAACCAACAAACAAAACGAAATGAATAGATAGGGATAGAAAGTAGCAAAATAGGCAACAACAGGGAAGGTATTTGGGGAAACACACGGCAACAATAGAGGGCTTGAGGTAGAGGAAGAGGAGAACAAGGGAAAAAAGATGGAAAAGAGAGCAAGAGAATTCAACAAGGTTAGAGAAAGAGAAATGACCAAATGTTGAGGGAAACAAAAGTCAAGCTGAATTCTTTTGAGAAGGTACTCAATTTCGGCACAACTACTCCTCTTCCTTTGATCCACTCCTCAAATCCCTCAACCACCTAATTTGAACTCTACCCAACTTCTTCTAACCTAATTTTCCTCCCCAAAACACTCCCCTCAATCCCTAAACTCCCTTAACAACCGAAACTCCCTACACTATCCCCCACAAATTCAGCTACACATCCCCAATCCCTTCAAACACTCCAATTTCAGTCAAACTACAACACCTTCATAGTCAAGTAGTAAAAATAAATCCCCTTGTTATTATTGGGACTTGAACTCCAGACCCCTCGCACATTAACACTCTATTTAACCACCAGACCAGCAGGCCTATTCTGACATATTTTTCCAAAATTTATTTATAAGCCTACTGGCTAGAGATAGTGGTTTATTTCAATTAAAAACAAAAATTTACCCAGGCTAAGGCTTACTTGGGACCTCTCAGACACTTCCCAGAATACTTAACCACTAAAGTAGACATATATTTGTGTCACAACATACGAAAATACAAATTAAGAATTATTGGGGCGTTACATTTTTTCACTAATCTAGATCTGAATTCTGCTTGTCTCAATCTAGACAAAATTAACTTATTTATGGTATAATTACCATGTCCATAATAGTTCACTAACCCTAAAATTACCATACACTAATTTTGTTTTAATTTTGATATTACACTAATTTTGTATGGTAATTATATCAAAACATAACTTTCACCTACCACATGTCGATAATAGTCCACTAACATCGTCAATGGTATAATTACCATACAAGTGCTCATATGTTCTTTCCTTTAGCTATGTAATGCATTTAACTATAGAACTCAAGTTTTTCACTTTATGCGATTTAGTCCTTTTATCAAAACAAGCACACAAACGGTAAAATTTATCTACGAAATTTTCACACAATCCTTTTAACATATTGTAAAACTTAATAAAATAAAAAAATAAATATTTTGACTTTAGTTAGTGGTCTCGAAACCACTATTTTGACTAACCCTAAAATTGGGCTGTTACAACTTAACTTCAGTTTTAATCTTCCCCAGTTGTATAATATTAGCAAGATTGCTCCTGAGATTTGCAATACCAAATTCTATTGTTTCGAATCATTTTTTTCTTCAGATGCTATAACCTTGATGATATGATACGCATATTGAAAATCAAAATTGCTTTTAGAAAATCCCTTTATAGTATTTAGTGGAAAGAGAAATATAAGTATTACCTTGATAAATTTTTCGAAACCACAACCCAAAAGAGATCCATGATACAGAACTAGTGTTGCACCATTTAAAAAACATATGAAGAGTACAACTAGACCCATCACCCATGCTAAATTTGTTGGCCAGTAGTAAACATATCCAGCTCTTATATCATTGTGAGCCCATCCATCCATAGAACATTGTAGTTGTAACACCCCAAAAATTTAAGTTTTAACTGGGAAAAATTTGCAGTAATTAGAATTCGGTATCATTGGTTCTGTGTGCTACTTTTCTGTTTAAGGTTTGGGGTTTAAATCGCATTATAAAGTTTTAATTGTTTTAAAAACAATCCATAAGCAAACATTGCCGCTTAAGTTTAATTCGTTGTAATATTGTGATAAGAATGAGCCTGCTGGTTTCCTGGTTAAGCATTTGTCTGTTTTCTATCTGGTTCTGAGTTCGAATCCCCTCGTACGCAGTAAAATTTTTTGCTTAATGCCTGAAAACCTGCATGGAAGTTAAAGGCTTAAGTAACGATGGTTTTTCTTTCTTTTTCTTTCTTATTCTTCTTTTTTTCTTTTTTCTCTTTTTCTTTTTATTTTGCTAATTCACGATCTAGAAGGGTAAGGGACTAGTGAGGTTTTGTCTTTAACTATTAGACAGAGGATCCTTGAGTAGGTAACTACAAATTGATTTGAGTTTATGATAGTTCTTCGTTTACAATTTGACGATTTACGGAAGTCGCTAATAAACAACTATTTGTTTTCCTTATTAGACGAAAATATTAACAATTTGGATCAGTGACAGGACAATCTCAGCAATCGTTGTTGAAGTTTCGGTATGTTTGAGTTATGAAAATTGTGTCGAAAGTTTCGACATAGTTATTAAAGTGAATACTTGATTGATTTTGTTTAGTAATTGGCTGAATTGTGCGACTGAATGCTTCTACTAGGCCTCGAGGATTTTTGGATTGTTGCTAGTTCATTGTCTGACATGTGCTTAACCACTCCGCAAGTTTCGTAGATTTCGGGTTGCAAAAAATGATGGTTGTCGAAGCCATACAGCCAGGCACACGAGTGTGTGGCCAGGCCATGTGAGCTACACGAGCATGTGATAGGCCGTGCGATTGGCCGTGTAACTCACTGTTTATGAATTAAAGACCACACAGGCTAGCACACGGGCATGTGGGTCACATGGGCAAGGACACGACCGTGTGTCCAAGCCGTGTAACTCTCTGTTTATTGAGCGGTGGCACACAGGTACATGACATGGGCGTGTGACAGGCTGTGTGAACCACACGGGTAAGGACATAACCGTGTGTCCAAGTTGTGTGGTAATCAATTGGACTTTCGAAAGCTCGTTTTATGACCGAAATCATTATTGTGACTGCTATTGATTGTTTATGAATTGATTGATATAAAATGAGATACAATGAGAAATTACTGTTAATGTATAATTGATATCTGACGGATAATCTGTAAGTATTATGTGAATTTCTGTATTTTGAATGTGTTTGAATTGGAAATGTGCGGAGAAGGAAGTAATCTGTTCTGAACACTAGTTTATCCACTTACTATTTAAATATGAGTTTAGCTTTTACTGCTAACCGTGTTAGCATCTATGATGTGATTCTGTAACGTGTCAGACTGGCACATTATGGTGTGTAGGGACGGATGAACACTGAATGTCCTTAATGGTGTGTTGGGTGGGTCGGAGATGGTGTGTAGTAGATGGAAACTAGGAATTTCTGTTATGAATCTATTCTGATATCTGTTTAAGCATGTTGATAAACTGCTATCGTTCGTATATGTTAACTGAGTATAATTGATCTGTTTATATTGATATTGTGAATATTGAGAACTATCCGATAGTCTGAGTAAGATCACCTAGTGATCGTATGAAAGCTAAATAGTACATTTTTTGTTATGCACTGAGTTCACAACTCACTTTGTTACATTTAGCTTTCAAGTAAACCTCTTCACTAAACGGGATCGATGTCGCGGAGGCTCGGTCAACTATATTACCTTATGACTTTGCTTGGCTTAAAAAAGACTATGTTACTATTTTATTGTGGAGCTATGATGTTTAAGCATCAAGACATTTTTGGTGACTGTTGGAGATATGTAGTTTGATTTATCTATCTTATGAACTTGTTAATTTTTAGTATGAATGTTTGTAATTCTCTAAACCCGGTCTGGACGTCTAGGTAGGGGTTAGGGTGTTACAATATTGGGGAAAGTTATGTCTACAGGATGGCTTTTGGTTCCCTTGTGGTTCTAGATGATAATAGAATATTGATGGTAGAGTCTATTGGTCGATAAACTGGAGAGTAATGATTAGATCTGTCACAAAAAAAAAAAGGTAAACTAGTGTTTAGTTGTGTTAACCATTTTGAATGGAGGAGAATGGTAGAGATCCTTTCATTCCAAAACTTCATCCATCTAATAATATCCTAAGAATACCTTATGTAAACCCCTAATCCTTATCCGTCGCTGAAACAAGGTTACAGAGCATTATAAGACTTTTAAGATCAAATACGAATATTTCATATCATTTAATATAAATATCAGAAACTAATCATAATCACTCATATTACCCCTTATATGAGCCATTGAGGCCCAAAATACGCATTAAAAATAAATTAGTACTAAACCAGAAACTCAGAGAATTTTTCACAAAATTTCAAATTCATCTTAGGTGTAGGGGACGTCTTAGACCATGTGGGCATTTGATATGGGGCACTCGACCATGTCCTAGCCCATGTAACTTTATGACTTAGGCCACCCAGCCAAGCCACACATCCGTGTGCTAGGCCGTGTAAAAATACCTCAGCATTCTGTTTCTAAATTTTAAGGATGCAGAGAACATATGGCCAGACCACACGCCCATATGCTAGGCTCTGTGACACACACGGCTGAGACACATGCTCGTGTCTTTACCTGTGTGGACGAAAATAGACCATTTTAAGGCTACATTTCTCACCCTTTTTTGATTTTAATCTAAACACTTCAAATTTCATACGCATAGGCCATAACAAGACCTCCAATACAACCAATTATTAGCTCTAAAAATGTCATATTATCACATATATCCTAATATTCTAATTTACCACATTAATCAAATCACACATTTGATTACCTATATCAACCATATTTTATCAAGACATTCACCAACATGCCTATAACTTATCTATCAATTATTCACACCCAAACATATATCAAGCAAGTTAAGACTACACATACATATATAAGTTGATTAGAAATATAAAAAAATGTAATTCATAATATTTATGCAAACTAACTTCACTCAAAATCATTCCAAACCTATACATGCCATATAAACCATAGTATACGTTGCAAAAACTACTAGAACAAGTTGGATAGTGTAGTTTGTTGTGTTGATCCGATCTCCCAAACTTATGTTAATCTACAAGGACATTAAATAACACAAGTAAGCTTAATGAAGCTTACTAAGTTCGATGGGTTAAACATAAATCTTATTGAACCTAAAATAACAATCAAATAAGCAAATTATTCACGCCATGTCCCTGTCAATCACAACCTTAATCGATGAACGCACTTATTTCAAATAAATATCAATAATAAATAATAAGCCTTTCCATTTCAATTACATAAGTCACTTACCAGGTCTTACCAAATCAGAGAACGACTTATGGATAAGAGTACAACGTTTTTAGAAGCTTGAAGGCTGAATAGAAGCACATAAATGCTAAATGGAAACCCATAAGGGTTAAACGGAAGCTTATAAGAGCTTAATGGAAACCTATAAGGGTTAAAAATAAGCTCAAAAGAGCTGAACAGAAACTTATATGAGTTGAACAGAAGCTCGTGAGAGCTAAACGGAAAGTAAAGACAAAAGTTCGCAACAAATGCTGAACCTCAGTTTACTTGGGTAATTTGCTGTCAATTCCTCTTTTACTGTCATATGCCACACAACGATTAAACTCAAATCCCGCGTTCCATTTAACTGGGATATTCACTTCAAATTTATATCTTAACAATAATTCCATTTTCAACAATATGCTAAATACATATTACCATTCATCAATTCAATATAATTATTAAAGTTTAACCATACGAACTTACCTGGTTTTAATTGTAAAATTTACAGAAATTTGGGGACTATTCTACTAATTTTTCTTTTTCACGAGTGTCTACGGGCTCTTGATATGAAGCTAAAATATGAAAACCATCTTTTAGAGCTCCTCAATGGTGTTTTTGGATAGAAAATTGGAGAAGAAATGATCTAGAAACTATTAAAATCTCATTTGGCTATTTTAATTTTATTTTATTTCCAATTTTGCCCTTAAATCACATAATTTCATTATTTTTTTCTATTTATGCCGCCTCAGCCATCCCATGTGTGTCTATTTGCCCTTTTAGTCCTCCTTTATTTACTATTTAGGCTATTTAATCACTATTTCTTTAATTAGCAAGTTTTGCACCTTTTTCAATTTAATCCTTTTTAATTAATTAACTATCAAAACGTTAAAATTTTCTAACAAAACTTCAATAATACCTTAATGACACTTGGTAAATATTTATGAAAATATTTACAGCTCAGTTTATAGAAACGAGGTCTCGATAGCTCATTTTCTAAACCACTTGACCTATTAAATCCCAATAAAACACAAATTACTAATGTAAAAATCTTTCTAAATTCACATTTGACTTGTAAATACTAAATAATAAAATTTACGAGCTTACTTGTCAGAGTTGGTGGTCTCAAATCACTGTTTCTGACACCACTGAAAATTGGGCTATTACAACTCTCCCCCATTTTTAAAATTTTGTCTTCGAAATTTGTTACTTGGGAATAAGTTCGGATATTGTGATCTCATTGATTCTTTTTTTTCCCAGGTAGCCTCCTCTGAACCATGACTATTCCACAATACTTTTACTAACAGTACTCGTTTATTCCGTAATTTTTTAACCTCTCGAGCTAAAATTCTCACTGGTTCCTCCGAATACGTTATATTCGGCTATAGCTTAATCTCACTATGAGGAATCACATGTTAAGGATCAAATCTGTACTGTCTTAGCATTGATACGTGGAAAACATTATGAATTTTCTCAACTTCAGGAGCAAAGCTAATTGATAAGCTAGAGGGCCGATTCTTTCGATAATTTCAACTGGTCCAGTAAATCTTGGACTCAGTTTCTCTTTCTTACCGAATTGTAACACCTTCTTCCACGGAGAGACTTTTAAGAATACTCTATCACCAACTGCAAATTCTATATCTCTTCTTTTCAAATTCGAATTTTGTCCTCAGTCTTTCGAATCAAGTCAACTCTTACTAGATTGGATTTACTCAATTTAGACCAATGTAATGGTGTCTTACATTTCCTTCTATAAAGAGCCTCGAACGGTGCCATTTTTATATTGGATTGATAGGTATTATTATATGCAAATTCAGCTAATGGTAAATACTTTTCCCAGCTACCTCCAAACTCAAGTATACAACATATCAACATATCTTCTAGAATTTGAATCACTCGTTTTGACTTCCCGTCAGTCTGAGGATGAAATGTTGAGCTGAAATTGAGCTTTATACCCAAAGTCTCTTGCAATTTACTCCAAAATCTCGATGTGAATCTTGGATCTCGATCTGAAATAATGATTGTTGGAACCCCGTATCACCTCACAACTTCAAATATGTATAATTTTGCTAATTTCTCAAGTGAAGTCTTTTCGGACTGGAATAAAATGTGTCAATTTGGTTAATCTATCAACAATTACCCAGATCGAATCTTTCTTTCTTAGAATCACAGGTAAACTAGCGTAACATGCTCCCACTTCCAGTCATTAATCATGGTAGGTTGTAACAAACCTGTTGATACTTGATGTTCTGCTTTCACTTGCTTACAAATCAAACACTTAGCTACGAACTCACAAATTTCCCATTTCATACCCGGCCACCAATACATACATTTCAAATCACAATAAATCTTCGTACTACTCCGATGAATGGAATACATGCTACTGTGAGCTTCAGAAAGAATATCATTTTTCAAATGCGAATTATTTGGAACACAAATTCTATTACGATAATGTAACATACCGCTATCATCAATGCAATACTCGAAACTCAGGTTGTCCTGAACTATCTGTCGCTTCAACACCAATTTTGAATCATCATCTTGCAATTTCTTAATTTGTTGAAGAAATAGAGGTTTTGTTCTCAACTTTGCTAATATAGAACCATCTTCATTAAGAGGTAAATGAGCGTTCAACGCTCGAAGTGCAAACAATGGTGACCTCCTACTAAGTGCATCCGCAACCACATTAGCCTTTCCCGGGTGGTAGTCAATAGCCAGGTCATAATCTTTCAGTAATTCTAGCCACTATCTCTATCTCAAATTTAGCTCTTTCTGAGTTATCAAATACTTTAAACTTTTGTGATTCATAAACACATAACATTTCTCGCCGTATAAATAATGTCTCTAAATCTTCAAAAGTGAATATGATTGTAGCCAACTCAAGATCATGTGTATGATAATTCTTCTCATGCGGCTTTAACTGTTGAGAAGTACAGGCCACTACCTTTCCTAACTTCATTAGTACACAACCCAAACTATTTAGAGACACATCACTATAAACAACATACGGTATACCAGATTCTAGTTGAGTCAAGACCGGAGGTTCTGTCAACATTTTCTTCAACTGATCAAAGCTCTGCTAACACTCATCGAACCAAACAAATTCAATATTTTTCTACAGTAATCGAGTTAACGACGAGGCAATCATCGAAAATTTTTTGACAACACGTCGGTAGTAACTCGTTACACCCAGAAAACTTCACACTTCTAAAACATTCTTTTGAATTTTCCAATTTACCACAGCAGATACTTTGTTCGGATCAACTCGAATCCTATCAGCTGATACAATGTAACCTAAACTCCAACCTCGTGAAGCCAAAATTTACATTTGTTAAACTTTGTGTACAACTGCTTTTGTAACACCTCTTACCCATATTTGATACCTGGACAGGGTTCGAGGCCTTACCAGACTTACACACACTTAAACATACAAAGCCGAGTCGTAAAATTTGTGTCCAATTTAAAACTTTTCAAACATATTCATAACATCCCTATTACGCAGCTACGAAACCCTAAACATATGTTAGAGGTGGTTAGGGACTAAATCGAGAACTTTCAAAACTTTTACAACATATAGAAAATTTTCATGTTTTGGAGAGTTACACGCCCATGTAGGCAGGCCGTGTGGTCACACACGCCCGTGTGGCTCAGGCCACGCACGTGTCCTCCACCCGTGTAACTCTCTATTTATGGTGTTATCACCCATTTATGGTCACACGGCCAAGTCACACGCCCGTGTGCTAGGCCGTGTGGCGAATTTAATTTTCCCAATTAATGTGCAGACTTCATACGGCCTAGGCACACACCCATGTCCTAAGGTCGTGTCCTTTACACTGCTGAGACATACGGCTGTGTCTATGCCCATGTTTTACTACTAGGCATTCTGTTTTGCTAAATTTGGATGCAGGGAACACACGGCCTATCAACACGCCCATGGGGCTGACTGTGTGTCACACACGGCCTAGACACACACCCGTGTGTCTACCCATGTGGACAAATATAATGCTAGTTACCAAGCCATTTGCCACCTTGAAACATCAACTCACTTACACCAATTCAAAGGCACATCACATAACATACTTAAGTCATCAAATATCTTAAAACCAAGTCATCCATACATCATTCACATACCACCATTATCAAACCTATACATCACATGCTTTGCAATTTAAACATGCAAGCTATTACTTCCATGAATATCATCATGTGCATATACCATTAAACAATATTGGCCAATTTCATATGGCCTTATACAAAAGGATCATTCATCAAAATAAGCCAACATTTTGGCCAAATCAATTATGACATAAAACAAACAAGACCAAGTTCCTGTGCATGCCATACTCAAAATAAAAGGCTAGCTATACCCAAATATTACAATTGATAGTGATAGTGTGATCGAGCCTCCGACGTCCTTCGTTCCCTGAGCTAGCTTGGCGATACTATAAGAAATGGAAAAGAAAGGGGAGTAAGCATAAAGCTTAGTAAGTTTGCATGTAAATAAATAACAACATTAATCATGCAATAACATACACATAACATATTTATAACTTATCACAAATATCATTAAATATCATGGATACATCTTTATTCAGGTCCATTCCATAGTATACCATAAAACTCATAGTCATAATTCATTCATTCACTTCTTACCAAGATTTCATCGATTCATAAACTCAATAGTTATGAGCTTTGTATACATACATGTACCCTTTCAACATGAACATACCTTGTCTTTTCTTTGGCATACTCTTTGAATTACCTGTTGAACCACTTGGAATACTAAGGATACTCGGGAAATCTCATACACATGGAAATCTCATACAGATGGTAGGATGCCAATGCCATATCCCAGATATGGTCTTACATGTGATCACAAATCAATACCAATGCCATATCCCAGATATGGTCTTATACGGGATCTCATATCGAAGCCATGTCCCAGACATGGTCTTACACGAAATCTCATAACTATGCCAATGCCATGTCCCAGACATGGTCTCACATTAGATCACATATCGATACCAATGCCATGTCCCAGACATGGTCTTACATGGGATCACAGATAACCCTAATGTCATGACATTTGTATCTTATCTATTCTTAAGGTTCAACCGGGATTTCGAAACTTCAAACCTTGTTACATCATCATCGAGTCATTGTAAACCAAAATTCATAAAGAAATTATACATATCATGAAAAAATTAAAGCATTAAATACAAAGTGAAGTAATGTTGCATTGTTTACCCACAAACTTACCTTGGTAACAAAATATGACTAGTTATTCGGTTTAATTCTCAACTTTGTTCTTCCCTCGATTTAGGTTCGGACCTCATTCCTCTTGATCTATAATAGCAAATTTCACTTATTTAATTATCACATTGTTCAAATTAGTCCATAAATCATACTTTGACAAAATTATAATTTTGCCCCTAAACTTTCATATATTTACAAATTAGTCCATACTCTCGTAAAATGAAATGTACTTATTTTCTTTGTTACCCAAGCCTAGTCGAACCTAACACACGCTCGTAAAAACCCACATTTTCCTTCAAATACAACTTTTACTACTCATTTTACAACTTTTACAAAAAGGTCATTTTTAGGTGTTTTCATGAAAAATCACTTGGTAAAAAATGTTTATCACACATCAAACTTTCATATTCCTTCATTAAACATCAAAATACATGCATGTCACACATGGGTAAATTTTTGAACATGAACCCTAGCCCAAAATATGGCTAGAAATAGGTAAATCGAGTTACGAGGGATTTAAAAATGTAAATAGCATTAAAAACGGGGTTAGGATGTACTTACTATGAAGCTTGAAAGTTGAAAAACCCTAGATATAGAGGGCTTTTAAAATTCAGCTGCTACTTGGAGAAGATGAGCACATTTTTGCTTTCTTTTTCCCTTTTTTATTAATTTATTAACTAAATGACTAAAATGCCCTTAAGGCCCTTCATTGAGATTTTTCCCTTCTATACCCATTTTTGTACATTATGATAAAAAATGGTCTATTTACTAAATAATGACCTCTAATTTACACATGCATTTCAATGAGTACCCCAAAGCTCCTAGAATCTCATATTTTACAACTTTTGCAATTTAGTCCTAAAAGTTAATTTGGGCATTAAATCACAAAATTTCTTTCTGAAACTTTCACACAATCATGCAAATATGTCATAGACCTTAAAAAAATATAAAATAAATATTTCTATTTTGAATTTGTAGTCTCAAAACCATTATTTTGACTAGGCTCAAATTCGGGATGTTACAACTTTTCTCTCAAAGTTTATAGCAAAGTCCTCAAATGATATGCATACTCGGATTCCGTCTTGGAATAGATTAGTATATCATCAATAAACACAACTAAAAATCTATCCAAATAGGGTTGAAAAATCTGATTCATTAGATCCATGAAAGCAGCAGCGATATTAGTCAAGCCAAATGGTATTACCAAAATCTCATTGTGACCGTTTCGAGTTCTAAAAGCAGTCTTTGCCACATCATACTCTTTAATATTCAATTGATAATACCTGGATCTAAGGTCTATCTTCGAGAACACTACAACGCCTTTCAATTGATCAAACAAATCATTCATACGTGGCAAAGGGTATTTGTTCTTAATTGTAACATTGTTCAACTATTTGTAGTCTATGCACAGTCTCAAAGAACCATCTTTCTTTTTCACAAATAAAATTGGTGCACCCCAAGGTGATATGCTCGATCTAATAAACCCTCAGTCTAATACCTCTTGCAACTGTTCCTTTAATTCTTTTAATTCAGTTGGTGCCATATGGTATGGTGTTACTGATATCAGAGTAGTTCCAGGAATCACATCAATTACAATTTCAACTTCATGATCAGGTGGTAAACTTGGTAATTCCTCAGGAAATACATCAGTAAACTCACCAACAACCAGTAACTGATTTAGCTTTGATTTTGAACTCTGGGTATTAAGAATGTAAGCTAGAAATGCCTCATTTCTTTTTTGCATCAATCTCTGAGCAGAAAAAGCTGGAATAATTCTAACAATTTCTTTCAGATTCTCAGACTCAACTGTAATTATCTCTCCTATCTGACATTTCAAATCAATTTGTTTATGTTTGCAATTTACCACGACATCATGTAAAGATAACCAATCCATTCCCAAAAAAACATCGAATTCCTGAAAGGGTAGCAACATCAAATCAGCAGGGAATTCACAGCCTTTCACTTTCAGTGGACAATTATGACAGACTAAATTAACTATTACACTTTGACCTAATAGATTAGTAACTTGAATATCATAATCAATGGATTCACCAGGTAATTTCTTTTTCGCTACTAATGCAGTACAAATATAAGAATATGTAGACCCAGGGTCAATCAATATATACACAGTAACATCAAAGAGATAGAATACACTAACAATCACATCTGGAGCCATAGCTTCCTCTCTTGCATGGATGGCATAGGTTCGTGCAGGTACTCTAGCCTTTGATCGGTAGTAGTATCTTTTATTCCAGAATGAGCAGTCTCAGTGGCACTATTTTAGCCCGAACGCTTACTTCTTTGAAAAGTAGCCAATTACTTTTCTTTCTGCTCTTCCTCCTCTTTTTGCAGTTGGGGACAATTTCAGATAAAATGATAAGTTGCTCCACTGTTGTGACAAGCCCCCACTTTACTTCTACCTCACCAAGATGACATTTCCCACAATATTTGCATTTAAGCCTAAGAGTATTATGCACACCACCCACACTAACAGCGGGTCTAGTAGATACCTTGTATTCTTGTTAAGTCGTCTTATTTTTATTTGAACGTTCAAACATTGATGTGGCTCGACTAAAATCGTCTTTAGACTTTTTCGCAGGTAATACTAAAAATGATTTGGAGGAACTTCTTTTGTAAGACTCTCAATTCCGTCTATCTTGTTGTATTTTTTGTTGTACACCTCTTCCATCTTCTGTGCATGATCTAACAGAACGAAAAATTCTTGTATTTTAATGCCTCCAATCATAATTCAAATTTCATCATTCAACCTTTCTTCAAGCTGAATGTACATTTCTTCTTCGGTTGGTGCAATTTCCAGGGCATATTTATTGAGGTATACAAATTCCTTTTCATACTCAACTACTGATCTGTTCCTGTAACACCCCGCTTAATTTATTTCTGTTTCTATAAATATCTGACACAAATGTGTATTTGCTTCAGTGGTTAAGTGCACTTGGTATGTGTGTGTGAGGTCTTGGGTTCAAGCCTCACCTTTACCAAATTCTATTATTTTTCTAATTCTAGCCTTACCCTCGTTGAGTGAGCTTATATAGGGTTGTATGCTATTTTATATCAGAATGAGTCTGCTAGTTCGAGTAGTAAGGGAGTTAGTGTGTTGGAGGTCATGTGTTCGAATCCCAACACAAGCGTAGTTGATATTTTTGCTCAGTTGTCTGATAGAGTTTCGGTTGAGGTAAAATTCTGAGGGAGTTATGAGTAGTGGGTTAGTGAGAGATAATTAAGGGCTTATGTTGGCATATCTTCTTATTTTCTTTCTTTTTTTTTCGAATTTTAATGAGTTTCTTCCTTTTTCCAAAATTAACTTCAGTTTCTGTTCCCTCTCTACCTTTCTGTTAATTTTATTTTTGTTCGTCCTCTTTCTGGCGTAATCCACGTTCCTCCATTTCTGTTAATTTTCTTATTCACTATTATTTTTCTTCAAGCAGTTTTGGTAAGCCTCTCATTTCTCTTCGTTGTAGTAGCGTACAATTGTTGTAGGAAATTTGAACTCTACGATCAGTTGTATAGGTAAAGGCATGGAATTTGTAGTTTACGCTTCGACGATTTAACTTTCGTGTGTAGTCATTTTTCGGTGGTAAGTGTGGAACGTTGCTTGATTTAGTTTTGGTTTTTTTTGTAAATTGAATGTTAATAGGACTTGGGATTCTATTTTTAGGTACTAGTGGTCTCAAGCTGGTTTTGCAACACAACTGTAACAGGTGTGTTCTTAAATTGTGAGGAACGAGGCTTTGGTGAAAGCCAAAATTGCCCACTGTCGACGCCACATGGGCGTATGGCCAGCCGTGTGTGAGACACGATCGTGTGTTTAACGAGGGCATGGCCGTGCGATAGACACAATTGTGTGGTGATGTGGGTGTGGCCGTGTGGGCCACACGGGCAAGGCCAATCTGAGTGTGTGGGCCACACGGGCATTTGGGCCCATATTTCTTAAATTTTCCCTAGGGTTGTACAAATCGCTCCAATTAACTGTGGGCCTACCGTAGGGTTGGTAAAGGCTAACTAAACCCTAGATTATGTGATATGATATTCTGATAGTATGCTCTAAGTAGGACACTTTAATGCGTGTCTGATTATTCTGCTATATGTATATCTGATATTTGTACACAAGCATGATAAGCATGTTATATCTGTATATGTATCTGTATTCTATATCTTTTTTGGGGGTGGGATTGTATATAAGGAAGAAGTGTTCTGTAAGGCAACCTTTGCCTATATTCTGGTAGCTTGGCTGTACTTTATCTGATATGTGTCGTAATGACATGATACGGTATGTAGGGATGGGTGGGTGTTTTTAACCCCACATAGTGTGATAAGATGGTCGGAGTTGGTGTGTAGAGGGTGACAATAGGATTCTATATATCTGATCTGCATGTCTATAACTATTATCTGTATCTTAAATGGACATGAGTCCGAATCTGAATCTGACTGAGCATGTGACTTCTTTATGTATAGCATGTCTATGTCTGTTGGGTTACACACTGAGTTTACGAAAACTCACATCTTTTTGTCTATTCTGTTCAGGTAATCCTTAAACTTAAGCGGATTGGTGGGACAGAGACTTAGTGGTGACCACTCGTCCGGGTACTGATTATACTTAGTAATTATGGTTTTTATTTAAATTAGAACTTAATTGAGAGTTTTAATTTTTGGAACTCTCTAGACTAGACGTTCTTTAAACTTTTGGTTTTGGTTTTGTTTGCTTATTTATTCGCATGGTTTAACAAAACAATTATGGAAATGACGGTTCTACTCAAAGAAAAGGTTTTTCTGAAAATTACGAATTGGATTTCCAAAATATAACGGTTTTATTAGACTTCCGCTGTAAATTGTGTTTTGGCAAAAGAAATAATTCATAACATTTTTGTCAACAGACATAAGCAAATATGAGTTATAAGCTGGTATGATTTATCGTAACAACTCTATTTTCAAAACCCTGTATCGTAACATTACCAGATTCGACCATAACGTCTAGGTCGGGTTTGGGTGTTATAGTTTCCTTGGCGTAACTCAAGCAATTCTCTCTTTTTCTTGTCTAGATACATTTTGCCAACATATTTCTTCTTGAATTCAGTCTGGAAGAATTCCCAAGAAATTTTCTCTTTTGACACTACAACCACTATTGTCGACCACCAGTTGTATACTTCTTCTTTTAGTAATGAAACAACACATCTCAAATAATCATTAGGGGAGCAAGCTATTTCTTCAAAAACCCTTATTGTATTTTGAAGTCAATATTCAT
Source organism: Gossypium stocksii (assembly GCA_020496765.1). Classification (NCBI taxonomy): domain Eukaryota; kingdom Viridiplantae; phylum Streptophyta; class Magnoliopsida; order Malvales; family Malvaceae; genus Gossypium; species Gossypium stocksii. The sequence continues at coordinate 25,728,624 of CM035623.1, forward strand.
TTTAACTGGATCATCATCTGACCTACCCTGAAATTCCTCAGCCTCACACTTTCTGAGTTTCTCAATCAGAGTACGTTTACTAGATTTAGTCACTAGAGGAGGTGGAAGTGCAACTGGAGGCACTACAGGTGGTACAGTAGGGGGAGGAAGTTACTATGCCAGATTTCTTCTCTGCACAAACTCACAAAATTGTTGGTTCATATTCCCAAAGAACATATTTTTATGTTCTTATTCTTGAGCCGAAGGGATCGGGACATTACTACTCATCCCATGTTCAAAAGTTGGTGCTTTACTATTAACCTCATCATGGTTAGCACGTTCAGATCCGTCTGACATCCATACAATCTATAAGAAAACAAAGGTTAGATCAGATCATACACATCACACTATCACAGATTTATATAGCATGTATTTATAGACATTTCACAAATTACGTTCAGTCTGAGAATTGACTAAACTGTAGCTCTGATGCCACTAAATGTAACACTCTTAACCCTTATCAGTTGCCAAAACAGGGTTACGGAGCATTACCGAACTTTTCAGATCAGATATGAACATTTCATATCATTTAATATACATATTAGAAACTAATCATAATCACCCATATTGTCCTTTATATGATCCATTGAGGCCCAAAATACGCATTAAAAATAAATCGGGACTAAACTGAAAACTCAGAGAATTTTTTGTAAAATTTCAAAATTCTTCCTAGGTGCAAGGGACACACGCCCGTTTGGCCAGGCTGTGTGGTCTACACGTCCAAGAGACATGCCCGTGTCTTGGATCGTGTGGGCATTCGATGTGGGGCCCTCAGTAGTGTCCCAACCCGTGTCCATGCCCGTGTAACTCTCTGACTTAGGTCACACGGCCAAGCCACACGCCCGTGTGCTAGGCCTTGTGAAAATACCTTGGCATTCTGTTTCTAAATTTTAAGGATGCAGAGGACACATGGCCAGATCACACGCCCATGTGTTAGGCCGTGTGTCACATATAGCTGAGACACACACCCGTGTCTCTGCCTGTGTAGATGAAAATAGGCCATTTTAAGGCTACATTTCTCACCCTTTTTTTTTTATTTCAACCTAAACACTTCAAGTTTCATACTTATAGGCCATAACAAGACCTTTAATACAACCAATTCTTAGCTCTAAAAATGTCATATTATCATATATATCCTAACATTCTAATTTACCACATTAATCAAATTACAAATTTGATTACCTATATCAACCATATTTTATCAACACATTCACCAACATCCCTATAACTTATCCATCAATTATTCACACCCAAACATATATCAAGCAAGTTAAGACTACACATACATATATAAGTTGATTAGAAATATAAACAAAATGTAATTCATAATATTTACGCAAACTAACTTTACTCAAAATTATTTCAACCCTATACATGCCATATAAACCATAGTATACGTGGTAAAAATTACTTGAACAAGTTGGATAGTGCAGTTTGATGTGTTGATCCAATCTCCTGACCTCACGTTAATCTACAAGGATATTAAATAACAAAAGTAAGCTTAATGAAGCTTAGTAAGTTAGATGGATTAAACATAAATCTTGCCAAACCTAATATAACAAATCAAATAAGTAAATTATTCATGCAATCTCCCTGTCAATCACAACCTTAATCGATGAATGCACTTATTTCAAATCAATATAAAAAATAAACAATAAGCATTTCCATTTCAATTACATAAGTCATTTACCAAGTCTTACTAAATTGGAGAACGACTAACAGATAAGAGTACATCATTTTCAGAAGCCCGAAGCCTTAACAGAAGAACATAAGTGCTAAATAGAAACCTATAAGGGTTAAACGGAAGCTCATAAGAGCTAAACGGAAACCCATAAGGGTTAAACAGAAGCTCAAAAGAGCTGAACAAAAACTCATATGAGTTGAACAGAAGCTTGTGAGAGCTAAACGGAAAGTAAACACGAAAGTTCGCTACAAATGCTGAACCTCAGTTTACTTGGGTAATTTGCCGTCAATTCCTCCTTTACTATCTTACGCCACACAACAATTGTACTCAAATCCCGCGTTCCATTTAACTGGGATATTCACTTCAAATTTATATCTTAACAATAATTCCATTTTCAAAAATATACTAAATACATAATATCATTCATTCATCCAATATAATTATTAAAGTTTAACACCATACGAACTTACCTAGTTTTAATTGTAAAATTTTGTAGAAGTTTAAGGACTATTCTACTAATTTTCCTTTTTCACGAGTGTTTACGGGCTCTTGACATGAAGCTAAAATATGAAAACCATCTTTTAAAGCTCCTCAATGATGTTTATGGATAGAAAATTGGAGAAGAAATGATCTAGAAACTATTAAAATCTCATTTGCCTATTTTAATTTTGTTTTATTTCCAATTTTGCCCTTAAATCAGATAATTTCATTTTTTTCTATTTATGCCGCATCAACCATCCTATGTATGTCTATTTGCCCTTTTAGTCCTCCTTTATTTACTATTTAGGCTATTTAATCACTATTTCTTTAATTAGCAAGTTTTGCACCTTTTTCAATTTAGTCCTTTTTAATTAATTAATTATCAAAACTTTTAAATTTTCTAACGAAACTTCAATACTACCTTAATGACACTCCATAAATATTTATGAGAATATTTACGGCTCGGTTTATAGAAACGAGGTCTCGATAGCTCATTTTCTAAACCACATGACCTATTAAGTCCTTATAAAACACAAATTGCTAATGTAAAAATTTTTCTAAATTCACATTTGACTCGTAAATATTAAATAATAAAATTTACGAGCTTACTTGTCGAATTTGGTGGTCTCGAACCACTATTCCCGACACCACTAAAAATCGGGCTGTTACACCTTAAACGTTAACTGGCATTGGACAAGAATTCTTTCCTTGATACATCTTGTTTTCTTAATTCAATGCCTATGCTGTTCCCGCTTACAGGGAGAACAATAGCTTTAAATGGATCAGCTTAAGAAAGATTACGTGTTGAACCTCATTTCATACCTTCAAAGATGCATGGAATCTATCACTCATACACAAAGTAACTTTTAGCTGTTATTTGGAGAATTCAATGAGGAGAATGTGACCAAAGCAAGCAAGCTCATATGAATAGGTATTATACAGCTCCTTGCCCCATAGGACAAAATGCACCCTAAAGGAGCATCCCACGTAGCGAGGGTAGAAAGCTATGTTGCTCTGACTCCGACACATGGATGCGAGAAAATGACCTACAAACATCTACCATCTTAGACAAAATCTAACCATACCCGTCTTGACACTCTTACATGAGTCCAAGCAACATATATAGAAAAACAAAGACATGGATTTTCCACCGGCTAAAACTTGAAAGAAGAAATTGCGACATCTAGCATGGGAAAGGAGTTTACCTGTATAGAGAAAACTTTCGACCTCCTCTTAGTATAAAATCGTAGATTGAAAGTAAGAAATTGTATCATTTCCAATACAAAGCCAAATAAAAAAAGTTTAAGCAAAGCCAGTGGGCCAAATATACATCCACCATAACATGAGCCAAAAGAAACTGAAATAGAAAGCTGTTCACCATAAGAACTATGCACTTAACCTTGCCTTTATCTGTCAGTTCAAAATAAATAAGAAATAGGGAAAACTTTGGCACCTCAAGACAAAGTAAAATTAGGAAAGGAAGTTCATTGGACAGCATATAGGAAGAAGATTACATAATCTTGCATAAAAAATTTATACAAGAATGGGAGGGTTAAAATTTTTTAAGTTCGAGTTTCCAAGTGGTGCAATAATTGACGTTTCTAGTCGCAAATCAATTAGAGGTTTGTAGGGAATTTGTCCAATCATTGATATTTCTAATCACTAGTGTTGCTATAGGGTTTAATTGGACAATATCTACCCTTTAATTTTCTTTCTTAATTGTGGAATTCTCAATGAGATAGTTAAGGTTTCTTTTTCTATGATTTGATTTTCTTATTTTTGCCATGTTGTAACAAAGAGAATCTTGGTATATATATATGTGTGTATATATATATATATATATATATATGATAGATCTCTCCTTTATTTCCTTTTTCCTTAATTTTCCTTCATTATGCCCTAGTTTGGGCTTGTATATGTAATATAAATCATTGAGAAATACAAGAAAAAATCCCTCAATATCTTCATTATTTTTTTTATTCTAGTTTAATTTTTTCATTTCTTATTTTAGGCAAAATTAAAGGTAAATGCCACAAATAAAAAAAATTATGAATTAAACTGTTTACTACATTATTTAAAAAAATAGACGGACAAAAGGCGCATTCTATAAAATATGCTTTTTAGGATATCAAAGCGCTTTTATTTATAATATAGATTATTTGGTTGGATGGATAAATGCCAATATTTCTACTCAATTTCCTTAATTATTTGGTTTTTTTTCCTTAATAGATGTTGTTTCAAGCTTCTTATTTTATTTTTAAAAAAATTCTTAATAAATAAGCATGATTTTTTCAATTTTTTAATTAACAAACATGCCTTTTAAGTTATTTTATTTTATTTTTAGTTAATAATTTTTATATATATATTTTATGTCCGTTTTACAGTTTATGTTCGGGGTTCGTGGCTACACCTCCTAACAATGTCATCTCCAAGGTTCAAACATGGGTCCTATACTTCTTTATTTATATGGAGAAAAAAACAATAATTATGTAATTACGTAATGAAAATATTATTTTTTGGGAAAGAATCCATTTACACCGGAGTAAAACGTGTAAAACTATAGTTGTTTTACACCATTTCATATTTCTTTGTATGATTAATATTTTAATGATCAAACCATTAAATTTACCGATATAATTGTATTTGTCATGCATATAAATTTTTGAATCAATCCGATATTTTTATCATTTTAATCTACAATACTCAATATATTAATATATATTTAACGACTAAATTTTTTTTACATAAAACAATTAGTTGGAAATTTTTAATTTACATCAAATTTGATATGCATGATCTATATGAATAAAATACTAAATTCAACAATTAGATCATTAAAATATTGATCGTACAAAGAAATACAAAAGAGTGTAAAACAACTTTTGTTTTAAAAACATAATTAATCCCTCCCTTAATTTTTATATATATATATATATATATATATATATTATGTTAAATATATTTTATTTTTTAAAAATATCAGTTTCTTTATATATAATTTTTATATGTTAAATATTTATTTTTCGTGTACATTATGAGTATGGTAAATTCTAAATAAAAATCAATGAATTATTTCAAAAATCATTATTTTTAGTAAATATAATTTTTATATGTGAAATATTTTTTTCCACATATATTGTGGGTATGGTAGATTCTAATATTATAAAATCAAATAATTACTTCAAATATCATGATTATTTTTATATGTAAAATATTTCAAAAGAAAATTTTCTTTTAAATATCATTCATTTTATATTTCAAATATTTCAAATACACATACAAAAATATATAATACTAAAACTTGTTACACTCATTATATAAATAGAAAAATAAATATTTCACATATAAAATTTATATTTACTAAAAATAATGATATTTAGAATAATAAATTGATTTTATATATTATAATTTACTATACCTACAATGACCAAAAAATAATAAATATTTGACATATAAAAATTATATTTAAAGAAAAATAAATTTAAAAAAATCAGTTGATGCTTTTAAAAAATAAAATATATTTAACATAATGATATATATTAAAAAATTATTTTCATGGTATTATTCTATCTATATGAAAAATAAATTAAAAAACTTAAAAGAATATTATTAATTAAAAACTTGAAAATAATATGTTTAATAATTAAAAACATTAATTAAAATAAAAAAAAAGGCAACCGTAAGGAGAGGCAAAAAGTTGGTAGCGCTACGAAGAAAGTTCGGCTATGGGAAGAAAACCCTCTTGACAAGGATGATGTTATTGTGGAAGTGGTTGGGGTGGACAAAATATTCTTTCGAGACAATCCTAAACCAATCTGGGGAGAGCAAACCATTGGGTGAGAGCCTTGAGAGGGATATTGAATTGATGAAGGGTGATGTTACTGATAATAATGGAAGAATTCCTTTAATTAATTTTTCTGATCTGGTGCATTAACTTAGGGGTGATAGCATGTCAAAGACGGTGTGTAACACCCCAAACTTGGCCTAGAAGTTAGGCCCAAATCTGGCGATGTCACATTGAAGAGTTGCTTTTAAAACGGTTTAGTTAAAACTTAGTTCGAACGAAATATGCTTGAAAAGAATTTACTTAGTTAAAAATTCGAAGAATTAAATTAAATGAAATAATTTAAAAAAAACATGTTTATTAAATATAGTGGTAACTAAATAAAATCCCAAGTAAACAATGAAATCGATGATACATAGCCTTATTACATCATAGCGGAGATTTAAAAATAATTATCATAAAACACTTAATAAATCTATATCGAAAATTCCTAAGTAACTTGTAGTGTGGCCATCTCCGAGTCCTCTCCCACGTCGAGCTGCCTACTGAGGGTCACCTGAAACATTTAAATTAAGGGTGTGAGTTTTGCAACTCAGTGTGTACGACCCTTGGCAATCAAATCAATTCAGTATGCACATATCACATTGGGCCTAAGCCCTAATCAATATTGGTGGCCTGGGCCTTAGCCCACATTGACCTCATATCATATCAGAATTTCATGCATGCAAAAGTTCCCATGCCAAATCCAACCGCTACACACCACCCGTACCAGCCCAACACACCTGTGGGGATGTCTACATCAACCCACCCATCCTCTACACACCAATGGTAGCACACACAATGACACTACTCGCGTTGCAGCAAGGCTGCTATATATGTACGGTGTAGCCAAGCTACTCGGTGGCTTGAAAGCCTACGGTGGATCCACGATCATCAAGCGATTATGCGATCCTCAAAGCACTTCCTCCGTATCATCAAAACCCACCCAAGTGCAACATACAATTCATGAATGCATCATACACATTTTCACACATTTTCACATATTAAGCACTTAGGGGTATTTCTGGTCATTCACTACCGAGGGGTATTTTCGTAAATCTATCCTACAGGGGTATTTCGGTACTCTTACCCTATGAGGGTGTTTTAGTAGTTCTACCTTACAGGGTATTTTGGTAATTCTACCTTAGAAGGGTATTTCCGTAATTCTATCCTAGAAGGGTATTTCCGTAATTTCCTAAAGGTACAGTTTTAATTATGGATTTTTGGCCCATCAACAAGTCCTCGCGACTAAAGTGAACGGACACTATGCACCAGGTAGGATTAAAGAGAAGAGGATGTGGGTCACTCGGACCGCTTAAGTACCAAGCTCTTCTTAGATCCAATCCTAGACATGCACACATCTATTGCCACACCTTAGTCTAGCGACTTGTCCACGGGTTTATTTAATTATTTAATTAAGTCTTATTTAAAATTTGAGAGATCAGAACTAGGCCTATAGTCCATTAAAAACCCTAGCATGCATTTCTACAATCCCATAAAGCCCACTAGGCCCAATTATATTCATAAAACCCAAACATGCTTATATAGCCCATTAGGCCTGATCACAATCCAATCATACATTTATGCATGTCAATTCATCATATAATTTCATATCACAACTTTGCCACTTTAGGCCCACAAGTTCGTCAGGCCCATTCGGGATTTTGGGATTTCGGCTTTTGTCGATTTTCGTGTGTGTAGTGTATGTACACACTTGATTGACGACCCGCACTACACTATCCTCAGCCTCGACCTACAACCAAAACCATCTTCGAATAAATTCTATACCTTAAACTACAACTTTATCAAATCTTGAAGGCTTACCGTAACCTTACCGTGTACCACCAGTTTTAATATCCTATCATTCGCTATTATTTCCGAATATCCCTAGATCTGCACCAATACACATATTATCAACATCAAGTGACTCGTGTTCCACACGAGTCACCCCTATCAACCACATTTACATTCGGTCACCTATGAAACCGAAGTTGAGGGTGAGGACACTTACCACTTGCTAGAGATCCTTACCACACTTGAAATCTTTGAACCCTACCCCTTGTTAATATAGGGTTAACGACAAGAAAAAGATTAGATAGCCCTTCAGCTTTTATCAAAACACACTAAAAGATGGTTAACTAAGTACTTACCGAAACTAGTCTCTGATCTTGCGGCCTAGATATCTATTGAGTGTGATCGGCTTTTAAAATCTAGATTAAAGGTTGTAAATAACAAAAAAAAAATTGTGATGGAGAAAAGTAAAAGAAATCAGCAAAGGGGATATAGGTATTCGACTTTTGCAAAAGAGGAAAAGAACTAGAAAAAAGGAGAAGAATAAAGCATTCGGTTTGGCAAAGCAAGGGAAACTCTTCAAAAAGAATTCGGCACCCCTTATAAATACCCCAAGCCGAACCTCTAAAGTCCCAATTGGCTCCACTTTATCCAAATCCCATCTTCTAATTTTTCTCCACGATAAGCTCTCCTAACCTCTTCCTATATTTTCTCTTCTGATCACTCTCCTTAGAGTCCATCTTCATGCCACTTCCAACCTTCTAGAAGGCCAAAATTAAACTCTTAAAATACTAAGCTAGGATCCAAAACTTAACTAAGGCCCAATATGATCATTAAACTTTTAGGCCGGGACATTGGTTTCAACAAAATTTTTAGCAAGATTTTTGTCTTGTGGAAACCATCTCAGACGTTTCAACTAATGGTTCTTGAAAATGGCTAAATTTAGATCTGTTGAAGATTATACAAAATTTTTATTTGGGCACTGGTGATTTTTTGTCAGTATTTGATAGTACAACCATGGACTCTGAACTTTAGCACTATACAAGAATACCCCTTCAATGTGGTTACTAGGATTTGCTCACATGGTTGTCGATGTTAACTTGAGGCTCTCTTTGATTTCTAAGTTCCGAATTGATGGCCAACTTCAATGGGTTGAATAAGAGTCCCTCCTTACTTATGCTTTCAATGTGGGCACTATGGTCATTTAAAGGAGGGATGTCTTGCGCTTGGTATAAGGAACAATGAGGTAGAATTTGTTGAAAGAAAGCAACCATTATGGTGAATATCAAAAATAGGATGGAGGAGGAAAGTTACGACTATTTGATGGTGGTAAGCGTAGGACAAGAAAACTACCCCAAAATAGGTAACTCTTCAGGTATCGAAAATCAAGGCACCAAATCCGGGAAATTTAATTTTGATGTGTTATCTACAATTTAGGAGGATGTTTCGGAAGATATTTTAGGAAAAAGCAAGAGTAAAGCATGAAATTTTGTGTTTAGGCAAAACTTTCCTTCTATTGGGAAATCGAAAGAGATATCAAAATCTGGGCCTAAAGCTATGAATAAAAACAAATGGGCATTGGGTAAAGAGAAACAAAGTACGGGGTTGAAGATGCATAAATTCAATCTTGAAAGGCCTGGTGAGAGTAGTACATCTGTGGGTTTTAGGTTAAAAGTCCAAGGTGATATTTAGGGTCCAAAGGGTGCTACTGTGATCTTTCATGATCAGGGCTCTAGGCTTGTTGGAGAAAGGGAAGGATATTTTGAACCCAACCTTTTGCATCACCAAGCTAGATGAGTATCCTTATCTCCTGATCAATCTTGTCACTATGTTGTTTTTGTGGAGGAAAACACTCACCCTAATATTATGGATAGTGAAGGAAGGTTCTAGATAGAGCAAGTGAAGGATTCATGATGGCTGTTGCCATTTCCCATTCAAGGAAAATAAAAATATTATTAAATGGAGAGAAGCTAAAAGAGAAGTTCAAGGGCGAGGGGTTAAATTTCGATTGAGGTCTCGTAAGGATATTCTAGACAAGGATGCAATGAGTGGTATTGTGAAGGAATTGATTTTGAACTGGATCATATGGCGTGTAAGTTGGGAAGTTCAAGTAGTACTTATAAAGAGTCGGCGGTCGATGTTGACCTAATTTTAGTCGATTAAGGTATGGGCATTTTTTTCCTTACATTTGGTATCTTTCCTATAAATTGTAATTTTTTATTTGGAATTGTCAAGGTACAGGTCATATTCGATTTCGTCATACTTTTTTCTGAATATGTTCGAGATTTTAGTCCATCATTGGTAGCGTTGCTTGGACCTCGACTGAATGGTCGATAAGCAGATTGTGTGTTTTCGAAAATTGGGTTTCCATTTTCACACTGAATTGAAGCAAAAAATTTTGTTGGCAACATCTGGATTTTATGGAAGGACTCTATATCTGTTGAAGTTTTGTTCAACCATACACAATTTGTTCATCTAAAGATTTCATCTATAATTTTTTTATTACCAGTTTATTGTGACAATTTGCTATGGCAACCCAAACCCTACTAAATGAATGTTTTTGTGGGAGGGATTAACCTTTATTGCAAATAGAACTCTACCAATCATCGTTGTCACAATCAAATTTAGACTCTTTGATTAGATCGGGTTAATTGGTGCTATGACGATAAAATCCTTAAATCTATTGCAATCTCCTATTTTTATAAGTTGTATTTTGTTGAAGGAGATGTTGAAGGTCAATTCCTAGTTAGAGGGGTTTTCCCAAAGATTAGGTAGTATGAATTTGATCTTTTGAGGTCCCGGATTACTAATGATGAGATTTGGAGGCTTTGTTCAATACGCCCCTTTGAAGGCACCTGGTGTTGATGGATTCCATACACAATTCTATCAAACTCAATGGAGTGTTGTGGGTTCCTCGATTTGTTTCATGATTTGGTATTTTTTTAGAGAGGAGTATTGGATTCGTTTTTGGAATCAAATACTTATCGTCCTTATCTTAAAAATAGTCTATTTGATAATTTATATCATTATTGCCCTATTAGCCTTTGCATGATGCCTTATAAAATTTTGAATAAGGTGATTGTGAATAGATTGAAGCCAATTATTATGCTAAGGTCATCCACTCAATGAGAATTCACAAAAGTGAAAAAGGATGGATGGCGATCAAGGTTGTTTTAGAAAAAGCCTATGATTGTGTTCGATGGGACTTTATGCAAGACTCTCTGGTTGATGTTGGAATACCAATTGAATTAATTTGTAACATTATGCACTATATATCTTCTTCTATGTAGATTCTATGGAATGGCTCCTTCACTGAAGTTTTCCAACCTACATAAGGAATTCACCATCACCTTATATGTTTGCAATCTATATGGAAAAATTGGCTTAATTGATTCATGGTGCAGTTGAAGCTAAGTCTTGGAAGTCAGTGCAACTTTTTAGGAGAAGTCTAATGGTATCATATGTAACACCCTAGTTTTCGGGATTTTTAAGATTTTGCTTGAATGTAATTTTTGCTTGTCTGGATGTGCTAAATTATGTTTTGAGTGTGTTAGTGGGCCTTCAGAAGGCTTAGGCTTAAGTTAAAACTCGGTAGAATTTTAAAATTTTAGACCTAAGGGAGAAGGGGCTTTGACTAAGTGGGCTTTTAAAAAATATTGGTAAATTAAGACACAAGAAAGCTTGTGTTAAAGTGGCAATGTGGCGCCACTTGAGACACAAGGGGTGGCGTGTGGAGACTGTGGAAGAGCTAGGGTTTGAGTCCATGCAGTAGCAATGTGTTATTTATTTTTATGCCTATGCAAGGTAAGTGATGGAACTTAAGTGAAATACTGAAGGAAGAAGTTGAGATACTCATGGAATTGGGTGAGAAGTGATAAGGAGAGATTATCTAGGAGCAAATCTAGGAATTTGAATGAGAATTAAGTGATGGCCGAATATGGGGGTCTTGGGGAAGCATTTTCGATCTTGGTCTTTGGTTTGGCATAATCGACAAGGGGTGTGAAGGGGTGCTAGCCTATTGTGACTTGGGTTCTATTGGGGTTTAGTTTCGGCATTTTGGGCATAGGTGTAGGTGTCAATTTCTTTAGTAGCTAGTCTTCGGGATTTGGCAATTCTTTCTTGCCAAATTAGTGTAGTACCTCTTAGGGTTCTCTGCTTTTTCTCTGCTCTCCTCTCTTTAGTTGTAAAAGCCGAAAACGCAAACATCATCTCTTTTGGGCCGATTTGTGCAAAAAACCAAAACTTTCCTTTTTTCTTCTTCTTTCTTTTTCCAAGCTGAATCTTCTTCATCATCTCTCTTTTTTTTATCAAACCAAGCATCTATCTCTTCTCTTCACTCTCTTCTTTTCTTCTTCACCTTTTCTCCACCGATTGAAGTAACCATTTTTCTGGAAACTTTGTTAGCTGATTGTCAAAAAGCCGAAACCCGAATCATCTTGCTAGCCGAATCTTCTTCTTGGCTGAATCTCCATTCTCTTCAACCCTATTCTTTCAAAAGTCGAAACTCACAACTCTCTTACCCCTCTGTCGACATCTCCTCTCTACTTCATAAACTTCTATTCTCTTAATTGTTTCTACAAAAGTCGAAACCTTCATATCTTATAATGATTTCGGAAACCGAATCTTTAGATCACTCAGATCTATTTTTTTCTCGTATTTTGGTTAGATCTACCATAGATCTAGGCTAGGCTGATAATTGGGGACTCTTCTTTGACAAAATAAAGCGTTGGTGAGTACTCAAAACCCTTTTCTTTCGTAAACTTGTCTAAGAGTTATTTTTGACTAAGAGTTATTTTAGCCTTTTCTTTCGGTTCTCTTATGTTCTAGAGGCAGTTTACTAAGGAGCATTGGAGTCTAGGACCGTTGGAGCAATCTAGATCTAGATCTAGTTGTTGATTTCGGCAAAGGTAAGTGGTTAAGGGCTTTGGATGATGTTGGCCGAATAGGATAGGATGCTGATTTCTTTGTCTTTGTTTGTTTATAGTTTAACAATGTGGTTTAAACAATTGTAGGTTGATTTGGTGCGGATCTCGACGTAATATATCGTAAAATAGGTGTGTAATCGACACCCTCTAGTAGACTAGATCGACAAAAGCCGACAAGCCAAAATGCCAAAATTTTGGCATTTCGAAGGCTTGCGAGCGTGCGAGCGCTTGTGGTTCAATTTGAATCGGTAAAATCGGTAATCGCAAATGGTAAGAGTGTTGTGTGCACCTTTTCATGCATGTTGGTGGTTTGGGCCTCGAAGGGTCGAATTTGGGCCCAATGGGCTTACGGGCCCATATGGGCGAAAATGTGCAGTAAGCATATTCTGGTAGTCTGACTATTAAATCTGCTAAAACAGGTGTAAAATTTGGGCTTAGTGGCCCGTAGTAGCTAGTAGACTCCGTTGGGCCCATTAGGGGTTTTAGGGCCCGATGACTTTGTAATAACGAAACGGACTAAACATGTTACTTGGACGAAAATAGGTCTACTAGTATACTGTAATGAGCATGAAACCCTAAAATCTGGATAATTTACTGAAATACCCCTAAAGGGTGAAAATTATTGTTTTACCCCTAGGTGCTAAAAGACCATTTTGCCCCTAGAGTAAGTTGACTGATTTGCATGCTATTATATCTGTTATTCTGTATGCCATGACATGTATATTCTGATTTGCATGGGTTGGGATATTATTACGGAGGAAGTGCTAAAAGTGGCAATGCCACGTATTCTGCTAGAGGCTCTACCTCGTATTACTGTTCTGATGGCTTGGCCACAATATCTGTTAAAGCAGCTAAGCTGGGACTGTGGTGTGTAGGGCTAGGTGGGTTGAGTTATTCCCCACATAGTGTGTAGGGCTAGTACGGGTGGTGCGTAGGGCTGGATTGGGCTTGGGTTTGCATATATGCATAACTTTCTGATTTGTTACTGTAATGGGCCTAAGGCCCAGTAATTACTGTTTTTTGAATAGGGCTAAGGCCCAGTTATCACTGTATCTGGGCAGGGGGTAGGCCCAGTTGAGCTTGTACTAGTCTGGAATCTGGTTGGGTTAGTTACACGCTGAGTTTTCACAAACTCACCCCTTCTTTTCCATCCAAGCAGGTGAACCCCAACCTTAGAGGACTTGGAGCTGCGAGGGATTCGGAGTGGCTGCATGTTCTGCTTTCTGGTTTACTATTTCTTAAGTTTTTATTTTTATTATTTTTATTTTAGTATCCATTAGTTTTTGGGTTTTTAAACTGTAATAAGGCCGCTCAATAATTATTTAATTTTCAATTTGGGTTTAATTGTTTATTTAACTATTACATGATTAAAAATGATAAACTAAGTCTGTGCGGATTTTTATTTAAAAATTAAACAACATTTTTGAAACATATCCTATGCTACAAATGGATAACCTAAAGACAAAACAAGATCTTTTAAAAGAATAAACTCCAACTGATAGTGGATAGGGTTTTTATAAACTAAATAACCTACTTCTTTTCCATAACACATGCAATGGTTTTGTTAATTCAATCCTAAAATTTATAATAGAAGAACGAGGTGTATTAATTGTCCATGTGACACACCAGATCTGGCCATAATGTCTAGGCCGGGTTTGGGGTGTTACATCATACCTCTTTTTCATGGACGACCTTATACTTTTCTGTGAAGCACATGTAGAGTAGGCCTATCTAGTTAGCTCGATTCTCGATAAGTTCAATTACTTTTCTAGGCACCATATTAATTCCTAAAAGATGAATGTTTACTTCTCTTCAAATGTGAACTATGAACATTTGAATTTATTAAATCAAATTATGGGATTCCAAGTTGTCAATGATCTTGGAACATATTTGGGGATGTCGCTCTTACACAAAAGGGTAACACCTATCACATTTCAATTCGTTGTGGACAAGGTTCACAGTAAACTTAATACCTATGATGCAAAATTACTTTCCATGGCGGAGAGGGTGATATTAGCTAAAGCTATCCTTTTAGCCATTCTAAATTATTTTATAAAGACTTGCATGATTCCTGTGGGTGTGTGTAATGAAATTAATAAAATTACTCGGTATTTCATTTGAGGTTCACATTAGTGGAATGGAACTCTGTTTGTGAACATATGGAGAATGAGGCCTTGGATTAAGGCGATTATGTGATTAGAGCAAGTCTTTTCTATTCAAATTGGAGATTGGCATTTTCACCAAAGATAATGAGCTCTGGTCCAAGTCCTCAAAAGCAAATACCACCTTAAAGGTGGTTGCCTCTCATTGGTAGAAGTAACTACTCTTATGTTTGGCACTCACTTTTGAAGGTCTGAGATGTAATATCCCAAACCCAGCCTAAACGTTATGGCCGAATCTGGCAAGGTCACATGAGAATGTTTTTGAAAATCGATTCGAATACTAGAAAACTTGTTCAGATTACTATCTTTTACTTAATTCAAGAAAACAGGAATTATTCAAATTGCTTAAAACCATTCTTTATCACGGAAGCTTTATTAACCAAGTACTTTATAAAACTATTTAGATGTGGAAGATCTTAGTTAACTTTGGAAAAACAATGTTTCATGGTGTTGCAGTTTATAAAACCAAAATAATAATTTAAATCCCACATCAAAATCGAAGTCTAAGTCCAAATTACAAAACATAGTCTCAAAATAATAAATAAAATAGTAGGGATAATAAAGTATTAAGCCAAAACAAATAACACAATGGTCATCGTCGAGCCCTCCACTGCAGTAATCCGTCTACTGCTGGGGATTACCTGACAGAAAAATAAATAAAGGGGTGACTTTTTGTAAACTCAGTGTGTAAATCCCCACAGTACATCATGCAAACAGACAGATAACAGATACAGATCACAATCGTAAATTGGGCCTAAGCCCTTAACAGAACAGTGCGGGCCTTGGCCCACTCAGATCAGAATCAGATATAATCGAGCCTTCGCCCATACAGATATAGAATGCATGACAGATCAGACATAGATCAATGCCCACCAACCTTGCACACCATCTCCGTCCAACCCTACACACCATGTGGGGATAAATCGACCCACCCAGCCCTACACACCAAGTATGAGGATAAAATTAACCTATCCAACCTTACGCACCAAGTCGTACCGTGTCACGTCACATATCATAAATATGTAGCAGAGCTGCCAGATATTAGGCTAATAGCCTTACGGTCTTCCTTCACTTTACAACAATAATCCCACCCAATGCAATGCATCATACAAACGTGGCATCCTATTATGCGAATAAACAGATCATACAGAATTCCAGAATAGTACAGATATACAGAATCAGACGAACATACATGCTAATAGTAACATGCTATCTCATACGTCACAATATCATATTTTAGTAAAGGGGTCTAAGATAACCTTATCGACCCTATAACAAGTCACAGTCGACTTTGGCGACCTGTGCAACCTTACAGTTTATGTAAGAAAAATAGGCTCACATGCCCATGTGGTCCGCCCGTGTGGGGCAACACACCCAAATCAGCCTTGGCTGTGTAGATCACACGGCCTAGCCCAAAATCCTACATGCCCGTGTGGTTCACCCCTGTAGGCACACATGCCATTGTGGCCCACACGACCCAATTAGACTAGCTCGTGCCTCGCACACGACCAAGCCAGCCTTACACGGCCGTGTCCGTTGTGCCTGTGTCGAGTGCACACGGCCTGGTTCATCGATTACACAGTCGTGTCTTGCCACATAGCCTCCCACGGGCAACCCACACACTCGTGTGACATTGATAACTTCGTTTTCGGCTTTCGTTGAAATGCGATTTCGGTGTAAACGGAGTACACACCTAGTTCATTTTTGATGCATAAACGCTCTTGAGCACTTCAGAACCTATATTTGACAATTCCAAGTCTAATTTCAGTCACTTATATCGAATTGCTGAGTAACGGTAAAACCCAAAACTAATGATAGCCTTACCTCTAGCGAACTACGGTGGATTCCATGCGCTTAATCCATTCCAGAACAATAATCAGTCCTCCGAATAACCCTTAATCATCAATCAAATCCTATATTAGCACTTGTCCAAAATAGAATTGAAGCTAAGAAAAATTGCACTTACCACACAATCGATGAGAACCAAAAGTAGAAGACAAAAAAGAGATCAAAATTTAAAATTCAAAATAAAAAATCGGCAGCAAAGGGGTAGAGATGAAGAATTTTGGCTGGAAGAAAAGAAGAGAAAGTAGAGAGGAGAAAAAGTTGCAGGGATTTTTCAGTAGAGAGAAAATGTGCAGAAAATTTGGGTAACTCCCCAATTCCCTGATTTACTCCCACTAAACCACATCTATTACAACTACTCGGTATCCCAGTCAAACTCAAACACTCCCATAACTTAGCAATGAAAAATATAATGCCACAATAGCGACTCGAACACGGGATCTCAAGCATAATCCTTTGCCACTGAACCACTAGACCAGTAGGCCCATTCTGTTAAGTTTTCACCATCAAATTCTTATAAGCCTATTAGGCAAGGATGAGGCTTTATTTAGAAAAAAACAAAATTTAGCCCAAGCCGTGCCTTGAACTTGGGACCTCCCCAACACAACCCAAACCACATAATCACTAAAGCAGACAATTATCTATGTCAAATAATACTGTAACACATTCAGAAAATTTCCATGCCATAATTTCACCAAAAGTCGAAAAATAGAAATTTAGGGCGTTACATAAGAGTTGTTTCAAAGTAACATTAGCTTGGCGTTAAGTAATGGGAGAAGTGTGAGATTTTGGCTGGATGTTTGGTTACGTAATATAACTCCTTTACTAAGCAAAACAAAAATAGAGAGGCTAATGGTTTAAAGAATGTTTGGGTTTCAAATATAATGGATAGCTATGGGAACTGGAGATGGGATTTGGCTACCCATGTGTTGGACCAATCAATTATTTTACAAGTTGCTTTAGACCTTGCACTGACTAACACTATTGGACTTGACAAATGTGTGTGTGAAAGGGGTCTGAGGCTAGAAAGTTAACTATTTCAGATGGATAAAAACACTTAATAGATGCTAGATTGGAACCAAAATATACACTTTATTATGTTTTATGAAAACTATCAATCTTCTCGAGAATCAAACAATTTCTATAGATCTTATGGAAAGGCAAACTTCTCACCAATGTTGAAAGGTGTTGATTGAGTGTGTGATACACTGCTGCGAGATTGAACATTTGATCGTGCAGTTTGGACTAGGATATTTCCTAGAAGCTTGCATGAGAGCTTTTCTTCTAATTTTTATTCTTAGTTGCTTAATTGTTTTGATAATGGTTCAATGACTTATTGTAAAGTGGTTGAATGGAAGACATTGTTTATAGTTAGTTTTTAGTGGCTCTAGAAGAAATGTAATTCAAGGATTTTCCAAAGGGAGAACTATAGCGCGGATGATGATATTGATTATTACTGAAGTGAGGCCTTGTCGATATCTAGAAATTATGGCCTAGCATGATGTCAAAGTCGTAGTGATATGAGGATTAATCGTTGGCAATTGCCGCCTCCAAATTGGGTTAAACTAAATTGTGATGGAGCTACCACTTTAAATAGCTCTCGAGCAGTAGTAGGAATACTAATAGTTAGATATGGGTGGCGATTGGGAATTACTTTAATACTTGAGGCTAAGCTATAGGCAGTCATTCATGGACTTCCAATTGCTTTGGATAATGGATTGAAGAAAGTTATAGTGGAGAGCGACAACAATTTGGTTGTTTGATTCTAAATGATGACATGGTTGATAGTAGATTATTGGTGTTGGTTTAGATCATTAATGAACTTGCTACCAGGATTGGGAAGCATGAATGTCTCATATTAGTCGAGAAGCGAATCGAGCTGTTGATTTTTGGCTAAATATAACTTTGACAACTTTAAATTGGATCTGCAACTCCATATGTTTGATAAACCTTTGCCTGGTGTTTGGTACCTTCTAAGTTAGGATGTTTTGATCACAACAACTTGTTAGTTGTTGAGTTTTGTTCTCTTCATTTCATAAAAAAAAATCAAATAAACTTAGAAAAGTATTCAAACTTAAGCCATATGAGTGAAAAATGAAAGCATTTAATGTTGGATCAAGTGCCTTAAGTGTAGTATATTCGTTTGTATACTTGTATTTTTCTGAACAAATTGATTTAATAAATTTATCCATGAATTATATTAATACCCTTAAAATTATCCATGAATCACATTAAATGGAAACAAATATTAGCTTTTTGGTTATCTAATGTATAACAAATACTAAGCGATATTACGTGGTTGGATTGTAACATGGAAAAATAACTTGTATTGGTAGATGAACCTAAACATGTTCTTAGTCTAATTGGAAATGAGAAAACTGATTGAAAGACTCGTATGTCATGTATCAAGTCTAATTAGGAAGATGTTTTATCTTGAGCATCGGAGCAAATGACTCCTAGAAGACAGATTAGATGTGACTGATTAAACTAACAATACATCAAACATGACCTAAGTAGAATAGATCCTGAATTCATTTATGAGTTTATTCACTTGCGATATTCATAGTGTGGCATATCTTAATCCTGAATGCATGATGGGCTATGTATGCGTAACTCGTATGCTTTGATGTAAGTAAAAACCTATGTTCAAATAGATAAAGAATCGAAAGCTGATGTGTTGGGTATTCGACTTTTGTAGTATGTAGCACAATTCGCAATAGTGAAATTCATAGCCCAACAAATGGGTACATAATATCCTCTCATTAGCATTAGATGATAGATGAAAAGTAAACATGGTCACGAGTCATTTGTCTTTGTGATGAATGACTTAATTACTATTCAATAGTAATTGACTTTTAATGAAGAAAGATGTAATGGTTAACATGAAATAAAATAAGACCATATTGAGAGCAGTTGTAACACTCCCTTCCTATATCTATTGTAATGGGCCATTATTGCCCGAGCCCAACAAAAACAAATTAAAAATAAAACAAATTTAAACCTAACAAATAAAGTCCTAGTCCATTTACAAACTAGAATTGCAAACCCAATTACAGCACAAATAAATTCAAACCCTAACAGCCCAAATTGACCCAAAACCTAAACTAATTCAAAGAAGGACAGAAACCCCAGTTGCCACCACCGCTCCATCTTGCCACGTTAGCGTTTCCGTACCCTCCATACACCACCGCGTGCTAGCAAACGTACCTACAAAGAGGACAAACACAACAGCACAGAAGAAATGCAAAAAAAAAAAAGTTGTATTTTTCTTTTCTTTGGCTATAAAAAGGACAAGAACGAATGTATTTTTTTCCTTTTTACACACGAAATAGATACATACAGAGAACAAAAAACAATTCTTCTCTAAAAGGTGGTTTTTTTTCATTTACTTACTATTATTTTCTTTTTTATTTGTTTGTTTTAAAAAAAAGGGGGGAAAGGGAATTGAAGTCTTACCTTTCTTGCGTGAGCGCCGTCGTGGGAGGCCAAGGTTCATCGTTTCCAATAAAAACAACATTTTTTTGGGTCCGAGAAGCCAAACAACCTAAAAAACAAGACTTTCAGTCTTTCGGCCACTTCGGACGGCGATGCTGTCACCGACGACTGGCGGCCGCCACGGTGGTCCGGTGACCGGAGCATGGCCAGCCCTAGAAGGCCTTAAGAGAAAGAGGAGAAAGTTTTCATTTTTTTGGGGATGGAAAGTTAAAAATGAATTTTTTGTAAAAATTTTAGCTTTTATAAGCACATAAAACGGCGTCATTTTGGTGCCTGTGCACATAGGCTAAAACGGCGTCGTTTCACCCTAAGACCCGAGACCCGACCCGCTCCGAATACAGGATCCGCGTGTTTTTTTTAAATTGGGTTATTTACCCTTTAGACCCTTCCACCTTTTTGGGCTGTTTTATTTTAGACCTTTCTCACCCTTTTTTTATTTTTTATTTGGCCGCACAATTTTATTGTTGTTTCATTTAGGGTCCCCCTAAACAATGCGCAATAGGACTAAGGTTAATTGCCCATTCAGTCCGTAAGCCTTTACTCGAGTCTCATTTTACTTCTTAAATCTACTTTTTATCATTTTTAATTTTTCCTTTTAATTTCAATTAAATTGCAATTAAACCCTTTTTATTTTAACTCTTTTATTTATCCATTTATTTACTCGTTTAATTATTAATTATTCTTTTTATTTTATTCATTTACTTTCCTATTTATATATTGTTCATTCATTCATTTATTTATTTTTATCCTTATTATTCTTTTATTTTCTTTCATTAGTTATATACCTTATTTGTACCTTCATTATTATTGATTTTTATTACCTATTATTTTATATATTTATCTATTTGCTTATTACCCTTCTTTTTCATACCCTTAAAAATTAAATTATTTTTTTACTTGTAAATATATTTTTACCATTATTATTATTATTTTTTATTCCCATATATTTCATTTCAAATTGTACCTTTAATTTCATTTGTATTTTAAATTGGTTCTCGAATTTTCAATGCTTTTATGAACGATTTTCTCTTATATTATTTATGTATTTATTTTATTTATTTCTTCGTTTCTTTAAGTTGGTATCATCCCTTTATGTGTACGCCTTGGTATTATTACTGTTGTTATTATTTATTTAATGTATCTTTGATTATTCATATTATTGTTAAAATAGGGTATATTATGCAATGCTCGTAAATTGTTTTATTGGTATACGTCATAAATGACATTTCATATATCATCGTTCTGTTTTTTTTACATCATCATTTTATCTCATTTCATTAAAATCACGTAAAAAAATCGCGTTTAAATGTATTTTTCAATAATAGGCCATTTTATGTTATATCCCGAATAAGAAAAATACATTGTTTTAAATATCGCATTAGATATTATTCAAAAAGAGGTTTTCAAAATAAGCAATATTCCACTTTTTTATTTTGAAAAGTCATACCCTAACTTACGGGGTTTCAACTCTCCCAATAAATCCAAACAAATGAACGTTTTCAAATTTTCCAAATATTCTTGGGAATTACAAAGAGATCGTGTTCTAACTTACGAAATATGATTTCTTCCTAAAACCGAGATCATCAAACATCTTTCAAATAAAAAAATTTTTGGTGCCTCTTCTCATTTCAAGAATTTGAGACATTGGGTCCTAACTTACGGGACGCAATCTTTTTTCTTCAATTAACGTGAAATATGCCCTCCTTTTTGTAAAAAAAAAAAAAATTAACTAAGTAATTTTTTAACAAAGGATCGTATTTTAAAATCTTTTCAAAATTTCAACTCTTGACATTAAGACATTAATTAATCAATTAGGTACCAATTTTGGGCGTGACGAGGGTGCTAATCCTTCCTTGCACGTAACCGACTTCCGAACCCGTTTTCTCAAATTTCGTAGACCAAAATTGCTATTTTGATAAATCAAAACATTTTATTAAAACAATCAAATTATGAGGTGATCCGATCACACCTCAATAAAAAGGATTGGTGGCGACTCCATTTTTCGTTTTTAAAAGTCGATTCTTTTTCAAAAAAATGGTTTCGAAAGCTTAGCGACTCCACTAGGGACAAGTAAGAGAGTCAAGCCGCGATTTGATTAATTTTTGTCTTATTGGTCAAAAATTGATAATTCAATTTAAAATTACGATCCTTTCGTTGCATTTCATCTGTAATTTTTGTGATCTTTACTTTATCGGTTCGAGTCTTGGAATACTTTCGCACATTGCATTGCATGTCCATTTGATCTTACCCTTTTATGTGGGAGTGAGAAGCTAGTCCTTCATGAGGTCTTCACCTCCGTATAGGATAGTGGATCACTTTCGGGATACATTCGAACCTATGTCTTCGTGAGATTTTCATCTCCGTATAGCCATATGGAAACATATTTCCCGGAACTGAACTCAGTCCATATGAGCCTATAATGGGTGAGGATCGAGGAATCTGCTTGTTCAGGTGCCCTTTCTTTAGAACCAAACCACATATAGCGAGCCATAAGAGCTCACCCTAGGTAGAGCTACACTGAACCATTAGTGGTTACCCGAATAGGCACTTTGTTATTTCTTGCTTGCTTCGAATTTCAGCATTTGTATACTGACTTGTTTTGTTTTATTTTGTTGTTGCATGGCATTTCCATCATGAAAAAGGTGTCGGTTCAAGTTCAATCTAAATAGAGAGCTTGCCACGGAGAACGAATTTCTTGATAAAGTGGAAGATAATGCGGCTGTCCGAATATGGTCAGAGAAAACGCAATTAGAGAAATGTGATAGTTTGGTAGAGGGGTACACTTTGGAATTATGGGACTTCACTCGTATCAGCGTTACACAAAACGATCTCCAGGAACTAAAAGAGATATGGGTCTTTTGGGACAATGAGATCAAACAGCTATTTTACTATAATTACGATGATCTGCCCTATATACTCGACATCAAGGTGGATAAGCACTTATTTCGAGCTCTGGCTCAATTTTGAAATCCCGCCTATAGTTGTTTCAAGTTTGGGAAGGTGGATTTGGTGCCTACTTTGGAGGAGTATACAACCTTGCTTCGTTGTCTGAAGATTCAAGCTGACAAGGCGTATTCTAGAGCCGTCAATGTCCCGACCTTCGTAAAGAAGTTAATGAATATCACGGGAATGAATGAACAGTGGGTCGCGGGTCAGATCAAGAAAAAAGGAGAAATTAAATGTATTCCTTGGAAGAGTCTGTGAGATTTGATTTTGGCACACCCAAATATGAAGAAAAAGGTTTATGTTTTTGCTTTGAGTATTTATGGCCTGATGGTTTTCCCTAAATCGCTAGGACACGTAGATGAGGCGATTTCTAATTTGTTTGACCGACTTGATAAGAGGGTCATGCCTGTTCCCGCAATTTTGGCCAAAACATTCAGATCCTTGAATACATGCTATAGAGCAGGTGAGGGAAGATTCATCAGATGCGCACAACTATTGCTAGCTTGGTTTCACAGCCATTTCTGGAAAGTAGACAAAGTTTCTTATTTAGTATTCTTTGAGAATTACTCTCAACTAAAAAAATGGATAGTGATCCTCCAAAATCTCCAAGAAGAGGACGTTGAGTGGAGAGCCCCTTGGATGGTCACCAATGAGATTCTATACCGGTGTGGCGATTTTTACTAGGTCCCTCTGCTTGGGATTTAGGGAGCTACCGGATATGCTTGCTCGTATTGAGACAGTACAGATCAAGACAGTTCATACTAGTAACACAAGGGCTAGCTCAGTGCGAATTTTCATATAAGGGTGGTAACTATAAGAAAAAGGTTCGAGAAATGTCTAATGCTTGGAACCAGACCCGCCGGATGAAAAGATTTACTATAGGTCTGATGATGATCCCCGAATATAATAGGTGGTAAAGTAGAAGAATCAATGACAACATCTCCGGGCCAATTCAAGAAGGTGCTCGACTAATGGAAGAATACCTGCAAGTAGTCCCCTTTGAGCTAGAAATCATAAAACAGGATTTTCAAAAGAGGAATTCAAAGCTCGAAAAGAAAATAGAACAACTGGAGGAGCAAAAAATGCATTTAAGATTAAATGTCGATATTCAAAAACTAGAGGCTGAGAAATTGAAAAAAGGAAAAAATAAGGCCGAAGAAGATTTGGATAGCTTGAAAACGGATTATAAGAAGTTGCCTTTATCAATGAGAACTACCAGATTGGAGAAACCGTCAGAGCAATAGCGATAAAAGGTTCAAGAAGAAAAGACCAGGACCGATCGATGGGAGAGAAAATTTCAAGATGCTCAGGTTCAAAAAGAGGCCCTAGAAAAGAGTTTGTCAGAAGGCTGAAGTGAAAAAAAATTGAATTAAAGGCTAGAGTAGCAGAACTAGAAAAGTCGCTTCATCAATATAGTAGTCGAAACTCTGCAATGAAGCTGAAGGCGAGCTTAAACAAGATTGAAGAGCTAAAAATAAAGATTGAAGAACTCGAGATTGCGTTACAAAACTTCAAACCCCAGGTTGAACTCCTTGAAGCAAATGAAGAGCGTTGGAAAGAGCAATTCTACCATTCTCAGGATCAAGTTAGGGACAGAGATTATATTATGGTGAAGCTGTGGCTCAGATACGAAAGATAGCCGATCATTTACAGACTTTAGTAGTTCAGGCTAACGTGCTAAGTGTGAAATATGAATTAGAATCGAACCGGAGGTGAGAGCTAGCTTGGCTTCTTAGGAAAGTTAAAACTTTAAGCATTAGGGCAAAGCCATATATGTAATCCGTTTTATGTAAAGAATTTTGTTTTCTAGTGAAGTTATTCTAATTGGAACTGAATCAGAGTCGACGCCTTTTTTGTATTCATCCCATGCATTTGCATTGCATCGCATCATATACATTAAATTTTACAAAAAGACCCTAATTAATTAAAAATTATTTCAGTTAATCTGGAAACAGACAAAAGTCTATTAACTAAGCATCGTTACAGTACTTGTGCTAAAACTAAAGTAATGGACCAAAGATCGGAAAGGCTAAAACAACTTTAAAAAGAAATGCAAGATCAGCTGCAAATACAGATGCAAGAACAATTGGCCAAGATTTAGTAAGATATTAGGGAGCAGATGCCAGAATCCCAAAGGAATATGATGAACCAATTAACCCAATTGCGCACTGGTGGGCTAGAAAAAGGAAAAAGCCCTATAGTTAATGCCAAAGATGATAATGACGATCCTCTCTACCCCCGGGTTTCACCTCGACAAATGTTCAGAGACAACCCAAGGTATACCCACGAAGGCCAGCCATTACAATCAGGCCTCAACAGTTTCAGGCAGGTGCTTTGCGCTGATGAACTACCAAATAGGCTTAGGCTCTAATCCAAGGGATAACCCAACTAATCCTGTTGACCCTGGTCTTGATGATGCAGTAGAAATAGAAAAAGTAAGAGCGGAGCTCTCAAAATAACTTGAAGACCGATGCAGATGGTTAGAAAAAATATTCGAAGCAACGAAAAATGCTGATTATCATTATGGAATCGATGCTAAGGATTTGAGCTTGGTGCCGAATCTAGTGCTTCCCCACAAGTTCAAAATTCTGGAGTTTGAGAAATATAATTGGACTAGTTGTCCCGAAGCTCACATCACCATGTTTTGCAGACAAATAACCGAGTATGTCAATAATAATCAACTATTGATTCACTGCTTCCAAGACAGTCTAGTTGGGGCAACATCCAAATGGTACAACCAATTGAGTGGTACCACGATCAATTCATGGAAGGACCTAGCACAAGCTTTTATGAAGCAGTATAGTCATGTGACAGATATGACTCCTGACAGAATCACCTTGCAGAACATGAAGAAGAAACAAAATGAGAGCTTCAGGCAATATGCTCAAAGGTGGAGGGAAGTTGCCATACAAGTCCAGCATGTCTCCTAGAAAAAGAAACCACCATGCTTTTTATCAACACTTTGAAGGCTCCATTCATCACTCACATGCTGGGAAGCGCCACTAAGAATTTTTCAGACATAGTGATGACTGGCGAAATGATTTAAAATGCAGTAAGGAGAGGTAAGATAGATGCGGGGGAATTCACCAAAAGGTCAGCCCCAAGGAAAAAGGAGAATGAGGTGAACAACGCAAGCACATATAATGGGCATGTTGTATCCCCTTTTTACTCAAAACCAATTACTATAAGCCAGCCGAAAATGGTAACCGCTAGTCATCAAGGTCCACTGAGGTAAGAATTCAGCATAAAGCAAAATATGAAGAAACTCCAGTTTACGCCAATTCTAATGACGTATAGGGAGTTGTACCAAAGTTTATTTGATGCACCTGTTGTATCCCCTTTTTACTTAAAACCAATGTAACCCTATACCCCAAATGGTACGATGCAAACGCCCAATACGAATACCATGCAGGAATCATGGGGCACTCGATAGAAAACTGCACCACTTTCAAGAAGTTAGTCAAAAGACTCATCAAAATGGGTATTGTGAAATTTAATGATACATCTAGTGCAGAAAATCTATTACCCAACCATGCTGGTAATGGGGTAAATGCAATAGCCGAGAATGCAGGGAGGAGAATCAAGATGAATGTCGCGGAAGTGAAAATCCCATTGAGGTGAGTTTGGAAAGAGATGGTAGAAAGAGGATTAATTAAACCAGATGCATAATAGAGATCTAAAGGGATGAGGAACTACTACTAGTTCCATAATAGAGAGGGGCACGAGATCCAAGAATGCATCGAGTTCAGGGCCTTAGTGCAAGACCTGATGGATGATAAAGAAGTTGAGTTTTATGAAGATGTTAAAAGCCCAGAAGAATGAAATATATGTGCGTCGGAAGGAGAATCGACAACGAAGGTCTCAAAAGTCATCTACCTAGTAGTCATCATTTCACAACCAAGAAGCAATAAAGTTAGAGTACAAATGACACCAAAGGTCATAATCTAGAAAGCTACAGTCTTTCTCTATAAAGATAACAAGAAGGTTCCCTGGAATTACGACTGCAACGTGACGATCCTGGGAGAGGAGAACCCGGATGGCACTTCAAAAGAAGAACAAGATGTGGGTTTTTATATGCGTAGTGGGAGGCGCTATGATTCAGCAAATGCAAGAGTGGAGCCCGTAAAAGGAAAAGCCTTGATGGTTCAACAAAAGAAAGAGAAAGCGACTAGACTTGAATCGCCTGTTAACGAGTCGGTAAATAAAGAGGAGGCTAAGCAATTTTTGAAATCCTTAAAGCACAGTGAGTATAGTGTCGTGGAAGAACTGCATAAGCAACCAGCTCGCATATTAGTGCTAGCTTTACTCTTAAGCTCGAAGGTATATCGTAATACACTGATGAAAGTACTAAATGAAATTTATGTCGGTAATGATATCTCCTTCAACAAGCTAGACCATCTCATCAACAACATAAGAGTCGATAATTTTATCTTTTTTAATGATAATGAAATACCGCCGGGGGCATGAGATCCATCAAGGCTCTGCACATCACCACTCGCTACAAAGGATATACGTTACTGGGGGTACTAATTGATAATGGATCGGTACTAAATGTCTTTCCTCTATCTACACTGAATAGGTTGCCTGTGGATAGCTCTCACATGAAGACATGCCAAAACATAGTGAGGGCATTTGATGGCATTCGATGCCAAACATGTACGAAGTAGACTTCATGATGATATACACCAAGCCTTCTTATAACTGTTTATTAAGGAGACCTTGGATACATTCAGCGGGGGCAGTGCCTTCATCACTACACCAAAAGTTGAAGTTAGTAACAGAAGGTCAGCTGGTGACGATAAATGCAAAAGAAGACATCATTGCAGCTATAACCAGTGATGCACCATATTTAGAGGCAAACGATTAAGCGATCGAATGTTCCTTTTGATCTTTGGAATTTGTGAACGCAACATTCATTACCGAAGGGAACAGGATCCCAATGCTTAAGATATCCAAGACTACAAGAATGAGCTTACTACTGACAGTCGGGAACGGAGCCTTACCGGGGAAAGGACTTGGGAGACACCTCGAAGGAAGTGTTGAGGCACCGATGATGAAAGACAAACGAGACCGCTTCGGCTTAAGATTCATGCCAGACACGAGACAAAGAAATAAGGAGCTAGAAAAGAAGCAAGAGAGGAGGAGAGCACGTTTGAGAGGGGAGGAGATCAAATAGGAACCAATAATCTTTCCCCATATATCTAGAACTTTTGTGTCAAGAGGAATTATTCACCCTGAATGAAAGATGCCAAGAAAGGAAACTACGGAAGTAATGTTGGAAAATTTGGACATCAATGCCATATCTGAAGAAGGAACCGGAGAAGAGGATTTTTCGGGCATTTTCCCTTACGTACCTGGAAGTGTTCTGAACAACTGGACTGCGGAAGATATTCTTGTAGTTTTTAAAGATAATTTAGAGTAATGTTCAAAACACACTTATTTCTCTAAGCCTAGGAGTAATAAGAGTCCTTTGCGAAATAGGCTTATGTCCAAAATCGTTATTTCAATAAAATGCATCTTTGATATCATTTTGAGCAAATATTCTTTCCATTTCATTTATAATCATACTATACACATAATTATTCTTAGATTCTTTTATTCTTTGGACTTTCTTTCAAATATTTTTTCATTCTTCATTCATGATCATACGATACCAATAATTATTCTTACATTCTTTCGTTCATTGGATCTTCCTTCATCCCTATAACAGGTCTCTAGATATCAATGATATAAGCGACGCTGCTAATGACTGAAAGTCTCCTTTTGACAAGATATATGTACGGAGGATTCTCAGGATTTTGAAGATGATCGAGACTGGGACCTATCTCCTGATTTGTTGAGGATGGTAGAACAAGATGAGAAACAAATCCTACCTCACAAAGAATCAGTAGAAATTGTGAGTTTAGGATGTTTTCGCATGGTCATAAAAAGAGGTGAAGATCGGAGCTTGTATCACTACAGAGATAAAGCTAGACCTCATTGAGTTACTCCAAGAATTCAAGGATGTCTTCGCATGGTCATATCAAGATAGGCCCGGGTTAAGTACTAATATCGTGGTACACTGACTCCTCATAAAGAAAGAATGTAAGCTAGTTCAAGAAAAGCTCCGAAGGATGAAACTCGATGTTTTGCTAAAAATAAAGAAGAGGTCAAGAAATAATTTGATGCTGGATTCTTACAAGTGGTTAAGTACTCGGAATGGGTAGCCAATATCGTCCCTGTCCCTAAAAAGATGAAAAGGTATGAATGTGTATAAACTACAAGGATTTAAATAAAGCCAGCCCGAAAGATAATTTCCCACTGCCTCATATTGACACCTTAGTGGATAACACGGTAAGTCACTCACTATTCTCCTTCATGGATGGTTTCTCTGGATACAACCAGATTAAGATGCATCCTAAAGACATGAAGAAGACCACATTCGTAACCGTATGGGGAACATTTAGCTATAAGGTGATGCCATTTGAACTGAAAATGCAGAAGCAACATATCACAAAGCCATGGTAACCTTGTTCCATGATATAATGCACAATGAAATCAAAGTTTATATCAATGATATGATCGCAAAGTCCCAAACAGAGAAGGAGCACATTCAAATCATGAGGAAATTATTCTTAAGGTAGAGAAAGTTTCAGCTAAAGCTCAATCCAGCAAAGTGTACCTTCGGAGCCAGGTCCAAAAAGATGCTAAGATTTGTAGTTAGTGAAAAAGGATTGGGATCGACCCAGACAAAGTCAGGGCTATACAAGAATTTTCTCCGCCGCGTACTCAAAAGGAAGTTCGAGGTTTCCTAGGAAGATTAAATTACATTGCCCGGTTCATTTCACAACTAACTGAGAAATGTGACCCCACATTTTGTATTCTTAAGAAACACAATCTAGGTGCATGGGATAATGAATGCCAGAAAACTTTTGATAAGGTAAAACAGTACCTATCCAATGCCCCAGTGCTGTCACCACCTAGTCCAGATAGGCCACTGATATTGTATTTCACAGTATTTGTCAATTATATGGGATGTATGCTTGGCCAACACAATGAGACAGGAAAGAAAGAAAGGGCGATATACTACCTTAGTAAGAAATTCACTGAGTGTGAAATGAGATACTAACCAATTGAGAAATTATGTTGCACTTTGACCTGGACAACTCAGAGATTGAGGCAGTACATGTTGTACCATATGACTTGGCTAATCTCAAAACTAGACCCTCTAAAGTGTATGATGGAGTCGACTGATTTGAATGGAAGGATGACCAGATGCAAATTCTACTTTCTGAATTTGACATAGTCTGTGAACCAAAAGGCTATGAAAGGGAGTGCAATAGCATATTTCCTAGCTAGTACAGCTCTAGAATATTATGAGCATTTGACTTTTGATTTCCCTAATAAAGATCTAATGTATGTGGCCACCACTGAAGAGGATGCTCCAAAAGATCGTCCTTAGAAACTAAACTTCGACGGAGCATCGAACATTGTTGGTAACGGAATCGGGGTAGTCTTGATATCCCCGAATGGAGATCATTATCCATTTACATGCAAATTGGATTTTATTACACAAATAATATGGCAGAGTACGAAACATGTATCATGGGAATACATGTAGCTATAAAACGCAAAATCAAAGTGTTAGAGGTGTATGGGCATTCTGTATTAGTGATTTATCAGCTGAAAGGTGAATGGGAAACAAGAGACCCTAAATTGATCAATTATCGAAAGCTAGTTTTGGAATTAATTTAGGAGTTTGATGATATTACCTTCTGTTACCTCCGGCGAGATGAAAACCAGATGGTTGACGCATTGGCTACATTAACTTCTATGATCAGAGTAAATAAACAAGAGGACGTGAAGCCTATCCAAATGAGTATCTATGAAGCTCCGACTCATTGCTATAACATTGACGAAGAAGAAGAAAAAGATGATCATCCTTGGTATCACAATATACTACGATATGTGAAGAATCATGAATACCCTAATCAAGTAATTGAGAATGATAAAAGAATATTGAGAAGACTGGCCAATGATTACGTCTTAGATGGGGAGATCCTATATAAAAGAAGAAAGGATCAGGTTTTATTAAGATGTGTGGATGCTATTGAGGCTAAAAAAATCCTGAAAGAAGTCCATGAAGGTGTTTGCGGAACACATGCTAATGGTTTTACAATGGCCAGGAAAATCATGAGATTTGGATATTATTGGTCCACCATGGAAGGGGATTACATCAGCTATGCCAAGAAGTGCCATAAGTGCCAAATTTATGGAGATAAAATTCATGTACCTCCTTCACCCCTTCATGTTATAACTTCTTCATGGCCTTGCTCTATGTGGGGCATGGATGTTATTGGGCCAATGTCACTAAAGGCTTCCAATAGGCATCGAGTCATCTTTGTGGTCATCGATTACTTTACCAAGTGGGTAGAGGCCACTTCATATGCCAATGTTACAAAGTCGGCAATCAGCAAATTCTTGAAGAAGGAAATCATATGTCAGTATGGAATGTCAGAAAGGATCATATCTGACAATGCACTGAATTTGAACAACAGCACGATAGCAGAGGTCTGCAGCCAATTAAAGATCAAACACCACAACTCGTCACCATATCACCCAAAAATGAATGGGGTAGTGGAGGCAGCCAATAAAAAATTAAGAAGATAGTAGGGAAAATGACTGAGAATTATAAAGATTTGCATGAGAAGTTACCATTTTCCCTCTATGTTTATCAGAGGTCTATTAGGACCTCCACCGGGGCAACGCCTTTCTCCTTGGTTTATGGAATGGAGGCAGTTTTGCCTATTGAAGTTGAGACTCCTTCACTTCGAGTTTTGTCAAAGCTAAAGTTAGATGAAGAAGAATGGATCCAGTCTCAAAATGATTAGTTGAACTTGACTAAAGAAAAGAGGCTAAGGGTTATTCGTTATGGTCAGATGTACCAAAAACGAATAATGTGGGCTTATGACAAAAAGGTTCGCCTAAGAGAATTTCGTGAGGGGGACTTGGTATTCAAAAAGATCCTTCCTATGCAAAAGGATTTCAGAGCAAAATGGATGCCAAACTGGGAAGGACCTTATGTGGTAAAGAAAGCCTTTTCTGGAGGAGCATTGATTTTGACCGAGATGGATGGTAAAAACTTGCCTAATCCTGTAAATTCAGATTCAGTCAAGAAGTATTTCACCTAAAAGGGGGAGAGGCCAATGCGAAAACCCACAAATGGCACTTTGAGACCTCCTAAAAAAAAGAGGAGAGGCCAAGGTGAAAACTCGCAAAGGGCGCCTTGAGACCAAAGGGGTTTTGAGTTAAAAACCCGAAAAAGGGCAGCTCAAATTTTGATTAAAGATGGGGCATGTGGTATTCTTGTCCTCTTAGAGTTAATAAGAATGAGGAATGTTACATCTTGGGGCATCAACAAAATACTTTAGATCTCCTAAACACATATTTAACTCGAAATGGTCTTTGAGAAATCTGAATAGAGAAGCTTGTGCTGTGATACCTGAGGCACCTATTTTCATCTTATTCATTTTATACTTTAGCAAAATTTGCTATCTTGATCAATTTATTCATTTTGAGCTTCGCTATTAATAAAATTTCATCTTGTCCATTGTGGTAATCTTTTTCAAGCATTTTTCATTGAAACAACGATCATTGGACTGATAATATTCACAGAAAAGAAGTTTTGCATTTTACTTTGAAAAGTTTCTAAATAGTACAAGGACCTGAAACAGGACCACTAGTCAGAACTAACCAAACTTAAGGGTTAGGAACATTAGAGCAAGAATATTTTAAATTATGACTATTTCTTTGGATTTTTCTATCAAAAGTAGCTGAACAAGAAGGCATGGTAACACATCAGTCATAAAACCTCGATGAACAATGAGTAATGTCAACCCAAGCATTAAAAAAGGATCATTCTCGAAAAAAATTTGACTTGCTACATACACATCTGGTCATGTTATCCAGAGAATGGTGTAACAGATCAATTGATTGAAGAAGCCACAAATCCTATACCCCTGAGTTGCAGTGGGATGGATTGAAGAAGATATAGATACTATACCCCTGAATTGCAGTGGGATGGATTGAAGAAGCCACAAATCCTATATCCCTGAGTTGTAGTGGGATGGGTTGAAGAAGATACAGATCTTATACCCCTGAATTGTGGTAAGATGGATTAAAGAAGATACAGATCCTATACCCCTGAATTGCAGTGGGATAGATTGAAGAAGATACAAATCCTATAGCCCTAAGTTGTAGTAGGATGGATTAAAGACGATACAAATCCTATACCCTTGAGTGGTAGTGGGATGGATGGAAGAAACCACAGATTTCATCTCCCTGAAGTTGTAGTAGAGCAAACCAGCTGAGCAAAATGTGATTGTTTCTTTGGGTTTTTTGTCAAAGATACCAGTTGAGCAAGAAGGCAGCGTAATGTGTCAATGATAAAACCCTAATGAACAACGAGCAATGACAACCTCAGTATTAGAAAGGGATCATTCTCGCAAAATGGCATTCTCTATTCATGTAAATATCATTCATAACACATCTAGTTAGGAGCATTTGATTCATTCTGATCATGACATCTTAATCATTTGGTATAAGCATATGCCCATGAAATTGATTCTACATGTCATGTCCCCTAGAGGACGGTGTAGCAACATCTGTGAATCTACAAATCTCATCTCCCTAAAGTAGCAGCGGAGCAGATTGAAGTCGTAGATCTTATCTCCTTGAAGTTGTAGTGGAGTAGATCGAAGATGGCGGATCTTATCTTCTTGACTTTGTAGTGTAGTAGATTGCAGCCACCAGCCTTATATCCTTGAAGTTGCAGCGTAGCAGACTGAAGACAGTGAATCTTATTTCCCTGACGTTGCAGTGGAACAGATTAAAGCTACAAATTATGGCGGATCTTATCTTCCTAAAGTTACAGTGGAGCAGATTGAAGCCACCATCCTTATCTCCCTGAAGTTGTAGTGGAGCTGGTTGAAATTACCAATTCTTATCACGTTGAAGTTGCAGCGGAGTAGATCAAAGCTAAAAGTCTCTTCTCCTTGAAATTACATTAGAGCAGATCAAAGCACCAATTCCTATACCCCTGAAGATGGAGTGAGAGGGAATAAGGCTACTTGAAAGAAAGAAGCACCAAAAGTCAAGAATCGATGAGACCGGGCAAAAGTAGCCCATTCTAAAGTCTTTGCTCCATTCCCGTTACACGACAATGAGCAAAGAGGGGCAGCTGTAATGGGCCATTTTTGCCCGAGCCCAACAAAAACAAATAAAAAATAAAACAAATTTAAACCTAACAAATAAAGTCCTAGTCCATTTACAAACCAAAATTGCAAACCCAATTACAACCCAAATAAATTAAAACCTTAGCAGCCCAAATTGGCCCAAAACCTAAACTAATTCAAAGAAGGGCAGAAACCCTAGTTACCGCCGCCGTTCCACCTCGGCATGACAACGCTTCCGTACCCTCTATACACCACTGCATGTTAGCAAACGTACCTACAAAGAGGACAAACACAATAGCACAGAAGAAATGGAAAAAAAAAGTTGTATTTTTCTTTTCTTTCGGCTATAAAAAGGCCAAGAATAAATGTATTTTTTTTCCTTTTTACACACGAAATAGATACAAAAAAATAAGAGAACAAAAAACAATTCTTCTCTAAAAGGTAGTTTTTTTTTCATTTACTTACTGTTATTTTCTTTTTTATTTGTTTATTTTAAAAAAAAGGAAAGGGATTGAAGTCTTACTTTTCTTGCGTGAGCGCCGTTGTGCGAGGCTAAGGTTCATCATTTCCCATGAAAAACGATGTTTTTTTGGTCCGGGAAGCCAAAAAACCCAAAAAAACAGGACTTTCTGTCTCTGGCCACTTCGAACTGCAACACTGTTGCCGGCGACCCGCAGCCGCCACAGTGGTCTGGCGACCGGAGCATGGCCAGCCCTAGAAGGCCTTAGAGAAAGGGGAGAGAGTTTTCATTTTTTGGGGGGTGAAAGGTTAAAAATGAATTTTTTGTAAAAATTTTAGCTTTTATAAACACATAAAACAGCGTTGTTTTGGTGCCCATGCGCATAGGCCAAAACGGTGTCGTTTCGTCCCAAGACTCGAGACCGACCCGCTCCAGATAGAAGATCTGTGTGTTTTTTTAAAAATTGGGTTATTTACCCTTTAGACCCTTCCACCCTTTTGGGCTATTTTATTTTAGTCCTTTCTCACATTTTTTTATTTTGTATTTGGCCGCATAATTTTATTGTTGTTCCATTTTGGTCCTCCCTAAACGATGCGCAATAGGACTAAGGTTAATTGCTTGTTCAATCCCTAGGCCTTTACATGACTCTCATTTTACTCCTTAAATCTACTTTTTTCTCATTTTTAAATTTTCCTTTTAATTTCAGTTAAATTGCAATTAAGCCCTTTTTATTTTAACTCTTTTATTTATCCATTTATTTATTTACTCGTTTCATTATTAATTATTCTTTTTATTTTATTCATTTACTTTCCTATTTATATATTATTCATTCATTCATTTATTTATTTTTATCCTTATTATTCTTTTATTTTCTTTCATTAGTTATATACCTTATTTGTACCTTCATTATTATTGAAATTTTATTACTTATTATTTTATCTATTTATCTATTTGTTTATTACCTTTCTTTTTCATACCCTTAAAAGTTAAATTATTATTTTTTACTTGTACATATATTTTTACCATTATTATTATTATTTTTATTATTCCATATATTTCATTACAAATTGTACCTTTAATTTCATTTGTACTTTAAATTGGTTCTCGAATTTTCAATGCTTTTATGAACGATTTTCTCTTATATTATTTATGTATTTATTTTATTTATTTCTTCGTTTCTTTAAGTTGGTATCGTCCCTTTATGTGCATGCATTGGTATTGTTACTGTTGTTATTATTTATTTCATGCATCTTTGATTGTTCATATTATTGTTAAAATAGGGTATAATATGCAATGCTCGTAAATTGTTTTATTGGTATACGTCATAAATGACATTTCATATATCATCATTCTATTTTTTTTATGTCATCATTTTATCTCATTTCGTTAAAATCACGTAAAAAAATCACGTTTAAATGTATTTTTCAATAATAGGTCGTTTTATGTTATATCCTTGATAAGAAAAATACATGGTTTTAAATACTACATTAGATATTATTCAAAAAGAGCTTTTCCAAATAAGCAATATTCCACGTTTTTTATTTTGACAAGTCGTACCCTAACTTACGGGGTTTCGACTCTCTCGATAAATCCAAACAAATGAACGTTTTAAAATTTTCCAAATAATCTCGGGAATTACAAAGAGATCGTGTTCTAACTTACGGAATATGATTTCTTCCTAAAACCAAGATCATCAAACATCTTTCAAATAAATAAAATTTTTGGTGCTTATTCTTGTTTCAAGAATTTGAGACATTGTGTCCTAACTTACGGGACGTAATCCTTTTTCTCGATTAACGTGAAATATGCCCTCCTTTTTTAACAAAGGCTCGTATTTTAAAATCTTTTCAAAATTTCAACTCTCGACATTAAGACATTAATTAATCAATTAGGTACCAATTTTGGGCGTGACGAGGGTGCTCATCCTTCCTCGCACGTAACCGACTTTCGAACCGATTTTCTCAAATTTCGTAGACCAAAATTGTTGTTTTAATAAATCAAAACATTTTATTAAAAAATCAAATTATGAGGTGAGCCACTCACACCTCAATAAAAAGGATTGGTGGCGACTCTATTTTTCATTTTTAAAAGCTGACCCTTTTTCAAAAATATGGTTTCGACATCTGTAATCGGAAGAAGGTACAAAGCTGATAAATAGTAATTTATATATGTTTTTACCCCATGCGTAGCATAATTTTGGATGAATTATCCCTTGAATAGTGAAATCCGATGCTCCTAATCCTTTAATTTCATGTTTTATACTTAGGAGAGCATGAGAGAGTGAAAAGAACGAGAAATGGGCCAAAAACGGAGAAAATGGGCCAGAGTGAGAAATCAACACGGCCTGAAGTTCCTCACACAGGTGAACCATACGCCCGTGACACATTAGCAGACTTGAACACGGCCTGGGCTCAATTCACACGAACGTGCCACACGGGCGTGTCCCTATCGTGACGAATTTCAATTTCACGCGGAAAAAGCTACTTAGGGGTTAAGAAAGGTATTCCAGAGGAGAGGACTTAAGGGAGGACCCCGACACACAGAGTAGAAGGCAAGGAATTACTCAAGGAAAGCCGATTGATCCATCTCAAAAGGAAGTATCTACATCAAGACTGAAGATCTCCCTTCAATTCTTTCATTGGGTTTTCTTTATGTTTTGTTGTTTTCTTTATTTTAACATGTTTTACCTTTTTATTATGAACTAAAAGCCCAAATACCTAAGGGGGATGAAACCTGAGATGAATCTTGTTATTATTATTTGAATTATATGATAAATATTCGATTTGTTCTTAATTGTGTTTCTAATTCTTGAGTTGATATTTCAGTATATTAATTCAAGTCGAATGTGTTTATTCAGAGGAACAAAAGTCCCTGTTTAAGAGTAGATCCAACACAATTAAGCGGAGTTGATCGCAATCCTAGACATAGGACAACGAAAATCTACCGGATTAGAGTCAAATCTAATAGGGGGATCCATAGATCGAGATAATGCAAAACTAGGGGTTTTAATTAGAAAGAGATTTCAATTAATCAACCTAGGGTTAGTTTTTCTTAGTCTCAACGGAGATATTAACATAATTTAGGGATCTCTACAGATCAAGTCGAATGAATAAATCGTCTAGTTCAGAGTTAAATAACAAGTGAAGTCTATGTGGATTCTTCCTTGGGTATTGCATTCGTCGATCAGTTTTCCCAAAGTAATTCTCCAATTTATTCTTTGTTGCATCTTTAGTTAGTTAGAATTTTAGTTTATAAACAACCTCCCTTTTATTTCTAGGCTAGATAATAGGAAGAAAGTTATTACTAGTACCTTTAGTTCCTTGGATTTGACATTTCGGTCTTGCCACTAACTATACTTCTATTTGATAGGTGCACTTGCCTTTTATCGTGATAATAATTAGTTTCTAGGTACGATCATAAAAATATTATTACTTCATCAAAATCACGATCAAGTTTTGGCTCCGTTGCCGGGGAACTAAAATATTTGGAACACCCGATTTCTATTACTTTCGCTATCTTTATTTTTATTGCAATTTATTTTATATTTTTATTTTTAGGTTTTATTTACTAAAATTTTCTTTTTGTTCTTCTCTGACAGATGTATCTTGTTTATGACTAGAAGAAACACGTCAGGACTACTATTGTTTGATAGCGATTTAGAAGCCATAGTTTGCAGAAACTAAAGAGACATAAGGCGGAGCCTACAGTACACAGAACAAGGACAAGAGAACGAACCCAAATCTACTGAAGAGATGGAAGCAAATCAAAATAATCAGCTACCTCTTGTGGTAGCCGCAGATCTTGTGAATCAAAATCCTATTCCTCGCACTATGTATGATTATGCTAAACCTAATTTAGCTGGTACTGAATCTAGTATTGTTAGGCTTGCTATTGCTACAAATAATTTTGAACTGAAACCTAACACTATTCAAATAATACAAAAATTTGTTCAGTTTGATGGTTTGCAAGACGAGGATCCTAACTCACATTTAGCTAACTTTTTGGAATTCTGCGACACATTTAAAATCAATGGCATTTCTGATGACACATGTCGCCTTCGGTTATTTCCCTTCTCTTTGAGGAATAAAGCTAAACAGTGGTAGAACTCTCTACCATGAGGGTCTATCACTACTTGGGAACAAATGACTGAAAAGTTTTTAAATAAATATTTTTCGCCAGCTAAAAAGGACAAGTTGAGGAAT
Source organism: Gossypium stocksii (assembly GCA_020496765.1). Classification (NCBI taxonomy): domain Eukaryota; kingdom Viridiplantae; phylum Streptophyta; class Magnoliopsida; order Malvales; family Malvaceae; genus Gossypium; species Gossypium stocksii. The sequence continues at coordinate 25,767,689 of CM035623.1, forward strand.
GATATCTCTTCTTTTGTGCAGATGGATTTAGAGACACTCTATGATGCTTGGGAGAGATGCAAGGATTTATTGAGAAGATGCCCTCACCATGGGTTACCTTTGTGGCTAAAAGTGCAAACTTTCCACAATGGTTGAAATCCCTCAACAAGATAGATGATTGATGCAGCTGCCGGTGGAACCATCAATAACAAAACACCTGAGGAGGCTTATGAGTTTATAGAATAGATGTCACTGAATAATAATCAGTGGCAAGTCATGAGGACAAAGCCGCAAAAAGCTACTGGGGTTTTTAATATTGACTCAGTCATAATGCTGTCAAATCAGGTAGAACTCTTAAATAAAAAGATTGACGATTTATTTGGTTCTACGCAGGTATCCAGTGATGAGGTGCAATTTAAATGGAGGAGGAGTGTACAACACAAATTATTCATCTCACGGTCCTAGCATAGAAAATGAACAGGCCAACTATATGGATAATAATTCTAGATCTCAAAATAACCCTTATAGTAAAACTTATAATGCAGGTTGGAAAAACCACCCCAATTTCTTGTGGGGTAGTCAAGGAAATCAAAGACCACCACTGCCTCTGGGATTTTAGCAACCACCTTACCAACAAGAGAAAAAGCCGAACCTTGAGGAGATGCTCACAAAATTTATCTCAGTATCAGAAACCCATTTTCAGAATACCGAGACGACACTTAAAAACCAACAAGCTTCCATTCAAGGACTTGAAAATCAAATTGGTCAACTTGCCAAGATGATATCTAATAGACCACAAGGTAGTCTGCCGAGTAATATTGAACCCAATCCTAGGGAACATGTTAAGGCAGTCACGTTAAGAAATGGGAAGATGCTAACTGAACCTGAAAAGAAGATGCCACAAGAACCTGACAAGGTGAATATCGAGGAGACCGAGCCCAAAGAAAAAACCCCACCGGTACTTAAGGAATATAAGCCACCCATCCCATACCCAGCAAAGTTGATGAAAGACCGCATAGATGCTCAATTCAGTAAATTTCTTGAACTTTTTAAATAGTTACATATTAACTTACCTTTTGTTAAAGCTATTTCGTAGATGCCCACGTATGCAAAGTTTTTGAAGGAGCTTCTAACAAAAAAAAAAAGAAGTTTGAAGAACTATCTACAGTGGAACTTAACGAAGAATGTTCAGCGATCCTTTAGAACAAACTGCCAACTAAATTGAAAGATCCAGGAAGTTTTACTATTCCCTGTTTAATTGAAAGTCTAAATATTGAAAAGGCACTAGCAGATTTAGGCGCCAGTATTAACTTAATGCCTTATAAAATGTTCAAGCAGCTAGGTCTAGGGGAACCAAAACCTACTAGGATGAGTATTCAATTAGCTGATAGATCTGTTAAATATCCTAGGGGTATCATAGAAGATGTATTAGTTAAGGTTGATAAATTTATATTCCCTGTTGATTTTGTTGTGCTAGGATGTCTATTTTTAGCTACTGCTCGAGCTATTATCGATATAGGGGATGGTAAACTAATGCTTAGGGTAGGTGATGAAGAAATTAGTTTAAAATTTATGATGCCATGCGATTCTCTAGGAAACAAGATGATTCTTGTTATTTTATTGATTCCATTGATTATTCTGTTCAAGACTCTTTTCAGGAAACCGCTCTTAAAGACACGCTGGAACTGTATCTCATTCAAAGTGGGGGAGAGGACGAAGTCACCACTAAGATGAAAAAGGTAATAATCGATTTAAACTCCAACAACCCTTCACCTAGACAAATCAATTATGAAGGTATTGAGATTAATGAGGAATTAAGACAAAAGCCCCCTGTTGATGAACCTCCCCAACTGGAATTGGAGCAATTACCCAAACACTTAAAATATGCATTTTTGGGAGACAATTCTACATTACTAGTAATTATTGCTTCAAACTTGCAACCTAAGGAAAAGGAGGAATTAATAAAAGTGTTAAGAGAACATAAAAGAGCCATAGCTTGGAAAATCTCTAACATTAAAGGAATCACCCCTTCTTTTTACACCCACAAAATCTTGATGGAGGATGAATATAAACCATGTGTGCAAACTCAACGGAGATTGAACCCCAACATGAAAGAAGTAGTCAAGGCTAAGGTAATTAAACTTCTAGATGCTGGAATTATTTATCTTATTTCTAACAGTGCTTGGGTAAGTCCTCTGCAGGTTGTTCCTAAGAAAGGTGGCATGATTGTTATTGCCAATGAAAAGAACGAATTAATCCCTACAAGAATGGTAACAGGTTGGAGAGTTTGCATTGACTACAGGAAATTGAATGATGCCACTAGAAAAGATCACTTCCCATTGCCCTTCATTGATCAGATGTTGGAAAGATTGTCAGGACATATGTACTATTGCTTCTTGGATGGACTTTCTGGTTATTTCCAAATCCTGATAGCTCCTGAAGATCAAGAGAAAATGACATTCACTTGTCCATACGATACGTTTGCTTATTGTAGAATGCCCTTTGGATTATGTTATGCTCCTACTACTTTTCAGCGTTGGATGCTAGCCATCTTTGACGAACTCGTGGAGGACATCATGGAGGTATTTATGGATAACTTCTCGGTATTCGGTAACGAGTTTTAATAAGGTGTGAGGAAACAAATCTTGTTCTGAATTGGGAAAAATGCCATTTTATGGTTCGAGAAGGTATTGTGTTTGGACACAAGATTTCTAGTAAGGGGATAGAAGTTGATAAAGCGAAAGTTGAGACCATTGAAAAAATACCTCCCCCTAGTTCAGTTAAGGAAATTAGAAGCTTTTTAGGACATGTTGGTTTCTATAGAAGATTCATTAAAGATTTTTCTAAAATAGCTAAGCCTTTAACGAAATTACTAGAACAAGATGTACCCTTCAATTTTGATCAAGAATGTTTAAAAGCATTTAACACTCTCAAAGAGAAACTTACTAATGCTCCGATTATAATTGCACCTGATTGGAATTTACCTTTTGAGCTAATGTGTGATACAAGTGATTTTGCAGTAGGCGCAGTTCTTAGACAGTGAAGAGACAAGCACTTTCAGCCAATCTACTATGCTAGCAAAACTCTAATAACCGCACAAGAGAACTATACTACCACAGAAAAAGAGTTACTAGCTGTGGTTTTTGCATTCAACAAATTTAGACCATATTTGATATTGTCTAATGTCATCGTTTATACTGATCACTCTGCTCTTCGTTATCTTTTAACTAAGTCCGATGCAAAACCCCGATTAATAAGATGGATTTTATTGTTGCAGGAATTCGATTTGGAAATACAAGATAAAAAAGGAGCTGAAAACTTGGCAGTCGATCACCTTTCCAGGCTTGAGAATCCACATCTCAAAGAACTTGATGAGCCCGAGATAAACGACTCGTTTCCTGAAGAACAACTCTTAGTCGTATCTGATCCTGAGGTACATTGGTTTGCTGACATTGCAAATTACTTAGTTGCTAACATAACACCAAAAGGGTTTACACATCAGCAAAAGAAACGATTCTTTACTAATGTGAAAAACTACTTTTGGGAAGATCCTTTTCTTTTTCGCACATGTGCAAATCAAGTCATTTGAAGATGTGTTACAACAACAGAAGCAAACAAAATCCTGGCACACTGCAATTCAGGACCAATAGGAGGATATTACAGTGGAACTAAGACTGCCCATAAAATACTCGAATCAGGTTTTTATTGGCCCACATTATTTAAAGACGCCAACAGGTATGTTACTTCTTGTGAAAATGTCAATGAACAGGTAATATCTCTAAACAAGATGAAATGCCTCAGACATATATGCTTGAATATGAAATATTCGATGTATGGGGCAACGATTTCATGGGTCCATTCCCTAGTTCGTTTGGAAATAAATATATCTTAGTAGCAGTTGATTACATGTCTAAATGGGTAGAAGCCCAAGCGTTACCTACTAATGATGCTAGAATGGTAGTAAGATTCCTTAAAAAACTCTTCTCTTGATTTGGAACACCTAGAACAATTATTAGTGATAGAGGAACTCATTTCTGTAATGCTCAGTTTGAAAAAGTCCTAAAGAAATATGGAGTGCACCACAGAACGGCTACCCCTTATCACCCCCAAACCAGTGGACAAGTTGAAGTAGCTAATAGAGAGATGAAACGCATCCTAGAGAAGACAGTAGAGTCAAATAAGAAAGATTTGGCGATAAAAGTAGATGATGCTTTATGGGCTTATAGAACGGCATTCAAAACTCCCACAGGAACATCTCCCTATAGACTAGTTTATGGGAAAAGTTGTCATTTACCCTTTGAACTAGAACATAAGGCGTTTTAGGCTATCAAATTTCTAAATCTCGATCCTAATCTTGTAGGTGAAAAGAGACTCATACAATTAAACGAGTTGGATAAATGGCGTAGTAATGCATATGAACACTCATGCTTATACAAGGAAGCCACAAAACGGCACCATGATGCTCGTCTAAAGCAACCCAAACAGTTTAAAACCGGCGATCTTGTCTTGCTTTACAACTCAAGGCTTTGATTATTCCCCAGAAAGCTAAAATCGAGATGGCCAGGCCCATTCATAGTTCAAAGCGTTTTTCCCTACAACACAGTTGAGGTAACACATCCAACTCACGGCACTTTCAAGGTAAATGGTCATCGACTCAAACTATATAATGGTGACGATTTTAAGAATGATAAGGAGGAGCTTAGGCTCCACGAACCCTCGTAAAGGTAAAAGCAAGATAAGTCGAGCTTAGACTCTAAATAAGCGCTTCTTAGGAGGTAACCCGAGCACTAACATTGTTAATTTCTTTAAATTCAATCCTTAAAATGCAGATTTCTCAAAGCTACACGGCCAGGAACACGGGCGTGCCTAAGGCCGTGGCCACATCATTGATGGAAACACGACTGTACGACACGGCTGTGTGAAAACAGAGGGAAATGTTTCCCAAGACATGAGTTTTGACAAATCGCCACGGCCGTGCGATAGAGCCGTGGGCGAACCTGCCAATTCAGCACGGGCGTGCAACACGCCCGTGCCAATAGGCCATGGTTGAAACTGAGAAATTAGCACGAGCGTGTGACATGCCCGTGCCTAACACCCAGGGCCAAACAATAAGTCCACGAAACACACGGGCTAGACCCAGGACACATGGGTGTGTGCCACGGTCGTATGCCCAATCCCCTATCTTAAATCACTCATTATTCATCACCACCACCACCACCAGTTCATGATTCATCTGTCGATAAGGACATTTGAAGTCCAGTCTATTTTATTTTTACTTTTATTTTTATTTTTAAGTTACCTGCCTTCTTAATTTTCTTTACTTTATATTTTTCCTTTTCCATGTAAATACTTATATTCTGCACTTTACCGAGTAATACTTTAATTCTTTCCACAGTTGTGTTTATTCTCCTCAGTAGCCAAGAATCTTGAACTTCAAGTAGTCCTTTCTCCAATTCAGCTCTTACTATTCCAAGGAATTCATCAAGAAAATTTAGGGAGTCTCGCTTCTATCCCTCACTTATGATCTATGCTTATATTCTTACCTCTCCTTGTACATTGAGGGCAATGTACATCTTAAGTGTAGGGGGGACTCACTTTCACTTTTTGCAAATCCCTAAAATTTTCTCTTGTCCCTCAAGTCACTTTCTCATAACACTATTAAAATGAATTCTGATTGATTTATGATTTTTATTGATATGTTTAGGATTAAGACATAGGTATTGGTGCTTTGATTATTCAAACTTTAAGTCATTAGAGAATCAAGCATGATAAGTTAAAGTTTTTGAGAATTTAAAATTTTTCTAGGTTGTTTCCCCAAATTTAGGTATTATCTTGAAATTTGAAATTCACAGGATTGACATCAAAAGCCATAATTCTGGTGAGATTTTTGAGCCTTTTGAGCATACATCCTTTCATGCTCACTTTTATTGTTGCTTTGAGTGCGTCAATACTGATTTGTTATTCTAGAACTTGCTTCGATTATCCATGTCAAGACCACACCATTGATTTGATATATCGAGATGATAAAGGCACTTAGGTTTAACCCACTTACTCCATAAAAGCCTACCCTCATAATTAACCATTAGTGAACCCCCTTGAGCCTAACAAACCATTTATTGATTTACCCTTAATATTAACCCATAAACCTGTTTTTGATTTTTCGAGAATTTCCCTCACTCCAATTTGATCCCTATTTTTTTCGAGATTTGAATTGACTAATTATCTAGCTATGTTCTCATTTTCAGTTTATAAGTTCATAAAATATTCGATTTGTTCTTAAAAAAACTAGTTGTAATGTTTAGCATATTATTATGTAATTATGTACTATAGATCTTAAACGAAGTTAATCATGAGAAAAAAGCTCAAATTTAGGAATATATTTCAATAGAGATTTTTCTAGTTAGATGATTTTTCAGTTCAATCTTGATTCTAACCCTCTTTTTCAGCTTGTGACCACACCCCTAACCAAAGCCCCGTTACAACCCTCTAAAGACCTTTTGATCGACGTATCATCTCAATCTATAAGTGGTAGAGATTTGATTTTCATGCAAGCCTATGGTAATTACTTTTCATGTTGACTAATGAGTGCCTAATTTTTGAACCCTAAACACTTCGAGTGAATAGAGTGAATCTTTAGTGAGGATGCCAACTCTTGTTGATTTTGAATTCAAGGTAATTACTTAGAAGATGGGAGAATACCTATGTTTCTGTGATAAAATTCTCAACTTAGATTGTTTGAGACTTTGAGGTTCTTTTAGTTGAATTTTCGATGTATGATTACTCATGGATTGATTAGAAACATTATTGATAAGATTTATAAGTTGAGAAGAATAATTTTTAATTGTAAGTTGAGGATTTTGCTTGAGGATAAGTAAAGGCTTAAATGTGGGGTTATTTGATAAACCGTAATTTATACATGTTTTTACCCCATGCTTAGCTTAATTTTGGATGAATTATCCCTTGAATTATCAAATTTGATGCTCCTAATCCTTTAATTTCATGTTTTATACTTAGGAGAGCATGGGAGAGTGCAAAAAATGAGAAATGGGCCAAAAACGGAGAAAATGGGCCAGAGTGAGAAACCAACACGACCTGAAGTTCCTCACACGGGTGAACCACACGCTCGTGCCACATTAGCAGACTTGAACATGGCCTGGGCACGATTCACACGGGCGTGCCACATGGGCGTGTCCCTGTCGTGACGAATTTCAATTTCACGCGGAAAAGGCTACTTAGAGGCTAAGAGAGGTATTCCAGAGTCTATATAAACACTCTAGGAGAGGACTTAAGGGAGGACCCCGACACACAGAGTAGAAGGCATGGAATTACTCAAGGAAAGCCGATTGATCCATCTCAGAAGGAAGGATCTACATCAAGACTGAAGATCTCCCTTCAATTCTTTCATTGGGTTTTCTTTATGTTTTGTTGTTTTCTTTATTTTGAGATGTTTTACCTTTTTATTATGAACTAAACCCCCAAATACCTAAGGGAATGAAACCTAAGATGAATCGTGTTATTATTATCTAAATTATATGATAAATATTTGATTTATTCTTAATTGTGTTTTTAATTCTTGAGTTGATATTTCAGGATATTAATTCAAGTCGAATGTGCTTATTCAGATGAGCAAAAGTCCGTATTTAAGAGTATCTCCAACACAATTAAGTGGAGTTGATCTCAATCCTAGACATAGGACAACAAAAATCTGTCAGATTAGAGTCAAATCTAATAGGGGGATCCATAGATCGAGTTAATGCAAAATTAAGGGTTTTAATTAGAAAGAGATTTCAATTAATCAACCTAAGGTTAGTTGTTTTTAGTCTCGACGGAGATATTAACATAAGTTAGGGATCTCTACGGATCAAGTCGAATGAATAAATCGTCTAATTCAGAGTTAAATAACAAATGAAGTTTAGGTGGATTCTTCCTTAGGTATTACTTTCATCAATCAGTTTTCCCGAAAGTATTTCCCTAATTTATTCTTTGTCGCGTCTTTAGTTAGTTAGAATTTTAGTTTACAAACAACCTCCCTTTATTTCTAGTCTAGATAATAGGAAGAAAGTTATTACTAGTACTTTTAGTTCCTTGGATTCGACATTCCAGTCTTACCACTAACTATACTACTAGCCGATAGGTGCGCTTGCCTTTTATCATGACAATAATTAGTTTCTACTATCGGTCGTTGTGGTATAGTGGTGAGTATTCCTGCCTGTCACGCGGGCGACCCAGGTTCGATCCCCAGCAACGACGCCAAAAACTTGATCGTAATTTTGATGAAGTAATAATATTTTTATGATCATACCTAGAAACTAACTATTATCACGATAAAAGGCAAGCGCACCTATCGAATAGTAGTATAGTTAGTGGCAAGACTGGAATGTCGAATCCAAGGAACTAAAAGTACTAGTAATAACTTTCTTCCTATTATCTAGCCTAGAAATAAAGGGAGGTATTTTATAAACTAAAATTCTAGCTAACTAAAGACGCGACAAAGAATAAATTTGAGAATTACTTTGGGAAAACTGATCGATGAAAGCAATACCCAAGGAAGAATCCACCTAGACTTCACTTGTTATTTAACTCTGAACTAGACAATTTATTCATTCGACTTGATCCATAGAGATCCCTAAATTATGTTAATATCTCCGTCGAGACTAAGAACAACTAACCCTAGGTTGATTAATTGAAATCTCTTTCTAATTAAAACCCCTAGTGTCGCATTAACTCAATTTATGGATCCCCCTATTAGATTTCACTCTAATCCGACAGATTTTTGTCGTCCTATGTCTAAGATTGCGATCAACTCTGCTTAATTGTGTTGGATCTACTCTTAAACAGGGACTTTTGCTCCTCTGAATAAGCACATTCGACTTGAATTAATATCCTGAAATATCAACTCAAAAGTTAAAAACACAATTAAGAACAAATCAAATATTTATCATATAGTTCAGATAACAATAATAAGAGACATCTTACGTTTCATCCCCCTCAGGTATTTAGGGGGTTTAGTTCATAATAAAAAGGTAAAACATCTCAAAATAAAGAAAACAACAAAACATAAAGAAAACCCAAAACTCCTGAAAGAATTGAAGGGAGATCTTCAGTCTTGATGTAGATCCTTCCTTCTGAGATGGATCAATTGGCTTTCCTTGAGTAATTCCCAGCCTTCTACTTTGTGTGTCGAGGTCCTCCCTTAAGTCCTCTCCTAGGGTGTTTATATAGACTCCGGGATACCTTTCTTAGCCTCTAAGTAGTTTTTTCTGCGTGAAATTGAAATTCGTCACGACAGGGACATGCTCGTGTGGCACGCCCATGTGAATAGTGCCCAAGCCCTGTTCAAGTCTGCTAATGTGGCACGGGCGTGTGGTTCACCCGTGTGAGGAACTTTAGGCCGTGTTGATTTCTCACTCTGGCCCATTTTCTCTGTTTTTGGTCCATTTCTCGTTTTTTTCACTCTCCCATGCTCTCCTAAGTATAAAACATGAAATTAAAGGATTAGGAGCATCAAATTTGATAATTCAAGGGATAATTCATCCAAAATTATGCTAAGCATGGGGTAAAAACATGTATAAATTACAGTTTATCAAATACCCCCACACTTAAGCCTTTGCTTATCCTCAAGCAAAATCCTCAATCACGATTAAAAATTATTCTTCTCGACTTATAAATCTTACCAATAATGTTTCTAATCAATTCATGAGTCGTCATACATCAAAAATTCAACTAAAAGAACCTCAAAGTCTCAAACAATCTAAGTTGAGAATTTTATCATAGAAACATAGGTATCCTCCCTTCTTCTAAGTAATTACCTTGAATTCAAATTCAACAAGAGTTGGCATCCTCACTAAAGATTCACTCTATTCACTCGAAGTGTTTAGGGATCAGAAATTAGGCACTCATTAGTCAACATGAAAAGTTATTACCATAGGCTTACATGAAAATCAAATCTCCACCACTTATAAGTTAAGATGATACGTCGATCAAAAGATCTTTAGAGGGTTGTAACGAGGCTTTGGTTAGGGGTGTTTATATAGACTCCGGAATACCTTTCTTAGCCCCTAAGTAGCTTTTTCCGTGTGAAATTGAAATTCGTCACGATAGGGCCATGCCCATGTGGCATGCTCGTGTGAATCAAGCCGAAGCGGTGTTCAAGTTTGCTAATGTGGCACGGGCATGTGGTTCACTCGTATGAGGAACTTCAGGCCGTGTTGATTTCTCACTCTGGCCCATTTTCTCCGTTTTTGGCCCGTTTCTCGTTTTTTTCACTCTCACATGCTCTCCTAAGTATAAAACATGAAAGTAAAGGATTAGGAGCATCAAATTTCACAATTCAAGTGATAATTCATCCAAAATTATGCTAAGTATGGGGTAAAAACATGTATAAATTATGGTTTACCAGAGGCATTACCAGATCTTATCGAATCATTTTTCATTAAACCGAGTCAAGTACTGTTCATTCCCTGAAATACGTTATTGCATCCCTTAGATGAGTCCTCGAGGCCCAAAACATGTGTTAGAATCAATTCGGGACAAAATTGGGATCACAGGGACTTTTTTGCAAAATCTCAAAATTTTTCTCATTTTCAGCGCTCACACGCCCGTATGGTGTAAGGACACGCCCATGTGTCTCCATGACACGTCCGTGTTGATATGTTGTGTGGTTCACACAGCCAAGACACGCTTGTGCCCTTTACCCGTGTAACTCTCTAACTTATAATGCATGAACAAATTGAGTTCACACGGCCTTAGCACACGCCCGTGTTGCCAGGCCGTGTGGAAAAATTTATTTTCGTAAATAGGTGCAGACTTCACACAGCCATGTTCAAAGCCCGTATGCATTACACGGCCAAGCCACACACCCGTGTGCTAAACTGTGTGCAAAATCCTGGGTATTCTGTTTCTAATTTTTTAGGTGCAGGGAACACACGGCCAGATAACAAGCCCATGGGGCAGATTGTATGTCACACACGGCATAGACACATGCCCATGTGTCTGTCCGTGTGGATGAAAATAGGCTCTTTTAGGCCACATTTCTCAACCTTTTTCCCATAACCTGCACATAAACACAATTTCATTCCAATTCAAGCCAACCCATCAACCATTTCAAACCAAAATATGCACCATTTAAGTATCTATTATAGTATTTTCAACACTCTAAGTTTTAATACATATTTACCATTCAAGTCATAGCATCTCAATTCAATCTATTCTTTATATACATTAAACCCTTATCTATGCCATATTAGTTCCTCCTGTCAATCACAAATCAGCGATAAGTTACTTGATTAAATACAACATCATCCATTCATTATCTTTAATTTCTCAGACCCATTTACCACTTACTGATCATAATCAAATTAGGGAATGATTACGGAATCGAGTACTTCATTTCTACCTTGCCATAGTGTAACTGTGGTCTTGCACTTGATCACTTATCACTTACCGAAGTCATAGCCTAGCCATGGTCTTACACGGATTACATATCACTTTGATGCCATATCCCGGATATGGTCTTACACAAAAATCACTTAATCACTTAACTCTGATGCCATAGCCCAGCTATGGTCTTATACGGAAATCACTTATCACATGTTGCCATGGTCCAACCATGGTCTTTTCTGTCAATTTATCACTTATCTCTAAACAGAAGTACTAAACCCGACATTACACTCAATTTTTTATACTTTTATATTCTTCACAATTTAACAAAAACATATGAAATAACACATCATATAACTCATTAAATTAGCAAATAATCACTAAAATTCGGCCAAATAAACTTACTTCTTATTCGCAAAAGTGGTGAAAATTCAAGAATTAATCGACTACGTTCTCTTTTCCACGATTCGCTTCGGGTTCTTGATCTATAATTTTAAAATCAATTACTTATTAGCATTTATTTCACTTACATTCAATTTCACACTTTATGCCCCTAAATTCCTAAAATTACATTTTTACCCCAAACTTTACAATTTTGTAATTTAGTCCCTGGTCAATTAGCCCATTACTTGAGCTAATTTTTCCCAATTAACACTTTATTTTTTCATTTTAAACTATTTAACAGCCTTTGATATTTAGAATTTCAACATTAAACCCTAATTCCAAACTTTTTTACAAATAGGTCCTAAATATCCACTTTCTATTCAATTCTCTCAATAGAATCATCATATAATAAAGTTAAAGCTTCAATTCCATGCTAAATCATCATATATTTCCAGCACTTATTCATATAAACTTTCAATATCAACCATGAAATCAAAAGCTAACGAATTAACTAGTAGGACCTCGTTGTAGAAGTATCAAAAACACAAAAATTTCAAGAAATAATCAAGGATTGAACTTACTTGCAATAAAAATATGAAAAACCAGCTTTAAGAAACTCTTCTATGGTGTTTTTGGCTGGAGAGGATGAAGAAAATTAAAATATCTAGATTTTTTCCAATTTAATCCATATTTTAACTATTCCATTTCAACTAAATTACCATTTTGCCATCAATTCACACTATTTCTCAACCTTTGATTTACCCAACCATCTAGCCCATATTATTTTGGGTCTAATTTCCCTTTGAGTCCCTCTTATATATTATTTAAGCTATTTAATCACCTTCCACAGTTTTACATCTTATTCAATTTAGTCCTTTTTGTCCAATTAGCTATCGAAACCTTAAAATTTCTTAACGAAACTTTAATACTAACTTATTAGCACTCCATAAATATTTATAAAAATATTTATGGCTCGGTTTAAAATTTTGAGGTCTCGATATCTCGTTTTCGATTCTAACTACTCTAATATTTATTTTCTAAAACACAATTCACTATTTCAAAAAAAAATTTTCCTAACTTCATATTTAACTTATATTCACTAAATTAATAGTATTTTCTAACTCCCTTATTGGATTTAATGATCTCGAATCACTATTTCGACACCACTAAAATTTGGGCTGTTACAGCAGTTTTTTCCCAAAGAGAATAAGGATATTCTATAAAGGTAACAGAATTATGACAATGTTATTGGATGAGTACTGATCAAGTAGCTTTTGTAAAGACATTTAATTGGCGAGAACTCGGTCATGATACAATAATTGAATGACTTCATGACTAAATGAGTTTATAATTAATATGCAATGTCACACCCCAAATTTGGTAGATCCGAGAAGAAGGGGTGTAGACATGAATGTTACCTGTTTTGACGAACATTGGTAGTGTAGTTTGCCAATCTACAGACTTTTGGCAAACTAAAGTTTGCACAAAAAGTATTTGCTCGTACAAGTATCTAAGGACTTTATCTTGAGATATTCTTCGTTTTAAGCAAGAGTACGATAAATGAAAGATATGCCTCAGAGTGTTGGCTGAACATGAAGCACCTACTAAGTATTTGAGAAAGTTGTAAGGGACTAAAGTGTCTTTAAGACCACGCCATACACGAGTTACCACTTAGGTATAATATGCCTAGTTGCTTGAAAACTGTGCAAAGTAGGTTTGTAACGAGATTTGGTTAGGAGCCAACTAAATCGATTAGTCAACTAACATTGGCACATAATTCTCTTTTATAACTCTTTTGGTTTTTGTAGGCCAATTAAGGGACAATTTCTGTATGCATGTAACACTTGTCAAAATCCACTGAAGAGAATTGAGTATATGTATATGGTAAGAAGGGAACCTTGAGAGAACATTTCTTCTTTCTGTTTTATATTCAGGTTCTTCTTCTTAAACCTAAGCATTTTTTTCCTTATTCGTTAAACTAAAAGCTAAGGATTTTGGGATAATATGTGGATATTTTAACCTCTTGGTAAGTCTGATAGCTCTGCATATTATGATTTTGAAAGAGTAAGGATGTAAAGAAACATAAAATAATATATTATAATTAAGAGGTTATGCACGGGGGTCTTTTGTAATTGAGATGTCAATAAACTATCTGTAAATGAGTTTTTCAAATTAAGTTTATAGTTCTTTTAAGCAGTTGTTGTTACTGGTTCAGGAATGACGATTAGATTTAGAGCTCCAAGCTACAATAAAGGTAAGTTTCATGTAAGTTTTTATTTTGACTCATATATTTTAGGTTACAATGGAAATTCGTATGTTGATGTCATTTAATATAATTGATGGGTGTAAATGTGTACGTGAAGTTTTGTAAAGATTTTGCATGTGTAAGGATGGTATGTGTGAAATATTGCTTGAATAAAAAGTTGAGTGGTAAGTATGCATGTAAAATTTCAATATGGGAGCGTATGAATTAGTCAGGTGTGTGAAGAAATCTAGCTAAGTAAATTTTGAGTAAAACGTCCATTTATGATGCCTTTGGTAGGGCAGTTGCATTGCTAACCATATTGGTCGATTACAATATGAAAACATGTGTAAGTCCATGTTGTAGAGACTCATGGCATTATATGACAATAAAAATACTCATGGTGTAGCCTCTGGTGAAATGTAAACTGGACTGGCAAAACATGATATGAGGATGTGTAAGACCATGTGGCAAAGTGTAATGCCCTAAAATTTTTAATTTTTGTTTTTGTGAATCTGTGACATAAATATCTATCTACTTCAGTGGTTATGTGTTTTGGAAATGTCTGAAAGGTCCCAAGTTCAAGCCATGAATTGGGCAAATTTTGGTATTTTTATGAACAAAGCCTTATCCTTGGCCAGAAGGCTTTTAAGTAATTGTTTGTAAGATTATATCAAAATGGGTCTACTGGTCTGGTGGATAAGTGGAGTGTTGGTGTGAAGGAGGTCTTGTGTTCGAGTCTTTGCGCGAGCAAGGGAATTATTTTTGTTGTTTGGGCGTGTGGCGTGGTGGAGTTCAAGTCAAATTGGAATTCTGAGTAGTAGAGATGTTGTGGGTGGTTAATTGAGAGAATTAAGGGGAATTTGAGGGTTATCAGAGATTTTATTTTATTTTTCCCAATTACGAATTTTTAGCTTCCTTCACTTTAAAGTTTTTCGTCTCTTCTTCTCCTTCTTTTCCCCTTGCCGAAATTTCACTAAGATTTTTCTCCTTTTCCTTCCTCTTATTCCTTCATCCTTTTATTTTCCTTCAATTTTGCAATGTGATTAGGGCTTGCTTGAATTCGGTAAGTTTTAGTTAAGCGGTTTGTTTCCATTTGATGACTCTCCTCTGATATGTTTTGTTTCTGCCAATCAGGGAGGATTGAAGGGCTCGTAATCAATTGTCGATGCCTTAGTTTGTGTGGGAATTGTTGTTCATCAATTGAAGGTAAGGTTTGCACACTTTTGGGTTAAAACTTCAATTTGAGTTCGATTTGGGATCGCATTATAATCAATTAAATTAGTTTTATTTGTTCAATTATCGATTTTAGAGTGCTTGGGGACTGTTTTAGCATCAATCGAAACCAGGTGTGTACCCAATTACATAGAAAATGAGGTTTCAGCAAAAGCTGAAAACCTCACTGTCGACGCCACACGGGTGTGTTGTCACCTATGTGGTAGGCCGTGTGTCTTGACACGAGTGTATAATCGAAGAGGCTAGGTCATACACGAAGGACACGGCCGTGTGATGGCCAGGCAGGTCGTTGCAACACACAAACTGGATTGAATTAGGCTGTGTGGGCCACACGGGCGTGTGGGTCCACACGGGTAGTCTATACGGGCGTATGGGATTTTGGGTCAGGCCGTGTGATCTACACGGCCAAGGTCACAAGGCCAAGGCCAATCTGGGTCGTGTGGGCCACACAAGTGTATGGGCCTACACGGGCAGGCCACATAGGCGTGTGAGCCCATTTTTACTGAATCGAATTCTAAGGTTGCACACTATGAACTTACTGTAGGGTTGGTAAGCACTACTTAGACCCCTAAATGTCTGAAATTGATTGTGTAATTTATGTACTGAGCATGTTATTATTATGCATGTATACTGATCTGAATGTATGTACTAATAATTATGAATATGGCATATCATTTATTGTATGTTGCACTGCATTGAGTTGGGATGATGATATTGGAGGAAGTATACTGAAAGGCTTTAAGCCTATTGACTGGCAGCTCAACTGCATTATACTGATATGTTCCACATTCGGTACAGCTTGTAAATGTAGTGATGGGCGGGTGTTTCAAACCCCACGGTAAGTGTAAGGATGGACGAAGATGGCATATTAGAGGCTGGTGGGTAGGATTTTGTTTTGTGATTACTACATACATGACTATTACTGTGATGGGCTACGGCCCTAATGCGTATCTAATACTGAAACTGAAAAGGGCCAAGGTCAAAACTGTTACTGATACTGGAAAAGGGCTTAGGCCTAGACTGTGTGTGACTGTTGTCTGCGATTTACTATTTGTTTGTTTTCTGTGGGGATTACACACTGAGTTTACGTAAACTCACCCCTCTTTGTTTAATGTACACAGGTAATCCCAAGACCTAGATGGACCGGTGCAACAGAAGACTTGACGGTGACCACAGTTTTTGAATTTCATGGTTTTAAATTATTACCTATGGTTATATTTTTATTGGAAAATTTTTTATGTAATTTTGGGACTTTTTGGACTTTGCTTAAATTTGGGATTTTATTTGGTTTTTGTGGCTTTATAACTGCTAGTTGCAGGAAAACTCGATTTTCAAAAAGCTAAGGTTTTCTCTACACACACGATTGATTAAATTATTTTAAAGCTTCCGCAACGACATGTTTTAAAATATTGATTAAACGAGTAAAGCGAGTTTTGGAACTAATAGGAGGAAAAGAAAAACAATTAAACGGGAATAGTTTTTATTACGACAACATAGTTTTCAAATACCTTATCAAGTGATATCGCTAGATTCGGCCATAACGTCTAGGCCAGGTTTGAGGTGTTACACGAAGACCCATGACATTATATAACAATAAAAATACTCATGGTGATGCCTCTAGTGAGATGTAGACTAGACTAACAAATCACGACATGAAAATCTAATCAAACAGAACAGTAAACATGTAATCCTCTATAAAGCCTGCATGGCGTATAATGTGATATCTATGTGACTTATTATGTAACATCCTTGAAGTGAAATATAGTCAAACACTTCTGTTTCATGATCTAGGTAAGCTTTAAGGCTTCTCTTCTAGTTGATGATATGATAAAAAGCTGGTAAGTGTAAAAGTATCTCTGTTTTTGTTAGACTTATGACAAAAATTGATTATGACTTGAAGACATTTCTTGAAAGAGTTCTCTGAAAGGCAAATCTGCCACAATAGTTTGTCAATATAGGTAATTTTGAAGTACTCAAAATCATAAGTAGTCTAATAGATGTCAGATTTGAATTTGCTTATGATATGTAAGGAAGTATTTTGAATTATCTGGTATTCGTCAAATATAAGTAATTTACGTATCAAGTATAGAGGTTATCTGGAGTCTATTTGTATCATGGTTGTTTGGGATTCCTTGGAATGATTTAAAATGTATCATCCATCAGAATGAGATGTGATTTGACTGGTAATCTCATAATTGTCAATTTATTTTGAGAATTCGTATGAAGTTCATTTAAAGATCCGCTAGTATGAGTATCCACCAAGAGTAATATCTATATGTACACTATTCTAGAATAAGTGTTCAACGACCATCTGAGTGAAAATTTGCAAAAGGTAAGTTTGTATAGGTATTGCTATGAGAAATGCAGTTGCTTGTCGTAAAGGAAATAAGATTCATATTGAATAGTGAATTCTGAAATATTCCTATGAGGTGATTTGTGTATAAGATGATCAAGTATGGAAGTTGGCGTATAGCATGCATCCGATATTGGAAAGGTATTCACTGAAGACAGAAAGGAAATCCAAAATAATCAAAATAAGGATATTAACAATAATTGCTTCAAGGTGATTTGTGTATAAGATGATCAAGTTTGGTTATGTTACAAATTCCACTTAAGAGTGGGTGCGCCTAAAGGGACCAAGCTAGAAATGCACCAAAGTAGCAATGCAAGTTGCAATATTATGCATACAAAGGGCATTCTAAGGAATAGGCATTCATTACACTACACTAAGAGTCTTTCCTTAACAAAGTTTCTAAGTTGTAATGTCATATATTGATTTTAAAAGTTTGATGTATTCTTAGACATTTCCTTTAATTCTTTTATTCTGAAGACACTTAATAAAATAATAATAAGTGCTATAGGAAAAAGGTTATACGCCAATTATTTTAAATTCTTGCCACGTGTTCGTGTGTTGTAACATTTGATATCTTGACTCGGTGATTCGGGTTGGGTATAGGGTGTTACAGGCGAAAAGTTGGAACTTAATTATAAATCATTTGAGCCTTAGTTACATATGTTCAATCGATCCCTCTACTAGCTCGTTGAAACCAGAAACGAATTGCATTTAGAATCAAATGAACAAAAATTGATAGATATGATAAAGTTAGAGAAATGTATTACATTCGAAAATGAATGTGATTTCTCACTAATTATAGAAATGACTTGAGAATTAATTTAATTTTTTTGAATTTTTATTTAATAATTGAAGTTTGAAAATGAAATTAAATTAATTGGTCATTGTGAATATGTTGAATATGAAAATTAAATATATTTTGTCATAGATTCATTTACAATAAAGTTGCTTTAACTTTAACGAAATTAGAATTGGGTTGAAAAAATTATTTAATTGGAAAATAATTAATTTAATTAATTTAATAAATAATATTTATTTTGGGAAATAGAAAAAACATATATTGGGTTGGATTAAATTATAAAGTGTCGAGTTAAAAGTCCAAGAAGCACGTATAATTAGACCTTATATAGGAGAGGTCCAAAACCCCTCATAATGTGTATGAGGGGTTGCAACCCTAGTATAATTAACTGAGGTTAATCGCCTTTCTCTCCTAATAGAATAAGAGGACTTGTTTTTCTATTAAATAAGCATTATTTGTATTCAACTAATTCAACCAAAATTCTTCAATGTCTCCCTATAAATAGATGGAATTGGTAAAGATAAACACATATATTTTGAGATATTGTTATTTTTTCCGAAAATATTCAGATTTTATCTTCCAAGTATAAATTCAATTTTCTAGGAAAAACAATTATATCAATTTCTATAGAGAGAGATTTACTTTCCTACTGAAAATAATAAAATTATTCCTGGCTTTTGTGTTTGATTTTTTATTGTTCGAGCCCACACTCAAAGCGATTTTCAGTACGAGAATAGTGGAGAAGATCGTTCGGTTGAAAGTCAGGAACGTCTAGGATTAGTCTCACACAAAATACAAGTACTTTTTAGGAAAAATTTATTGCTATAAATATCACAAAATAGTTCGGTTTTTATATTTTTATTTTTCCGTTGTGACAAAAAATCACTTTTAAACCAAATTTTTTCCAACATTTAAATCATCTGATCAAGGAAGTTAAGTTGTCAAAGAAAAAATGTGTTTGATATAAGGTGAAAAACGATCTAATTTGCTAATTTTTTTTTTTTTGGAAAAAGTGGCATTTACCATTAATTTTGCCTTTTATTGTAAATTTGATAATTAGGATTTTATCGAAGGTGGTTTAAGTTCCCAAAATTTCTTTTCTTAGCTTTTATTTTCAATTGTTTTGATATAACAAAATAAATTTTAAAATTTCTTAATCAAATTTGTGAAATTTATTTTAATAACTCTAAAAATTAGTGTTCTTAAAATCAAAAAGAAATTTCTAAATAACTTAGAAAATATATAAAAAAAATTTTGAGTGACGCCAAAGTCCTTTGAAAATGTTTTTAAGTGTTTTTAAGTAATTTTGAAACTATGTATTAATACAAGCTTGAGAGACTATGTATTAATACAAGCTTGATATATATCAATACAACTATATTAATAATTAAAATTGCACACAAGGGGAGCATTATATTGATACAACCATGGTTGTATCGATACATATAAGGACACCATGGATGTATTGATACAACTCTTAATATATCAGTAAATATCCTTAAATGCATCCATCTGTCCATGGTTGTATTGATAAAATGCTCCCATTCTATGTAATTTTGGTTATTGACTTGGTTATATTGATAAGCTTGTGCCGTTATATAATTTCGAATTTGCTTAAGAATACTTAGAAACGTTTTTAAAATAATTTTGTATATTTTTCAAGTTATTTAAAAACTTGTTTTTAAGTTTATAAACATTTCAAAATAATTGACAAATTTTTAAAGAATTTTAAATTTATATTGTTTCCATACCTATAATCAAACATTGTGCAGTCCAAACTCGTTTTTCATTCACAAAAGGCATTGACTGAAAATTTAATTGACCATCTATGTAACAAGTTGAACATGATCAATATCTATATATATTTTTTGGTTTCTGAAGATGTCTATTGGAGCGAGCTCAATGATTAATATTTCGCGTTTTGTAGGTCCATTAGGGAGTAGACGCTGGTCACGAGTTTTAAAGCTACTTCATACCTAGGGCGAAGAGCCCATTAAAAGGGTAGACATTGGCCACAAGGTTTAAAGTAACTCCATACTCAAGGCTAAGGTCCAACCTTCAACCCCTAGTTAATATACGAGAAACTCTTACTATCTCACATAATTCTGTGGTTATCAATATCTATACATTAGGTTTAGGGAAAGTGTTAGTTGTATATAGTTGGCAAATTTGTAAGAAAAAATTGGGATTAATTTTGTTTAGTTCTTTCGTAGATTATAACTCTTACCTCTGTCTAAACAACGTTCTCTTGATTTCATTTGTCTTTTACAAGTCTTGGGTTCCAAATAAAAAGTAGAACTACAATTATTGCCTCCTCATGAACATTTTTGTCCTTCGGATAGACAGAAATTAAAGACCCGATAATTACTAGAATGATAAAAGTATCAGAAGGTCCCTACATTAGGTGTTGGATTATATTTTGCCCCTTCTACTAAAAAATTTGAGATATTTGTAACACCCCAAACCCAGCCTAGACGTTATGGCCGAATCTGGCAACGTCACATGAGAGTGTTTTTGAAAATGCCTCGACAAGTTAAAAATCATTCCAATTATTATCTTTACTTAGGTCTTAAATCGTGAACTAACTTATTTGCTTAAACCCTTCTCTTTTATGCGGAAGCTCTTAATTAATTTTGGAAAATAATGTTTCGTGGTGTTGCAGTTTATAAACAATAAAATAGTTCAAAATCCCCAAATTAAAACCAAAACAGTCCAAGAGTCCAAAAATAATTACATCAAAACTCCCAAAATAATTCAAAAATAGTAAACAGTAAATAACCAGTAAAGCCGTGAAATCCAGAAAGTATCTAGCAGTGGGCACCGTCAAGCCCTCCGCTGTACTGACCCATCTATTGCTGGGGATTACCTGGCAGATAAACAAATAAAGAAGGGGTGAGTTTTTGCAAACTCAGTGTGTACATCCCTACAATAAAGCATGCATATAATCAGACATCAGAAAACAGTCATAATTCGGGCCTGAGCTCTTAGCAAAAATGGTATGGGCCTTAGCCCACTCAGAACAGAATCAGATATATAATAGGGCCCTTAAGCCGAATCAGATACAGAATCAGAACAGATCAGATAACAGTAAATCATGCCCACCAACCCTACACACCATCTCTGTCCAACCCTACACACCATGTGGGGATAAAATCAATCCACCCAGCCCTACACACCAAGTATGGGGATAAAATCAACCCATCCAACCCTACACACCATAAGGTACCATAAAACGACACATAACAGATATATGCAGCATAGCTGCCAGATACAGGATAGAAGCCTTTCAGAATCTTCCTTCACTTCATCAACAATCCCACCCCAATACAATGCATCATAATATCATGGCATGCTATAATACAGATAATAGATAACAAATCATATAATCAGACAGATACACATGCTTATAGTAACATGCTTATAGTAACATGCTTACACATATATCACAATATCATAACACAGAATGGGGTCTAAGATATCCTTACCAACCCTATAACAGGTCACAGTCGACTTGGGCAACTCGTGCAGCCTTACAAAACAATTCAGGAAAAATGGGCTCACATGCCCATGTAGCCTGCCCATGTGGGCCTACACGGACACGGCCTGGCCCAAAATTCTACACGCTCGTGTGCTTCATCCGTGTAGACCCACACGCCTATGTAGCCCACACGGCCCAATTGGCCGAGCCCATGTCTCGCACACGGCCTCATCAGCCTAACATGGCTGTGTCCGTCGCGCCCGTGTCGCATGCGCATGGCCTGGTTCATCGATCACACGGCCGTGTCTCGCCACGAGTAGTCTACACGCCCATGTGGCATCAACAGTTTCATTTTCGGATTTCACCGAATCTCGTTTTCTGGGCAATTGAAGTACACACCTGATTCGTTTTCGACGTTAACTCTATTTCGAGCACTCCAAAACCTATTATTGAACAGTACGTCACTTATTTAGTCACTTAAACGATCGTATTAAGATAAACCTCGAAAGGAACTGCTCAACCAACGAACGACCTAACTTACCTTCGAGCAAAAGGCATCGTTTTTGCAATACGAGAATCTGATCAAGGCTAACGAACAGTACCTAAATGAGAATGAAACGATTCCTCAGTTAATCGCTTAATCAAAACCAATGACGCTAAACTCACGAAGAACCACTTACCAAAAGTGCGTCTCGACGAAATTTACCACTATTGATCAAAAAAGAAAAAGAGTCGAAGTAAAGGAAAACAATAAAACTTCGGCAGTAAGGTAGGGGTTTTTGGTAAAAAATCAAAGCAAAAAGGAGGATGGAAAGGAGTAAGAATGGCAGAGAATTTCAGTAGAGAAGCAGAATATTTTTTAGTAACTCCCAAATCCCCTATTTTCTCCATAAAACACTCCACTTTCAGTATTTCACTCCAACTCAAACACCCCCACATCTTAACAGCAAAAATAATGCCTCAACAACAACTTGAACACACGACCTCCCACTTACTATCACACCACCTAATCACTAGACCAATAGCCCCATTCTGCTATTATTTTACAATTAAGTTCTTATAAGCCTATTAAGCAAAGATCAAGCTTTATTCATTAAAATCCAAAAATTCAGCCCATGCCTTCCTTCAAACTTGGGACCTCCCTAACACACCCAGAACACATATCCACTAAAACAGATATATTTTTGTGTCAAAAAACTATAGAAACATACTTAGATATTTTTATGCATAGCAAATCGCAAAAGCCCAAATTAAGGAAATTTTGAGGCGTTACAATATTAGTCCTATACATTAGATTAAAGAGCAAATTAATCATTTTGTTAAAAATTTTATCCATTTCTATAGCTAAAATTTGATCCATGCACGTCAACATGAGGTACACATAGCATGCCATGTGTTACTGACTAAATATTCGGTCAACTACGTCTGTTTTTAACAGTACAAATAGATAAATCTTTTAATAAAAAGGATCAATTTACTTTTTGATAATGTATAGGGACTAATCTATCTATGTTTTTAATTGAAGTAGCAAAATGCAATCTTACTCCTAATGCAGGGCATGGTACTTTTACCTTACTAGCTCCTACAACTAATATGCATCAAATGTCATATTATAAAAACATGTCAGCCAATGCAAAAAATGCACTGGAAAGTAGAAAGTTGTAGGATGGCTTGGTTCATACTCTTTGGCAATTGCATCCCTTCTAAAGAAAAATTGATAGCCAGAAATATACCTGATTGAAGATAGCTTTGTCATTAGAAACATGCAAACGAGTCGCAATTTCTTTGGCAGCTTCACTCATCATGAATACATAGCCTGATGTACTTTTTCTATCTTCAACGTCATTGGCATAATCACTATCGGTATAGCCGATAAAATCTTTTCCCCCATTTTTCTGATAGAATAATCCAAACTCACAAGTTCCTTAGAGGTAGCCCATGATTTGCTTTACTGCTTGAAGATGAAGCTCCTTTGGATTTTTCATAAATCGACTCACTTGACTTACACTATACATAATGTCTGGTCGTGTGGCAGTTACGTACATTAGACTCCCAACCATTTTCTTGTAGAGTGTCTTGTCAACTTCATTGCCACCTTCATCCTTGCTTAATTTTCTCCCTGGTACCATCAGATTATGCACCGAGTTTGAGTTGTTCATCTTGAATTGATTCAAAAGATATGTTATGTATTTTTTCTAACACAAAAAAATACCATTAACTTTCTGTGTTGTTTCAAGACCAAGAAAGAACTTCATTTTCCCCATGTCAATCATAGCAAATTCTAGTTTCATAGATTTGTTGAATTCCATTAATAGCTTATCATCATTCCCTGCATAAATCAAATCATCGACATACAAGCTAACCACCATAATGTTTTTCTTCTCCACCTTAGTGAATAAAGTGGATTCATATTCACATTTGTTAAATCCATGAGAAAGAAAATACCCCTCAATACGACTATACCAAGCCTAGGGAGCCTGCTTTAATCCATATAAAGCATGTTTCAGCTTGTAGACTTTTCATTCTTCCCCCCTTTTCACAAACCCTTATGGTTGTTCCACAAAAATGTCTTCATTTAATTCGCCATGTAAGAAGGCAGATTTGACATCCAGTTGGTAGATTGACCATCCATGATGAGCAGTTACTGCAATGACGGAACGAATAGTCTTCATGCGAGCGACGGGAGCAAACACCTTCGTGTAATCGACACCATATTCTTGAGTGTATCCTCGAACCACCAATCGAGCTTTATACTTGCTAACGTATCCATTCTCATCACACTTAGTTTTGAAGATCCATTTGACTCCAATCTTTTTAGCATCACTCGGAAGGTCGGTTAAAAACTATGTTCCATTTCTTTCTATAGCATCAATCTCTTCTTGCATGGCTTTCCTCCAAATTGGGTTCTTTTCAGCATCGTCAAAGTGAACAAGATCATCTCCTCCGCTAATAGCAATGTGAGATTCAAAATCATCATCAGAAAGTCCTTCACCAGTTACATAATCCTGCATCCAAGATGTAACACCCCTATCCCGTAACCGTCGCCGGAATAGGTAAAGGGGCATTACCGGACTTGAAACCCATATCAGAACAGTAAAAATTTGAACTTTTTCTTGAAATAAAGAACATTCATTTAGATAAGTACTAAACACTGCCAGGGATAAAATTTAAACTTCTATAAGCAAACATTCAAAAGATGCCATTTTCGCATAGCTTATATACAATAGTCAAGTTATCATTTTACTATAGTCTATCCTATACATGCCATAAGATAAATCCAAATTTCTGGGTTACCACAATAGTAGATAGTGTGACGAAGAGCTGAAAATCCTCGAGCTGGTAGTCAGAATCCACAATCTATAAAACAAAGACACAAAACAACGAAGTAAGCTTTCATAAGCTTAGTAAGTCTTTAAGTAATACAATTAACTTTACTGAATTTAAAGTCATAATTTCCTATTCAAATTGGTAAATGAAAAATCGTTTGGTGAATGAATCTAATCACAACTACACATACTTTACTCATCGACTCATTTACATAGAAATTTATATCACCTAACCACTTCAATATGTTGTTACCATAATGGCCATTTGTAAAGGTACTCAACCACAATTCAAATTTCCCGGGGCTATATCTACTTCCGAGTTCTTTTCATAGATGACCAAAATATACCCAAGCACACGATGCACATTATTTAAAATTTATAAGTCATTTAAACTTTAGGCTCAAACAACAATTCAAAATCGGTAACTTCACATGACTCTTCACATCAAGCTAGCATGGCTCAATCGCATAGTAATCTGTACTCATTTCTATAAGTTTATATTATAACTCCTTCTTATGATTCAATCCAGAGCAGATTTAATTCTGAGTGGGGGATACATACCTGGCCAACATAAGGGATTCCATCATCATTAAATTCCGATAACCGAAGACACAGATGCATAAATATCATACCTTCAAATGAATAGTTTTACAGTTGAACATAAACAAATCCAATTCGAGTCATTCTTACGTCAAAAGATAAGTATCACATACCTGAGTCATTTAATGCATACTATAAGTCTCATTCGTCATCTTACTGTGGGATCTTGTAATCAAAGGCACTTGGCCGGCAAGTTATAAAACCCGATCCAATTTACCAGCTTTGAAGCTTACTAAGTCCATATCCCGAATAATTTTGTACCATAATCTATTCAGAAGGTTTATTACACTTTATAATATACGCTGGTTGTATTTACACATCACAACATATTAACAGAATAATGCTTCTATTCAGACTAACTCATAGATTACATAATTCACTTTTATTCTTTGTAATAGCTGTTAGGCTGTGCCCCGTATTCTATAAGTTATTCATTCTCACTTTGTATACATAAATTAATACACATCTTACACATATCTAATATTTACCAATCGGCCTTATCACATATACACACTAACACATGCGATCTTAATACATATCTTAGTCTCTTCCTTAATAAACAATTTAGTAAATCAGTTTTGATACACCTTAGCACATATAAGACTCTTACCTTAATCTTACGCATACTATTAACCAAAAGGAACATATCTATTTATGTACCTTTCGTTTATAATCTGACACTCAACCAAGATCATTCATGCAAGTAGCATCAATTGATAAAGATACTAGACATGCTAATTTACTTAAAGCTTTTAGAAAAAAAACAACTCAAATACTTAAGAACTTACTTATGCGTATTATTCATATATATATATATATATCATATCACATTCAAAAATTATTCCCCTTACTCGAATACAATCATGGCATGTTTACAAATCATAGGTCATTCGGTTCACTTATCATAAACAAAGGGTAAAATTTCATTTCAAATGATGACCAGATTCAAGGTAATACTCGACTTCCAACCTTTGCACAAATTAGCATTTCCACTACAACATTCAAGTATGACCTTTAAGTCTGAATCTATATATTATGCATATGTACTTTAATTTCATCATGTCATGGACTAAATCCATTACTCAAAAACTTACCATGTCGTTCTTGAATCAACTATCCGAGCTCAATTTGTAAACACATACTTACATGTAACATTTATTCACATATAAAATCCCATTAGGCCGAATATAAGAGTATACAACCAATTCTCATTTACTTCTCACTTCTCATTCACAATTTGATTATTCGGCTACGCCACAAGCACATAAGCATATATGCGAATCACATTTACCTATTACGGCCGTCCTACATATACGCAAATATATATGTATTTTCCACCTTAGTCATTCATCTTTATTTATTTATTTCTTTTACAAACACATTCACATGACTCACATTAATCTTTCAATATATACATAACATACATATATGCCATTAATTTCATTCGGCATAATAGTAAAATTTTGACGATAATCTCTTAGCTATTTTCATTAGACCAAAAAGCATGCAAAAAAAAAAATCAACCAAACACTTAAAGACTTACTTTGACAATTTCGTACGATATATTCTGATTACTCGACCAGCTTTGCTTAACTTCGATCCGACTCTGTTTCCTTGCTCTTGAGCTAATTCAAAACCAAATTCTAACTAGTTTAATAGCCTTGCCAAATCTTTATAAACAGAAATGCAGAAATCTTCACAATGAAACACATATAGATTTATGCGGCAACTTATAAGGGAACACAGATAGTTCACATTTCTTTGAGCTTATTTCCCTATTAACAAAAAATATCATATAACCGAATATACATACAATCCTCATATCACATTCAACAATCACAATTCAATGTATTTTACCCAAATTTCACTTTTGGCCGAATACTTATAACCAATGTAAATATTTCACATTTTGTTTTTAAAGCTAATTTTATCAATACCTTAAGAAAAACATTCGGCACCACTCATAAACATAAATATTTTAGCCGATTGACCTAATCAACCCTTGCCATAAGTCCAAAATTATCCAAATTCAATTGATCAATCAACCACTCTCAAGACACCAATTGTCAAAACAAAAAAAATCAAAGAATTTAAGTACATGGCCGAATAGGCCATTTCTTTAGCCAAGAAACTACCACAAGCACAATTTGACCAATTAGTCTAACCATTCCATGAATTTAACAACACAATCCCTTAAATTCGCCCATAGCTTTTAAAATTTCTAAACTTCAACCCCTTAGCACATTCCAACCTAAACCGAAAGCTCTATGTCTTATAAACTTAGAAATTCACTCAAGGATACACACATGGACTAAACTTTGATATAAACATATATATATATATATATATATATCCGAATTTTGCTTTATTTATTCAAAATATGAGGTACAAACATCACACTCTCATTTCTAGCAAAATTTACTATGGCCGAAATGCTTCAACTACTCAAAACTCAAAGAATTTCATGATGGGCAAAGAAGAGAACCTCATGGAATCAAACATCATATTAACTATCTAATACTCATTCACTAAATTCTAGCACCCAATTTTTTTGTGAATTTCATAACTTTAAAACACCATTGCCGTATATCAACTTAACGAAGAAATTCCCAAAGGATGGGTCATGGTTTTAGGATATAATCGGCCATGATGCTCAAAAATACCAAAACAAAACCAAAGAATCAAGAATTTCTTACCAGGTGAGCTTCAATGGCCGAATAGCTCAAGCTTCAATTCCTCTCTTAGTTCCTCTCATGGTTCGGCAAAGATGAAGAAAATAAGGAGAGAAGAAACAAAAATGAAAACACCTTGTTTTTGTCACCCTTTTAACTCATTTTATGCCTTTTCTTTTAATTATAAGATAAAATAAATATAAATATTTCTTATACTAATGCATGAATATATATTATATAAATATATAAAACATGCAAACTTTTCATGATTACACCACATGGCCGGCCACTTTTAAGAAAAATGGCAAATTTGACATGCAACCCCCTTTGAATTTATACCATATAGAACTAGGCCATTTCACATTTACCTATCATGTTTTTCATAAATCTCATACAAGTCCATATAAATAAATTTCGCATCAATTGGCCAAAATCAAAACACCCCAATCTCACACATACATTTTACACATATATTAGGCACGGAATTTAACATCCATTAATTTAAACGACTCGGTTTAGTGGTCCCGAAACCACTTCTCGGCTATGGTCGATTTTTGGGCTGTCACACAAGAAGGTTGAGTGCGTTGTCGTCTTGGAAATAGTGGTTCTAATGTTTCTTCTTGCTGGATTGCTTCAGCTTGTTGGATATTATCCTCGTCATTGATAACACCATTATCATCATCCACGTCTGTATTACTTGCATTGTCATTCCAATCTAATGCTGATTGTATTGAGTTGTTGAATTCTCCTCCCCAATTCTAGCTACAGTCTTCTTCAAAGACAACATCACGACTAATAATGATCCTTTTATTAATGGGATCATAAAGTCAATATGCTTTTGATTCTTCACTGACTCCCAATAAAACACAAGCAATGTTGCATTTATCCAATTTAGTGCGGTAGGTATCTCCTACATACACATGAGCCACACAACCAAACACTCTGAAATACCCAACAGAAAGTCTTTGCCCACTCCAAGTTTCCTCCAGTGTCCTTTTTTTAACAGCTAATGTTGGACTTCTATTGAGAATATGGACAGCCCAATTAACCGCTTCTGGCCAAAAACTTTTGGAAACACCTTTGGCAATCATCATGCTTTGAACCATATTCATAATGGTGTGATTCTTTCGCTCGGCAACACCATTTTGTTTTGGTGAATATGGAGCAGTAAGCTATCTGTTTATCCCATTTTCAGCATAAAAAGTTGAAAATTTTGATGACATGAATTCACCTCCACGATCTGTTCGAAGACCTTTAATTTGTAGGCCAACTTCACGTTCAACTCTAGCCTTAAAAAACTTGAAGAACTTAAATGCTTCTGATTTTTCATGCAAAAAATAAACCCATGTTTTGTGACTATAGTCATCAATGAAAGTGATAAAATACCTTTTGTTGCTATTGGAAATTGGTTGAATAGGACCACATAGATCGGAATGAATCAGCACCAGCAGTTGCTCAGCTCTCCATGAACTCTTCTTCGGAAAAGGATCTCGTTGTTGCTTCCTATATAGACAATCTGGGCACATTTTAGATGGTTTTACCAACTGCGGCAACTCGGATACCATCTCTTTTTGCTTCAAAGTGTTGAGTCCATTGAAACTTAAATGGCCATAACGACAATGCCATAACTGACCAACATACTCCGTTGTCGATTTAAAGCAAGTTGTACCAAGTGATAAAGGAACTGCTGCAACTTTGAACATGCGATTGGAAGACATCACAGATTCCATGATAACACCCTTTTTCAGGATGGTAAATTTTGCAAATGTTGTGTTGAATTAGAACATCAAAACCCTTCTTCTGAAGTTGTCCAATACTGAACAAGTTATTTATCAAATCAGGCACATAAAACACTTCAGTTATCACCTGGATTTTGTCGTTAATCTGCAGCCGCACATTCCCTTTTCCCTTCACCTCCAAGCTTGCATTATTTTCGAGCTTTACACTGTCAACAAAATGCTCATTTAAATCTATAAAATATTCATTTGTATTACACATGTGATTGCTGCATCCTCCAAGAAGCATTCATCAATCTTGACTTGTGCATCATCAACCCAAGCCATTAGCAATATTTCTTCAGAAATCTCTAATAGTTGCTTTCCTTGCTTTGACATTCCCACTGAAAGTGCCCAAGTTTATGACAATTAAAGCACTCAATAGTGGATTTGTCAAAGTGTGCCCTTTCACGGCCACGTCCTCGACTTCGTCCTCGATATCCACCACGGCCTCGTCCTCGATTAGAAGATTTGCCATAATTTACCTTCAGAGCTTGTTCCTCTTCGGGGTTTATCATTCTTTGTTCATGCACTAGCAAACTGCTTTGCAATTCATCTATGGATAGATTATTAGTGTCATGTGCCTCATCAATGGAACAAACTACATAATTAAATTTCGAGGTCATGGAACGTAATACCTTTTCAACTATCTCTGTATCACTTTTTTGGTCACCATTAGCTTTCATCTTGTTTGCAATCATAAGCGTTCAAGCAAAATAATCATTCACAGTTTCTCCTGCTTTCATTTGGAGTGTCTCAAATTCTTTCCTCAATGCCTGTGATTGAGCTCGCTTAACCCGTGTTGACCCTTGGTACTTCTTCTTCATAGAGTCCCAAATGTCTTTGGATGTGTCCTTCTTGAGAATTGTCTCCAAAATGGATCGATCCAATGCTTGGAATAGATAATTTTTCGCCTTCAAATCCTTAAGTTTCTGTTCGGCAATATGACGCTACTACGCCTCAGTAATTGTCGTTTCATCAGGTGCAACGGAAATTCCATTTTTTGCTAAACTCCAATACTCTTTTGAACGTAGAAAATTCTCCATTAACATAGCCCAATGATCATAGTGACCATCGAACTTTGGAATTGAAGGTTGCACAAATGTATTTTCTGTTGCCATCTCTCGTGCTTCTTTCTCCTATTAGCTGCTGCTGTACTTTCCCAAGGCAAACCGTACCTCGGATACCAGAATATTAGAAAGAAACTCTAATTTGTGAAAATATGTGATGGAATTACCTAATACATTATTCATGTGCTTAACAAATATATATAATCCAACTTACAAAAGAAATATCTAAAGGATAATCAACTAAATCAAATAGGTTCCTAATATTCAGCAACTACCCAACTAAGTAGTAAAATAGGAATCTGTTAACAACCTCCAGTATTCTAATAATAGCTGGAGGCTTATTCAAACGCATCTAACAGACAGGATCATACATTACTTGGTTCACGAAGTTCCTTTAATGTCATACGATTCACATCCAAATCATCACGGCCTTCTTCTCTCCACACAAGAGCACAACAATTATCCTCTTTTGTAGGGTGAGTAGAGGGCAATAAAGAACATTTAGCTATATTCAAAACTGCACCAGGAAGCCATGCTCCACTAGGTTTCAGCTTGTTACTATTATCTAGAATGCAACTTGGGGATTTGTGGAATACAACTGAAAGCTCTTCAAGAACGATAGACCGGTAAGTCTGAAATCATTCAAAGACCCCCTTAACTTTATATATTAGATGATCATTTGCCTCACAATGTACAAAGGAAAAAAATAAGTGCTTACCTCAGTATGCTGGACAGAAATTTTTGGAAGAGGCTAAACTTTCAATAGGGTCTTTGTATGAAGTCCCTAAAAGCTTTGGGCCATGAATCTCCATTATTCGTCCCAGGTTTGTAATTTTGGACTCATCTCTGAAAAAAGAAAAGGCTAGCTTAGTAGAAGATATACTAGATTCAACTCATTGAACTCACAGCAAATAATGAAGGAAATTGGAAACCTGTATTATTTGAACTTTTCGACATATCCCAACTTAAAATTGTGACTTATTAATGAAATGTGAAAATTGAATCAAAATTAAATTTAATGTGTACAAATATACCAAATTAAAAGTTAATATATCAAAGTTGATATATAATTTTGATATTTATCTCTCAAAAGTACCCAATCCTAAAATTGAAAAATATTTATATAATCCCTCAAATATACGAGTAAAACATAAATTCAGCATACATTTTTTTCACTTGAAGTATTAAATTTGAATAAATTCATAACGATTGCAGCCTGAAAGCTGACTCACACAACGGAAATAGCAAATGAGGAAAGAAGGAAGAGAGAATACAGGGAAGGAAACCAGTAAAGAGGAGGGCCATTGATGGAGACATCCCAGTTGACATAGACAGAATAGTAGACCAACTGATGCAGGTGATGCGGGTGCCATGGCTTTAGCACCCTCCTACTCACCACCTATTTCCACACCCATCTTGGGTCAGGGTCAGAGGCTTTGCTTGCTGCTATGGCTTGGTAAATGTGGGTGGCTTCCTCTATGCTTACGGTTGACCCGCCTGCTTCGTACAAATCTTCTAACCCCACTTCACCTAGACACTTCGCCATCTGCTCAACACTGAAACCCAAGTTTGAGTGTAGTATCAAATAATAGCGGCTAGTGGGAGCTAGGTGCAAGAAAAGACGGTGAGCCACCTAATCAACTTATCTTAAAAGTGAAACTAATTGTATTAATTTTAATTCCCATCTACCTTTAAACTCATTTGTATTAATAAAAAACCAATGATTTAACGTTAAATTTTAACCAAAATTATTTGGTTAAAATATCTCTTCCGTCCTTATACTTTAACAAGATTTGAAATTTGGTGTTTGTTCTTAAAAACTTACAATTAATTCGTTTTACTTTTTCAATCTAAAAATTTCAGTCTAATCAATAATATGCCAATTTGGCTGTCCGCAAATGATTGTCTAAAAATATTAATAAATTTTGATGAAAACTATTAATATAATTGAAATATGATTTTTAAATTTTTAAAAAGATTTTTTTAATCTTTAAAGTATAGAGATTTCGTCTCAAATTATGAAAAAGTAAAGGGATAACAACGTATTTCCAAAAAGAAAATTACAATTTAATTCCAAACAAAATATTTAGCTTGCAAAATTATAAAAGTTTTAAAATATTAATTTTGTTAAAAAATAAATATTAAATTATTAATTTTTTAATTTATTTAATTCTTTTTAATAATAGAAAGATTAAATTGATGTATTAATTTATATCGGTGTATATAATAAAAAGATTTGTCAAGTAAGCATAAACAAGGCTTGAGGGAGGCAAATGCAACCCTCTATTGCATCTTATGTATTTATTAAGCATAATAACTTATTTGACCATCCAATTTTGTAAAAAAAAAAATAGCTCTTTATTTAAGGTTTTTTGGATAGCACAATGCAATAATAATTATACTCTCTTCTAATTACACATTGTAATTACACATTTATATCATTTATATTTAAAAAAATACTAATTACTATAAAAATGATTAGTATGATGAGAAATAATTTCTAAACAAGTAAAAAAAAATTAAAATCAAGCGATCATATGTATTATGTTAATCTAAAAAATAGTTGGCAATACGATTACTAACAAAAATAATAAGAAAAATACATATCATAAACAATTTTATCTAACTGTTTTGGTGCATATTTGTAGAGTTATTCATATTTAATATTTAACATATGCTAGCTCTTTATCATTATTTATTGGTCCTTAACCGAGTTCAACATTTGAATTTGAATTTAAATTTGAATATGCATCATTAAAATCATTAAAATCTTATTCTTTCATGCACTATTTGAAGTATGGATTATCTCAATTTCACCTATGATTCAAGTTATGAAATATGCAACATGCTAGTACGATCCAACCTTGTTTTTTTATGCTATACTAAGATGATATTGCTAATATGGAAAATATTTCTTTAAAACAAAAAATATTTTTTAATAAATATATTATAACACTTTTATAACATAAAAATTATTTTTATAATAATTTTTAGCCATAAAATTTAGAGTTTTTTTTAGGATTTAAATAATATAATCTTTTGCTAGAATTTTTTAAAATACATAAAATATTTTTATAATATAAATTTTTAAGATTTTTAATTTAAGAATTTTTTTTGTCATAATTATCTTGAACAATTATACATGTTCATGTTTATAATATAATTTTTATAACTTGTATAAAAATAATTTTTTAAAATTGATTTTGAATGTAATTGCATGTGTAATTACTCTAATTCTTAGCGTCCCATTGAATTGAAAAGTGTAATTGGGTGCTCCAACTATACCCAATTCGATGAGACCCACCAATTACAATGATTAACTTGCGTTGTTTGTCAAATCATCCCAAAATGGATGAAAAATTAATATATGTTAACTTTGCTAACGTGACATACACATGCATGACATGTTAGTAATTAATTAATTTTTTTTAAATATATAAAAATTCCAAAAAATTATAAATTTTGTTTTAAATTTTTTAAAAAAAAGTAAAAAAACTATTTAAAAGTTATTTTTATATTTAAAAATTAATTAATTTCTCCACGTGGATGTTATGCTATAAAGTTAATTGACGTTAACTTTTTCATCCATTTTGGGGTAATTTGACAAGTTCAAAGGCCAAAAAAATGAAAAATTAAATGAAAGCTAAAATGACATTTTTTGTAAAATTAGAGGACCAAATAAGTCATTATGCATATATATTAAGGCTAGAACCAAAACATATGACAAAAATGAAAATTGCCCTACTATCTTATACGATGGTTTGATATCCGTTCAATTGAGTTAGTATCTTTCATTAATCAGGTTTCAATTTAGTTGCAAAACTATCAAAAGTACATTCTTTTCATAAAACAACAAATATTATTTTGGAAGTTTTTATATATTTTTATATTTTGATAAATCTAAAAAAAATTACATGCACATTATAATGGTACTTGGACCCATAGTTTCAGATATAATATAATTATACTACACAAATATAAAATGAGAAAATAAATTAAAAACATAACATAAATATATGATTTTGTCTGCCTAGACTCGAAGGTCCACTCGAAAAGTGAGAGGGTATGGGCAAAAATACTGTAACGCCGCAAAATTTGAATGTTTAATTGTGGAATTCTATAGTAATTAAGTCTTTGTAATTATAGTTATATGTTTTGTTTATGTGTTTGAAGTTAGAAGTTCAAGTTGTGTCTTAAAAAATTTTTTGCTATTTTATTCTAAACTAACCTCTATCCTTGACTTGTTGGCTTAAGCTCAGTTCGCTGTCGACTTAGATTCATACTTTTTATTTGCTACTATTATTGGGTAAGTTTGTTTCTGTTAATTTTGTAAGTTCGGTTGTTTAATTTCTAAAATCATTGTTGATTGCTGGCACTGTAGCAAAAAAATTGACCTCTTATTTAAACTGTTCGAATCCTTTGTTTATAAATTTGATTGTTGTTCTTTAAGAGAGGATCTCGATGATAATGATCCCTCTAATGTCCTAGATTCATGATTGTGGTGGTGCAGAGGAAATTACTACGTGATTTAGGATTTTCTTATGTCGAAGTAATTCGATGGAGTTGGTTGTGTGATAATCTTAGTGTTGTTTCGAATTATTACTTAATTGGTTATGAATTGTTCATTTTAAGTCTCGAGAATCTTCTACGTTGTTCCGGCTTCGAAACTTCTTCAGGTGTGCCCCGAAAACTCTAGTTTTTACGAATTTTAGGTGCCAAAAAACATGGCTGTCGATGCTACATGGCCGGTGTAACTTATTGTTTACCAACTAAGAGCCACACGGGTAAGGGACATAGGCGTGTGTTCAGACCGTGTGTGGCCTTGATGGTGCAGGGTTCACAGGGCTGTGTGTCCAGGTTGTGTAACTCACTATTTGCAAAATAAAGATCACACGGGTAGAATACACGGTCGTGTGGAGCCACACAGGCCAATTACCCAAGTTGTGTGGGACCACACAGGCGTGTGGGTCAGTTTATAAAATTTTTCCATATCCCGAGCACCACTCGAACTGAATACAAGCCATCTGTGAGGCCATTTGAACTGAATTAAACTGTATAAATTGATATTATGTTATCTAAAACCTAAGTACCGATTATCAGTGTGTATTATGTTTAATTAATTTAATAAAATTGATTTACTGTATTCGAGTATGAATGATATCTGAGTATTTGCATAAAACTCTGTATTAACTGGCATGTAAAGTCTGAATATGCATCAGGTGAGAATTCAATCAGGAGGAAGAATTCTTGTAATATCCCAAGTTTTACAATTTGTTTTGTGCATGTATGACACAAATATCTGTCTGCTTCAATAGTTAATTGTTCTGGGTGTGTCTGGTAGGTCCCAAGTTCAAGCTACAACTTGGGTAAATTTTTGTATTTTTATGAATAAAAGCCTAACTCTTGTTCAGTAGGCTTATGTTTAATTTATTGTAAAAACATAGTAGAATGGGCCTGCTGGTCTAATAGTTGAAAGGAGTGTTAGAGTAAGGGAGATCTTGGGTTCGAGTCTTTGTAAAAGTAAAGGAAATAATTCTTTTTACTCCTCACGTCTGGCAAGTGGGGGAGTTTCAATGAAACTAAAAATCTGGAGTTGCTGTGATTGTGGGGTTAGTGGGAGAGGATTTTTAGGGAAAACAAATTAGTATCTTTTATTCTTTTTGGTGTAGACTTTTTTTAACTCCTCTTCCCTAAAAATTTTCAGCCATTGTTTTTGACATTTTTGCCTTCCCTACCAATTGAATTTTGCTAGTATTCTCCTTTCCCTTTTCAGTTTTGCAAAGAGACTTCTTAGCATCCATCATTCGTTCGCTTCTTTCGGTAAGTGAATTGTCATTTCTTTTTTAATTGCATTCTCTCAAGTACTAATCAAGGTGATATCGATATTTTGATAGCAGCAAGTCATGTGGTTTGAGGCTCTCATCGTGTCGTTTCGTAAGTGAATCGATTTGTAGCATTGCGGTAAGTGCTCATCGCTCAATGAATGAGTATTATGGTTTCGGGTTTTCGATTAATCGTAAAGTAAAACTGGTTGTGGTGTTGGATTGGTCCTTATTTAGGTTCTGAAGTGTTCGTGGTTGTGTTATCTTCAAATTGATACCAAGTGTGTACTTGAAATCATAGAAAACGGGAATCAACAAAAGCCGAAGAATAAAACTATCAACACCACACGAACGTGTGGTCGCCCGTGTGGTAGTACACAACCGTGTGAATGATGAACCAGGCCATCCTCGCGTAACACAGGCGCATGACATGGCTGTGTGATGGCCGGCGAGGCTGCATGCGAGACATAGGCTTGACCAATTGGGCCGTGTGGGCTACACGAACATGTGGGTCCACACGAGTGAACCATAGAGGCGTGTGAAATTTTAGGCCAAGCCATGTGATCCACACGACCAAGGCCAATTTGGGCCGTGTGGGCCACATGGGCGTGTGGGCCCAAACGAGCAGTCCACATGGGCGTGTGAGCCTATTTTTTTGAAATATTCTGTAAGGTTTCTCGGGTCGCCCAAGTCGACTGGAACCTAATGTAGAGTCAGTAAGAGATACTGTGACCCCTAATTACGTGATCTGACTGTGTGATATAAGTTAAAAGCTTGTTACATTTAACATGTATATCTGTACTGATTTGAATACAAATTTATGTTTGTTATCTGCATGGTTGCATGTCATATTGGTATGTTGCATTGCATCAAGATTAGGCACTGTAAATCTGATCTATCCCGTATTCTGTATTTGAGTGGGCTAAGGCCCTAACTAATTATATAAAGGGCTTCGACCCGAACTGTTTATTTATGATATCTGATATGTGTTCTACATGCATGCTTTCTGTGAGGGATTACACACTGAGTTTGTGAAAACTCACCCTTTCTCTGTTTAACATGTTCAGGTAATCCCCAACAGTAGGCAAGTCGATGCAGCGAAGGATTCGACAGTGACCACTGCCACATACTTACTGGTTTAGGTTTATATGCTTTTACTGCATTAAATATTATTTTTTAGGGATTATTTACTATAACTTTGGACTTTGGAACTATTTTGTTTTAATTTGGGATTTGCATCTGTTAATTATGATTTTATAAACTGCAATATAACAAAGTACAGTTTTCTTAAATAAACCAAGATTTTCATAAGTAAAAACGATTTCAAAAATTATTTGGTTTCAAAAGCTTCCGCGGAAAAGAAAATATTTCAAAGCAAATCTAACGTACATATTTCTCCCTAACTAATAAAAGATAATAACCGAAATAGTATTTAAGTATCAATACAGTTTCAAAAATACTCTCATGTAATCGCCAGATTCGGCCATAATATCTAGACCGGGTTTGAGGTATTACATTCAGTGGTATCAGAGCCAGGTTACAAAACTCAGCTGTGGATTTAGGTTTTAAATATTGGTTTTAAAGAAATGATTTGTAAATGATTCGAAATATTTTTTGGAATAAGTATGTGGTACACCGAATCTCCGGCGCCGGTCCTATAAGTGTTCTGAAAACTTTGATAAAGTTTATGTAATAATATGACTAGTTCATTCTAAAACTTTGTTTAGATTTATCTAGAAATACTATAGTATGTTTTGAAACCGCTATAGGTAGTAAACTATACTGAAAACATTTTAGGTAGTGTAGACTGAAAATCGTAGTGAGACTATTACTCGCGATAACCGACTCTGAACATTCTGATATTGTACTATATAAAATATCTGTTAATAAATATCAGAACTGTTAACTAATCCATAAAATTATTAATACAGATAATTCTTGAAAATTTCAATGAGCACACGTGGTACACGCGAACGAGGTACTAGAGACCGAGGTAAAAGCCGTAAAGGGTCTCGAGTTGTGTCTTTGGCATTAGATACTATTCTGAATCTGGACACTAGCGAGACACCGGTGTTGCTTGTTATAGAGATTATGTGGGGACGACGCACTGTCCCAAGCCATGCTATGGATTTTGGAGAGAGTCGCTAGGCCCAACACTGATTTGAGGGTCGTGGGCCCGTTACAGAATGACTCTGGTCTAATGGGGCTGAATTATTCAGGGGCATCGCTGGAGTTGCTCCTAACGTGGCTGAGTACTGGATGGAGGCCACAGAGAGAATTATGGATGACCTGGATTTTATTACTGAGCAAAAGCTTAAGGGGGTTGTTTCTCTGCTTCATGATGATGCATATCAGTGTTGGCTGACGGTTAAGGAGGGCACTCAGCCTGACCGACGGATGTGGGATCTTTTTAAGACGACTTTCCAGAGTAAGTATGTGAAAGTTAGTTATATTGACACTAGGAGGCGTGAGTTTCTTAATCTCACCCAGGTGGATCATTTAGTGGTCGAGTATGAGGCCGAATTTTTGAGGTTGAGCCGTTATACACAAGGCATGGTGGCGACCGAGTATGAACGCTGTGTCTGTTTTGAGGATGGTCTTGGGACAGTTTGCAAGTTTTGATAGCTCCACAGAGGGAGTGTGAGTTTACTACTCTGCTTGAGAATGCGAAGATCGCCAATGAGGTAAAGCGTACTGAGCGCCTAAATCGAGACAGAGGAAAAACTAAGAGGGATTCAAAGCCCTCGAATTCTAGGATTAGGCCTAAAAAAAGGCCAGGACCAATGGGCCAGTGAGAGTTGGGCCTCCTATTGCACCTAGTGGGGTGGCATTTTGTGGGCATTGTGGTAGACACTATCCGGACGAGTGTTAGGGGACTACTGGGGCATGTCTGAGATGTGGGTCGACGGAGCACCGTGTTAGAAACTGTCCTTTGAGAGTTAATCAGATACAAGCTCCAGTTACTGAGACTGCACAACTGTTGAGAGTAGTTCAGCAGAGACCTAGGGGTTGAGGTTAAGTTAGGGGTGGTAATGGCATGAGCCGAGGACAGAGAGCATCGAGTAGAGGTACTGGACCGGCTGAGGCAAGGCAGCCTACTTTAGTTTATGCTACTCATCGCTGTGAGGACCGAGATACTCCGAACGTCATTATAGGTACATTCTTAATATTTGATGTACCTTATCTTGCATTGATAGACATAGGCTCTATACACTCATATGTAGCTAGTACTGTGTCTGAAACTTTAGAGATTTCAGTCGAGAGTACTGATAGCGAGATAATTATATTAAGTCCTTTGGGGCAATCTGCTTGAGTGAGTAAACTGTATAGAGACGTACCGCTAGAGGTTCAAAGGACAGTGTTTTTGGCGGATATGATGGAGCTACTATTTGGGGAGTTCGATTTTATTTTGGTAATGGACTAGCTAGTTAAACACCAAGTAAGTCTGGATTGTAAGACGAAAAGGGTTGTCTTAAGGACCAAAGAGGACAACGAGGTACTCATGATTGAGGAATGATGAAACCACCTGACTAATGTGATCTTAGCTTTGGTAGCAGAAAAATTGGTGCGAAAAGTATGTGATGCATTCTTGACATACATCAGTATTTCTGATTCTGTTTGGTTAACGACATCAGAATCATTAGGGACTTTCCATATGTTTTTCCTAAGAAACTACTGGGGTTGCCTCCCAGCCGTGAGGTAGAGTTTGGTATTGAGTTGGTTCTTGGTATAGCTCTGCTGTCTATCGTCCCTTACCAAATGGCACTGAAAAAGATGACAGAACTTAAAGCTCAGATTCAGAAGCTGTTAGATCGTAGTTTATTCGTCTCAGTGTGTCTCTGGTAGGAGCACCTGTTCTATTTGTAAAGAAGAAAGATAGGGCAATGACGATGTGTATTAACTACCTTCATTTGAACAAGTTAACGATCAAGAATAAGTATCCACTTCCGAGGATAGATGACTTATTCAACCAGTTCATAGGGGCTTCTATGTTTTCTAAGATCGATCTGCGATTAGGTTATCATCAATTGAGAGTTAAGGAGGCCGATGTGCATAAAACGACATTTAGGACTCGTTATAAACACTAAGAGTTCCTAGTTATACCCTTTGGATTGACTAATGCACCAGTGGCATTTATGGACTTGATGAACCGTGTGTTCCAACCCTATCTGGATCGGTTCGTGGTAGTGCTCATCGATGACATCTTGATGTATTCTAAGTTTGAGGATGAGCACGATGAACATCTCAGGGTGGTGTTACAGACTCTTAGTGAGAAATAGTTATATGCGAAGTTTAGTAACTGTGAATTTTGGCTCTGAGAAGTAACCTTTTTGGGACATGTAGTTTCTACTGAGGGGTTTTGTGTTGATCCTCATAAGATTGAGGCTGTTTTGGATTAGAAACAGTCGAAGAATGTGTCCAAAATTTGTAGCTTTCTGGGGTTGGCAAAATATTATCGACGGTTCGTAAAAAGGTTCTCTTTGATCGCAGCTCCGTTGACTAAGCTTCTGCGTAAAGGAGTTCCTTTCGTTTGGACTAATGCAATGCAGGAGAGTTTTTTGATAAGCTTAAGACTGTGTTGACTCAGGCTTCTGTTCTGATACAGCCTAAGCTTGGTAAGAACTTTGTAGTATATAGTGATTCGTCACATGTGGGTTTGGGTTATGTTCTGATGCAAGATGGCAAGGTAGTTGCTTATACGTCTCGACAGCTTAAGACTCATGAGGTTAACTATCCGATGCACAATTTGGAGTTGGCAGCGATAGTCTTTGTTCTGAAAATCTAGAGGCACTATCTGTATGGTGAGAAGTGTACTATCTACACTGATCACAAGAGCATCAAATATCTCTTCACTTAGAAGGAGTTAAACCTTAGGCAATATAGATGGGTTGAACTGCTTAAGGATTATGACTGTAATATTGAGTATCATCCTGGTAAGGCCAATGTGGTTGCTGATGTATTGAGCCGTAGGGCTATGATCGATTTGAAAGCGATGTTTACTCGACTTACCCTATTCGACGATGGGAGTCTGTTGGCTGAGTTACAAGTGAAACCGACATGGATTGATCAAATTAGAGATAAGCAGATTGGGGATAAGTCTCTTAAGTTGTATTTTCGTCAGGTTGAGAGTGGCACTACTACTGATTTTTGGATTAACAGTGATAGGGTATTATATTTTCACGATCAGATTTGTGTACCAAATGATGAAGATTTGAAATCCCGGCAGAAACAAAATGTACCTAAATCTCCGAGAGTTATACTGGTGGGTAGGGTTGAAGCGTGAGGTTACTGACTTCGTTACTCGCTGTTTGACTTGTCAGCAGGTTAAAGCTAAGCATCAGTTACCTTCAGGTTTGCTACAGCAGGTTAAGATACCGATGTGGAAATGGGAAGAGTAACGATAGACTTCGTTAATGGGTTGCCTTTAACACCACTAATAAGGATTCTGTCTGGGTCAGCGTAGATCGATTGACCAAGTCTGCTCACTTTATCCCGATCAGGATAGACTTCTCCTTACAAATATTGACTAAACTCTACATCTCTGAGATAGTGAGGTTACACGGGGTACCTATCTTGATCATCTCTGATAGGGATCCTCGTTTCACATTTCGGTTATGGAAGAAACTTCATGAGACTTTGGGTTCAAGATTAGACTTTAGTACTGCTTTTCATCCTCAGACAGATGGACAATCAAAGAGGGTGATTCAGATACTGGAGGACATGTTGAGGGGCTGTATCATAAATTTTCGAGGCAATTAGAAGGAGTACTTGCCATTAGCAGAGTTTGCTTACAACAACAGTTATCAGTCTAGTATACAGATGGCACCTTACGAGGCACTAAACGGTCGTAAGTGTCTCACTCCCCTATGCTAGACTAAGTTGGGTGAACGATGTATTCTGGGTCTGGAATTGGTTTCAGAAACTGAGGATAAGGTCTGTTTGATTCGAGATCGACTGAAAGCGGCTTCTGACAAGCAGAAGTCTTATGCAGATCTGAAACAACGTGAGGTAGAGTATTCTATGGGGACTTCATTTTTCTTAAGGTCTCGGCATGGAAAAAAGTTTTGAGGTTCGGCCGCAAAGGCAAGATAATCTCTCAGTTTATTGGGCCGTACCAGATTCTGAGACGGGTGGGGCAAGTCACATATCATTTAGAGCTACCTCCAGAGTTAAATCGCATACATGATGTGTTCCATGTCTCGATGTTGGTTAGATCGCATACATGATGTATTCCATGTCTCAATGTTGGTTAGATCGCATACATGATGTGTTCCATGTCTCGATGTTGAGACGCTACCGCTCTGATCTCATGCACATTGTTCTTGTGGAGGAAATTGAGGTTAGGCCAGATCTAACATTTGAGGAAGAGTAGGTTCAGATTTAAGATCGCGATGTCAAGGTTCTACAAAGGAAGTCTATCCCTTAGTGAAGGTGCTGTGGCAGAATCATAGCACTGAGGAGGCCACGTAGGAGCCAGAGGCTTTGATGCGTCAGCAATATCCTCACTTTTTTTTTATTAGGTAAAATTTCAAGGCTGAAATTTTCTTTTAGGGGGTAAACTTGTAACGCCCCAAGTTTTAAAAATCGTTA
This sequence comes from Gossypium stocksii, assembly GCA_020496765.1. Classification (NCBI taxonomy): domain Eukaryota; kingdom Viridiplantae; phylum Streptophyta; class Magnoliopsida; order Malvales; family Malvaceae; genus Gossypium; species Gossypium stocksii. Next base: position 25,811,395 of record CM035623.1, read on the forward strand.
TTATGCATGTGTGACACAAATATCTGTCACTTCAATGGTTAAGTGTTCTGGGTATGTCTAGGAGGTCCTAAGTTCAAGCCACAACTTGGGTAAATTTTTGTATTTTTATGAATAAAAGCCTAACTCTTGTTTAGTAGGCTTATGTTTTATTGATTGTAAAAACATAGCAGAATGGGCCTGCTGATCTGGTGGTTGAGAGGAGTGTTGGAGTAAGAGAGGTCTTAGGTTCGAGTCTCTATGAAATCAAGGGAAATAATTCTTTTTACTTCTCACGTCTGGCAAGTGGGGGAGTTTGAGTGAAACTAAAAATCTGGAGTAGCTGTGATTGAGGGGTTAATGGGAGAGGATTTTTAGGGAAAACAAATTAGTATCTTTTATTCTTTTTAGTGTAGACAGTTTTTCTACTCCTCTTCCCCAAAAATTTCAGCTATTGTTTCTGACATTTTTGCCTCCCCTACCAGTCGAATTTTGCTAGTATTTTCATTCCCCTTTTCGATTTAGCAAAGAGACTTCTTGGCATCCATCGTTCGTTCGCTTCTTTCGGTAAGTGAATTGCAATTATATGTGAATTGCGTTCTCTCAAGTACTAATTAAGGTGATATCGATATTTTGACAGCAGCAAGTCGTGTGGTATTTATGATATCTGATATGTGTTCTGGATGCATGCTTTCTGTGAGGGATTACACACAGAGTTTGCGAAAACTCACGCTTTCTCTGTTTAACCTGTTCAGGTAATCCCTAGTAGTAGGCAGGTGGGTGCAGCGAAGGACTCGACGGTGACCACTGCCACATACTTACTGATTTACAGTTTATATGATTTTACTGCATTAAATATTATTTTTTGGGGGGATTATTTACTGTAACTTTGGACTTTGGAACTATTTTGTTTTAATTTGGGATTTTGAACTGTTAATTATGATTTTATAAACTGCAACACAACAAAGTATGGTTTCCTTAAAATAAACCAAGATTTTCATAAGTAAAAACGATATCGAAAAATTATTTAGTTTCAAAAGCTTTCGCGTAAAAGAAAATATTTCAAAGCAAATCAAACGTACATATTTCTCCATAACTAAATAAAAGATAATAACTGGAACGGTATTTAAGTATCAATACATTTTCAAAAACACTCTCATGTGACATCGCCAAATTCGGCCATAACGTCCAAGCCAGGTTTGGGGTGTTACAATTCTGTTTTGAAATAGTGGATAACTCACTGGTATCTGTGTTCTGATCTACCAGCTAGACTGCATTCTTTTAAACATGTCAGACCAACACTGTGTGGTGTATAGGGCTGGAAGGGTAATAAATACCCTATTTGGTGTATTGGCTGGGTCAGAGATGGTGTGTAGCGACTAGTATTAAGTAATTGCATCTATTTTGTTCTCTTCTACAACTGACTAAAGTATGAATTGTTATCTATCTGTATGATTCTGATTTGTAATCGAATGAACTATTTCCTGATTCCGAATCAACATTTGCACTTAGATATCTTTGTTTTACTAATACCCTATTGAATATGTAAATAGTTGGTTCCTTTCTAATATATTAATTCAATTATTGTTGAATGAATTTCAGGTAAATCACAGGTTTGAACGGGTCGGCCGATGGAGAGCTCAATTATGCGTTTTATATCGTTTAGTATTATTAATGATGTTAATTGTTTTGTTGTTTCGGTTAGTTAGATGATAATCATGAAGTACTAATTTATCTTTATTAAAACTTTGTATGACTTTAACAGAGTTTGAATATAACTTGTAGAGTGTGTTTTGATTGTCATTCATTGTAACTCTCCAGGCTTGGCCTTGTCGTCTAGATCGGTTATGGGGTATTACAAATTTAGGCCCAAAAAATAGGTTTAGACAAAAACGTAAGACTCATTTTCTAAACAGGCCGGACTTTGGATAAGATTTTTTGGCTTGGGCCTGACCCAACCAAATTTTGGCTAAAAAAATTTTCCCCATTGTTGTTTATTGCTATTTTGTTGTCATTTTGTTATTATATTACTACAACTTTGTTGTTATTGTTTGAATATTGTATAATTATTGTTTTATTATTAATTATGCTACTATTTTAGAGACATTTGTTTACTAATTTGTAACTATCTTAGTATTATTTAAGTATAATTTTTTATTGTATTTTTAATTTGTTAAGAAACATTTATTTTAACGTTTTTAGTGTATTTGATGTCTTATATTTTTTAAATTTGTTTTTATATAAAAAATATTAATACAAATAGATCTAGCTGGGCTCGAGTTCAGCTGTTTTTATCTGGACCGAACTTAGACAAAATTTTAAGCCCTTTTCGGGCTAAATTAGGCCCGAGCCTAGAAAATGAACCTAAAATTTTGCATCGATTCAACTTAAACCCAACCCATGATCAGGTTTAAAATTATGTCTCATTTTTATTCTTTTGCATTTCAACTCAAGATATTTAGAAATATTGCTTTAAATTTTAGGAGAATCTCTTCAATTTACATGAAGCTGCTCAGTGGTGATTGCTTTCTTCGCGAGAAAGGAAAAAGAAAAGAACGTGAGAAAAAAAATTGCTCAAACGTTTAAAAAAGTATAGCTACTAACAGTATAATTTAACTTAAAATTTTCATTTGAAATAATGATATAACATATCACACTAGCTTATTGTTACATTGCTAGTTGCAATTAACAAATTAGTAATCAAAATGTAACAAATCAATAAAGTTAGTGACCATATTGTAAGGTTTTAAAGTTCAGTGACCATAATGCAACTTAAATAAAATATAAGTAACTAAATTAGTAGTTTACCCACTAACAAATCCAAGTTTTCTCATTTCCTGTCCCAAAAATTCAATGCTACAATGGCTACTACCACTTCAAGGTCATTATAATGCAATGCAATGCAATGCAAATGTAATAAAATACCACAAGGCAACTGTAAGTAAAACCGATGAACTAGCTTAAGAATGGAATCAAAAGCGGTAAGGATGAACATGCGAACACCGCCCCGAAAGAAATAACCATCGGTCATCATTGAACTTAAGTGGATTTCATTACATTCTCTATCACACTTAATCTTGACTATCAAATGGGATGATTCATTGCAGTTTGAGTCCATCGAGGCCTAAATCGAGTGTCATAGCAAGACTACAAGAAGACAAGTTGCTGAGATTAGAAATTGAATCTTGGACAGCGGAAGCTTTGTACTCCCTCCGGGACTTATTGGACCAAGTGCTGTAGGAGGCAAAGACTCTCTACCCGTGCTCGAATTAGAACTGTTTAAAGGGGGAAAAAAAATGTCATGATTCTAAGCAAAACACTGTTACTACGAATCACATACGGTAAAAGATTTGAAACCCCACCTTCCCGTAAATATGCAGGATCCATAACCTGCACAAGTTATCCACCAATGCAGTAATTAGCCATTCAAAATGATTAAGCTGGATATTAATCTAAAAAGTCGAAAATATGGGAAGAATACATAACAATTACATAATAAGATAGCAATGGAGTGCAATATGAGGGCTTATAGAAAAGAATTTGAGCATATTTTCACATAAATAACACTTGAAAGGAAACAATCTTGATCTATGTTACTCAGGCTTGGCGTCAGCAGGATACGTGTCCAAGTGGGTGTATTCAATTTTTTCCATGTATTTGGAGGGTTCTTGGAGAATCATATCCCTATATCCATGTTGGAAAACATGTAGGAAACTAGTATTTTTTTAAAAAATTAAAAGTCATAGAAATATAGATCTTTCATAGGGGAAAAAACCTCAAAAGACACTCAGCACACAGAAAACATGTAATAACTATTCATAGATGCATGCATACAGTTCTAACTATGATTTCCCCTACCATGTAATATGGTTATCAAACCGAAACATACTTCAAAAAAAAAAAAAATCCAACCAAGGCACAGGCAATGTACATCCATGGATCCGAAATTAGTGTTGAGAATACTGTTAACATACCAATTGCAACAATAGCTAATGGCTGATGCCCACAGGCAAATCAGCTTAGTTGGTAGAAAGTTAATGCCCTGATTAGATCTAAAGTACCCTAAATTTTTTCAATCAAGAATGTAAAGAATTATGTTTTTGGAATGTCTGTATTACTATCCATGTTCAGGGTTCGTAGCAGCACCTCCCAACAATATCATCTCCAAAGTTCGAACCCACATTCTTTTTTTGGGGAGTGCAATGTGACTTACCATTGCACCCAACACTTTGTTGGTATGCAAAGTATTATTTTGATCAACTTTAGAATCTTGCTAATCTATATTTGTCTAATGAAGAAAAGATAATACAATGTAATGATAAGTGACAACTCAACAAAAATGCCATGTCGACAATGACTGTATATACATTTTTAACAAATTGTAGTGGTTGTGCATATCGGCAATTATTAAATTCCCTAACAGTTTCCCTTTATTATAAAATCTACAAAGCTAAAACCTCAAACTTATCAACACCTAAAGATAAAATGATTAAGAAAAAGGGGAGGGGGCAAGCTAGGTGGTAAAGCAACCAAAATAAATTAAACAAATAAAACAAGTGGTGTTATATTCAAGTTGGACTTCACTAGCTATTGCAATTGGTTTTAGGTTGAATGACAAAATAAACAATTGATTTTATTAAAGAACCATCAACTATTTAAAGAAAACCTGGAGTTTGAAACAGTAGCATATAAGCATGCCAGCAAAATTTTCTCACTAGATTGAAAGTTAAAATTCTACTTAAGCATTTTAACAGGTAAATATTGCAGATAAAATTAATAAGAGCATAATGAAGAGAAAACTTGTGCGAACTTACTTGGGTTGATCGTAGTAGTTGTGGCTGTACCATCAAAATCACATGTCCCACCAACAGTATGCATTTTTTGATAATAATCATTGTAAGCATAAGATGCGTGGTTCTTGATGTTATTCGGGAGATAGCACGGCTGCCCTGATTGTATAGCACTGCAATTGGCCTGGCCTTGCCCACATGCCCAGTTAAGCCCATCTCGCAACTTATCTTCACTAGCATCATCTTTTGCCACACAGAAAACTGCAGTAGAATTTCCAGTGATCTGACTAGGACCACCTAAACTCAGAGGGAAAACGGCAGTGCCGTTTGTGAAAAGTAACCCCCAGTTTTTCTCAGAGATAGGGCCCGGTCTCTTGTCTTCATTAAACAATTCATAAATGTATGTGTTGATGGGAATAGTTGGTTGACTAGGTGGACCTGAATTATTGGAAACTCGCTGGATCAATTTATTAATGAAGGTCTCAGCATTTTCCACGGTAGCATCAGGTTCATTGGATCCACCTTGCCAAGGCCATCCAGTTTCTGTGACAACGATAGGGATCACAGAAAAATTGAGAGCATCCATAGAATAATAGGTTGCATCAACCATTGCATCAAACATGCTGTTATAGTGGAACAAAGTGTTTGGATCAACAATTTGTTTGACCGAGGGAAGAGGTTTGAAAAGAGCATAATCAATTGGAAAAATGCCATTTCCATTAGTGTAACCATAATACGGATAGGCATTTAACATGTAATAGGAATTTGTGTTCTTCAAAAACTGAAGAAGCTGGTATATTGTAGAGTTCCAAGAGGAATTAAAGGTAGCAGTAGACGGGGGAAAAGGCTTGGGGATGATGTCCATGGATTGCGGGGTTGAAACTTTAACCTGAAAATTGAGATCAGCAGCTACAAGAGCCTTGTGCAGGTTATTCATAGCTGTAACTAAAATTGGGGCAGCATGAGGGACTGAGGTAAGAACCTCACTGCCAACAGCAATGGCTGTAATGTTGGTGGAAGGCATGTGAGCAGCAACATTTTTGTTGATCCATGCTGCAGCTGCTGAGGCGGATTCTCCAATTCCTAGGACTTCCTCATTTGTCACTCCAACTGTTACTTCAATCCCACTTCCAGCAAGGGCTTTCAGCATGTGAGGGTCAGCATCATAAAGTCGTATATGAGTAATTTGATGGGCTTTGACAATAGCAACCACATCTGAAGCTGACGGCATGCTGGAAACATCAGTACCTATGTTTACCCCAACAAATGCACCTATATAATCAAGAATATAGTCAGTAAGAATCTACAAGAAAAACTATTACATGACCTTTTAATGTAGATTACCCATTTGTTTTTGCTTCAATCTATTTTTGAAAAGTAGTAAATAAAGGAACCATTGGTTGATTACTTTTATAATGTTCAATGAACTACCTACCCTAGCTATAAAAGCCTCAATATTTCACCATCATTCTCCATAATTCTGAAAAAAACAAGCACCTAGTAATGCATAACACAAGAAAAGCTCAAAACAAGTTGAGGCCAAAAAAAAGACCTTTGATCTCAATGGTCCCTAGATCTTTGACAGCATGTCTGATAGGTACCTTTTAAATACAGGGAAAATAAAATTGAATCTTAAACCAATTTGAAGTACTTATTACCAGGAACTTTACAACTAGCATGGTTTCAATTTTTCAAAGACGTTCAACAGCAGTATTTGAGCCATTAGAAGTAGAAACAGTTATTACTATTAGAATAAGTAAAATCGAAACACAATCTCATTAACTAGAAATATCAATTATAATGATTATCATTTTTAACAACTGATACCTCAAACTGTACAGATTCAACATCCCATATAGAAACTGACCAAAAAAAGAAACCCTCAACAAATTTGCTAAATTACCTAGCACATTGGAAAGCATGCTTAGAACCAGGAGCATGCTTCCAAGATATCTTTCAAGAATCATTTGATTGTTAAAAAGCTTCAATCTAAATAGCCAGTCTCGCACTGTTTGTTCTCAGTAGCGCTTAAATGCTACGTTTTCTGCAAACAAAAGCCGAATCAGATAGTTTAATTCAGATAAAAGTTGAAACGTACTAACCAGGTAGATGACACCAAATTCAACTGCACAAGGCTAACGTTACATATAACCATTCAGGCACATTACAAAGAACCTTCATTCATGTATTACAGGACAGTAAAAGCAGATGTGGACCTATTTTGGCTCCTTACAAATAAATGGTTAAACTACCGGCAGGTCCTTGTACTATAGGCTGAAAAGCAAATTGATCTCTTCACCATAATGTGAGTAATTTCATCCTTGTGCTTTTATTTTTGAAACAAAAGGCTAAACTTGTAAACATGAAAATGATAAAAGTGCTCATTTTTTGTTCAGATCACTTTAAAACACGAGAAATCAACATTCATTAATTCTTTACCATACCATCATTTATAATTTCACATATTTGCTTCCGTATTGAATGTGCAAGGTCTAAATTGTCCATTTTTACAATAGAGAGACTAATTTGCTACTAAGCCTAAAGTACACGGACTGGGCACATAGTTTAACCCAAATAAACGAACAAGATATTGCATAACATTCATTCATCAAATGCATCATCTCTTCAGCGAGGAAGCAGAAATTCCAGTACTAGCAAGATTCATTGTACCCAAAGCGGTATTGGTGTTTAAGGACAGTATTTTTTTTCGTATTTTATGTACACCATTTTGTATGCTTTTGCCAAAACAGAGAGTCCCAGAAAGCGGTATAACAGAACAAGAGAACATCCATAGTTGGAAGTGGATAAGAAGAGTAGATAATATCAACTGAAAATACACTCTATTTCAAAGCACATTAATGAAAATACAGAGGGCAAGAAAACAGTAATTCCAAAATACCCAGAACTAAAAACATTGCAAATTCGAACAACATGGAAGCCAAACTTGAAATAATAAAGGGAAAGAAGGTCCCCAGTGGAAGAAGTGAAGAGAAGGAAGTACCTGATCCAAGTTGCAGAAAAAGGGAAAAAAGAAAACACTAAACTAATAATCCAGTGCAAAGAATATTGGGAGAGAAAACAGCAGAAAGAAGTTCAAAAGCCCCACAGGAACTTTCTGTACATAAATGTGGAAGCCAGACGAGCAGGAAAGGAAAGTAGAAAACGCGGTTGAAGCTTCACTAAATACACCCACTGTTTCACTTTAATTCAAATTAATTATTTCTTCCTTCTTATGGTAATAAAATAAACAAAACATGTGTTTTTTTATTACAGTATCCTTAAAAAAAAACAATAAAATTATTTTAATAAATTACTGAATATTCTTTAAAAATCATGAAAAATAAATTTATTCATTTCCTTATAATAAATAAGCGGTATTTAATTAATGTTTAAAACGGAAGATTTAGAAATATTTTTGTATTCAGAGTTAAGGAAACCTAAGCTTGACTGTGTTTGATTGTCTGAACGCTACTGAATAAATGTCTGAACCCAGAGACTTCTTTGTAACTTTTTGCTGTTTTTCTTTCTTGCAGTATTTTACATTAGGTTTTGTTTGTCCTAATCTACCTTTTCCTTTAAAAGTTAATTAATTTTCATCTGCGCCGCCCCAAATTTCTCCCTTTACTTAAAAAAAAGTTAAAAGTTGTTTAATTTGTTATTAATTATTGTAATATTTATGAAATAATTACATATACATGTTTTTTTTCCTAAATGAAAAATGTCATTAGTAAAAAAATAGATATTCAATTAAACATTTTATGAAAATAGTGTATCTAGTTGAGTTTTGAGTGGCCAAAAATAAAATTAATTAACTCTTTCTATTAACGAATATTGTCATTAGTCAATTTAATTATTACAAATCATTGACGTGACAAATAAAATTTATGAGAAATTAACATGTTATGTGAATAATTAACTTTACATCTGTAAAAATATTTAAAAATTAATAAAAATATATATCCAAAATTAATAAAGATAAATAAAGTTTACATCACTTAAATCTAGACATCTATCTATCCAAATTAATTTTGTACGAGTATAATATTATAAAAAATTATAACAATATAAAAAATAATTATTAAAAAATTTAGAAATTATATATATATAAGGACAACGGATGAATATGGCTTCAACATCTATAGAATAAAATAATAGGTAATGATATGTTTATATATATACATGGATAATTATTTTATAACCTATTAGTGGAGTAAGAAACATCCACAAACGGGCATGGGTTAATGCCATTTGTTTTTAGGTCATAATAAAGGGTTAGTATTTGGTACATTAGTCGTGTCTCCTTTTTTTTTTTTCATAAGTAATCTTAAAATTTTATCATGTGTCTTTTTTATTTTAATATTTTATTATACTCATATAAGACACTTGTCAACTTTTCAACAGTATTTCTAGAGTCTAAAACCTCCACTGGTTATGTATCAAATATTTTCTATAAGGGTGAGTATTTAGTACACTGACTCTATACTTTTTTTATTCCATATAGATCCTTAAAAATTTGTCATGTTTTTACTATACCTCGATATAACATTTGTCAACCCCGATCCTGCTTGTGGATTCTAAAAATTCAACTAGATGTGTATATAATATTTTACCATAATAAAATAATATTTAAATTATTAAAAAACATTTCGCGTCATCTTAGACTTGCTTGTGGAGTTTTTTTACTCCATTGGTAGTAGATAGAATAATTACACTATATATATATATATATATATATATATTATAGAGAAAACATTTGGTACACTGCCAATACAATTTTTAGTCTTTACAAATATGATTAGGGGTTTAACAAGTGTCCTATAATAATATAATAAAATATTTTAAAAAAAGGCACATGTCAATTTTTTAAACTTGTTTGTGAAATAAAAAATTTACACAACTAGTATATCAAATATTATTTAAAAATATGACGAAAACAAAACTTTTATAATTTTCACCCTATAACCTTTAGCTTAATATTTATTATATCTCATGGTAAAACAAGTATACTCACAAATTAAACATTAAATAGTGAAAAATATTTTTTTATAATTGAAGAGAGGAGTAGAGTTATTAGGGATGGAACCCAACCTTTCTTATCTACAATATAATGCTTTTGCCACTAAATAAGAGATGGTTAATTTCTTACGATTTTAACTTAGTATTTTTTTTTTAAGATTTTAGTATGATATTTATTAGATCTCAATCATTATAAAATAAATATACTTGCAATTACTATTTAAATAAGGAAAATTTATTTTCCCATATTTTTATTAAAGTTTTTAGAATTAAACCGGTGATTGAACTAGTCAGACTACAATTTGTCAATTTAGACAGTTCGATTAAATAAATCATTAAAAATTTATAAAAATATTTAAAATGAGTTCAACTAATTTTTTAACCGAATTTAACTGATCCGCAACTCAATTAGTTTAAAACCTTTCTTTAGATTGATACTCTAATCAATTCTTAACTCAAATCATCGATTCAATTCATATAACAATGATTTTTTTTTTTTTTTTTGAGAAAAGATAATCATGATTTATATATATATATATAGGATAAAAGTTTTTTTCACCATATTTTTGCGCTAATGGAAAGAATTTCCCTCGATATTTCAACACATATGTATCATCAGATGTCGATTTATTATATGGTTGGTAAAGTTATGTTGATCATCTGTTGTTGTATATATAATTTTTAGAATTTTTTAATAATTATTAATAATTTTTTATAATCTTTTATAGTTCTGAACAATCAGTTGTTTATATTCATTCTAGATGTGCAGTTTAATTAATTTTTAAAAAATCTAAAAATTAATAATTTTATAATTTTTTGTATTTTTACATTCATTCAAAATGAATTTGGACAAATATATATCCAAATTTAAAGAAATATGAGCAACCATTTATCCAAGTTACATTTTGATCCACTTTCATTAATTTTTAATAACTTTTTAGAATGTTTATTTATTGTGTAAAATATTAACGTGACATGACACATCAACATACATATCCACATGGTAGGACACATATTAACTCCTCATAACTTTCATTTGCTACATCATCAACATAATAATTAAATTGATCAACAATAGTTTTCGTTAATTAAAAGAGTTAATTGATTCTTTTTATTATTGAAGGCTAAATTGAGTGTCATTTTATTTTATTAAATTTTTGTTTACTAAGCCATTAGGTTGTGTTGCTTTTATGATTTTTAATGTTAGGTAATTTATTTTTATAATAATACTTTGTTACATACAAATTTTTACTCTATTTATTAATTTTAATTTATTATGTCCAGATATAATTATATGAAAAAATAATTTTAAAAATAATCTTAAAATTATTTTAATAAAATTAGTCTAATTATAAATTTCATCCCTCTACTTTATGAAATTCGATAAGTTAGTCCCTTTATTTGTCAGAGTTTGATCTTTGTGCTTTAAGAAAATTGAAAAGGTTAATCCAATTGAGTAATATTGTTAAATCTCAAACTTGAAAATCAACAATTCAATAATTTTAAATAAAAAATCCAGCAATTTATATGCAACAAACTAGCAAAAATCAACAGTTTAAGCTCACAAGTTTATCAATTGAACTAACTTTTCAATTTTCATAAAATATAAGGCCAAATTTTAATAAATCAAAATAGAGTGATTAATATCTCAATTTTATAAAGTAAAGGGATGAAATTCAGAATTGGACCCAACAAAATTTATTAGGAATGCACATTGGTTTGATAACTTGATTGTAATGGCACAAATTTTTTCAGCTTTCCATACGGTAAATTTTCAAAAATTTTATTTTCGATACAAGAATTTTATATTCTTTCAATTTTTTTGGATTTGGACTGGCATCTAAGGGTACTAAAATATTATTGTTTATTAGCATGTGCGATGATGAGATGATATTTGATTATTAAAACCATTTTTATATTGAAAATAAATTGAAACCTCCCATTTAAATTGGTTTTACTCTTTACTGTTGGTAATTTTTTAATACCAAAATATTGTAAAAAGGAGAAAAACACCCTCTTTTCTTAGCTTGGCCAACCAGGGTGGAAAAGAAGAGAAGTTTTTTTCTTTCTTCTCCCTTTCTATTTTTCTCCCTCAATTTTTCTTAAATCTTACCACCTTTTTTCTATTTTTTTAAAACCCAATTATTAATAACTTTATTTGAGACCATTCTCATCATCATTTTTCATCATCCACTAAAATCCTTTATCCGAGTCCAAACTTAAACTCGAGTAAAGAATGCTACATTTCAAGTCAAACACTTCATTCAATTTCTATTTATTTTCTAGACTTGTTTGAGGTCTTTTATGACTTCTTAAATCATTTCTAAACTAATTCTAATATTTTGTTGAAAAGGGATGTTCTTTGGGCCTTTCAGTGCAAAAACAACCAAGGTAGAGGTACCAATACCTCTTCCTATGTATCAGTACTTAAACCTTGAAACCATTCATTTTTGCATTTTGCCAACGTTGTACCAATACTACTCCTTTAGCACCCATACTTAGGTTTTCAGAGGAGCTAAATTCAAACCTAAAAACACTTCAAAACGTACCATTTCATACCATAATTAAACTCAATACCTCAAAATATCATCTAAAACATAATAGGTTCATCCATGTTCAATCTCTAACAAATAATCACTAAGTTCTCAAAACATTTTCACTACTAGTCTCAATGACAAAGGACTACCTATTCAACACTTTCATTACCTAAGTGCATGCCACGGTAAATGTCCATAAATTTGGAACTCATTCTTCACAACTCTTACCTTATTGATGAGATATGATTTCGCTAGCTTTGTTCGAACTCTTTGCACTCGTTCACTTTCTGGGAATCTATAGGTTAATAAATAACGCATTAAGCTCCATTGAAGCTTAGTAAATAATCACATGAATTCTATTATTAACTTAACATTAAATATAAATTTCTTTTAAGTAGACTAATTCATCATTTTATAACTCATCATCACTGTAAGAGGCCTAATCTGCCCGGGCCCATTAGAAGCCAAAAATTAAAATCAAAAAATAATAAACCACAGTCCATCAGTCCACTATAGCCCAAAACCCAATTTTAACCCATTTACAGACCCAAAATTTAACCCTACCCAATTACAAACTTAAGGCCCAAAATCCGGTCGGCCCGAATAGCCCAGAACTTAAACTCCACAAGAAACCCTAGGGTTCCCTCGCGCCGCTTCAGCAGCCTCCAGCGCATGCCTCCACGCGCGCTTCCGTACACACCACGTCGCCACCACGCAGCTCCTCTATACCTGCGAAATACAACAAAAAAAACAGCAAAGAACGTAGCAGCAGAGAACATGTGGCATTTTCATTTTTAATTTGTATTTTTCTCTCAAATCGGCTATAAAAAGTGTCGAAAGAAGCACTGTAAGGGCTTACGTTTTTTAATACAAGAAATACAAAAAAGGGTATATTTCCAGTCAATCTCAGCCCATTTTCATTTTCTAATCTACTGTATTTGCGTAAATAATAATAAAAATACAAACTTTTACCGTTTTGTAGAAATTGGAGCCTGAATCCGAAGGGGTTCTTCAACCCTTTTTTGTTTTTCGCGAGTCTTTAGGCAAATCTGGTCTTAGATCTAGGTTAGGGAGGTCGCGGGGTTTAAAACGTCGTATTCTGGTACCCTTCGACCACCATGGGCGGCGACGCCGTCGCTGGCGACCGACGGCCGCCACGGTGGTCTAATGGATGGAGATCGGAGCCCATGAGAGAAACCCTACCCTCTTTTTTGAGTTTTTTTTTTTTAAACGGATGAGAAATGAAGTTTTTTCAGAAAAAAATAGCTTTTATAGGCCAAGGACACGACGTCGTTTTGGGGTGGCGCATTAATGCCCAAAACGGCAGCGTTTGATGCCCTTGACCCGCGCGTGTGACCCGATCTGGGGAGGATCCGTGCATTTTTGGTTATTGGACTATTTATGCCCCAAGTCCTTCCGCATTTTCACTGATTTGCAATCTGGTCTCATTTTCTTTTTTTATCTTTTTAAATTCGCCTCGTTTAATTTTAAAACTCGCATTTTGGTCCGCATTTAAACGCTGCGTTTTGGAACTTGAAATATTTGCGTTATTGATCCTCTTGAGTTTACGCACATTGTATTTTAGTCCTTCTCACTTTTATTTTTATACGATTTGCCTCGAAATTTGAATTTTGAGTTTCGTTTTAGTCCTTTTTTGTTATTTTTTTGTTTGATTTTCAAATTAACTAATTAATTGTAACATTATTATTATTATTATTATTATTATTATTATTATTATTATATTTTACTAATGTTTTTATTACTATTATTATTGTTATATTTAATACGTTTAATGTCTTTATTATTTCATCACCAACTATTATTTTCATATTGTTAAATTAATTTATTTGCATCCATTTAAAATATCATTTTTTTAGATTTATTTTATTTTCACCCTTTTTTAAATGCATATTTTATTTATTTATTTCAAGTTTTTAAGTATTATTTCTTTTAAACTATTTTGTTTTATTATTTCTGTATTATTTATTTTAAATGGTCTTTTATAATGTTTATTTTATTTTTGTTTCATTATTTTTGTATTGTTATAATTATTTTTTATATTATTATTTTAAAATACTTTATATATATATATATTATTCGTTTTAAAATTGTTTTTTTATAACATTTTTAACTTGTTTTATTAAAAATTGTTTCGTATATTATTTTAAGTTTTTTTATTCTAAACTTGCACATATTATTTATTTTAAATATTTTCATTTATCATTGTTTTCATTTTGATATCTTATTGACTTTTAGATGTTTTTTTATTATTTATTTTGAACTTATTTGTTATTATTTTAAATTGTTCTATGTTTGACTTCAATTTGCTTGATATTATTTCTCTTTAAATTGTTATCCACTTGTCTTTAATTACCATGTTAGCTTGTAAATAATGTATATTGTGTGATCATCACAATGTGTTTTATTAGTGCGTTCAATCATGTTTGCATATTAATTTCATTCACAAACCGCCATTTAAAATAGAAAGCATTGTTACATTTCATTCAAAAGCTTTCAAAATAAAGCAACGCTCGTGTTAGGGAACTTTGAGAAAATCGTGCCTTAACTCACTAAGTTTCAATTTTTCTCTTTAAACCTAAGCCATCGAGTATCCTTTTTAAAATCAAAACGCATAAATTTTCAAATAAAAAAACTTATTCTCGAGAATTTGAGGCGTTGCGTCCTAACTCACTGGATGTGACGTTTCATTATTTCGAGATAAGAATTTCAAAAAATTAAGGTAATATTCCATGTTTGGAATTGTGAGAAATCGAGCCCTAACTGACTGGGTTCCGATTTTCCATTTGACCCAAATAATTAAATATCCTTTTTAAATTTAAGTGCATGAGTTTTTAAAATAAAAAGACGAGCTTAATTTAGAAGGATTGAAATGTCGCATCCAAACTTACTAGGTACGGCATTTTATTTCTTTGAGATAAGCGGGTCTTGATATTCGCTTTGATTTGTTCAAATATTTTTAAATAATAGGATCATATTTTAAAATCTTTTCAAATTTTCGACGATAGGACATTAATTAATCAATTAGGTACCAATTTTGGGCGTTACGAGGGTGCTAATCCTTCCTCGTGCGTAACCGACTCTCGAACCCGTTTTTCAAATTTCGTAGACCAAAACCATTATTTTAATAAATCAAGAATGTTTTATTAAAATGATCCATCTCACTAGTTCTACCTTATTTATTAGGACTTCACATTATCTTTTTCTCTTATAATTATTTCTTTCTTTTTTAAATTCTTATCTCAACTAAATTTCACATTCAAGTGTACATTTTCATATTTCACTTATGAGTATATCACACACTTTCACTGTAATAATTCATATAATTTATCACTTAATTATCTCATAAAATATTTTCACTAATTTCACAAATCACCATCATTTTCACTATTTTAGTCACTTAAGTACAAATCTTTAGCAACTTGTATACTTATAATTTATCCATCGAATTCACTCATTCTCATTTATGTTAACACTTATTCATTGTTTAATGTCACTTTCTATATTTTATTTCACTGAATTCTTATTTATCAATTAATTCACTTATTAGATAATAAATTTTATTACGAGAACACTTACTTTCAAATATCACTACACTTTTGATTATTTTTCACTTTAGTCTCTCTTCTAGTCTTTCAATTGGTTTGCTCGTTTCCAAATAGAATAAGAAAATGTTTAAATTATCTATTAATATAAATTGTCTTTCCATATTACGATCTAACCGCATAATACTGCTTAGTATTAATTAATCAGTGAGCCAATATTTGCTTTCATTTTGCTTTGCATGCAAAAATCATTGAGAATAATATACAAAGGACATTAATATAATTAATAGATATTTTATTAAACCAATTTGTTCAAAAAATGCAAGTATTTATAAACGAAAATATTACAATAAAGGCATTATATTCCAACAATCTCTAACTTGCCCTAGTGAAGTGACGAGTCATATTTTGCATTTTCATGTCCTTTACATATTTCTCAAAACTCTTAATTGGTAAACGAATTCATAAAGTTGTCCTCTAATACTACTTTTACTACATCCACTATTTCCTTCGCTACCACCTCCCTTATAACGTCATATTATGTTCTATTATTTGCTTCAAATTATTGCTGCAAATTACCGTATGATTTGCTTTCCACCGCTTGCACTAGCTCTACTATTTGACCGTCCAAATTACGCCCTCATTTGCCATCCTAATTAGCTGATCTTTGCTTTTAATTTTGGCTACTAATTTGGTTGTTGCTCACTACAAATTCAGCTGCTTGCCGCCACTCCTTGTGCCTTGCTCAGCCTTCAATTTCAGCCGACTTCCGCTGCTTTCAAATCCTTTAAACAGTCCCAATTGAACTGCTCAAATCGGCAACCATCTTGCTACCTGAGTCATCCAGTTTTTTATTGTTTTGTTCTTCGAAAATTGATTCAATTAGCCATCCAAATCAGCAACTGCTTGCTGCACCTTTTGCCCATTGATTGCTGCTCCATTTATTCCAAATTGACGTTGCCAATTAATTCTTTGGCTTCAAGTGGCAATATATTATTCAATTTTATTATTGGATTCATGTTGTATAGATTTAGTTAATTATATTGATAGAATTTGTAACGCCCCAAAATTTTAATTTTTGATTTTGCGTATATATGACACAAATGTGTATCTGCTTTGGTGGTTAAGTGTTTTGGTTGTGTGTGTGAGGTCTCACGTTTAAGCTGTGACTTGGGTAAATTTTAGTATTTTTATAAATAAAGCTCTATCTCTAGTTTGTAGGCTTTTATTTGAATGTTGGTAAAAATATATTAGAATGGGTCTGCTGGTCTGGTGGCTAAATGGAGTGTTGATATGAAGGAGGTTTTGTGTTCAAATCGTGGTGTGTGTATTACTTTTGCTCACTTGTCCAGGAGAGTTTGAGATGAACTAAAAAACTGAGTAGTGAAGTGATTTGGGGGTTATCAGTTTCTATTCATATGGTTTCTTTTTGCTAAATTTCGGCTTCTCTTCTCATCTTAAACCCTTTTTGCTGTCATTCCCTCTCTCATTGTCCTTCCTTGCTGCCTAAATCTTGCTTTCTTTCTCTTTTTGATTTTCATTTGTTACATTTTTTTTTTGCACGCCGTTCCTTAGCGATCATTCGGTAAGTACTCGATTTATCACCACTTTATTGCTTGGAAGTTAGCTTTTCTAAAAGAAGGCTGTATGGTTCTTTGATTAGGTAAAGCTGCATAACTAATCGGGGTTGTTGCAGAGAATCACGAGTCGCAAATTCGGTTGTTGACTGTAAGGGTTTCGTTAGATTATCGAGTGTTGATGGCGGTAGGTGATAAACGATAAATTATACATGTTTTTACCTCATGCTTAGCCCAAATTCTGGATAAATTAACCCTTAATTTGTGTAAATTGATGCTCTTAAACCTTTAATATCATGTTATTACTCAGGTGAGCATAGGGAAGTGAAAAGAATGAGAAACAGACCAAAAACGGAGAAAATGGGCCAAAGTATGAAAACAACACGCCTGGAGGATTACCACATGGCCGTGTGACACGGCCGTGCCACCTTAACAGGCCCGAACACAGCCTAGGCCTTGATCCACATGGGCGTGGCACACGAGCGTGTCCCTGTCGTGAGGAAGTTCAATTTCACTCGGAAAAGGTTGCTTAGGGGCTAAGAAAGCCATTCTAAACTCTATATAAAGACCCTAGGAGGCAACTTCAAGGGGAACATTATTTTCCCGCCAAGACGGGGAGTTAAAGGTAGGGAATTACTCGAAGGGAAGCCGATTGATTCATCTCAGAAGCAGAATTCTACATCAAGACAGAGGATCTCCCTTCAATCCTTCAGGGGTTTTTGGGTTCTTTATGTTTTGCTATTTTAATTCTTCTAAGATGTTTTCTTTATTAATTATGAACTAAACACCCCCAAATACTTGAGGAGGATGAAACCTAAGACAAATCTTGTTATTATTCTCTCTTGAATTATATGATAAATATTTGATTTGTTTTTAATTGTGTTTTTAACTCTTAAATTGATATTTCCGGGATATTGATTTAAGTCACATGTGCTTATGTAGAGGAGTAAAAGTCCCTGCATAGGAGTAGATCTGACACAATTAAGCGGAGTTGATCGCAATCCTAGAGATAGGACGACGAAAATCTGCCAGATTAGGGTCAAACCTAATAAAGGAATTCATAGATCAAGCTAATGCAACACTAGGGTTTTTAATTAGAAAGAGATTTCAATTAATAAACCTAGGGTTAGTTGTTTTTAGTCTCGAGAGAGATATTAACATAAGTTAGGGATTTTTACAGATCAAGTCAAGTGAATAAATCGTCTAGCTCAAGAATTGATAATAAGTGAAGTCTAGGTGGATTCTCCCTTAAGTATTGTCCAAATCAATCAGTTTTTCCCAAGAGTTTTTCGCCAATTTACTTTTTGTGCGTTCTTAGTTTAGTTTTAGAATTAGTTTAGTTTCATAAAATCCCCTTTTATTTTTAGGTTAAATGATAGAAAGAAAATTAGTACTAGTACTTTTGGTTCCCTTTGGTACGATATCTCGGTCTTGCCACTAAGCTATACTACTGTTCGATAGGTGCGCTTGCCTTAAAATCGTGATAATAGTTAGTTTTTGGTGTGATCATTTATTATAAATTTTATTACTTCATATCACGCATATTAAGTTTTTGGCACCGTTGCCGGGGAACTAAAATATTAGGAACACTCTATTTTTATTACTTTAGCCATTTTTAATTTTATTTATTTTCAGTATTTTTCTTTTTTTCTTTTTTTTTTATTTTTTTATTTACCAAAATTTTCTTTTCTTCCAGGTACCTCTAGTTTATGACTAGAAGGAACCCAGAAGGACCACTGCTTTTCGACGAAGATTTAGAAGCTACCGTTGGCAGAACCCGCCGAGAGATAAGAAGAAGCTTGCAATATCCAGAACAAGGACAAGAAGAAGAGCTAGAACCTACTGAAGAGATGGAAGTAAATTAAGATAATCAGCTACCTCCTGTAGTAGCCGCAAATCCTATCAATCAAAATAATGCTCCACGTACTATGTTTGATTACGCTAGACCCAGTTTGGATGGTACTGAATCTTGTATTGTTAGGCCTACTATTGCTGTAAATAATTTTGAATTGAAACCTAACACTATTCAGATGATTCAACAATTTGTGCAGTTTAATGGTCTACAGGATGAAGATCCCAATTCGCACTTAGCCAATTTTTTGGAATTTTGCAATACATTCAAAATAAATGGCATTTCTGATGATGCCGTTCGTCTTAGGCTATTCCCGTTCTCCTTGAGAAACAAAGCTAAACAGTGGTTAAATTCTTTACCATGAGGGTCTATCACTACATGGGAACAAATAATGGAAAAATTTTTACTTAAGTATTTTCCTCCAGCTAAAACAGCTAAATTGCGGAATGATATTTCTTGATATTTCTTCTTTTGTACAGATAGATTTAGAGACACTTTACGATGCTTGGGAGAGATACAAAGATCTCTTGAGAAGGTGCCCTCACCACGGGTTACCTCTGTGGCTACAAGTTCAAACCTTTTATAATGGTTTAAATCATTCAACGAGACAAATGATCGATGCCGCCGCCGGTGGAACAATCAATAACAAAACACCAGAAGCAGCCTACGAATTTATAGAAGAGATGTCACTGAATAACTATCAGTGGCAAATCATGCGAACAAAGCCACAGAAAGCCGCAGGAATTTTTAGTATTGATGCAGTCACGATGCTTTCTAATCAGGTAAAACTTTTAAATAAAAAGATTGATAATTTTGTTGGTTCTACGCAGGCACACTCAGTAATGCAATGCGACGCAATTCAAGGAAACAGTTACAATCCCGATTACTCCTCCTATGGACATAGAATGGAAATCAAGCAAACCAACTATATGGGTAATAACTCTAGACCTCAAAATAACCCTTATAGTAACACTTACAATGCAAGTTGGCGGAACCACCCCAATTTTTCATGGGGAGGACAAGGAAATCAAAAACAACCACCCCCTCTGGGATTTCAACAACCACCATTTCAACAAGAGAAAAAGCTAAACCTTGAGGAAATGCTCACAAAATTTATCGCCGTGTCAAAAACTCATTTCCAAAATACCAAAATGGCACTGAGGAACCAGCAAGCATCTATTCAAGGTCTCGAAACTCAAATAGGCTAGCTCGCTAAGCCAATTTCTGAAAGACCGCAAGGTGGAGTACCAAGCAACACTGAGACTAACCCTAAGGAGCAACCCAATGCCGTGGATACAATAGATGAAAAAAGGTTAGCCAAAACCAACCCAGAGCCACATAAAGAAACTGCGGTAAGTAAATGTAGGGATGAGGTAAGTTCTAAAGAAACAATTTTCAAAGAGTATAAACCTCGTATCCCATACCCAAATATGTTAAAAAAAGACCGTACAGATGAGTAATTCGGTAAGTTTCTAAACTCTTAAAGAAATTACATATCAACTTACCGTTTATCGAAGCTCTTTCGCAGATGCCAAATGCTGTTAAGTTTTTAAAAGAGCTCTTGACAAACAAGCAGAAGCTAGATGAGAAATCTCATATGGAGTTGAATGTACTATGTTCAGCCATCTTACAGAATAAGCTACCCAACAAACTAAAAGATCTAGGGAGTTTTACTATTCCTTGTTTACTTGGTAACTTAGATGCCAAAAATGCTTTAGCTGATTTAGGGGCTAGTATTAATGTCATGCCTTATAAACTGTTTAAACAACTAGGTCTTGGAAAACCTAAACAAACTAAGATAAACATCCAATTAGCTGATAAGACCATTAGATTTTCAAAGGGAATAATTGAAGATGTGCTTGTCAAAATTGATAAATTCATATTCCCAGTTGACTTTGTTGTTTTGGACATCGATGAGGATAGCAATGTACCCTTAATTCTAGGGCGTCCCTTTTTAGCAATGGCTAGAACAATAATTGATGTAGGAACAGATGAGCTTACACTACGTGTAGGTGATGACAAAGTTACTTTTCAAGCTCGAAACTCGATTAAGACTATTGCAGACAAAAATATAGTGACGAGTCCTTGTAAAAACACTAATCTCACCACCCAACCTTCTGTAAAACACTAATCTCACCACCCAACCTTCTGTATAGGATACACTTCATATAAAGGCGACCTAACCACAAACAGGTCCATCCAAGGGAGACGTACCTGAAAAACGAATGCTTCAGATTGAGGAACTAGATGAGTGGCTGAACTATCACAAAAAGCCCAAAGTATGCCACACCAACCCAGAGCATCACCAAGACGACCTTCAGGTAACAACGAATCAAATCAAGGTAGGGGATAAGGTAATCTTAGGGGAAGACGATCCTCGAATCTTGAATTCAAAAGAGCATACAAGTGATACACCTTACTTCATGGTAATGAAAATCTTTCCCTATGGTATAGTCAAGATAAAACATGAGTCACTCGGCACTTTCAAGATAAATCACACTCGACTCAAATCTTACGTTGATAATGAAATTGTAAGCAGAATGAAAGAGTATCAACTCTTCAAGCCACCGTGACCGAACAAGCTTAAGAAAAGTCGAGCTTAGACTATAAACAAGCGCTTCTTGGGAGGTAACCCGCGCACTAACAAGTTTGATTTTCTTAAATTTTTAACTAACTCTTTAAAACACAGATTTCCCAGGACCACACGACTAGGCACACTGGCATGCCTAAGGCCATGGACACCCCACGGGTAGAAACACGGCCATGCGATACTGCCGTGGCCATACCTGTCCATTCATACACGGGCGTGTGATTTCAAACACGACCGTGGGCAAAGCGAACACCAAAAGACATGACCGTGCTATAAGGCCGTATGACTCAACACGCTCGTGCCAACTAGCTGTGGCCGCACCGATAGGAGCACGAAACACACGGGCTAGACCTAGGCCACACGCTCGTGCCCAATGGCCGTGTGCCCAATTCCCTATTAATTTTATTTTATTTTTATTTTTATTCTCTTCACTTTATATTTTTCATATTATTTTACACTTCACTTCTTATCGAGTAAGACTTAAATTCCCCACACAGTTATACTTTAAATTACCCAGGATCATGAACTTCAAGTGGTCATCTCTCCAATCCAACTTTCACAACTTATAAGGAATTCATCCAATTCAAGGAGTTTCACTTCTCTCCCTATCTTATGATTTTATGTTTCTATTTCTATTAGTGTTATCTTTATACATTGAGGGCAATGTACATCTTAAGTGTGGGGGGGAACTTACTTTCAATCATTGCATTCTCTTTGAACCCCTGAAAAATTTTTACAACTAACTTTTTGCATTGTTTTCAAAATTTTGAATTCTCACTTTCACTCTCTAGATGAGTCTCAATCTCCTATTAGGAATTAATTTTAATTGAGTTATGATTTTTATTGATATGTTGAGAATTAAGACATAGGTACTTATGCTTTGATTATTCAAACTTTAAGACATTAGGGAATAAAGCATAATAACTTGAAATTTTTGAGAATTTAAATTTTTCTAGGTTATTTTCCCTAATTTTAAGTATTATCTTGAGATTTGAAATTTGCAGGATTGACATCAAAAGCCATAATTCTGGTGAGATTTTTGACCCTTTTGAGCATACATCCTTTCGTGCTCACTTTTATTGTTGCTTTGAGTGAGTCAATACTGATTTGTTATTCTAGAACTTGCTCTGATTATACATATCGAGACCACATCATTGATTTGATACACCGAAATGATAAAGGCACCTAGGTTTAACCCACTTACTCCACAAAAGCCTACCTCAATAAATTAACCCCCTAGTGAACCATATTGAGCCTAACAACCCATTCTTTGACTTACCTCTAATATTAACCTATAACATGTTTTTTGTTGAATTTTATTCAATTATTTTGATTCCTATTTTTTTCGAGATTTAAGTTGAAATTATTATCTAGCTTTGTTCTCTTGTTCAGTTTATAAACATTCAAAGTATTGTATTTGATTTGTTCTTAAAAAAACAAAAAAAAAAACAAAAAGGTGTTTATACAATTAATTCAGTTGTAATTCATATTTTAGTTATAGTTTAATATTTTTTTTTTGCATATTTCTATTATAAGCTACCGAATCCGGAACGATGTCATCAGAAGACTTAAGCTCTAGAAATATGTTCAAGTGATAGAGATTTTTCTAGCTAGACGATCTTTCAATTCAATCTCGATTTTAACCTTCTTTTTCAGCTTGTGACAACACCCCTAACCAAAGCCCCATTACAACCATTGAAAGACCTTTTGATCGATGTGTCATACCAAACTATAGTGGTGGAGATTTGATTTTCCTGCAAGCTTATGGTAAGAACTTTTCAGATTGACTAATGAGTGTTTAATTTTTGAACCCTAAACACTTTAAGTGGATAGAGTGAATCTTTACTGAGGATGTCTACTCTTGTTGATTTCGATTGAAAGGTAATTACTTAGGAAAAGGGAGAAAACCTATGTTTCCGTGATAAAATTCTCAACTTAAAGTGTTTGAAACTTTAATGTTCTTCTGGTTGAATTTTCATTGTATGATTACTTGTGGATTAGTTTGAAACATTATTAATAAGGATTATAAGTTGAGAAGAATGATTCTTAATTGTGACTTGAGATTTTGCTTGAGGACAAGCAAAGGCTTAAGTGTGGGGGTATTTGATAAACGATAAATTATACGTGTTTTTACCTCCTGTTTAGCCCAAATTCTGGATAAATTAACCTTTAATTTGTGTAAATTGATGCTCTTAAACCTTTAATTTCATGTTTATTACTTAGGTGAGCATAGGGAAGTGAAAAGAACGAGAAACGGACCAAAAATAGAGAAAATGGGCCAAAGTATGAAAACAAACACGGCTTGGAGGATTACTACATGGCCGTGTCACATGGCCGTCCCACCTTAACAAGCCCGAGCACGGCCCGGGCCTTGATCCACACAGGCATGTCACACGGACGTGTCCGTGTCGTGAGGAAGTTCAATTTCACTCGAAAAAGGTTGCTTAGGGGCTAAGAAATCCATTCTAAACTCTTTATAAAGACCCTAAGAGGCAACTTCAAAGGGGACATTATTTTCCCACCAAGACGGGGAGATAAAGGCAAGGAATTACTCGAAGAGAAGCCGATTGATTCATCCCAGAAGCCGAATTCTACATCAAGACAGAGGATCTCCCTTCAATCCTTCAGGGGTTTTTGGGTTCTTTATGTTTTGCTATTTTAATTCTTCTAAGATGTTTTCTTTATTAATTATGTACTAAACCCCCCATATACTTGAAGAGGATGAAACCTAAGACAGATCTTGTTATTATTCTCTCTTGAATTATATGATAAATATTTGATTTGTTCTTAATTGTGTTTTTAACTCTTAATTGATATTTCTGGGATATTGATTTAAGTCGTATGTGGTTATGTAGAGGAGCAAAAGTCCCTGTATAGGAGTAGATCCAACACAATTAAGCGGAGTTGATCGCAATCCTAGAGATAGGACGACGAAAATCTGTCGGATTAGGGTCAAACCTAATGAAGAAATTCATAGATCAAGTTAATGCAACACTAGGGGTTTTAATTAGAAAGAGATTTCAATTAATCAACCTAGGGTTAGTTGTTTTTAGTCTTGAGAGAGATATTAACATAAGTTAGGGGTTTCTACGGATCAAGTCAAGTGAATAAATCTTCTAGCTCAAGAATTGATAACAAGTGAAGTTTTGGTAGATTCTCCCTTGAGTATTGTCCAAATCAATCAGTTTTTCCCAAGAGTTTTTCCCCAATTTACTTTTTGTGCGTTCTTAGTTTAGTTTTAGAATTAGTTTAGTTTCATAAAATTCCCTTTTATTTTTAGGTTAAATAATAGAAAGAAAGTTAGTACTAGTACTTTTAGTTCCCTTGGGTACGATATCTCGGTCTTGCCACTAAGCTATACTATTGTTCGATAGGTGCGCTTGCCTTAAAATCGTGATAATAGTTAGTTTTTGGTGTGATCATTTATTATAAATTTTATTACTTCATATCACGCATATTAGTAGGTTTTAGAATGAATGATGAAATAAGTTATTAATTAAGTGATATCTTGATCGATTATAGGTTCCAAAAGGCTCGAGGTTGACTAATCATTGAATTGATACCAGATGTGTACCCGATTACGCAGAAAACGAAGTTTTAGCGAAAGCTAAAAACCTCACTGTCGACGCCACATGAGCGTGTGGTTGCTCATGTGGTAGGCCGTGTGCCCTACACGAACGGGTGATTAACGATGCCAAGCCGTGCGCGTAGGAAACGACCATGTGATGGCCAGTCAGGCCGTGTGTAACACACGAGTTGGACTGAATTGGGCCGTGTGGGCCATACGGACATATGGGTCTGCAAGGGTAGTCCGTACGGGCGTGTAAAATTTTGGGCCACGCTGTGTGGAAGGCCAATTTGGGTTGTGTGGGCCACATGGGCGCATGAGGCTGTTCTTACTAAATTGTATTCTAAGGTTGCACGGGTTGCTCAAGTCGATTGTAAACCTACTGTAGGTTCGGTAAACACTACTTAGACCCCTAAATACTGAAACTGATTGTGTGATTAATGTACTGAGCATGTTATTATTATGCGTGTATACTGATCTGAAAGTATGTACTGTTAGTCATGAGCATAGCATATCATGTATTATATGTTGCATTGCATGGGGTTGGGATAATGATATTGGAGGAAGTGTACTAAAAGGCTTTAAGCCTATTGACTGGCAGCTTAGCTGCATTATACTGATATGTGCCGCATTCGGTACATCTTGTAAGTGTAGGGATTGGTGGGTGTTTTAAACCCCACAGTAAGTGTAGGGATGGACGGAGATGGCGTTGATATGCATGATATGAAGTAATAAAATTTATAAAGAACTTGATCACACCCAAACTAACTAATATCACGACGTTTAAGGCAAGCGCACCTATCGAACAGTAGTATAGCTTAGTGGCAAGACCGAGTTATCATACCCAAGGGAACCAAAAGTACTATTACTTACTTCCTTTCTATTATCTAGCCTAAGAATAAAAGAGGGGTTTGTTTAAACTACTTCTAAAACTAACTAAGAAAAGCACAATGAGTAAATTGGGAAAACTTTTTAGGGAAAAGCTGATTGATATGGACAATACTTAAGGGAGAATCCACCTAGACTTCACTTGTTATTGTTTTCTTAAACTATATGATTTGTTTACTTGACTTGATCCGTAGAGATCCCTAATCTATGCTAAACCCTCCGTCGAGGCGTAGAGCAACTAGGCCTAAGTTGTTAATTAAAGTTCCCTTATTAATTAACTCCCTAGGTTGTATTAATTCGATCTATGGTTCCCCATATTAGGTTTGACCCTAATCCGGTAGATTTATGTCGCCCTATGTCTAGGGTTGCATGCAACTCCGCTTAATTATGGTAGATCTACTCTTATCACAGGGACTTTTGCTCCTCTGCTCTAAGCACATCCAATTCTTGAAATAATACCTAGGACTATTAAATCAAGAATGAAGAACACATAATTAAGAACAATTCAAGTATTTATCATATAAATCAAGAATAAATAACAAGATCTATCTTAGGTTTCATCCCCCTCAAGTATTTGAGGGGTTTAGTTCATAATAAAGAAAGAAAACATCTCAGAAGATATAAAATAACAACACATAAAAGAACCCGAAAACCCCTGAAGGAATTTAGGGAGATCCTCTATATTGCTGCACAATTTCGGCTTCTGGGATGAATCAATCAGCTTCCCTGCGAGTAATCCCTATTTCCACTCTCTATGTTGGCAGCAAAGAATACTTCCCTTTTGGGGGAAATAAGCACACCCCTAGAGTTGCCTCCTAGGGTCTTTATATAGAGCTTTGGAGAGCCTTTCTTAGCCTCCAAGTATCCCAATTCGAGTGAAATTCCTCTTCCTCATGACTAGAACACGCCCGTGTGCCACGCCCGTATGACTTTGACAAGGGCCGTATGATTTGGCACGGCCGTGTGCTTGCCCGTGCTTGTCGAGGGTTGGACCGTGTGGTCTTCATGTGGCACGGCCATGTGTTATGTTATTTTTGGCCCATTTTCCTCATTTTCGGTTCATTTCCTATTCTTTTCTCTTCCATATGCTCTCCTGAGTATAAGATATGAAAAAGAAGGATTAAGAGCACCAATTCTCACTAAATTGATAATAATTCATCCAAAATATAGGCTAAACATGAGGTAAAAATATGTATAATTTATTGTTTATCAAATACCCCCACACTTAAGCCTTTGCTTGTCCTCAAGCAAAATCTCAATCCATAAATAAGATTTATTCCTCTCAACCTACAATCTTTATCAATAATGTTTCAAACTAGTCCACAGGTAATCATACAATGGGTAATTCAATCAGAAGAACATTAAAGACTCAATCATTCTAAGTTGAGAATTTTATCATTGAAAACATAAGTCTCTTCCTTCCTTCTAAGTAGTTATCTCTCCATCTTAATTAACAGGAGTTGACATCCTCACTAAAGGTTCACTCTATCCACTCGAAGTGTTTAGGGTTCAAAATTTAAGCACTCCTTAGTCAACCTGAAAAGTTATTACCATAAGCTTGCAAGAAAATCAAATCTCTATCACTAAAGTTTGATATGATACATTGATCAAAAGGTCTTTTAATGGTTGTAACAGGGCTTGGTTAGGGGTGTTGTCACAAGCTGGAAAAAGAATGTTAGAATCGAGATTGAACTGAAAAATTATCTAGCTAGAAAAATCTCTATCACTGGAACATATTTCTCAGCTAATTCTTATGATACTATTATTTCTGCCTTGGTAGCCTTAAAATAGAAATATGCAAAAACTTGTTCAATTATTACAAGTTACAACTGAATTTCACTGTATGTACATATATATTTTTTTCTTTTCTTCTTTTTTTTTTAAAGAACAATTCAAGTAATGTAATAAATTGAATAAAACTTTACAATTTGGAAAGGAGAAAAAAAAGCTAGATGAAAAATCCAACTCAAATCTCGACAAAAATAGGGGTCAAAATAATTGAATGCAATTCAACAAAAATAGGTTATTGGTTAATAATTAGAGGGTGAGTCAAGGAAAAGGTTGTTAGGCTCAATGGGATTTACTAGGGGTTAATTTATGGAGGTAGGCTTTTTGTGGGGTAAGTGGGTTAAATCCTAGGTGCCTTTATCATTTTGGTATATCAAATCAATGATGTGGTCTCGACATGTATAATCGAAGCAAGTTCTAGAATAACAATTCAGTAGTGACTCACTCAAAACAATAATAAAAGTGAGCACGAAAGAATGTATGCTCAAAAAGGCTTAAAAATCTCACCAGAATTATGGCTTTTGATGTCAATCCTGCGAATTTCAAATCTCAGGATAATACTTAAATTTAGGGAAGATAACTTATGCAAAAAAAAAAAAATTTGGGTTCTCAAAAATTTCAACTTATCATGCTTGATTCCCTAATGTTTTAAAGTTTGAATAATCAAAGTACAAGCACCTATATCTTAATTCTCAACATATCGATAGAAATCATAAACCAATCAGAATAAATTCCTAATAGGAGATTGAGAATTAGTTAAGAACAATGCATGAAGTACAATTTCAGGGATTTTCATAGATAATGTAAAGATTTCAAGTAAGCTTCCCCCCCACACTTAAGATGTACATTTCCCTCAATGTACAAAGTTATATAAATAGCAAGAGAAGTATAATATCATAAGATAGGGAGAGAATTGAAACTCCCTGAATTTAGGATGAATTTGTGAGGAAGAGTCAGTAATTGTGGCAGGGGTGGTCCCATTTCCGCTCGAATATGATCTGTAGACCTCCTTTTTTTTGAAACTGTGGAAATATTTAATTAGTCATGGAAATTTTGGATTAATAGAGATTACTCATTAGGGATTGGCCAATATGAAAGATAGAAAATTAAATAACAGAAAAATAATAAACTAAGTTCTAAAAAATACTAATACTGTAATGATTAAAATGATTAAACTTAAAAATAAATTTTGAAATGAAAAGGAAACTAATAAAGGAAAAAAATGAGAAATAGAACCGAATGAGAGAATAGAGGCACACGCCCGTATGTCTCGGGGTTAGCCCGTGTTGGCCATATTGCACGGCCGTTGTGAACTTGTTCGCTTTTTCGTACGGTCGTGTAGATAGTCACACGACCGTGTCTGATTTGACAGTGTTGGCCACGGCTTGGGGACACGGGCGTGTGGCGTTGTGTGAGCCCGTATTGATACTGCAGGGTTGCCACGGCCATATCGCATGGCCGTGGGAAATTGTTGATAGCCCGTGTGGAATTCATAAAGTTGCCACGGCCATATCACACGGCCGTGGTGATTTGTCGACCTCCGGTGCTTTTAGGAAACTTCTGCTCTATTTGTACATGGTCTGGGTGCACGACCGTGTCTCTGTTTTAATATGTCACACGGCCTTAGGCACGCCCGTGTGGCTACCATGTGGCCTAGATTTCTGCATAAAAAATGTTAGTTGCTGCATAAAAATACTAGAAAAATTTTAAACAAAGAAAAGTTATTAAGTTATTGCTCGGGTTGCCTCCCGAGAAGCGCTTGTTTATAGTCTAAGCTCGACTTTTCTTAAGCTTGTTCGTTCACGGTGGTTTGAAGAGTTGATACTCTTCTATCCTGCTTGCAATTTTATTATTAACATAAGATTTGAGTCGAGTATGGTTTACCTTGAAAGTGCCAAGTGACTCATGTTTTATTTCTATTATACCATAAGGGAAGATTTTCATTACCGTGAAGTGAGGTATGTCACTTGTATGTTCTTTCGAGTTCAAGATTTGGGGGTCGTCTTCCCCTAGAAGTACCTTATCCCCTACCTTGATTTGACACGTTTTTACCTGAGGGTCGTCTTGGTGATGCTCTGGGTTGGTGTGGCATATTTTGGGTTTTTCATGATAGTTCAGCCACTCATCTAGTTCCTCGATCTGAAGCGTTCACTTTTTAGGTGCATCTCCAGTGGATGGACTTGTCTATGATTGGGTTGCCTTTATGTGAAGTGTATCCTGCACAGAAAGTTGGGTGGTGAGTTCAATGTTTTTACAAGGACTCGTGACTATATTATTATCAACAGTTTTAATTGCGTTTTGAGCTTGTAAAGTAACTTTGTCATCACCTACACGTAGTGTAAGTTCACCTGTTCCTAAATCAATTATTGTTCTGGCAGTTGCTAAGACGGGTCGCCCTAGAATTAAGGGTATATTGCTATCCTCATCAATGTCTAAAACAACAAAGTCAACTGGGAATATAAATTTATCAATTTTGACGAGCACATCTTCAATTATTCCCTTAGGAGACCTAATAGTTTTATCAGCTAGTTGAATGCTCATCTTAGTTTGCTTAGGCTTTCCAAGACCTAGTTGTTTAAACAGTTTATAAGGCATGACATTTATACTAGCTCCTAAATCAGCTAAAGCATTTTTGGTGTCTGGGCTTCCAAATAAACAAGGAATAGTAAAACTCCCTGGATCTTTCAGTTTGGTTGGCAGTTTATTTTGGAGAATAGCTGAGCATTCCTCGTTGAGTTCCACTATGGACAATTCTTCCAACTTCCTTTTATTTGTGAGAAGTTCCTTTAAAAATTTTGCGTACTCCGGCATCTGCATAATTGCTTCAACAAAAGGTAAGTTAATATGTAATTTCTTTAACAGTTTAAGAAACTTACCGAATTGCTGATCTGTGCGGTCCTTCTTTAGCGCGTTTGGGTATGGGATATAAGGTTTAAATTCTTTAACGATTTCATCTTTGGGACTTGCCTCATCTTTTCCTTTACTTACCACAGGCTCCTTGCATGGCTTTGGGTTGGTTTTGGTTATCCCCTCATCATCTATCGTATCCACAGCATTGAGTTGCTCCTTAGGGTTAGTCTCAGTATTGCTTGATAACCCACATCGCGGTTTTTCAGAGATTAG
The DNA here is from genome assembly GCA_020496765.1 of Gossypium stocksii. Taxonomy (NCBI): domain Eukaryota; kingdom Viridiplantae; phylum Streptophyta; class Magnoliopsida; order Malvales; family Malvaceae; genus Gossypium; species Gossypium stocksii. The sequence continues at coordinate 25,842,663 of CM035623.1, forward strand.
CTTGGCAAGCTGGCCTATTTGAGTTTCAAGTCCTTGAATGGATGCCTGCTGGTTCCTCAATGTAGTTTTGGTGTTTTGGAAACGTGTTTCTGATACGGCAATAAATTTTGTGACCATCTCTTCAAAGTTCGGCTTTTTCTCTTGTTGGAATGGTGGCTGTTGCAATCCTAGAGGAGGCGGTTGTATTTGATTTCCTTGTCCTTCCCATGAAAAACTGGGGTGACTCTGCCAACCTGCATTATAAGTATTACTATAAGGGTTATTTTGAAGTCTAGAATTGTTACCCATATAGTTGGCTTGCTGAGTTTCCATGCCATGTCCATAAGAGGAGTAATTTGGATTGAACATATTTCCTGGAGTTGCGTTGCATTGCATAACTGGCTATACCTGCGTAGAACCAACAAAATTATCAAACTTTTTATTTAAAAGTTCCACCTGATTAGTAAGCATAGTAACAGCATCAATATTATAAACTCCTGTAACTTTTGTCGGCTTTGTCCTCATGATTTGCCACTGATAGTTATTCAATGACATTTCTTCAATAAATTCATAAGCTGCTTCTGGCATTTTATTATTAATTGTTCCTCTTGCGGCTGCATCAACCATTTGTCGTGTGGATGGATTCAAACAGTTGTGGAAGGTTTGAACTTGTAGCGATAAAGGTAGTCCATGATGAGGACATCTTCTCAAAAGATCCTTGTATCTCTCCCAGGCATCGTAGAGTGTTTCTAAATCCATCTGCACAAAGGAATAAATATCGTTTCATAATTTAGATGTTTTAGCGGGAGGAAAATATTTAAGTAAAAATTTTTCTGTCATCTGTTCCCATGTGGTGATTGAGCCTCGTGGTAGAGAATTTAACCACTGTTTGGCTTTGTTTCTCAGAGAGAATGGAAATAGCCTTAGTCGAATAGCATCATCTAAACCATCAAACTGTACAAACTGCTGAATCATCTGAATAGTGTTAGGTTTTAGTTCAAAATTATTAGCAGCAATAGCAGGTCTAACAATGCTAGTTTGAGTACCAATCAAACTAGGTTTAACATAATCATACATAGTTCGAGGAGCTTCATCCTGGTTTACTGGTTCTGCTGGTAGTGCTGGATGTGGTGGAACGTTTTGATTTGCTTCCATCTCTTCTGTAGGTTCTGGCTCGTGCTCAGGTTCTTGCTCTGGATAATGTAGGCTTCGTCTGATCTCTTTGCGATTTCTGCGAACTGTAGCTTCTAAATCTTCGTAAAAAAGTAATGGTCTTGTTGGGTTGTTTCTAGTTATAAACTAGAAAAACCTAGAAAAATAAAAAAGGAACGAAAATAAAATAAAAAAAATAAACTTAGAAAAACCTAGAAAAAAATAAGAAGAAAATAAAAATAAAAATAAATAAATAAATATATTAATGGCTAAAGTAATAGAAATCGAGTGTTCGTAATATTTTAGTTCCCTGGCAACGGCGCCAAAAGCTTGATATACGTGATATGAAGTAATAAAATTTATAAAGAACTTGATCACACCCAAACTAACTAATATCACGACGTTTAAGGCAAGCGCACCTATCGAACAGTAGTATAGCTTAGTGGCAAGACCGAGTTATCGTACCCAAGGGAACCAAAAGTACTATTACTTACTTCCTTTCTATTATCTAGCCTAAGAATAAAAGAGGGGTTTGTTTAAACTACTTCTAAAACTAACTAAGAAAAGCACAAAGAGTAAATTGGGAAAACTTTTTAGGGAAAAGCTGATTGATATGGACAATACTTAAGGGAGAATTCACCTAGACTTTACTTGTTATTGTTTTCTTGAACTATATGATTTGTTTACTTGACTTGATCCGTAGAGATCCCTAATCTATGCTAAACCCTCCGTCGAGGCGTAGAGCAACTAGGCCTAAGTTGTTAATTAAAGTTCCCTTATTAATTAACTCCCTAGGGTGCATTAATTCGATCTATGGTTCCCCATATTAGGTTTGACCCTAATCCGGCAGATTTATGTCGCCCTATGTCTAGGGTTGCATGCAACTCCGCTTAATTATGGTAAATCTACTCTTATCACAGGGACTTTTGCTCCTCTGCTCTAAGCACATCCAATTCTTGAAATAATACCTAGGACTATTAAATCAAGAATGAAGAACACATAATTAAGAACAATTCAAGTATTTATCATATAAATCAAGAATAAATAACAAGATCTACCTGAGGTTTCATCCCCCTCAAGTATTTGAGGGGTTTAGTTCATAATAAAGAAAGAAAACATCTCAGAAGATATAAAATAACAAAACATAAAAGAACCCGAAAACCCCTGAAGGAATTTAGGGGGATCCTCTATATTGCTGCACAATTTCGGCTTCTGAGATGAATCAATCAGCTTCCCTGCGAGTAATCCCTACTTCCACTCTCTATGTTGGCAGCAAAGAATACTTCCCTTTTGGGGGAAATAAGCACACCCCTAGAGTTGCCTCCTAGGGTCTTTATATAGAGCTTTGGAGAGCCTTTCTTAGCCTCCAAGTATCCCAATTCGAGTGAAATTCCTCTTCCTCACGACTAGAACACGCCCGTGTGCCACGCCCGTGTGACTTCGACAAAGGCCGTGTGATTTGGCACTGCCGTGTGGCTTGCCCGTGCTTGTCGAGGGCTGGACCGTATGGTCTTCATGTGGCACGGCCGTGTGGTGATTCCTTGGGCCGTGTGTTATGTCATTTTTGGCCCATTTTTCTCATTTTCGGTTCATTTCCTATTCTTTTCTCTTCCATATGCTCTCCTGAGTATAAGATATGAAAAAGAAGGATTAAGAGCACCAATTCTCACTAAATTGATAATAATTCATCCAAAATATAGGCTAAACATGAGGTAAAAATATGTATAATTTATTGTTTATCAGGCGTCTTAGAGGCTGGTGGGTAGGAATCTGTATTTTGTTCACTGCATACAGGATTGCTACTATAATGGGCTAAGGCCCAATGCATATCCGTTACTATACTGAAATGGGCAAAGGCCTAAACTATTACTGATACTATAATGGGCTTAAGCCCCAGACTGTACTGACTATTACTGTGTTTAACTGTAAGTTTATTTTCTGTGGGGATTACACACTGAGTTTACGTAAAGTCACCCCTTCTATCTTATATGCACAGGTAATCCCCAGACTTAGACAGATCAGTGCGGCAGAAGGCTCGACAATGACCACAGTCTTAGACTATCATGACTTTCAAATTGTGATTTATCATTTTTTATTTTATTTAGTTTTATTACTGGTTTATTTTTATGTAATTTCGAGGACTTTCTGGGACTCTTGCTTAATTTGGGTTTTTTCTTATTGTTACGGATTTATAACTGCTAGTCATAGGAAACCTCGGTTTTCAAAAGAACAAATATTTTTTTTTGAAAATGCACAAGTGCTTAAACTATTCTTTTTAAAAGCTTCCGTAATAAGTAATATTTTGAAACAATCGATTAAATGGGTATCGTGATTTTGGAACTAATACAAGATAAAGAAAAGTGATTAAACGGAAATAATTTTATTGCGACGACACAATTTTTAAATATCCTATCATGTAACATTGCTAGATTTAGCCATAAGGTCTAGGCCGGTTTTGAGGTGTTACATTTAGTGCTATTAGAGCCAGGTTGTAAAACTCGACTGTGGATATGGATTTTAAAACTTGATTTTTAAAGAAATATTTTTTAATCATTGAAGAGTTTTTACTGAGTGTGTGGTATACCGAGTCTCCGGGGCCGATCCTGTAAGTATTTTGAACTGTGATATGTTTTAAAACTAAAAATGTTATAAATAGTATATTCTGAAACTACTATAGTTAGTATACTGTGAAAATACTCTAGTTAGGGTATACTGAAACTGTAGAAAGTTGAAACTGTAGTAAACTGCTTGAGATTGTGACATGCGAGAACAAACTCTGAACTATTGATATTATTTCATAAAATATATGTTAATAAGTATTGAACTGTAATTAATTCATAAAATTCTTAATACAGATAAACTCGATTAGATATAAGCACACGAGGTATACGCGAACGGGGTACTAAAGGCTGAGGTAGAGACCGTAAAGAGGCTCGAGCTAAGTTTTGTTCACTGGGTAGTGTGTCGAATTTGGACATGAGTGAGACGCCAGTATTGCCGACTACTGAGATTGGGTCTCATTATCGAATGGCTTGGGACGACACATTCTCCCAGGCTATGCTGAGAATACTTGAGAAGGTCGTTGAGTCCAATACTAGATCTAGGGGTCGAAGGTCCGTTACAGAAGGGGCTGAACTATTTAAAGGTGTCACTAGAGTCATCCCTAACATGGCCGAATGCTAGATAGAGACCACAGAAAGAATTATGGATGATTTGGATCTTACCACAGAACAAAAATTGAAAGGTGCTGTTTCTCTGCTTTGAGATGAGGCGTATCAGTAGTGGCTTACTATTAAGGAGGGCACTCAACCTGAACGTTTGACCTAGGAGTTCTTTAAGATTGCCTTGTAGGAGAAATATGTGGGAGCCAGTTATGTGGACGCCTGTAAGAGGGAGTTTCTGAATTTGACATAGGGGGATCGATTAGTGGCCAAGTATGAGGCCTAGTTTTTGAGACTGAGCCACTATGCGTGAGGTGTGGTGGCATCTAAGTACGAACGATATGTCTACCTTAAGGACAGTCTCAGGAATAATCTGAGGGTTCTGATAACTCTGCAGAGGGAGTGTGGTTTTTCTACACTGGTTGAGAAGGAAAAGATCATCAAGGATATTAAGAGCGTTGAGTGCCAAAACTATGACACAGAGAGAGGTAGGAACAAAAGGGATTCGAGGTCCTCGAGTTCTGCACAGAAGCCTAAAAAAAAGCTAGATTTGATGGGCCAATTCGAGTTTGGCCCTCTGTTATTGCTGTTGGACTACAACCATGTGGAAACTATGGTAGACTCCATCAGGGCGAGTGTTGGAAGAGGATTGGGGCCTACTTGAGGTGTGGGTCAATGGAGTATCACATTAGGGAGTGTCCGCGGAGGTCCGATTAGATGCAAGCTCTGAGTACTAGTATTGCACAACTATAGAGGGTAGTTCAGCAGCCACCGAGAGGCCGTGGACAAGCTAAGGGTCGTAATGGTGTGGGATGTAGATAGAGAATATCGAGCCGATGTGCTGGTTAGGCTAAGGTGAAGCAGCCTACTCTTGTATATACTGCATGTCGCCAAGATGATGGAGATGCCCCAGATATCATTACGGGCATGTTCCTAATTTTTTATGTACCTTACTTTACACTGATAAACATAGGTTCTATATATTCCAATATAGTTAGTACTGTGTCTGAAAATTTGAGGATTTTGAGTGAGAATACTTCTAGCGAGTTACTATACTAAGTCCGTTGGAACAGTCTATACGGGTTAACAAGTTGTTTAGAGACGTCCCTTTAGAGGTTCAAGGGGAAATCTTTCTGGCTGATCTAATGGAGCTTCCATTTGGGAGTTCAATCTGATTCTGGGATGGACTGATTGGTCAAACACCGTGTCAACTTGGACTGTGCGACTAAGAGGGTCATATTGACAACTGAGGAGGATAATAAGGTAGTCATAATAGGAGAACGTCAAAATTATTTATCTAATGTGAACTATATACTGGTGGCTAAGAAGTTGGTGCGTAAGGGATGTAAGGCATTCTTGGCTTATGTAAGTGTTTCTGATTGTGGAGACTCTAATGTTAAGGACATCAGAACGGTAAAAGATTTTTCAAACGTCTTTTCTAAGGAGTTACCGGGTTTACCTCCTAACCGTGAGGTGGAATTTGAGATTTAGCTTCTCCCTGGTACGACTCTAGTGCCTATCGCTCCCCATTGAATAGCACCGAAAGAGCTTGTAGAGCTTAAGGCTCAGATTCAAGAGCTATTGGATCGTAGGTTTATCCTCCATAGTGTGTCTCCGTAGAGAGTACCGGTATTATTTGTAAAGAAAAAGGATGGATCCATGCGGATGTGTATCGACTATCAGCAACTGAACAAGTTGATCATTAAGAACAAGTACCCACTACCGAGGATAGATGACATGTTTGATCAGTTTCGAGGAGCTTTAGTTTTCTCTAAGATTGACCTCCGATCTGAGTATCATCAGTTAAGGGTTAAGGAGGCTGACATACATAAGACGGCATTTAGGACTCGTTATGGTCATTACGAGTTCCTAGTGATGCCATTTGGACTGACTAATGCACCGACAGTTTTTATGGATTTGATGAACCGAGTGTTCCAACCTTATCTGGATCAGGTTGTAGTGGTGTTCATCGATGATATCTTGATGTATTCTAAAATTGAAGATGAGCACGATGAGCATCTTAGAGAGGTACTTCAGACTCGTCGTGAGAAACAGCTTTATGTAAAGTTCAGCAAGTGTGAGTTCTGGCTACGTGAAGTGACCTTTTTGGGACACGTAGTTTCTGCTGAGGGGATTTGAGTAGATCCTTGAAAGATTGAGGCTATGTTGGAGTGGAAAGTAGCCTAGGAACGTGTTTGAGATCCGTAAGTTTCTAGGACTGCCGAGTTATTATCAGCAATTTGTGGAGGGCTTCTCACTGATTGCAGCACCCTTGATTAAGCTACTACGTAAGGGTGTACCGTTTGACTGGACTGATGCGCAGTAAGAGAGTTTTGAGAAGCTCAAGACTATAATGACTGACGCTCCTATTTTGATACAGCCTGAGCCTGGAAAGGAGTTCACAGTGTATAATGATGCGTCACACGTCGGTTTAGGATATGTGTTGATGCAAGATGGTAAAGTGGCAGCACATGCATCTCATCAACTTAAGACTCATGAGGCAAATTATCCGACGCAAGACTTGGAGTTAGCCATTGTGGTATTCGCGTTGAAAATTTGAAGGCATGATCTGTATGGTGGGAAGTGTATCATCTACACGGATCACAGAAGCCTCAAGTATCTCCTTACTCAGAAGGAGCTAAATCTTAGGCATCATAAATGGACCGAGCTACTTAAAGACTATGGCTGTACCATTGAATATCACCCTGGTAAGGCCAATGTAGTGGCTGATGCACTGAGCCATAGAGCTATGACGGATTTGAGAGTGATGTTTGCTCGCTTAGGCCTATTTGATGATGGTAGCTTATTAGCTGAGCTTCAGGTTAAACTGACATAGATTGAGCATATTAAGGGTAAGCAGTTGAAGGACGAGTCTTTAAGACCATGGTTCTGACAGATTGAGAGTGGTGGCACTACAGATTTTGGGTTGAACTCTGAGGGGGTGTTGTGTTTCCGTTGACGGATATGTGTGCCAAATGATATGGATTTGAGACAGTCTATACTGAGAGAGGCGCGTAGTAGCCCTTATGCTATGCATCCTGGCAGAAATAAGATGTACTGAGACCTTCGTGAGTTATATTGGTGGCCAGGATTGAAAAGGGAGGTTACCAATTTTGTGGGGAGATGTCTGACTTGCCAGTCGATTAAGGCTGAGCATCAGTTACCTTCGGGTTTGCTGCAGCCGGTTAAGATTTCTCTTTGGAAATGGGAACGAGTGATTACAGACTTCATTAGTGGGTTACCCCTAACACCCACTAAGAATGATTCGGTACGGGTCATCGTAGATCGATTGACCAAGTCTGCCCATTTCATACCGATTTGTACTGATTATCCACTACAGAAGTTGGAAAAAGCTTTATATTTTGGAGATAGTGAGACTGCATGAGGTACCGATTTTGATCATTTCTCATAGGGATCCTCGCTTCACGTCTCGGTTTTAGAAGAAGTTACATGAGGCTCTAGGTTCAAGGTTGGACTTCAGTACTGCGTTTCATACACAAATCGATGGTTAATCTAAGAGGGTGATTCAGATATTGGAGGATATGTTGAGAAGCTGCGTTATTGCTTTTCGAGGTAATTGAGAAGATTATCTGCCGCTAGCGGAATTTGCCTATAATAATAACTTCCAGTCTAGCATTCAGATGACACCTTACGAGGCTCTATATAGTCGTAAGTTTCGCACTCCTTTATGTTGGACTGAGTTGGGCGAGCGATGTATTCTGGGTCCTGAGTTGGTTTCTGAGACAAATGATAAGATTAGATTGATTCGAGATCATCTGAAAGAAGCTTTGGATAGATAGAAGTCCTACGCATATTTGAAGAGAAAAGATATTGAGTATTCTATGAGAGCCTTTGTGTTCCTTAAGGTTTGCTATGGAAGAAGATTTTGAGGTTCGGTCGGAAGGGCAAGCTGAGCCCTAGGTTTATTGGGCCATACCAAATTCTAAAACGAGTGGGACCGATTGTTTATTAGTTGGAGCTACCTCCAAAATTGGATCATATTCACGATGTATTTCACGTTTTGATGTTGAGGCGCTATCGCTCTGATCCTATACACATTGTACCTGTTGAGGAGATTGAGGTTGGGCTAGACTTGACCTTTGAGGAGGAGCCGGTTCAAATTCTAGATCATGACGTAAAGGTTCTGAGGAGGAAGTCTATTCCCCTGGTTAAGGTTCTATAGCAAAATTATAGCACTGAGGAGGCTATGTGAGAGCTTGAGGATGCAATGCGTCAGAAGTATCCTCATCTATTTTGATTAGGTAAATTTCAAGGATGAAATTTTCTTTTAGGTGGTAGAATTGTAACACCCAAAAAATTTAATTTTTGATTTTGCGTATGTATGACACAAATATGTATCTTGGCGGTTAAGTGCTCTGGGTGTGTGTTAAAGGTCTCAAGTTAAAGCCGTGACTTGGGCAAATTTTGGCATTTTTATGAATAAAACCCTATCTCTGGTTTGTAGGCTTTTATTTGAATATTGATAAAAACATATTAGAATGGGTCTGCTGGTCTAGTGGCTAAGTGGAGTGTTGATGTGAAGGAAGTTCTGTGTTCGAATCGTGGTGTGCGCATTATTTTTGCTCACCTGTCAAGGAGAGTTTGAGATAAACTAAAAAAACTGAGTAGTGGAGTGATTTGGGGGATATCAATTTCTATTCATAAAGTTTCTTTTTGCCAAATTTCGGCATCTCTTCTCATCTTAACCCCTTTTTGTTGCCGTTCCTTCTCCTATTGTCCTTCCTTGCTGTCGAAATCTTGCTTTCTTTCTCTTTTTTATTTTCGTTTGTTACCTTTTTTTTTTTGCATGACGTTCCTTGGCGATTATTCGGTAAGTACTCGATTTATCACCACTTTATTGCTTGGAAGTTAGCTTTTCTAAAAAAGGGTTGTGTGGTTCTTCGATTAGGTGAAGGTGTAAACTGATCAGGGTTGCTGTAGAGAATCACAAGTCGCAAATTCAGTTGTTGATGGTAAGGGTTTCGTTAGATTATCGAGTGTTGATGACGGTAAGTTTTAGAATGAATGATGAAATAAGTGATTAATTAAGTGATATCTTGATCGATTATAGGTTCCAAAAGGATCGGGGTTGACTAATCATCGAATTGATACCAGGTGTGTACCTGATTGCGCAGAAAATGAGGTTTCAATGAAAGCCAAAAACCTCATTGTCGACTTCACATGGGCATGTGGTCGCCCGTGTGGTAGGCTGTGTGCCCTAACACGAGTGTGTGATCGACGAGGCTAGGCCATGCGCGAAGGACACAGCTGTGTGATGGCCAGTCAGGCCATGTGCGACACACGGGTTGGAATGGATTGAGCCGCGTGGGCCACACAGGCGTGTGGGATTTTGGGCCAGGCTAATTTGAGTCGTGTTTGCCACATGGGCGTATGGGCCCACACGGGCGTGTGAAGCCGTTTTTACTGAATTGTATTCTAAGGTTGCACGGGTCGCCCAAGTCAACTGTGAACCTATTGTAGGGTCAGTAAGTACTACTTAGACCCCTAAATACTAAAATTGATTATGTGATTAATGTACTAAGCATGTTATTATTTTGCATGTATACTGATCTGAAAGTATGTAATGTTAGTCATGAGCATAGCATATCATGTATTGTATGTTGCATTGTATGAGCTTGGGATGATGATATTAGAGGAAGTGTACTGAAAGGCTTTAAGCCTATTGACTGGTAGCTCAGCTGTAAAATATACTGAGAGGCTCTTAAACCTATTGACTGGCAGCTCAGCTGCATTATACTGATATGTGCCGCATTCGGTACAGCTTGTAAGTGGAGGGATTGGTGGGTGTTTTAGGAAAATGTCTTAACAAACTAAAAATCATTCCGATTATTATATTTGCTTAAGTCAGAAAATCGCGAATTAACCTACTTGCTTAAACTCATTTCTTTTACACGGAAGCTCTTAATTAATTTTAGAAAAATGAAACTTTTGTGACATTTACAGTTTAAAATCTATCCATAACAATTTAGACCTCAAGTAAAAATAAAAAATAACAGTCCAAGTCTGGAATTACATCAAAACTCCCAAAATAATTAAAAACAGTAAAACAATAAATAACCAGTGAAACTGTAAAATCCAATAAGTATCTAGCAGTGGTCACCGTCGAGCCCTCCGCTACACTGATCCATCTACTACTGGGGATTACCTGGCAGACAAATAAATAAAGGGGTGAGTTTTCGCAAACTCAGTGTGTACATCCCCACAGTATAGCATGCATACATACAGATAACAGAACCAGACAACAGTCATAATTCAGGCCTGAACCCTTAACAGATACGATGTAGGCATTAGCCCACTCAGAACAGAATCAGAATATAATAAGGCTCTCAAGCCCAAATAGATACAAAATCAGATATAACCGGGCCTTAACCCATATAGTTATCACATGCATATCAGATCAGAACAGTACATGCCCACCAACCCTGCATAGCATTTTCGTCCAACCCTACACACTATGTGGGGATAAAATCAACCCACCCAGCCCTACACATCAAGTATGGGGATAAAATCAACCTATCCAGCCCTACACACATAATCATACTGTGTTACGGCACACATCAGTAATAAGCAGCAAAGCTGCCAGATAACAAGCTAATAGCCTTTCAGACTTCTATCACTTCAACAATAAACCCAACCCAATGCAATGCATCATAATATTGTGGCATGCTTTTATACGGAACATTAGATCATACATATCATACTCAGAACAGAACAGATCAGGCGTACATGCTAGTGGTAACAGATTAAAACATACATCACATGCTTAAGTCATGCATCGTATAAATAGAACACAGAAATCAGGCCTAAGTAATGCTTACCGACCCTATGATAGGTCACAGGTAACTTGGGTGACCCGTGCAACCTTATAGTTCAAATCAGAAAAATAGGCTTACACACCCATTGTAGAAGCCGAAATTAGCCCGGGCCCGTTACAAAACCAACCTTAACTAAACCTACCCACCTAACAATTACCCAAAACCCAATTACAAGCCCAAAAGACCCAACAACCTTTAACCCAATTGAAACCCAAATCCCCTAGCCCAATAATATAGCCCAAATCAGAAAACAAAAAAAAAACCTAACCCTAGGAACCCTAGCCACCTACCCTCTGACACCCCTCACCTCTATTGCTGCCTGCGGCCACCGCCTAGGTCCCATCCACTGGCCACCGCCCTCCTCCACTTGCTCAACTTGCCTGCAACGGAAATGATATAAAATAATAAACAAATCTTGTAAAAATGGCTATAAAAGCCAATCAAAGCAATTGTAAAGGGTCAACCAATTTTTTATCAATACAAACAATAGATTCGAAATACTAAAAAATTAGTTCAAATACAAGCAAAAACAATAGGTCAATCTGATCAAGGTAGCTAGCATCCATTGTTTTTTATTTGTTCTTTTTTATCCAAATCTATATACATATACATACCAAGATTTTATTTTTATTTTCGGTTATATGCATATATATTTCCAAAAAAAATAAAGAATATAAAAAATCATAAAAAAACAAAAAAAATTTTACCTTTTTAAAATTCCGGCCACCGTGTAAGGTGGCCGGCAGCGAAGGACCACGTCGGCGTATCGCCGGAGGCTTGGCCGAGCTATGGCCGGAAATCACAAAGCTGGGAGAGGGGGGAGAGAGCTTTGCAAGATTTTGTTTTTAAAAAAAAGGTGAAAATGAATTTTTTTTTGCAAATTTTGGGGTTTAAATTCCCATACCAAAACGACGTCGTTTTGGTCCTCATTTTAATGCCCAAAACGACGCCGTTTCAGGTGACCCGATCCGTCCGACCCGAACCCGCCTCAGGATCTTCGTGTTTTTATCAAATGGGTTATTTACCCTTTTGGTCCATCTGCTTTTTCAAGCTTTTGCAATCAAGTTTTTTTATTTTTAATTCAATCCTGAAATTTGTTGCGCTTTTTAATTTAGTCCCCATGCTACTATGCGTTTTAGCTGGAGGGATTTATTTCACTTTTGGTCCCTCTACGTCATGCGCGTGTTGCAATTTGGCCCTGTTTCCCATTTTTATTTCTAATTGCACCCCAAGAATTCTGTTTTAATTCAATTTTAGTCCTTATTTTTGTCATTTTGTTTTTAAATTAATTATTTTGCTATTATTATTATTATCCTTGTTATATTAGTATTATTTATTATTTTTTTATGTACATATCATTTATATTATTCTTATAATTATTGTTATTATATTTATTTTTACTACTATTGTATTTATTATTAGTTTTAGTATTACTATTATTAGTATAATTATTATTATTATTTTACATTATTACTATAATATATTTTACATTATTACTATAATATATTTAGTATAATTTTTAATATTACATTTTTGCTATTTTAGTTACTATTATATCTATTATTTTCACTATAATTATTTATTACTTTATTTTTAATATTATTATTACATCTTGCCTTTTGTATTTTATTATTATTGCTAATATCATTATTATTATCATTATTAACTTATATATATATACATATATATATATATATATTATTGTCATAAATATATTATTTTTATTGTTACTTTCCATTATTGTCATAAATATATTATTTTTATTGTTACTAGTACATTATTTTATTATTTTCTTTTTGTTGTAAATATTATTGTTATTATTATTCTAATGTTCCATGTCAATAGTTTTCATTAATTGTATCATTATTTGTATCTTTATTATAATAATCTTATTAGTTTTTTTATCATTTTAGAAATATTTTTATTCATGTTTTAATTAATTTCAATAAATAAGGCAACGTACCGATTTTAACATTAAGTCGTTGATTTCATCGCTATGTTGGGTGAATATCATTGGCTCGTGTTAAAAAACGAGACGTCCTTTTAAAAAAATCAATTTTTTTAAATTCTCGTGTTTCGATCAGATCACAATTAAATATTAAATTGAACTCGTATTTTTGAAAATTAAGACAACGCGTGTTTAACGAGATACCAATTTTGGGCGTCGCGAGGGTGCTAATACCTTCCTCGTGCGTAACCGACTCTCGAACCCTATTTCTCTCTGGATTTTGACATAGACCTAAAATCGGCCTTCTTTTTACTCGAAAATAAATTTTTCTGTTAAAAAAGGATTTATTAGGTGTCCGATCACACCTAGAAAAAAAGATCGGTGGCGATTCCTTTTTTAACAAAATCGAAATTCAGTTTTCAAAGTTTCAAAATCGCCCTAATTAGCGACCAAGCGAAATTTACGTTGCTACACCCATGTGGCCTGCCCGTGTAGGTCCCACACGCCCGTGTGGCCCACACGGCTTAAATTGGCCTTGGCCATGTAGATCGCACGGCCTGCCCAGAATCTCACGTGCCTGTGTGGTTCATCCGTGTAGGCCCACACGCCCGTGTGGCCTACACAGCCCAATTGGCCTAGTCCGTGCCTCGCACACGACCTAGCTAGCCTCACACGACCGTGTCCGTTGTGCCTGTGTCAAGCGCATACGACCTGATTCGTCGATCACATGGCCGTGTCTCACCACACGGCCTCCACACGGGCAGTCCACACACCTATGTAGTGTTGACAGTTTCATTTTCGGCTTTCGTCGAAACGCGATTTCAGTGTAATCGGAGTACACACCTGGTTCGTTTTTTACGCTAACGCTATTCAGAGCACTTCCGCACCTAATTTCATCTACAATAAACAACTAATTAGCACTTAAATAAACATTCGATTGAAATCCCAAACAAGTCGACAAACATTCGACTATCGAGAACTTACCGTTGACAACCCGTATACGTTAACTGTTACTCTACTGCAGAACCAACAGCCTCTCCTTAGTCTTCCCCTACTCCGCCAACAAAAGATAAACAATCTTAGAACTCCAACTACGAAGAATGAAAAAGTACAGAAACAAGCTCTTACTACTTGAAAATGCTTAACCGAGCGAGCAAGACAAAAGCACCCAAAAACCAACATCGAAACAAAATGAAAAAGAACGGGAAAAACTATGTTGATTCGGCAAAAAGGAAGAAGAAAACTATTAGAAGTCTGAGGAGAATTTTGAGAGGAACCCGAAATTGCCAAAAAGTGAAATCAGGAAAAGATTTCCTAATAACTCCTCAAATCTCTTATTTTTCTCCATCAGCCACTCACACTCAGATTTTTAGAAATCTCTTATTTTTCTCCATCAGCCACTCACACTCAGATTTTTAGTCCAACACAAACTCTTAACTGAAATTTGCAGCAAAATAATCCCCTTTTCCCCAAACAGAGGTTCAAACTCAGGACCTCCTTCACACCAACACTCCACTTAACCACCAGAACAGCAGGCCTATTCTGATAAGGTTTTACAAACAATTAAATTTAAGCTTAACCACCAAAGATAAGGTTTTATTCAATAAAGACCCAAATTTTAGCCCAAGTCTAGACTTGAACTTGAGACCTCCCATCACACCCAGAGCACCTAACCATTAAAGCAGACAGATATTGGTGCCAAAATATTGTAGAAACACATTTGGAAAATTTTTATGCCACAAATTCACAAAAGCTGAAAATAAGGGAAATTTGGGGCGTTACATTTGTTTTCTGTGGGGATTACACACTGATTTTACGTAAACGCAACCATTCTATCTTATTTGTATAGGTAATCCCAAACTTAGACAGATCGGTATGGCGAAGGACTCGACGGTGACCAAGGTCTTGGATTATAATGACTTTCAAATTGTGATTTATGGTTTTTATTTTATTTAGTTTTATTACTAGTTTATTTTGATGTAATTTCGAGGACTTTCTGAGACTCTCGCTTAATTTGGGTTTTTCCTTGTTTTTACAGATTTATAACTGCTAGTCACAGGGCACCTCGGTTTTCAAAAGAACAAATGTTTTTTGGAAAATGCACGAGTGCTTAAACTGTTCTTTTTAAAAACTTCCGCAATGAGTAATGTTTTGAAACATTCGATTAAATGGGTATCGAGATTTTGGAACTAATACAAGATAAAGAAAAGTGATTAAACGGAAATGGTTTTATTGTGACGACATGGTTTTTAAACACCCTATTATGTGACATCGCTAGATTCGATTATAATGTTTAGGCCGGGTTTGAGGTGTTACAGAATTAGTTTATGAATACTTGAATCCTAGAATGATAATTAAGTTGAATTTGTTGTGAGTTAGGATAATTTAGTTTTAGTTAAAATTTAGATTAATTGATTAATCATGAGTGGATATGGTTAATTTGGGAGAATATTTTAGATTAGATTAACATTAATTTGGGATTAAATTTAAAAATAATCTAATTTAATTAAAAGATTACAATAATAAAAGTGATTGTTGAATCTTGATTAATTTCAATCAATAAAAAGAATTCGTTGCATTAATATAGGATAATTGAGGATTAATTGTTGTTTGAATAAAAGTTCTTAAGATATTAAATTGATTTAGAATAATAAAAATTTGTTTAAGATTAAAATTGGACTAATCGTCATAGAATTAGTAATTTAGACTTGGAGTGTTTGATAAACTAAATTTTTTTAATTTCTCGAGATATTTATTGGAGGGATTCTAGTAATTAATCATTTACATTTAATAGGCCTATTAATGGGGTGGATGCTAGCCACGAATTTTAAAGCTGCTCTATACCCAAGACGAGGAGAGATGATAAACTAAAACTTTAAGTGTTAAAAAATTTAAATAATGAATTTTTATAGCTAAAAACTATATAAGTGTAGAACTTATATTAGAAAGTTTTTTAATAAATTAATAAATATAAATACTGAACATAATTAAATTGTTTGATAAAAGTAAATATTGATTTTTAAAATATTATTTATTTTAAATTTAATCTAATTAATATAATATTTTATATTATTTTGGATAATTTTGGATATGAAAAAATATGTTAATTTGAAGATATCATTTTTTTAAAAAGGATAATTTATTTCAATTCTTAATGAAATAAAATCAACTTAATATTTTCTACATTAAGTGATAATGAGCTACCTACCTATTTATCTTGTTGAACACTTTTTTGTTGAGAATTTTATATTAAGCAAAAAAAAATTAAAATGACTATCAAACACGTTTAAGATATTAAATGCTAAAAATTTTTATTTTCAATGAAATGAAAATTTCCAATAGTTTTGATAAATTCATATGTTTTGTTACATTGAAGAAGAGGAAGGCAAATCATCGAAAGCAAAGCTTATAGTGGATTTGATTGCTTCTATACAACAAACGTTTAGAAATTCGATTTGTGTTCTCTATCATTTGATAATATCATATTGTAACACCCTATACTCGACCTAATCATCAGGTCTGAGCTACAGGATGTTACATTTTTTGTCGAAGTGACTACGATCATTCCTATTCGAATTATACCACTAAATAATCAAATTCATTCAAAACAAGCATTAAACGTGTTAAACAATCATTAACTAACATTACTTAACCTAGCAGGTACATGCATTTTAATCAATAAAAAGGTAGCTACACAAATATTGTTGAGTCTGGGATCTTGACTGAATGCTGAAGTAAATACTCAAGATCTCAAATTGAACTTAACTTGCACACAGAAAACAAAAACCGTGTGCTGAGCAATAAAGCTCAGTTGCATTACTATAATTCAAATCAAATGATATAAGCAATAATTGAAATGCATACAATTTCAATGTTTATTCTATTAATCAATACAAGTGTATCTTATAACCAAATCTTGTTCAACACACATTTTATATATATACATACATAATTTACTAGTGAATCAATAGTTAAATAAATTATGAAATACTTCATATCATTGTCACAATGTTAAACCGAGTTGTGCAATTAATTAATTTATAACATGTAATCATGTTTCATTATATTACAACATCAAATAATTCATTCCTTAATTTATCAAATTGGCTCTTCGGTTATTAGTCAGCTCACAATTTTTTTATACTTACTCTCGATATCCAATGTCATATAAATGTTTGCATTTTAAACTTACAATGTTTAATCATTTCCAAATCTCATTATCACATTCATGGACAATTTAACACTTCTCACATATTATTTATTATCATCACAATTAAGTTCGTATGTTTCCTTTCATTTTAACATTTCATTCAATTTCAAGTCTAATAGCTCTTCCTAATTTATGCACCCTCTAACGCTTGTTTACAGTCCTTCTACATATTGATACATATCTCAATTCAATATCATTTCTTTACTTATAACATTTAACTAATTTAAATATTTATAATCCTATTAACTTGTCACTGGGTCCTCATGTGCATTTAAAGCAGATGTCGATCCCTTCGCGGATCTCCTCCCTACCTGGGATTGATGGGTGTAACGTCCCCACGCCCGAAACCGTCACCGGAGTCGAGCTTGAGGTGTTACTAAACACAATTTACCATTTTAAACAACTTTACAAAATCTATTTTCATTTTCGGAATAAATTGTTTTCTGCGTCATGGTCGCTCAAAAAAAAATCATATCTCGAGTTACAAAACTCGAAATCAAGATCCGTAAATTTTCCCTGAATCTAGACTCATATATCTATTCACTAATTTTTTTCTAGAATTTTTGACTGAGCGGATTAGTACAGTTTATTAGTTAAAGTTTCCCCTGTTTCAGAACTCGACTGCACTGACCTCTACTCATTACGAATCACTTTTCTCCCTGTAAAAATTTCATATAACTATACTGTTTATTTATATTAAAACTAGATTCAATAAGGAATCTAGACATATAAATTAATCCTCCTAATTATTTTTGTACAATTTATGGTGAATTTTCAAAGTTGGAACAGGGGATCCAGAAATTGCTCTGGCCCTGTTTCACTAAAACTCAAATATCTCATAACGTATAACTCCTTTACCTATTTTTCTTCTTCCATATGAAAGTAGACATGATAAGCTTAAATTTCATAACTAATCCATCATCAAATTCGGTTTATATGATTTTTAGTGAATTTTCAAACTCACGTCAGTGTTGCTGCAATGTTCTGTTTTATGGCTAATTTCATTTTCATAAAAGCTTTTATATACTAGATAACCTATTATTCTTTCATGACATCAAACATAATCTATATTAGCCATTTCAATGACTCAACATTATCAAGCATTTCCTCAACCAAACCACCACTGTATCACAAGATTATTTACACAAAGTAGGTATATTACTATACATGCCATACTAAATCTTACAAGCCATTTACCAAAAAGTCCTTTGGATAGTGTGAACGAGTCTTCGACCTATCCCGATTCTCGAGCCGGCTTGTCCAAAACTACAATGAATGAAAAGGAGGGAGTAAGCATAAATGCTTAGTAAGTTTACATGCAAATAACAAGTAACATAACAAAGTCATTATGCCAAACAACATTAACATAGCATCACCGAAACATATGTCGCAATTCTAGTCATCATACTTCATCTTACCACATTTTTGTTGTTGTCTCGGGTTTCAACCCAAGGGTTAAGTACATACCTGTCCAATACGGCCATTTCTCAACATTACCGAATTGTCACTTACGTCTTGAGTGCCTTTCCATTTCACTTGAATTTTACCCGTTGAACACATTGGAATACAACTCGGATACACGGATCATTTGCACATAAGTGCTGAATATGTAATCAATCAATCATGTAACCCGCCCATAAACGAACTCGGACTCAACTCAACGAGCTCGGGCGTTCGCATCCATAAGTGACCTCGGACTCAACTCAACGAGCTCGGATGCCTAGTTACATCTCACGAACTCGGACTCAACTCAACGAGTTCGAACATTCGCACCCATAAGTGAACTCGGACTCAACTCAACGAGCTCAGGTGCCAAACCATCCTAGTGACATGTCACTTGTATCCTAATCTATTCCCAAGGTTCAAACGGGATTTTCCTCGATCACTTATCCTTGCCGTCTTCCACATAATACCGGAACCAATACTCGGTAGCAATTTATATTTAACAAGTAGCACATATAATTTGCATATTGTTCAAAAATAACCACAAAGCATATATTTCATGATAAAAATCAGCATATCATATAAATAATATCGATTAACTTAAAAATAACAGTTATGTTACATTATTTGCACATGAACTTACCTTAGTACCAAAATACAAAGATTTTTGCAATTTAGTCCGTAATCTTTTCTTTTCCTCGATCAAGGTTGATTCCACGTCTTTCTTGATCTAAAATAACACATTTAGCTTATTTAATACTCACATTACCAAAATAGTCCTAAATTAAAATTTTGGAAAAATTACAATTTTGCCCCTAAACTTTTGCATATTTACACTTTTGCCCCAAAGCTCGGGAATTAAATTTTATCACAAATTCTTATGTTTTAGGACATGCTGATCATTTATTTACCATTAGCAAGCTCAAATTCATACTAAAACACTTACTTATGAATAATATGTACTTTTACCGATTAAGCCGTTTTACTCGTTTTTACTTAAAACCGAGTAGCACAAGTTGTCTAACATAATTTAAAACCTCATATTCTATCATAAAACATCAAAATACACAAATTTCACCTATGGGTATTTTTCCAAATATGAACCCTAACTTAAATTATTGCTAACATAAGCTTTATCGAGCTACCGGGATTTCAAAAACGTAAAAATCATTAAAAACGGGGCTTAGAATCACTTACTATGAAGCTTGGAAGCTTGAAACAAACCCTAGCTATGGAGAACCCTTGAAATTTCGTGGTAATGAAGAAGATGACCAATTTTGTGTTATTTTTCCCTTTTTATTTCATTAAATGTCCAAATGACCAAAATGCCCCTCCATACTAAACTTTCAAAAATTCCTTCCATGTCCTAGTTTGTCCATGAACATAAAATGGGTCTAATTACCGTTTAAGACCTCCTAATTAATATTTCAAAGCAATTTCATACTGAAAACTTCTAGAATGCAAGTTTTGCAACTTATTCGATTTAATCCCTAACTCCAAATTAAGCACTTTACGCTTAGAATTTCTTCACTAAATTTTCACACCATCATAAAATCATATCATAAACATCAAAATAATTATAATATAATTATTTCTACCTCGGATTTGTGGTCACGAAACCACTATTCCGATTAGGCCCTAATTCGGGATATTACAATGGGCCCTTGTTTTGGCCTCCTACGGCGACGTTGCCTACTCCTTTCTGAAGCCAGAAGTAGATACAAATTCCCGTGATATCCGAACCAATCCATGTAATCTGAAGATGTGGCCAAGTCTGGCGTGAGAAATGGTTCACGTGTTGGCAAGTAGTTGTACCTGTGCTATCAAATCTCGATATATTTATTGTGGAATATTGCCCAATCTTCCTCGAGTCTCCCCCGCATGTCAATCTTGTGCAGGTCTTCGAGCTCCTGAGGTTGTCGCGGAATATGTTGTGTACACTCAAACTGTCGCATCACTCGGTCGAATTCATGCATCTCAACCGTTGCAAAAACAATCAATGGTACTTTCACGTACTAGATGCCGCGGTTGGCCAAAAATTCACCCAATATGTATTCTTGAATACTCGGATCTGCGTATGACATTGATACAAACATTCAATATGAATTTATAAATTCAATTTGTTGACCTAAAGCTAGTCAAATGTCCTCGAGCTCGGTCGGTATACTGTTTTTTCTCGCGGGGTTGTTCCACAAATTCAAAAAAATATGTTATTTCAAAATTATAAGAATGAAAATTCCTAAATAGTAACAATTTTATCAAATGAATTTTATCATGTTACGAGTAGGAATTCATAAAGGACTTGCACTTGGGGGCATAAAATTGGTAGTCGATACCATGCCCACATTGAAAAAGGAGCATGCAACTGCCTATTTTAGCTTTGTCCAGTATCGTCGTTGACACATTTCTCGGTATAATGTTGCCAGCACCGTCGATCCCTAACTAAGTCGTCCCGCTTCTTTCAAGTCGGCTAGTAGTAGTAGCCACCTTAAATGTACTAGATTGTGATATTTATCTGGCATTAGTAGGCCCCTAATCAACCTCAAAACTAATGCGCGCAAATTATTCCTTTTCAATGTCACTTGTGGAGACCTCGATATGTTCAAAGTTTTCCTCCAATCATCTCATCTTGATCCGGTTACCCCTAAACTTGTTCGACACCTTCCCTAGCAGTTTGTTAAACCAAGCTTTATTTGATAAAAGATTTTGATATAACAAATTGAAGTGTTTTTTAATATAAGTTAAAATTGACAAAATGATTTTTAAATTTGAAGCCTAAGAAATAAAACTTTGAATATTTATATTAAACTCTTAGAAAATTTTGAAACAATTTTAAAATCAAGTGAAAAGTTATTTTAACCAAATCAAAATGATTTCAATCAAGTTAAAATCATTTTAACACATCAAAATGATTTTCAAACAAGTCTGAATTGCTCTAAGCTAAAAAGTATCGATACCAGTTGGACAAGTGTCGATATTTTTGGAATTACTGATACCCTTTGAAAAAACAAGACCAAACATGCATTTTGTTTTCAGAAACCTTAAAAATTATCGATACCATTTTTTGCTATCAATACTTTTTGAAAAATAATCAATACTTTCTTAAAAATGATACCAAAATAGCATTTTGTTTCTTATAAACCATAAAAAGTATCGATCTGGTATCGATACCTATTTCCAAACGTATTGATAAAATATTTTTTTGGTATCAATTAATAAATCCCAACAGTCAGTGAATCAATATTTATTACAAAAATTATTGATACCCTTTTATTTGGTATCGATACTCGAAGTTGTAGGTGAATTAAATGCAATAGTTTTACATTTCCAACGGCCATATTC
Source organism: Gossypium stocksii (assembly GCA_020496765.1). Lineage (NCBI taxonomy): Eukaryota > Viridiplantae > Streptophyta > Magnoliopsida > Malvales > Malvaceae > Gossypium > Gossypium stocksii. Next base: position 25,864,734 of record CM035623.1, read on the forward strand.
ACTGCACCAACAACCTCAATGATTTGAAATATATTAGGGGGTATAAATGCCATCTTCCAAAGACCTATAACAACAAGAAAAGCACTTTCAAGCAACAATCATCAATCAAACAACCTTAGAGCTTAATATTTTCACATTCTTCTTACATGCACTTGTGAGCTTTATCTCTATTCTCTTTGTAACACCGGAAACCTGGCCCAGAAGTTAGGCCCGAATCTGGCGTGTCACATTGAAGTGTTTTCCGAAAACCTTGTTTTTATTCAAAACCCTTCTTAAAAATTGTTGCCATTTAAACCTTGCATAAAATCTCGAATTTTGTTTGCTTATTTTCAAAACATGGTTTATTAAAAACTATTCTCTTGTAAAACGTTATTACCCTTTTAAACCTTATTTGTTGCGAAAGCTTTATTTAAAAGAAACCAATTTACGAAAACGAGATGTTTTAAGAAAAATAGTTAACATTTTGGAAAATTATGATTTAACTCTCACAGATATAGATCAAAGTAAATAAAAAACCCAAATTTAAAATTCAAAAATTATAAAGGCCTTATTACAACTCAAAACCAAATTAAAGTACTCATGAATAATTTAATAGAAATACAGAAGCAGATGTGTAGCCTTCTCTGAGTCCCTCGCAGTTCCGATCCGTCTAAGGCTAGGAATTACCTGAAAGGTTAATAAACGGGGTGAGTTTGCGAAAACTCAATGTGTAATCCCCTTATTAAAGTAACAGTTAGTAAACAGAAATAGAAATAGAATCAATCTGGGCTGGAGCCCTTTAACAGAATCAGGTGGGCCTAAACCCTATTCAATATCGATGACCTTTAGGTCTTAGCCCATAGTGGCCTCAGTTGGGCCTGAGCCCATATCATATCAATATCATATGTATGCAATGCTTCCATCCCAATCCAACCTTGCACTCCATTTTCCCTTCCAACCCTGCACTCCTGTGGGGATATAAATATCAACCCACCCATTCCTACACTCCAATGGTAGCACCGGTTGCGGCACTAACTCAATCGTTGCAGCAGAGCTGCTAGTCATATAATGGGCTTAAAAGCCACCAGTGGATCCACGGTCGTCAAGCGACTATGCGATCCTCACATGTCTTCCTCCGTATCAAAATCCCCGCCCAAATGCAACATAATATCTCATGAATTCATCATAATACACATATGACATACAAATCGTACATATATCGCATAAGGGCATTTTAGTCATTTTGCCCTTAGGTATATCGGTCATCATCTCATCGTGGGCCCAAGTACACATTCTAGCCCAATAATAATTTCATATTTATCCGGAGCATTTAAGTTACTATTATGAAAGTTACAAATTTACTGGGCTTAAAAGCCCGTTACATAGCCCAAGGTGGGCCTATACATTAATACGTATATCCCATAGCATGCTTACGAAAGACAGTTACATTCATAGCTTAAAACAGTTTCAAAATAGTTACCTACCCTCGAGGGCATAATCGTAATTCTAACCTATAGGGGTATTTCAGTAATTCTACCTTACAGGGGTATTTTGGTAATTCTACCCTACAGGGGTATTTTGGTAATCTTACACTACAAGGGTATTTCAGTAATTTCGCAATCCAGGGGTATTTTGGTAATTTCTTAATCTGGGGGTATTTCAGTAATTTTCCACAAATCGGGGGTATTTTGGTAATTTTATGAATTAAGGATATTTCAGTAATTTCACAATTCGACGGTATTTCAGTAATTTCGTAAATCAGGGGTATTTCTATAATTTTACAATTCGAGGGTATTTCAATAATTTCGCAAATCAGGGGTATTTCAGTAATTTTACAAACCCGAGGTAAAATGGTAATTTTACAAATTAGGGGTAAAATAGTACTTTTACAAATAGGGGTATTTCTATAATTTTGCAATTCGAGGGTATTTTGTTAATTTTGCAAATCAGGGGTATTTTGGTAATTTTACTAATCGGGGGTATTTTGGTAATTTCACAAATCGAGGGTATTTTGGTAATTTCGCAAATCGGGGGTATTTTTTTAATTTCACAAATTGAGGGTATTTTGGTAATTTTACAAATTGAGGGTATTTTGGTAATTTTGCAAATCAATGGTATTTTTGTAATTTCTTAACACTATGGGTCTAATTACGCACCTTGGCCCGTCAACAAGTCCTCGTTGGCTAAAGTGAACAGATACTATGCACCAGGTAGGACTCCAAAGAAGAGGAGGTGAGTCATTAAGACCGCTTAAGTACCAAGCTCTCCTTAGATCTAATCCTAGACATGCATATACCCATTGCCCCACTTCAACCCTATGACTTGTCCACAGTCACACTTAATTGATTAATTAAGTTTTATGTTTGCTTAAACAATTATTAGATACTAGTCTAACAGTCCATTACAAATCCCTAACGAGTCCATATGCATTCACATAACCCATCAAGCCTAATCACATTTATATGGCCCATCAGGCCTAATCACATTTATATGGCCCATCAGGCCCATATCTATTCCAAGCCATACAACCCACTTAATCAACTCGTCATTTATTACCAATCTACCAATTTTTACTTATCTGGGTCTACGAGCCCGTTGGGCCCATTTGGCCGATTCCAGTTTATCAAACAAGGGTTAGAAGTACACACCTAATAGGAATCTGAAGTTTATCCGCGCTTCTAACACTGCTATGCCCAGAAGCCTACAGTAATCGCACCCTTGACTCCCAAGGAGTGTGTTGATCAACTTCGGTCACCACCACCGTGACCCAACGGCATACAGATCAACGAATGATCCAACGCCTAACCCACGAACACGCCACAAAGTGAAAGGGATAAGCCAAGAAAGGTATGCCTACTCTCCTCATGGTTTACTCTATTTAAAGCCAGCTCCTTACCTATTCTCATGTTAGTTTCCCGATGTGGGATTCTCCATCAATCCTCCAAAATTAAAGCATTAGCAAAATAATCAACCTTTGCGTGCAAAGGGATTTGAACCATAGTCCTCTCGATAGTCATGTCAAGCCACCACATCTCAGACAGAAGCTCCTTTGTGTCATAAGTCCAACACATTTAACTTTAAAGCCCGCCTACTCGTTTCTAGATTTATTTAAAAGGGAAATCAAAATAAATTGCAAGAGCCAAGACTTGAACCTTGGACCCCCTTGCTTCCTTTATAGCGTCACTTCCTTGTCCCTTAAGTGGCGCCACTTTGCCACTACACCACACTCATTTTTTGTGTCATGCTTTCACTAAAAATATTCTTAAAGCCTACTCACTAATGTTAAGGCCCCCATAAGAGAAAAACATAAATTTTTTCTAAGGCCCAGGTTTGAACCCAGGACTTTTCCAACACTTCCAAACCTCTTAGCCATCACACTAACACGCTATTCAGTGAATATGGGCCCGGGGACCATTATGCAACCTAAGTGGGGCCCACGTGCTCGCATGACCTGCTAAGCCAAATTTACCCATAGCCACGTGTACGACACATCTTGTCCACTAATTCCCATAAGTCTAAAGACAACGACTTGTGTGGGCCTACAAGCCCATTGGGCCCACACGGCCCATTTTTCCAGGCCTAATTTCGGGGCATTACAATTCACTCGTCTTTCAAGAAATTCCGTCCCCAAAATTTCCAACTATCAAACGGTCACATCACCTAGACTACACCACTATGCTCCCGCTGCGCACTCTAATCCTAATAATACTAACACATATCCAAAAATATCTATTCAGTGAAGTGGATATATATCACATACATACAATTTCTACGTTCAAAACATCATATCCCAACAATTCCAAACACACAGAATAAACACCAAATCTCAATACAATCTAATATCTAAAGAATACACAGTATTTCAATTCCAAACAGACAAAAGTATTTAGAAAACTTATGGATTCGGCGCCGGAGACTCGGTGAACCACACTTTTAGGAAAACAGTCAGTAAAACATTTCAAATACTTTAAATCTTTTGAAACAGTTCTTTCAAAAATTTAGTTTTAAAAGCCCAATCCACAGCTGAGTTTTGTAACCCAGGCTCTGATACCACTAAGTGTAAAACCCCAAACCTGGCCCAGAAGTTAGGCCCGAATTTGGCGTGTCACATTGAACTGTTTTTCGAAAACCTTGTTTTCATTGAAAACCATTCTTAAAAATTGTTGCCATTTAAACCTTGCATAAAATCTCGAATTTCATTTACTTATTTTCAAAACGTGGTTTATTAAAAACTATTCTCTTGTAAAACATTATTACCCTTTTAAACCTTATTTGTTGCGAAAGCTTTATTTTAAAGAAACCAATTTACGAACATAAGATGTTTTAAGAAAAACAGTTAACATTTTGAAAAATCGTGATTTAACTCTCACAGATATAAATCAAAGTAAATAAAAAAACCCAAAGTTAAAATTCAGAAATTATAAATGCCTTATTACAACTCAAAACCAAATTAAAGTACTCATGAATAATTTAATAGAAATACAGAAACAGATGTGTAGCCTTCTTCGAGTTCCTCCTAGCTCCGATCCATCTAAGGCTGGGAATTACCTAAAAGGTTAATAAACGGGGTGAGTTTGCGAAAACTCAGTGTGTAATCCCCTTATTAGAGTAACAATCAGTAAACAGAAACAGAAATAGAATCAATCTGGGTTGGAGCCCTATAACAGAATCAGGTGGGCCTAAACCCTATTCAATATCGGTGGCCTTTAGGCCTTAGCCCATAGTGGCCTCAGTTGGGCCTGAGCCCATATCACATCACTATCATATGTATGCAATGCTCCCATCCCAATCCAACCCTGCACTCTATTTTCCCTTCCAACCCCGCACTCTTGTGAGGATATAAATATCAACCCACCCATCCCTACACTCCAATGGTAGCATCGGTTACGGCACTAACTCAATCGTTGCAGCAGAGCTGCTAGTCATATAATGGGCTTAAAAGCCACCGGTGGATCCAGGGTCGTCAAGCGACTATGCGATCCTCACATATCTTCTTTCGTATCAAAATCCTCGCCCAAATGCAACATAATATCTCATGAATGCATCATAATACACATATGACATACAAATCGTACATATATCACATAAGCGCATTTTAGTCATTTTGCCCTTAGGCATATCAGTCATCCTCTCACCATGGGCCCAAGTACACATTCTAGCCTATTAACAATTCCATATTTATCCGGAGCATTTAAGTTACTATTATGAAAGTTACAAATTTATTGGGCCTAAAAGCCCGTTACATAGCCTAAGGTGGACCCATACATTAATAGCCTAAGGTGGACCCATACATTAATAGCCTAAGGTGGACCCATACATTAATACGTATATCACATAGCATGGTTACGAAAGACATTCACATTCATAGCTTAAAACAGTTTCAAAATAGTTACCTACCCTCGAGGGCATAATCGTAATTCTAACCTACAGAGGTATTTCGGTAATTCTATCCTACAGGGGTATTTTAGTAATTCTACCCTACAGGAGTATTTTGATAATCTTACACTACAAAGTTATTTCAATAATTTCGCAATCCGGAAGTATTTTAGTAATTTCACAATCCGGGGGTATTTCAGTAATTTTTCATAAATTGGGGGTATGTCAGTAATTTTACGAATTAGGGGTATTTCAATAATTTCACAATTCGAGGGTATTTCAATAATTTTGCAGATCAAGGGCATTTCTATAATTTTGTAATTCGAGGGTATTTCAGTAATTTCACAAATCAGAGGTGTTTCGGTAATTTCACAAACCCGCGGTAAAATGGTAATTTTACAAACTAGGGGTAAAACAGTACTTTACAAACAGGGGTATTTCTTTAATTTTGCAATTCGAGGGTATTTTGGTAATTTTACAAATCAGGGGTATTTTAGTAATTTCACAAATCGGGGGTATTTTGGTAATTTCACAAATTGAGGGTATTTTAGTAATTTTACAAATTGAGGGTATTTTGGTAATTTTACAAATCAAGGGTATTTTTGTAATTTCTTAACACTATGGGTCTAATTACGCACCTTGGCCCGTCAACAAGTCCTTGTTGGCTAAAGTGAACAGATACTATGCACTAAGTAGGATTCCAAAGAAGAGGAGGTGAGTCATTAATACCGCTTAAGTACCAAGCTCTCCCTAGATCCAATCTTAGACATGTATATACCCATTGCCACACTTCAACCCTATGACTTGTCCACAGTCACACTTAATTGATTAATTAAGTTTTATGTCTGCTTAAACAATTATTAGATACTAGCCCAAAAGTCCATTACAAAACCCTAACGAGTCCACATACATTCATATAGCCCATCAGGCCTAATCACATTTATATGGCCCATCAGGCCCATATCTATTCCAAGCCATACAACCCACTTAATCAACTCATCATTTATTACCAATCTACCAAATTTTACTTATCTGGGCCCACGGGCCTGTCGGGCCCATTTAGCCCATTCCGACCTATTAAACAAGGGTTAGAAGTACAGACTTGATAGGAATCTGAAGTTTATCCGTGCTCTGAACACTGCTATACCTAGAAGCCTATAGTAATCACACCCTTGACTTCCAAGAAGTATGTTGATCAACTTCGGTCACCACCACCGTGACCCAACGGCATACAGATCAACGAATGATCCAACGCCTAACCCAACGAACACACCACAAAGCGAAAGGGATAAGCCAAGAAAGGTATGCCTACTCTCCTCATGATTTGCTCTATTTAAAGCCAGCTCCTCACCTATTCTCATGTTAGTTTCCCGATGTGGGATTCTCCATTAATCCCTCAAAATTAAAGCATTAGCAAAATAATCAACCTTTGCGTGCAAAAGAATTCGAACCATAGTCTTCTTGATAGTCATGTCAAGCCACCACCTCTCGGACACAAGTTCCTTTGTGTCATAAGTCCAACGCATTTAACTTTAAAGCCCGCCTACTCACTTCGAGATTTATTTAAAAGGGAAATTAAAATAAATTGCAAGAGCCAAGACTTGAACCTTGGACCCCCTTGCTTCCTTTATGGCGTCACTTCCTTGTCCCTTAAGTGGCGCCATTTTGCCACTACATGACACTCATTTTTTGTGTCATGCTTTCACTAAAAATATTCTTAAAGCCTACTCACTAACGTCAAGGCTTCCATAAGAGAAAAACATAAATTTTTTCTAAGGCCCAGGTTTGAACCCAGGACTTCTCCAACACTCTCAACCTTCCTAGCCCTCATACTAACATGCCATTCAGTGAATATGGGCCCGGAGCCCATTACGCAACCCAAGTGGGGCCAACTTGCTCGCATGGCCTGCTAAGCCAAATTTGCCCATAGCCACGTGTACGACACAACCGGTCCACTAATTCCCATAAGTCTAAAGACAACGACCCGTGTCGGCCCACAAGCCCATTGGGCCCATATGGCCCATTCTTCTAGGCCCAATTTTGAGGCATTACACTATTTCTCAAGTGTATTTTATTGTATTTGAGCTTCATTTTGCAAACAACTTAATCTTGTAAGGATTTTTCTTTGCTTGCTTATTGGTATATCTTTGAGAGGGTTTGTAACTTAAGATTTAGGGTAGAAATCTTAAGGAGTTATAAGGTTAAACCTTGTCCTCAAAGGTTGAACAAATTAGTGAATTTGGAAAAATCCTTAGTGGTGAAAAGCTAAGGTAGTAGAGTAGGCAATTGGGGTTGAACCACTCTAAATTCTTTGTGTTCATTGCTTCATTTTTGTCTTTACTTTCACCAAAAATTTTAAAAGTCAATTTATCCCCTCTTGACATTTTCGGTTTGTTCCATCGAACTAATATAGTTGCTTGTATGTTACATTCTAATCGACACTAACAACTGGCCCGTAACGTCATCCCCATTGACTGGTAGACCGAGTTGTAAACCGATGTTGTCGCGTGTAATTGTACACTCACCACAGGGAAGATGGAATGTGTATGTCTTTGGTCTCCATATCTCTTCCAAAGCACTGATGAGTGGGGGATCCAATTTAGTTCCCTCGAGCATGCAAGCCATGTATAAAAAGCCTGCACCTTGCAAGTGCCCGTGAATGACCTCTGGTGCACCTTCGCTTAAGTTGTTTATGTACATCTCCATAATCCGATCTTCGGGCTAAGTGTATAAACATAAAAAATTAATAATCTAAATCTCATAATAATTAACTACTTAAATTAAAATAATTTAATAAATTTTCTTAACATCATAATAATTAACTGATTAAAATTAAATAATTTAATAATATTTTCTTACCATTTGTAATTAAATGTCAGAGATGTACTTGTCATCCAAATGAATAAGTTGATTTGCCATCGAAGAATGAATGAAATAAAATCAAAGGATTTAAATTTTTTTTTTTTAAAATTGGGTGTTTAGAATAAAAAATCGAGAACTGACAATTGAGAATAAAAAAACGAGAACAAGAAATTGAGAATCAAATTGTGAAAATTGAAAGTTGAGTTGAAAAGAATGAGAGTTGGAGGGCTTTATATAGGGAAAATTATGGCTGTTGGAGTTCCATAGCCATTGAAATTTTTGCCTGTTATGAAATGTTACCGTTGTACAGAAAACATGTCCTACAGAATGTGTTTTCACTGATCGGGCAGAGAAAACGCGCCACGTAAGAAGCGTTTTTAGGAAAAAGAGGAAAACACATCTTATAGAGGGCGCTTTCCCGGCAAGATCAATGAAAATGTGCCACGTAGAATGCGATGTCTTCTCTCTCTCCAAAAATACTGTAAATCGATAAATTAAAAAAAAAAACAATATAATTTCTCAATTAATTTTTGTTCAACATATTTAGATAAATAAAGAAATTCTTGTAAATAACTTATGACATGTTTATATAAACTTCTTAATAATAAATTTATGTTGAGTATAGAGTAGAATTTAGTGTAGATTTTTTTTATTGAAAATTTTAGTGCATAGACTATGTGAAGTAGAAGCAAGAGGTACAGGGATTATTTTGGTGCATTTTTAACATCTGGAATGTACCGATGGCAATATAATATATATCCTTTCATATTTTGGTGCATTTTTACAGAATGTACAGGGATAATTTCATAACGTTGGATGACCTGATCAACTTTTCATATTTTGCTTAATTTAAATTTTTGTGTGCTTTACAACTATATAATATATATTATTATACTACATTTTCAACTTCTATAAGAGTCTTAGAATAAATCAATTTAAGTAATATATATCCTTTAAATATTTTAAATAAATTAATTTAAAGAATAATTAGGTCAAAAATGAATTTCCTAGTACTATTTTGGCATTTCAAATTGAATTAATTTAGAAAATAATCAAATTAAAATCTTTTAACTACTATCTGGTAAATGATAGTAATTTAAATAAATTCATATAATTTGATTTTTTAATTTAATTATGAATAAATATATTTCAAATCTAATCTACGATATAAAAAAAATGCAGTTTCACTATTCCTCATTTAATATAGAAAATAATTAGCTGAAATTTTCATCGCTTTTTTATTAATAATTAGTTTAAAGTAGATATCTAATTAATGAAGTATTTATTTTTAATTGTAATTAAGAAAAATAAACAAGAAAAAGTGTCATTTTTTCTTTTCAACTATTTTATATTTTTTAAAATTATGTTTGCAATTATTTTTATCTTTTAAATAAAATTAGGGTGAGTAAAATTTGATTCTACTCAAAAAATTGGAAAAAAAATTAAAATTTAAAATTTTTCAAATCAAGTTAATTGAATCAACTCAATTTTTTTAAAAATTTAAGTTCAAGTCTAATTGAATTTTCAAATTTTAATAAACCGAATATAAACTATATAATTTTAAATTTTAAATTTACATTCCCCACACCTCAGACCCAAATACTTTTACAGTACTCATTTCCCCAAAGCCCAAACCTATCCTATTCCCCCCAAAGCCCGTCTGCCATTTTCCCAATTTTCAAAGGCCTGCCAGTCCCACCATCTCAATTTCCCCAAAAGTCAAGATTCCATCGTTCATTTTCTTCTTCAATACAACCTAAAACCCTTAATTCCTGCATACCAAATTTCTTCTTCTTCAAAAAGAACTTCTGAATGAAACCCCAAATCAATTCCTCTCTTCTTCTTTAAAAAAACCTTAAATTAAACCCTCCATTCTTCTTCTTATTCATCAATTCATTCAAACCCCCCAAATTAAAATCCCTATAATTAAGAATCCAAGAAGAAAATTTAAAAAAAAATTATTTTTAAAATAATTTACATAAAAATAAACAACACCAAAATCGTTTTTTAAAATTTAACTCAAACTGGTGCTCTCTTTTTTTCCCTCATCATGGAGAAATGGTTAATTTTCACTTTTTGGTCTATTTATTATGCCTAAATTTGAAGTTTAGTACATATATTTTCATTTTTAACATAATTTGATTCTTATTTTTTATAATGTTATTAATTAGTCTAAATAGTTAATATCGTTAATTTTTTATTAAAATGTTACATGATTATATATAATTTCAATTTTGGCCTTTGTACATCGACATTTTCAACATTAATTTCTTGTTACATGATTACCTAATGATCTTTTTTAGATTTCAAAATATCACATCAATGATTTTAATAGAAGAATTTTACCATTCATAACAATTATAGCTGAATTTTTAAATCTAGAAAGTACAAGGACTAAATTATTAAAAATAAAAGTAAAATGACTAAATTCTAAATGTACAAAGTGTATAAGGACTTGGAGTATATTTAGCTTCAAATTTTTACTTTATAATTTGACAAAAATAATTAATCAACCGGACGCAAAGCTTTGATTAAGAACCGTACTAGCATGTACAAAGTGGAGGTCAACTACTTTATATTTGTAATATCTAGTCCATTACATCAATTTAAAGTAGAGACCGGTAAATTTCACTATTCTTATCTAGACATCTTTATGGGTTAGGTCATGTTAAGTTTAGGCCGAGTATATATTAAATATTATTTATTTTCTTTGTTTAAGTTCAACCTAATATGAAATATAAGTATAATATTTTATTTAAACTTGTCAGAGTTTATACCCAATTCACCTATATTTACTTTTATTAAATAATTTTATTTACAACTTGAATAAAATGATATTAACACCAAATTTAATACTTACAAAAAAAAGCACAAAATTTAAGTTAATTTACTAAAATCGAACTTAATTTAACATAATTACGAAAGTAAAAATTTATTATAAATTAAAAACAGATTGAGGCCTTGTTATTCATTGTGTTTTAAACTAGTTTTTGGAAGTAAAAGTACTTTTGGCTCCCAAAACAATAAAAAACAAAGTAAATCTAGAATCAAAAGTGGGATTCAAATTAAATTTTAGACCCAAACTTAAACGCTAAAAAACATAGCTTTTGGCTTTTAGATAAACAAAACTATCAAAATATTCCCCTTTATTTCTTCCCCAACCAATTAAACATTTAATTGATTGACACATCTTGAAATATAAGGGTTAATTTTAATGACTAGACAAGAAAATGAATAAGGCTAAATGGTTAAGTGTTTAGTGTCTTCGTTAGAGACCCAAGTTTAAGCTTCTTTCCTCTCATTTCCCTTCTTTTATTTTCAACAACCTAAGGTAAAAACCACAACTAAAATATATACAGTTGGGAATTAAAACCAAACAAGAAATGGGCATCAGGCCTAATGGTTAAGAGTTAGCTTCCCCTCTAAGTGATTCTAGGTTTAAGCCACTCATTTCCCTTCCATTTCCTTTTATTTTTCAGCCAAAATTTTAGGTAAATAGCCCATGCCATCCCTAGGGTTTTCAAACCCTAATATTTAATCCATTTATTTCCTAATTGGTCTTTATTTCCCTCTTTTTTCAATTCCTATTAGAATTTTGTCTTCTTCTCTCTATTTCCTCTCATTTGCATCAAATTTTTCATCATTTTGTTGTTGATTATCTTGTTTTCCTAGATCAAAACATCCTCCATTCAATCGTTCTTCCTATCGATTTTGGTAATTGTCATCCATAGCATCCTTAGCATTGCCAAGAAATAGTAAGTACACCTCATTCCAATTATCAGAACCCATATTTTCATATCTAATGCTAATCTTTTGTTAACTAAAAAAGCTTTTACTTTCTTGCCAAATCTTGGAAAATTTTGTAAAAAACTTGATACCAATTGCTAAATCGTGTGTAATGTTATTTGAAGGACCAAATTTAGGTAAGTCAGATCAGAATTGGCAACCACCACACGACCATGTGCCTCTGAAACCCTAAGTTAGTTCGTAAACCACACGACCACAACTCTTCCACAAGGTTGTGTCTCTACTGTAAGGTAATTTTAATGTTTAATACACCACCACAGTGTGTTACACGGCCTGGCCACATAGCTGTATGACTCTGTTTTACAAATTTGCCCAAAAATTTGTGAATTGTTCTGTTTAGCCTCTGTATAATCCCCAAACTGTTTTTTGATTTTTATTTCTCTCAACTGAATCCCTAATAATATGTATATTGGAATTCATGATTTGAGTGACTGAATTATTATTTTTTATATGCATGATATGAGAACAATACATGCATACTATTATCGTTAAACCAAATACATGTTAAATAAGATTATTGCTATTGTAATGATCTATTACAAGCATGTTTATTGCTACCATATTGATTTACTATAAGCATGATAATTGTTACTATATCGACTTATTATAAGCATGTTATTGCTACCATATTGACCTGTTATAAGCATGTCATGTTGCATTGCATGGGGTGAGATGATATGAATGGAGGAATAGTCGACAGTTTATCTGCAATGGCCAATGGTTCATCCACAATGTATTAGAAGATTTTATCTACATTGATGGATGGTTCATCCATCGATACTTTTATTACTAGCAATCATCTGCAACAATCAATAGTTCATCCACTACATATTAGAAACTTTTATTTGCATTGATGTGTGGTCATCCACCTTTATTTTTATTACTAGCAGTTCATCTACAACGATCAATGGTTCATCCACAACGTGGTGTAAAGGTAGAGGAGTTCTCAAGAACTCTTATTGTAGTGTGTAGCGGAGTTGGGTAGGATCTTTGATAAATTGAAACTACATCACCATTAATGAGCATGTGCATACATAAACTGTGAATTCTAAAATATTATGATATTGATGTGATCTAAATAATCGATACATAAACTGTGAATTCTAAAATATTATGATATTGATGTGATCTAAATAATCGATACTTTGAAGTGCTATAGGAGTGTGATTGTTCTGAGAATTGCTATGTTGTATGAGTCATCTACTATTTGCACTAATTTACTTATGGTAGGACTCACACTGAGCTTCTTAAGCTCACCTCTATTTACTTCCCTCTTTACAGATAACCCACTAGGTTAGTAAGTGAACTTGACATTCAGAAAGTCTCGACTTGGACTCGTTTGTTTTATATAAAAGTCTTTTTGATTTATTATTTGAAATTTATGCTATTCAGAGGCTATATTGTTTTATTTTTGAACTGTGGCATGGGACTTAGGTTTTGGGTTTCTACTGCATGCATGATATTTAATTTGATTATGTGATGATGAAATATGGATATTAATCAATTGTTCATGAAATTTGGTTTTTATTAAAACTATGATTAGATATCACTTTTCTGCTGGTTTGAAAAAAAAATTACACATATACTTATATATATATATATATATATATATATATATATATCTAGAACCCAACTTATACAAAACAATCATTAAGGTCAACGGGTTTTTGAAACTAAATCACAATCTTTTAAAACACACTAAGTTTTCTTCAGAAATTAAAACAATTTATGTTAAACAACTGGTTTTAAACTTCGATAGTTCTGTTAGGCCATTTTAGTGGCCAATATAATTTTTCGAATTCAAGTTTAACGTTTAGGTCGAATTTTGAGGAAATTACATTGATTGTCATACAATATTTATTTTACAACTAAATGGATCTGTGGTAATCAATTTTTTTTAAGTTTTAACTTAATACTTAGTAATGAGTCCATAAATTAATAGAAAAAGATCTTAATTTTCTTTAATTTGGTTTATACACTTAGATTATATTTTATAAATAATTTATTTTAATTACTTAAAAAGTATTTAATTTTTTCTGAAATTATAAACTGTATTGAAAAACAAAAGAGACCCAAGACAAGGTCATTGGGCTATCCAATACATCAAATCCAGTAGCTTAGAGAATAGAATTAAATCTAGTTTTAAGAACTCTAGAATGCTCCATAAAAGCAAAAACTAAAAACAACAAATCAAAGGAACCTTTCAGTTTCTGATAAAACTCCGTTAGATGACAATCACCATCTCCCTTTCTTACTCCAACCACAAATTTTCAATCCGATGCCTCAAAACAACAATGATTAAATGCTTGAAACTAAAAACAACAAATCAAAGGAACCTTTCAGTTTCTGATAAAACTCCGTTAGATGACAATCACCATCTCCCTTTCTTACTCCAACCACAAATTTTCAATCCGATGCCTCAACCCAGTGACGATCTTGTTCAACCATCTCTTCTGTAAACTCCAAAACACCATTCGACCCAAAAACTCCCAGATTCAGTCTTAGTCCTTTACTCGCTAACTAGTGCGCTACTGTATTTTTTGATCTTTGAACATGCATGAAGGTACAACTCAGAAATTTACTGCTCATCTTTTTAATGCCTTCAATATATGCTGAAATTTTAGATCTATCAACTTCGCTAAGCTTCACTTTTTTAATCACTATAAGTGAATCCCCTTCAACAACCAGTCTCCTCAAACCGAGGTCAAGGCAAAATCTCATAGCCATTGTGCAAGCCATTGCTTCTGCTACAAAAGGCGAATGAATCCTCGAATGACAGGTAATTTTTGAAACAATAACCTCTCCTTTTTCATCTCTAATTACAATACCCGAGTAAAAAATTGCTTCTGTTTGCTGAAATGCAGTATCAAAATTAACTTTTAAGTAGCCAACTTTTCGGACCTTCTAGCGATCTTCACGTCCACCACCCAAAGGTAAGATTATTCCAAATCATCCAATTCCTTAATGTAATTCTAAACAAATCTGATAATAGCAAACCTATCTTGTAGGCACCTTTCATGCACCCATTTTTTCTTGTTTATCCATATTGCCCAAATGACACACAAATAAACGACATTGATTTTCAGAATATTGAGTAAAAATTTAAGAAATCCATTCTATGTGACTACAATCATTCAAATATTATGGCCAATTGAATTCCAAATTATCGAACCTCTTTTTTTCTTTTTTTTTTCAGTCATGTACCACATGAATGATAGTTTCTGTATCTTCATTACATCGCGGGCATCTGGCAGTGTTCATCAGTCTCCTAAAATGTAAATTATAGAATGTAAGAATAAAATTATGGATGAGGCACCATATTGTAATTTTAATGTTTTATGGCATTTTGAACATCTACAATTTCTTGTAAAGGCTACAATCTGTATTAGAAATAGGATTTTGAAAACCCTGTAAGAGAAGCTTGTATCCACTACGCACAGAGTACACTCCAAAAGCTTCACCTCTCTATGCCAAATAATCCTCTTGTGAGCGTCGCAATAAAGGAATTTTTAAGATCCCATCTGCATCCCTTTCAGAAAAAGAACTAGTAATTATATCTTGCTTCCAACTCCTAGTATTAGGATCAATAAAGTCCACCACTATTTGTATAATTAAATTTCCCACACCATCTTGAATTCTTTAGGTAGGATTTACAAGGACCCAAGAATCATCTAAAATAGATATAGAAGTCCCATTACCCACTCTCCAACAAAGACTCTATTGAAGAAACCCTTTCGTAGCCCACACGCTTTGCTAGGTATAGGAAGGTAAATTTCCCAAACCTACATGAATGAAGTCTGTTAATGGGTAGTATTTTGCTTTTAATGTTCTAGCTAATAATGAACTTGGCCAAAAAATTAATCTCCACCCTTGCTTAGCTAATAATGCTAAATTAAATTTTGATAAATAGCAAAAACCAAGACCACCATTCTCCTTTAGATCACATAAAGTATCACAATTACACCAATGCATGCCTTGTTTACTCGGACCTTTCTTCCACCAAAATTTGCTCATAACATTTTCCATCTTAATACAAAGCTATTTTGGTAAAAGAAAGCAAGACACAGAATACACAGGAATAGATTGCATAACTGATTTAAGAAAAACTTCTTTTCCCCCTTGCGAAAGGAATCTTGTACTCCAACTATTACTTTTTTTGTTTAATTTGATCTTTGAGTTTTTGAAAAGCTGTCCTTTTTACACCTCCCATCATGTTTGGAAGTTCCAAATAAAGTTCTAGATTTTCTAAGCTATTAACTCACAAAATGCTTTCTACCACCTGTCTATCTCAAACACAAAAATTTGTGCTAAAACAACTAGTAGGTTTTTCAAAATTGATGCATTGACTTGTACAATTTTTATACTCCCTTAGAATATTCTTAAGGATATTTGCACCATCAATACTAGCATCTCCAAATAATATGCAATCATCTGCAAACAAAAAGTCGGTAATTTGTGGGCTTCTTCTACAAACCATTGCTAATTTGATTAAGCCATTATCTCGAGCTAAACACATAGGAGCTGACAGACCTTCAGCGTAAAACAGAAACAAATACAAGTTTAATGGATCTCCCTGTCGCAACCCCTTAGAAGGGTAAAAAATCTCCTATTCGTCACCATTTATGCAAACTTTATAAAAAGTGGTAGAGATACACCTCATAATAAAATCAACCAGCCTAAAGTCAAAGCCCATATTTAACATTATGCTCCATAAAAAATCCCATTCCACACGATTGTATGCCTTACTTATATCCAATTTCAGTGCCAAATAGCCTTTTTTCCCCATCCTCTTATTCTTAAAAGTATGCAGAATATCATAGGCAAGCATCACATTGTCAGTAATCAACCGATCTAGTACAAACACACTATGTGCCTCATCAATGCATAATTCTAAAACTTTTTGAAGCTTATTAGCAATAGTCTTAGAAATAACTTTATATAAGATAGTATAAAGGCTTATATGGCAAAAGCTCTTAAGATTTGTTAGATTGAATGTTTTTGGAATTAAAAAAATATTGGTGACATTAATGGATTCCAACAACATACCTTGATTAAGAATTTCCAAGCAGTAGGCACTAACATTTCGTCCCACAATATGCCAAAACTTCTAAAAAAAATAAGGCTGGAAAACAATCTATTCCCGATGCCTTTGTAGGACCCATACCCTTCAAGGTAAAAAAAAGCTCCTTTCCTTTGTAGTCCGCAACCAAACCTCTATTTAAATCTTCCGAAATGCAATTTTCCACACTGCTCGAGATATGATCAAGATTTTCAACCCTCCAAAAGTAAATAAATTTTCAAAAAAGTTACAGGCAATCCTCTTCATTGAATCTGGATTTCTCTTTTCTTGTCCATACTCATCATTTAGGCAATGGACCTTATTCCTCCTTCTTCTTTGGGTAGCAAATTTATGGAAGAAAGCAGTATTTCTGTAACCAAGTTTTATCCAATTGGCACGTGCTCGTTGTTCCTAAAAAGCTTCATTTTTTTCAATCTCCATGTTGATGTGTAGTTTCACTTCCAGCAGCTTGATCAAATTATCCTCATCCCTTTCCTGAGCATTTAAATCCTCTAACTCTTTTGTGAGAATATCAACAAGTCATCGACGCTTCCATCGATTCTTACATTTCTATCTTTTCATACCCTCTTGCAGTGTGATCAACCGTTCCCATACATTTTCAGAACTCACCTTGCAAAGCTTTCTAACTTTGTCGTCACACGAATCTTCCATTATCCACCATGATTCAAAACAGAACCAGTTCTTCGATCAACTACAATCATCACTACTTGTTTTGATCAATAAAGGACAGTGGTTAGAAAACGAATGAGGTAGATGTCTTACCAAAGAATCCAAAAATAAGTTCAGCCATTCTGTATTTGCCATATACCTATCAAGTCTTTCTCTAATATTTGTATCAGGAAACTGCCATCTTTCCCAAGTAAATCATACTCCCAAAAAGCCCAAATCAATAAAAGAGCAATCTGCAAAAATACTATGAAAAGCCTTCATTATTCTTTTATCTCGTAGAATCCCTCCCTTTTTTTCATACATGTACATGATTTCATTGAAATCCCCATAAACCATCCTCGGGAAACTTTGATCTTTCCCCAAACATTTTAATAAATTCTAAGTCGTTTCATTCTCTTAAATGTTAGGAACACCATAAAAACTTGTCAGCCTTCATTCCGGACTATCAGCTTCCTCTTCGATAATCATATCCATATGGTTTTTTGAGTAACTCCTCAACATAATCGAAATTCCTTCCTTCTATGTTAAACATAAACCACTTTGAGTTCCTTCAGCTGGAAACACAATACCATGTTGAAAACCACACCGACGATAACATCTTTCCATTCTTTGACAGTTCAATTTAGTCTCCATAAAGAAGATAATATAGGGACAGTATTTCTTCAACACATGTTGAAGTCTTTGAATAGCTCACGAATTCTTCAAGCCGCGAATATTCCAACTTAATAGATTCATTACTTCCGGTCGGCGTGCCTATTAGCAGCCGTTGATATTTGATGAATTGGATAATTTCCTTGTTCCAAAAAAAGATTTGTCAAATCTAATAGTTTAGAAACATTTGAGTCCCTTACGTCAACTTTGGGTTCTTTATTATCATTCTCATCAAAATTGGACTTATCACTATCCTCCATATGCTCCAGACAATTATTTCACTTCCCACGAACCTTATCAATCATAAACAAATCAACCATCTTAGTTTCCTCAAATCTGTGCCATGTATTTTTTTTTACAATTATGAGAGTTAACAGTTGGTGATCAACCCATCCCATTTGAATGGCTTCCCCTATTCAAATTATCCACATCAGCATATAGGCTTAGCTCCTCTTGACCCATAGACTTTAATTTAAGAATCTATGCCATACTGTCAAAAGATTTATTTATAGCAATGTCGTTATCATGATAGCTTTGATTAGGGATAAATAACTAATTGACTGACAAGGATCTTTAATTTGCATGGAAAGAGAATCCTCCTGATTCCCAAATTTTTGTTGTTCATCAGCAGTTACCAAAACTTCAACTTCCTTCTCTGAACCGATTTGCTCTCCTTTCTGATGCTTAGATTCTGGTAAATTGTTGGGCATAATTTCTTCCCTATCAACTGTCGCAACTCCCGTATAGAGACACTGCTTTATTATTCTTTTTGCATAAAACCCAAATTGAAAACTTTCTTTACCAATCAGATTGGATTCAGCCTTTAACGTTAGTGAATAAGAGTATTCATCATCTACTTTCTCACGTTTTGCAATCGGGATACTAGTACATTCCTTGACTCATGTCCTATACAACTACAACCAAAGCAAAAAATCAACAAATTTTCATACTTAAAAGGAAACCATGTTTTTTCAGAATTTTCTTTCAAAATAAGAATCCCTATCCAAAGCGATTTTTGAGAATCCAAGTGAACCTTCAATCAACAGAATTCCCCTTTAATTTCATATTTGATCAACCCCTCAAATGTAGTTCTAATGGCATGCATAAGATCTTTCTTATCACATTCCGGTGGACATGGACCAACCTTTAGCTAAAAGGGAAAAACAACCAGTTTGACTTTACTCTTTTCAACAGGACAAACAAGATGATCAAAAATAATTAATTGTCGACAGAAAAACCATGGACGCCCTTCCATAATCATCTTGAGATATTCCTTACCCTCAAAAGAAATAAAAATAAGTTTTGTCCTACTGCTTGAATTTCAAACTTCTTTTTCAATTTCTAGATACTTTTCATTTGAGCATAAAAACTATCCAGATTATAAGATTTTCTCATCCAAACAAAACATAGTAACGACGGATGCTCCTTCGAAACAACTAAAGAGCTTTTCACTGACAATTGAACCAATTCTTCTTCAAAGAGGGAAATCTCATCCCTCTCCATTTTAAAAAGTCACTATTTACCTCCAACCAACCATAGTAGCTACTGTCTCTTTGGAAAACTTTGACAGAGAGCACTCTTGACTTTTGTTTTTTAAAGGTATTTAAATTTTATATCCCATGTGTTAGTATATTAAATTATCTAAATACCATTTAAGTTAAATTATTTTTTACTTCTTAATATCATGTCTAAAATAAATATTTTAATTGTCACATCACTTTTTAGGCATAATGACTTTTTGGGCCCTCTAATTTTACAAAAAAAGGGGTCATTTTAGCTCTTCATTTAATTTTTCACCTTTTTTAACCCTTAAACTTGTATTTTTTTGGGTTAATTCACCTCAAAATAGATAGAAAAGTTAGTGTTTGTTAACTTTGCTAACGCGGCATATATGTGAATTGTCACATGGATTACATGTTAGTATTTAATTATTTTTTTAAAAATAAAAAATATTAATTTTTTATAATTTTTATAGTTTTAATAAGTTCAATGATTTTAAATTTTAAAATTTTTTGAATTTTTAAAATTTTAAAAATATTAATTAAATGTTGACCACGTATATGTCACATAAAAAAGTTAAAAAAATGTTCACTTTTTAATTCATTTTGTGGTGATTTGACAAAAAATACAAATTTAAATATTAAAAAGATGAAAAATTAAATTAAAGGCTAAAATAATTTTTTTTTGTGAAGTTGGTATTTACCTACTTTTTAACAATAATAAAAGAATATTTTGAATTAACAAACTATATTTTTCACATCACTTCTTCAAAAAAAATTTCAAAATCACCGCTTTTCAACTCAAACAACACATTCAAACGATATTTTATCAAAAAAAAAAGCACACACAGACACACACAAACGATCACTGCCAGTCTACCAAAATAAAACATGAATCCTACGCCTGACAACACTTTGAACTTTGGGTTGGGTTGGGTTGGGCAATATGTTTAGTTGTTTGGGTTTTTATTATTATATGTAATAAATATAATAAAGCCGAACCCAATGTGAATAAAAAACATATTTAAAATTTTATTAGGTCGGGTTTTTTTATTCAAACATTATTTTTATATCTTTTCTCGCTATTAAACCGGTGTGAGAATTTTCATGCGCAATAGAAAGAGTCACCTTGTATAAATGTAATCCACAACATTATTTTTAGAAATTTCATTGCTGCAATAAATAACAAACAATGGAAGTAGTACCACAGTAACCAATTCCATGTATAACTGTAGGGAAATTTAATAATCTTTTTACTTACCAAAACAGTAAAAAAATCAGTTTCACCAAAGCCCAAATCGGACGGGTTGGTGTCCATTTGGGCTTAAAAAATCATGTTTAGAAAGCTGCAAGGACAAGACATGTCCAACAACTTCAAAAAATTGGCCACTAACCCATACAACCCCCAACTACCCGACCACTAACCCCTTCAACTACCCATTCAACCAAATAACTCCCACCTAACACTAATTAATACAACTATCCCAAGAACCCATGCATATAAGAAAAAAAAAAAAAAAAAAAACCACAACCATTCTCCCTAAAAAGCATTTTCCCCACCCCACACTACCAAAAAAAATAAATAAATAATTTCTCAAATTTTAGAAAAATATCCCAAATAATATGTTTATTTAGATTGCGTTGAGTGAAGAGTTCAAATTTAGGTAAACTCCATCAATTTAATTTAAATTTATTAGTTGTTATATTATTATAATCAATACATTATTTTTAAGTTAAAAATATTTGTTTTTCAGGATTTGGGGTTATTATCAAAAAGATTTACTAAGTATATATAAACTCTAAATTTGTTATATAATATGTAAATTTTAGTTATATTTTATTATGTTGTACTGATTATGTAATTAATTGAATTAACGGATAAAAAACAAATGCAAGCTAGAATCGTAGTTTGTCTGTTAGTTCCATGGTTTAGGTTTTTTTTTTAAAAAAAATTAAGCAATTTTGTGAAATATGTTGAATATATTTGTAATTATTATAATGAATTAGATATCAATAATATTTTTATGAGTGAGATTAATTGTTTACTTACTTGTTTGTTTAGTTAACTATAAATTATTTTTTATTAGTAATATATATGTAACTATTATAATGAAATAGATATTAGTAATATTTTTGTAAGTAAACTTTATATTTGTTTGACATTGTAGAAATATTTTATATTTGTTTGTTGTTATGTGCAAGTTTAGGTAAATGACATTGCTACTACTTCAGCATATATAAGATGAAACATTGGATATGGTAAAATTATGAAATTCCCTTTAAAAAAAACTTTATGATGTGTACACTAACATATGTGTGATATAAACTATTTGTAGGAAGTGAATAGATTATTGCATAGCAAGTTGCATCATAGCAATTTCAATCGTATTGACCCAAGGACTCAAGCATACTTAGATGGAGCCGGTTTCAAGTATGCAGTGTTAATTCAAGGCTTCCAAATATTACTGGATTTGATAGTTGTATTGGTGGAGCAGTGGAGGCTAGAGGCCCATACGTTTCACTTGTTGTGTGGTGAGCGCACGGTTACTTTAGAAGATGTTGCAGTATATCTAGGTCTTCAAGTTGATGGATTACTTGTAACTGGAGAATCAAGATCGAATATGATGGTAGTTTGCCAGGACTTGCTCGGGAGTTTTCTCCTATAGTGTAAATGGAAAGGGAATTTTATTTTCCACACTTGGCTGGACTCCTTCCCGACAATGCTACCCAATATTGTGATAGAATAGGAGGTCTAATTCACAACTGAGCCCATGATTATGCGTCTTATCGGGAAGATTTTGATGCTAGATAAGTCTGGCAACTGAATTAGGTGGTACTACCTTCAATGCCTCCGAGAATTGAGTAGTGCCGGAAGTTATAGTTAGGGGACAAACATACTTAAAACACTATATCGGGAGATGCGCTTAACATCAAGTAGCAAGTACTAAGGAATGGGTGGATGCTTGTACTTGATTTAATCATAGGCACATTTCAAAATTTTATTCTTGGCTCTCGTTAGCTGCCTAACTATACCATTCCCATTGGTGACAAGGTTTAATTTTTTTACTTATTTTAGTAATGAAATATAAATAATTTTATGAATAATGAAATAAAAATATTATTGTATTCAATAGTGTATGCAATAGTCAGAGGGCTAGAAGCATCCGAGAAATAGCCTTGATGACATATGGGTAAGAGATTGAAACACATGCTGATGAGGAGGTAATTGTAGCATTTAATATGTTTTGAAATATTAGGTTGAAAAACCTAATAATATTGTCCCATATTTTTTTCTGGTTAGTAATTATTTCGATGTTTAATGTAGATTGAATGGGCGTCGTATGCTTTGGAAAATGTGAGGGTTGTCATACCGAGACAAATATATAATACGCCAGAAGTTTGGAAACTGTAAACCTATATGCAACTCTCATGATCCTTCATTTGGCTATATAATGTGGCTAGGAGTGATGTTAGGACATTCAGGGAACTTATGAGCATGTATAACATCCCAAAATTTTTTGGCTGAACACATGACACTATTTCGGTAACAGATATGGTGAACCGATGAGAAAATTTGAAAAATGAGTTGGATAAAGGAATCTTATAGAATCAAAGTTACTAATAGAGATGAGAAAATTTTGAAAAGAATTTAGAACTGAAAAATGACAAAAGGACCAAATTTCAAATTTTGAAAAGTTTAAGGACTAAAGTGTAAATTAGAAAAAACATGGGAAAAATTAGCTATCATGATTATTTGGCATGGAAATGTATCAGATTATATGTTAGTGTGACAAAAATCACTTTTGGACTAAATTGAAAGAAATTCGAAAGTACATGGATTGAATTATAAATTTTCCAATTTTATCGAGAAAAGAACGAAGATGCAATTACCACTATTACAAGTGAATTATGAGATTTAGGATTGATAATATCCTATTATTTAGAAGAAATTGTACAAGAGTCGAAAATGGGCAAAATAATAATTTTGTCATAAAAGAGTAATTGGGTTGTTTGTAAAGTATTTTATGATGGAAATATTATTTAAATAATATATTTGAAAAAAATTCATGGACCTTTTGGGTTATGATATCAGGAAATTGGGCTCCAAATAGTAAGCTTGGGCTTAAAATATTAGCATGTGGGCTTGGAGACCCACTTGGTGTATTTTTTTAAAGGAAAAGAAAAGATGAGAAGCCTCTAATTCAGTTTCTTTTCTTGCTAGTGCCACTCCCTCCCCTTCCTTCATGGTTCCTTTCTTCTTTTATTCATTTTCTTCACTTTCCTCTTCAAATTTTCTAAAACCAAACAATTAACCTTTGAGATCTTGCCAAAATATCTTAGAAAACTATCTTCAAAACCCATTTTCATATTCAAATATCTTATTTTTAGCCTAGGATTTGAAGGATTTTAGTGTGAGAAAATGAAGGTAGAAAGAGAAAGCTTCAACAAGGTAAGAATGATGTTTTTCTACCTCTCCTGACATAGTATTTGGATTTGATGATTATAGAAAAGCTTAGAAAGTCTTGATATTAATTATATATTTTTGTGTGTATGGAAAATAAGGAAATGCTGATATTGGGTTTTCCAAGCTTGATTAAGAATGTAATTGAGTTTTTAGGGGCTTGATTATGTGATTTGGAGCACCCAAAGGTAAGTACCTTGGATACACATACTTGTCTTACTTCAAAGTTTATCAAATAGATAATGCATATGAGACAAACATGCTGTAATTATAAAATCATTACTTGTAAACTCTATGGCTTAAAGGACATGAAATAAGTTAATAATGTGTTATGTTGTAATTCTTAGTCATGAAATTTTTTAATAAATAAATACATGATATAAAGATATCAATTTCCATGGAAGTGTTAATAAGTATGTTTTGATGTGTAAGAATCATGTTATTAATCTAAAGATGTGGATAATTGTCACTATGGCTATAAATGGGGTTTAATGGTTAAATCTTGGTTTTAGTCAAGACATTGCTAAAAACATGGAATTGTTACATGAAAGATAAATGACAATAAAAATATGGCTCTACACAAATTGGAACCATTATATGGTATGGACATGGGTATAAAGCCTAAAGAAATGTAGAAATGTGTTTTGTAAATGCAAAGCACTTATGGTACCTACATGTGAAAAAAGACCGTGCTCAAGGGACCATAATTAATATGAATTTGATCATAAGTATGTGAAAGCACTTAAAGTGCCTTTATATGATATGTGTATATGTATGTGTTAATGGCCTTGATGGATATATGTTTACTATAATTGTAAAATGCCCTAGTAGACTTAGTGAAATGTTAGGATACGATTGACATGCCAACTAAGGGCTATAGTGAGTAGGAGTTTAGTCAGATGTTCTACACTGATGTGCACTTTTTACCACCTTTGAGCGTTGCACTTATGTGCAACTATGTGTGGTGTAGTTTATGTTCTTATGAGCTCTTTGGTGTGGTGGGGGATGTTTTATGCTATTTAACAGTTTGGCACATTAGTGCTCATTGGTCTTGTAGAGGAGTCTCATGTATCCATGAAATGGCCTAATTTCAATTATATCAAAACAGTGGTTTCATGACCACAAATCCGAGCTAGAAGAAATTTTTTTTAATATTATTACTTGGTTTATATTATGATAAAAAAGTCATATGAAAATACTGATATTAAAATTTTACCGATTAAGTGGCTAATTAGAAAAAGGACCAAATTGCATAAAAAGTAAAAGTTAAATTCTAGAAGCTAGAAGGATTAAATAGCTATGGAATTCAAAATTTGAGGTCCTTATATGGTAAATAGACCATTAATTAAAAATTAGTAGATATTTATGGATGAATCATCCATGAAAATTGAGAAAAGGAAAATGACTAAATTGGAATTTAGAAAAATTAAAAGATGATAATTAGTTAATTGGAAAATATCATCTTATTTTCATCATCTTCATCCCCAAATTTTATGGCAACCCTAGGAGAGAGGGAGAAAACTAATCAAGCTTAATTGGGTAAGTATTCAAGTCTCGTTTTTCGTAATTTTTATATTTTTAAGATCGGGATAATCTATTCTTTCTATTTGGGGATTTATTTGAAAAGTTATCAAGGTATAAAAGTTGTGCCATGGATGGATATGCTGAAAGTTTGAAATTTATGGTAGAAAATGAAAAGTTGTTAACAAGTAAACAATTTTTACAGAGTGAATTTTGATAAAAACATGATTTAGGGACTAAATTGTAAACTTGTGAAATTCATGGAAAAATTCTGAATTTTGTGAAACATAAGTGATGTAAATAATATATGGAAATTTTGGTTAGTCTTGGAACAAGGATTAGATTGCATGAATTTCATTTTCCTAGCCTATGGATGAAATTAGAATTAATGAAAAGTTTAGGGGTAAAATAATAATTTTCCTAGAGAGTAAATTAAATGCAATTAAATATAAATTGAATGAAATTGATGATTAAATTTGATTATATAGATCTAGAAAATTCAAATATGAAGCTAGATCGGGGAAAGGAAAAGATTTTAGATTAGTAGATTTTTGTACAAACAAGTATCGAGGTAAGTTCGTGTAACTTAGTATTGAATATGAAAATGCTTGAATTACTTGTTATATGATATGATTGTTAAGTAAATGTTAAATGTATAAAATGTGATAACATGTTTGATATGGCTTGAGGAAAAGGGATAAGTCTCAGTTGAATGAAGGAATTCGATAGATTAGTGTTAAAAATGATTCTGCATGTTTTGCAGACAAGATTTAGCTCGGACGAGTAATCTTGATAAGTCTCTTGAGCATTATGAGATATAGTTCTGCGAGTATAGTGATCGGTAGTAATTCTTCATAAGTTGTGGACTATCATAGCTCTGTATGAGTATCCTGATACATGATTTGCTCGATAGTGATCCTGCATATGTTGCAGACATAAACTTGGCTCTTTGTGAGCATTATGATAATTGATAGGTTGTGATCTTGCATACATTGCAGACACAGATGTAGCTCTGTGTGAGCGTCCAGACAAGACTCGCACGAACTACATTAGATATGGCTATCCGGTGCTTTTATTACATGATTTACCCGGTTAGAAGTTCTTTGTGAACTAATACATGAGACATGGCTCTTATAAGCATACTCGATTGACCCGGATAAGCTTCATGATACATATTACATGATTTACTCGAATGACATGAAAATGTGGCTCGAGAATTTTGTACACTTTAGGTGTACTACATGAGAGTATCCATCGATATTTTCAATAAATTCAACGAGCAAGACTTGGAACTGATTAATGAAACTTGAATGATTTTATTATGAAAATGTACATGTGTTATGGAAATTATAAATTTATGGAATTTATGATATGATGAGCTCATCTATGTCAAAGATGTTATGTGAATCTACTTGACTAACTTAAATTGTTGAAGTTGTGTGTGTTAGGTTGTTAATTCATTCTCTTGGATTCATATATGTATGATTAAATTTAATGAAATATATGGTAAGTTAGTTTCTTGTTACATGAACTTACTAAGCATTAAATGCTTACTAGGTTTTATTTCTATTTTATAATGCTCGAAAGCTAGAGAAGGTTGTAGAACGGTCGGAGTATCATCACACTATCTACTGACTCATTTTGGTATAAATACATATTTTACTTTAGTATAATGGCATGTATAAGCTACTAGTACGAAAGTTGATGTTGATATGAATGAATGTAAACTAGCCATTGGTATGGCTAGTAATGAATTGATTTTGGTATGTGACAAGGTTAAGATATGAATATCATTCATATGTTTGATATAAGTGGAACTACTTGAATAGATCATGTATGTTTTGGGAAGGTAAGATTTAAAATCAAGAATGTAAGACAATATATTATATTAGATGTTCAAATTGGCATGAGGATATTGCTTGAGTTGATTGGTTGTTATTGGTGAAGCTTAGTATAGGTGTTGGATCAAAAAGGGTGAGGAATAAGGCTTGGAAAATAGCATTATTTTGTCCATACGGTAGACACATGGGCGTGTGTCTTGACCGTGTGTGACACAAGGGTAGACACACGGGTGTGTAACCCGGTCGTGTGTCCCCTACATCCTAAAATTTAGAAACAAAATGCTTAGAAATGAGCACACGGGCAGAGACACGGGCGTGTGTCTCAACCGTGTGGGGTACAAGGCCTAGAACATGGACATGTCTTCTGACCGTGTGAAATCTACATTTAATTTTAAAAAATTAAATAAACCACACGGCCTAGCAACATGTGCATGTGACTTGGTTGTGTGACATCAAGTTCTTCATGGGTTACAAGTCAGAGAGTTACACGGGTTGGGGACACAGGCATGTGACTCTTGTATATGAGAAAAATATTGAAATTTTATGAAAAATTTTTGAGACCTCGAATTAGTCCCAAATTAATTCTAATGCATGTATTAGACCTCGAGAGCTCAATTAAAGGACATTATGATTAATCTCATAAAATGAATAGTATTTAACTAGAGTTATCTGTAAATGACCTGTAAATTTTGGTAATGCCTTGTAACCCTGTTCCAGCGACGGATATGGGTTAAGGGTGTTACATTTGTGGTATCAAAGCTACAGTTTAGCCGATTTTCGGAATAATGTAGTAAGTACGAGATTAACTATACATGCCATTATATAAATTGTGATAGTGTGATATCTCCTGACCATTTTAAATGTGTTTTTATTATAGTAATGGTATCCAACCATGCTAGAGCTGAATCAAAGGAAGCTAAGAGTCATGCTCCTACTTCAGTTCAAAGAGAAACATCAAGTAGTAGTAGAAGCTCGTATCTAAGGGCCGAGGTGAGGAGGCAAAAGAAGCCTTCTTCCAAATGATGACAGAATGGTTTACTGAATTTGTAAGAACAAATCTAGCTGTACAACAGCAACCTCCCTCACCTATTACCCCACTGATTCCCGAAATGGCACAAGGTACTAAGCTTGTTAAAACTGGTAAACTTCTGGTAGATAAAATTCGTAAATATTGGGTAGAGAAAGTCAGGACTACTGCTGATAATGACCTAGAAAGAGCTGAGTTCTGGTTGGAAAATACCATTAGAGTTCTGGATGAACTATTGTGCACACCTATTGAAAGTTTGAAATGTGCAGTATCACTATTAAAGTATACGGCCTACCAATGGTGGAATATATTAAGTTCTGTTGTGCCGAAAGAAAATGTTACTTGGGAAATTTTCCAAACTGAATTTAGAAAGAAGTATGTTTGTCAAAGATTCCTCCATCTGTAACTAGTGTGGGAAGTGTTGGTAACCCCAAACTGAAATGCAAATATTGTAATAAATTTCATTTCGAGGAATGCCATATAAGAAAAGGGGCTTTCTATAAATGTAGTTCTCTTAATCATTTTCTTAGAGATTTTTCAGAAATAGTTGGAAAAGATACAAATCAGGCTTCAAAACTAGTTCCCTGCTTCGAGAGGTAGACCACCACGACATCCTGATAATGTTAATGGTAGTCGAGGAGCTACAAAAGATTCAACAGTTAAGTCTAAAGCTGGAGCATTGGCAAGGAATTATGCCATTTGTGCCAAGGAAGATGATTCTACACCAGATGTTATTACCGATACATTTACTTTACTTGACACTAATATTACTGCTTTGATTGATCCTGGTTCTACGCATTCTTACATATGTACAAAGTTAGCATCTGTTAAAAATTTACCTGTCGAATTCACTGAAATTGCAGTTAAAGTTTCAAATCCTTTGGGCCAATGTGCTATAGTGGATAAAATTTGTAAAAACTGTCCACTGATGGTAAAAGGTTATTGTTTTCTGGCTAATTTGATGTTACTGTCTTTTGATGAATTTGATGTAATTTTGGGAATGGATTGGTTAACCCAGCATGATGCAGTGGTTAATTATAAACAGAAATACATTGTGTTAAAATGCCAGAATGGTGAATTACTTTGTGTTAAATCTAATAAACTAGGTGGGTTGTCTAATGTAATCTTACCTATGTCAGTACAGAGGTATGTTAGAAAAGGGTGCAATGCTTATCATGCATATGTGTTAGAAACCAAAGTCTCTGAGTCAAAAATTTAGTCTGTGCCGGTTGAATGTGAATTTCTTGATGTATTTTCGGAAGAATTACCTGGTTTACCCCTAGATAGAGAAGTGGAGTTTTCCATAGATCTTATTCCGGGAATAACTCTGATATCTATAGCACCTTATAGAATGGCTCCTGCTGAATTGAAAGAATTAAAAGCACAGTTGCAAGAACTCACTGACAGGGGTTTTGCTCGACCTAGTCATTCACCTTGGGGTGCATTGATTTTGTTTGTAAAGAAGAAAGATAGATCTTTGAGATTGTGAATCGACTATCGGCAGCTCAACAAGGTTACAGTAAAGAATAAGTACCCGTTACCTCGAATTGATGATCTCTTTGATCAGTTGAAAGGTGCCACTATGTTTTCAAAGATTGACCTCCGTTCAGGTTATTATCAGTTAGGGGTAAAAGAGTCTGATGTGCCTAAAACAACTTTCAGAACCAGGTATGGGCACTATGAGTTTCTTCTGATATAGTTTGAGCTGACTAATGCACCTACGATATTTATGGATCTGATGGACCGAATTTTTAGACCATATCTAGATAAGTTTGTGGTAGTGTTTATTGATGATATTCCAGTTTATTCCCGAGATGAAAAGGGGTATGTTGAACATTTGAGGATTGTACTACAAACTCTTCGTGAAAAGCAATTGTATGCCAAATTTAGTAAATGTGAGTTTTGGCATCGAGAAGTTGGTTTTCTTGGACATATATTATCTGCGGAAGGTATTCGGGTAGATCCTATTAAAGTTTCAGCTATAGTGAATTGGAAGTCACCGAAAAGTGTGCCAAAAGTTAGAAGTTTTTTAGGATTAGCTGGATATTATCGAAGATTTGAACAAGGGTTTTCAATGATAGCTTCTCCAATGACCCATTTATTGCAAAAAGATATGAAATTTGAATGGACTGATAAATGCTAGCAGAGTTTTGACAGATTGAAAGACTTATTGACGAAAGTACCAGTGCTGGTCTAACCTGAATCTAATAAAGAATATATTATTTATAGTGATGTATCATTAAATGGTTTAGGCTGTGTCTTGATGCAAGTAGGTAAAGTAACAGCCTATATTTCTAGATAGCTAAAACCACATGAGAAGAATTACTCGATACATGATCTTGAGTTGGCAACCATTGTGTTTGCATTGAAAATATGGCGACATTATTTGCTTGGTGAAAAATGTCATATCTATACTGAAGTATTTGATGACACAGAAAGATCTGAATTTGAGACAACGCAGGTGGCTTGAACTATTAAAAGACTATGATCTAGTTATTGACTATCATCTAGGTAAAACGAATGTAATTCCAAATGCTTTGAGCAGAAAATCACTGTTTGCCTTGCGAGTAATGAATACTCAATTCTCATTGTTTGAAGATGGTTCAGTCACAGCTGAATTCAAAGCTAGACCAGTGTTTTTACAGCAGATATGTAAAGCTCAGAAAAATGATGATGAGTTACAAGCTAAGCGAGCACCGAGCGAATTAGTTTCTCATTCTAAATTTTAGATTGGATCTGATGGTTACCTGTTATTCAGAGGTAGAGTTTGTGTACCGAGGAATTCAGAGCTTGTACAGGAGATTCTACATGAAGCTCATAATAGTATGATGTCTATTCATCCGGGGAGTAATAAAATGTACAATAATTTGAAGAAAACGTACTAGTCGCCGGGAATGAAACGTAATATTTCAGAATTTGTATCAAGATGCTTGGTATGTCAACAAGTTAAAGCTGAACATCAGGTGTCTTTGGGATTATTACAGCCAATTACGATACCAGAATGGAAATGGGAAAAAGTTACAATGGACTTTGTATCGGGATTACCTCTATCTCCGAAAAAGAAAGATGCTATTTGGGTAATCGCCGACAGGTTGACTAAGTTTGCACATTTTATACTGGTACATATGAATTTTTCTTTGGATAAATTGGCTGATTTATATATATCTGAGTTAGTGAAGTTACATGGTGTGCCAATCTCCATTATCTCAGACAGAGACCCCTGATTTACATATCGTTTCTAGAGCAAGTTGCAAGAAGCTCTAGAAACTCAATGGTATTTTAGTATGGCATTCCATTCTCAGATTTGATGGCCGGTCCGAACGTGTAATTTAGGTATTAGAATATATGCTTTGATGTTGTGTGCTAAAGTTTGAATGTAATTGGGAAAGATATCTACCCTTGATTGAATTTGCTTATAATAACAACTATCAGTCCAACATTAAAATGGCACCGTATGAAGCTTTGTATGGTCGTAAATGTAGAACACCATTATATTGGACTGAGCTTAGTGAGAAAAAGATACACAGAGTTGATTTAATTTGTGAAACCGAAAAAAGGTAAAAGTGATCAATGATAGTTTAAAAGTAGCCTCAGATCGTCAAAAATCCTATGCCAATCTTAAGAGAAAAGAGATTGAAGTTCAAGTCGGCGACAAGGTATTCTTGAAAGTATCACCCTAGAAGAAAGTTCTCCGATTTGGCCGAAAGGAAAATTGAGTCCACGATTCATCGGGCTATATGAAGTTCTTGAATGAATCAGACCAGTTGCATATCAATTAACATTACCGCCATAGCTTGATAAAATTCATAATGTTTTCCATGTATCCATGTTACGGTGATATCGATTCAATTCTTCACATGTGATCTCCTCGATTGAGGTTGAAATTCAGCTCGATATGACCTACAGTTAAGAACTGATTAAGATCTTAGCACGAGAGACAAAAGAATTGAGAAATAAAAAGGTAGCTCTACTGAAAGTTCTTTGGCAATGACATAGGATTGAAGAGGCTACCTAGGAACCAGAGGAGGCAATGAGAAAACAATATCCGAACCTCTTTACTTGTAAGATTTTCGAGGATGAAAATCCTAAAGGGGAGAGAGTTGTAACGGTCTCATTTTAGTGATATCGGACCAGTGGTTTCGTGACCACAAATCCTAACTAGAAAAAATTTATTTTAATATTATCCCATGGTTTATATTATGATAGGAAAGTTGTAACACCCTTTACCCATGTTCAACACTGGAACTGGGTACAAGGCATTACCGGACTTAAACACAAGCAAACATACAAAATCGAGTCATAAATTTTCATCTAAATTAAAATTTTTTGCATTTAATCATAAGGTCCCTAATACGAGCCTACGAGGTTCAAAACATATATTGGGAGCAGCTCGGGACTAAACCAAAAATGTTAGAAAATTTTATGAAACTTAGAAATTTTCCACTATACAAGGGTCACACGCCCGTGTGGTTATGGGACATGCCCGTATGGGCAGGCCGTGTGGTCACACACAACAGTGTCCCTACCCCGTGTAACTCTCTGCTTATGATGTCATCAACATTTGAAGGTCACACGGCCAAGTCACACGCCCGTGTGCTTAGGCTGTATGGTCAATTTAATTTTCATAATTTTTTTTTATAAAATAGATGCAGACTTCACACACCCTGGGCACACACCTATGTTCAAAGCCGTGCCTTCCACATGACTGAGACACACGCCCGTATCTCTGTCCATGTGCACCATACTTAGTATTCTATTTCTCAAAATTAAAGTGTAGGGGACACACGACCTATTCACACGCCTATGGGGCTGACCGTGTGTCACATACGACCTAGACTCACGCCCGTGTGTCTACCTGTGTGAATAATATATAGGCTATTTACCAAGCCATTTGCCACCCTGAAACTCATACACACAAACACTAATTCATAGGCATAAATCATAGCATGCTTAAGCAACTAATATTTACAACCAAGACACTAACACATCATTCTCATGCTATTTTATCAAACT
Source organism: Gossypium stocksii (assembly GCA_020496765.1). NCBI lineage: Eukaryota > Viridiplantae > Streptophyta > Magnoliopsida > Malvales > Malvaceae > Gossypium > Gossypium stocksii. The sequence continues at coordinate 25,898,521 of CM035623.1, forward strand.
CAAACTATCACATACTCACCAACCCAATTCATACAACTTACTACATCTATGAAATGCATCATCATGTAATTTTACTTATAAGCAACATTAGCCAATTTTCAATGGCCTTATACAAAAAAATCATTTAACCAATATAAGCCAACACCATTGGCCCAATCAACTATGACACATAAAAAAAATAACCAAGTCCTTATACATGTCATACTTTCAAAATACTAACATCATCAATACCCCAAAACAATGTTTTTGATAGTGTGATGCAAGCCTCCGACGGTCTCCGATCTCAAGCTAGCTTGGTGACACTATAAAACAATGGAAAAGAAAGAGAGTAAGCTACATAGCTTAGTAAGTTTATATGCAAATAATAAACATCTTATCCATATAAGTTATCATGCAATTCTTGTAATGAAAGATAGGATAATTATCATTAAATCCACATAAAAACAACTTACTCATTCACGATCTTACCAAAAATTTATCACTTATAGCATTAATACTTATGAATTTTACGTACGTACTTGTACCATATTATCATACAAATACATATTTTCACATCTTTTCTATTTTTTCCGTTGAACACTCAGAATATTAACGGATACTCAGAAAGATTGCACATAAGTGCCACATATGTAGCCAAAGCTACCTCATATCTTATTTCACATATATGCACGTTCTCGAGCTAGTCACAGGTCTATTCACACAAGCTGACGGTCGGGACGTAGCTACCCAATGCTGCTCGCACAAGCTGGCAGGTATTCACAATAGATGCCAGAGTACCTAGCCACTGGTACGACGTACAAGACCAGTACCTGGATCACATAATCACAAAATCACACATAGGTCCCTAGTGACATGTCACTTGTATCCTATACTATTTTTAAGGTTCAATCGGGATTTCTCACTAATTGAAACTTTGTCAAATATATTCGATGGGTCAATTACACATTTCATGCAGCATTAAACTATTAAAACATAAATTAATGATGCATTATTTACATGCAAACTTACCTTGATTCAAAAATAGCTATAATTATGATTTAGTCCACAATCTTGTTCTTCCCCGATCTAGGTCAGAAACTCGTCTTTCTTGGTCTATAATAACAAATTTAACTTATTTAATTATCACATTATTCAATTCGGTCCAAAAATTACATTATGGAAAAATTACATTTTTGCCCCTAACTTTTCACTTATTTACACTTTGGTCCCTAGGCTCGTAAAATGAAATGTATTCATTTTTCTCAAAACCCAAGCCTAGCCAAATCTTATACATGCTTATAGCAGCCCACATTTTTCATTTATTCACATATTTCTACACATTTTAAACTTTTGCGTTTAGGTACTTTTTGACATTTTCACCGAAAATTACCTAGCAAAAGTCGTTTATAACACAACTAACATTCATATTCTACCATTAGACATCAAAATACATTCATGTCTAACATGGGTAAAATTTTAAATATGAACCCTACTTCAAAATAATGGTAGAAATAGGTAAATCGGGTGATAACGACTTCAAAAATGTAAAGAGCATTAAAAACGGGGCTAGGATGCACTTACTATCAAGCTTGAAAGTTGAAGAAACCCTAGCTTTGGTAAGCTCCAAATTTTCGGCTAATGTTGAAGAAGATGGACAAATTTTGGCTTTATTTTCCCTTTTTATTCTTTTATTAACCAAATGACCAAAATGTCATTTTTGCCTTTCTTTGAAATTTTACCATTTCATGTCCATTTTTATCCATCATGAGATATAATGGTCTAATTACTAAATAAGGGCATCTAATTTGTAAATTTATTTCAATTAAACACCCAAGTTTGTAGAACACATATTTTGCACTTTTTGCAATTTAGACCTATTAGTCAAATTAGACCCTCTATTGATAAAATTTCTTAACGAAATTTTCACACATGCATTCAATCATACTATAGACCTCAAAATAATATCACAATAAATTTTTCTACTTTAGATTCGTGGTCCCGAAACCACTGTTCTAATCTGGCCCTAAATCAGACTGTTACAAAAGTCATATGAAAATACTGATAGAAAAATTTTACCGATTAAGTGGTTAAATAGAGATAGAACCAAATTGCATAAAAAGTAAAAGTTAAATTCTAAAAGCTAGAAGGATTAAATAGCTATGGAATTCAAAATTTGAGGTCCTTATATGGTAAATAGACCATTAATTAAAAGTTAGTAGATATTTATGGATGAATCCTTCATGGAAATTGAGAAAAAAAAAAGGACTAAATTGGAATTTAGAAAAATTAAAAGGTGATAATTAGTTAATTGGAAAATATCATCTTATTTTCATCATCTCCATCCCCAAATTTTATGGAAACCCTAGGAGAGAGGGAGAAAACTAATCAAGTTTAACAAATAAAAAACTTTTACAAAGTGAATTTTGATGAAAACATGATTTAGGGACTAAATTTTAAACTTCTAAAATTCATGAAAAAATTCTGAATTTTGTGAAACATAAGTGATGTAAATGATATATAGAAATTTTGGTTAGACTTGGAATAAGGATTAGATTGCATGAATTTCATTTTCCTAGCCTATGGATGAAATTAGAATTAATGAAAAGTTTAGGGGCAAAATAATAATTTGCCTAGAGAGTAAATTAAATGCAAGTAAGTATAAATTGAATGAAATTGATGATTAAATTTGATTATATAGATCTAGAAAATTCAAATATGAAGCTAGATCGGGGAAAGGAAAAGATTTTAGATTAGTAGATTTTTGTACAAACAAGTATCGAGGTAAGTTCGTGTAACTTAGTATTGAATATGGAAATGCTTGAATTACTTGTTATATGATATGATTGTTAAGTAAATGTTAAATGTATAAAATGTGATAACATGTTTGATATGGCTTGAAGAAAAGGGATAAGTCTCGGTTGAATGAAGGAATTTGATAGATTAGTGTTAAACATGATTTCGCATGTTTTGCAGACAAGATTTAGCTCGGACGACTAATCTTGATAAGTCTCTTGAGCATTATGAGATATAGTTCTGCGAGTATAGTGATCGGTAGTAATTCTTCATAAGTTGTGGACTACCATAGTTCTGTATGAGTATCCTGATACACGATTTGCTCGATAGTGATCCTGCATATGTTGCAGGCACAAACTTGGCTCTTTGTGAGCATTATGATAATTGATAGGTTGTGATCTTGCATACATTGCAGACACAAACGTAGCTCTGTGTGAGCGTCCAGACAAGACTCGCACGAACTACATTAGATATGGCTATTAGGTGCTTTTATTACACGATTTACCTGGTTAGAAGTTCTTTGTGAACTAATACATGAGACATGGCTCTTATGAGCGTAGTCGATTGGCCCAGATAAGCTTCATGATACATATTACATGATTTACTCGAATGACTTGAAAAGTTGGCTCGAGAGTTTTGTACACATTAGGTGTACTACATGAGAGTATCCATCGATATTTCCAATAAATTCAATGGGCAAGACTTGGAAATCATTAATGAAACTTGAATTATTTTATTATGAAAATGTACATGTGTTATGGAAATTATAAGTATATGGAATTTATGATTTGATGAGCTCATCTATGTCAAAAATGTTATGTGAATCTACTTGACTAACTTAAATTGTTGAAGTTGTGTGTGTTAGGTTGGTAATTCATTCTCTTGGATGCATATATGTACGATTAAATTTAATGAAATATATGGTATGTTAGTTTCTTGTTACATGAACTTACTAAGCATTAAATGCTTACTAGATTTTATTTCTCTATTTTATAGTGCTCGGAAGCTTGAGAAGATTGTAAAACGGTTGGAGTATCATCACACTATCTACGGACTCATTTTGGTATAAATACATATTTTACTTTGGTATAATGGCATGTATAAGCTACTAGTACTAAAGTTGATTTTGATATGAATGAATGTAATCTAGCCATTGGTTTGGCTAGTAATGAATTGATTTTGTTATGTGACAAGGTTAAGATATGAATATCATGCATATGTTTGATATAAGTAGAACTACTTGAATAGAACATGTATGTTTTTGGAAGGTAAGATTTAAAAGCAGAATGTAAGACAATATATTATATTAGATGTTCAAATTGGCATGAGGATATTGCTTGAGTTGATTGGTTGTTATTGATGAAGCTTAATGCAGGTGTTGGATGAAAAAGGGTGAGCAATAAGGCTTGAAAAATAGCCTTATTTTGTCCACACGGGTAGACACACGGGCGTGTGTCTTGACTGTGTGTGATACACGGCCTGATACATGGGCGTGTAACCTGTTCGTGTGTCCCCTGCATCCTAAAATTTAGAAATAAAATGCTTAGAAATGAGCACACGGGCAGAGACACGGGTGTGTGTCTTAACCGTGTGAGGTACATGGCCTAAAACACGAGCATGTCTCGTGGCTGTGTGAAACCTGCACTTAATTTTCAAAAATTCAATAAACCAGATGGCCTAGCAACACGAGCGTGTAACTTGGCCCTGTGACTTCAATTTCTTCATAGGTTACAAGTTAGAGAGTTACACAGATTGGGGACACGGGCGTGTGAATCCACATGGCCTGACCACATGGGCGTGTGAATCCACATGACCTGACCACACTGGCGTGTGACTCTTGTATATGAGAAAAATTTTGAAATTTTGCAAAAAATTTTTGAGATCCCGAATTAGTCTTGGATCGATTCTAATGCATGTATTTGACCTCAAGGGCCCAATTAAAGGACATTATGATTAATCTCGTAAAATGAATAGTATTTAACTAGAGTTATCTCTGTAAATGACCTGTAAATTCCAGTAATGCCTCGTAACCCTGTTCTAGCAATGGATACGGGTTAAGGGTGTTACAATCTAAGTCAGTTTTAGTAGAGTTTACTGTAAGTGAAAATGAGTTAAATATTGTTAATATACTTTAAATGTGATTACAATTAGTTAAAACTGTAATGACCCTATTTTAGCTGATGTCAAAAAATGCAGTTTCTAAACTCGATTCTGTAAACCAAGACAAAGTATGAATAGAATAGTTTATGTATTTAGTATGAAATTATATTAGTGAGCAATTAAGTAATTAAATCGAGAAAATCATTAATTATAGTTCAACGACAAAATTGTAAAAGTGCAATCACTATTGATTTTAATTTAGAAATTGCATAAGGACCCAATTAGCAATTAATCAAATGATTTAATGGTTATTTAACCGTTAATATAATATGGATAGTGGAATGTGGTGATCATCCACATACTTTTAATTAAAAAGGTTAATTAATAGATTGAACATGTTTTAAAGTTAAAATTTAAGTTAATTAGTACCTTAATCTAAGTATAAATATAAATGTGAGTGGATGAGGGAATAAAACATTCATCCTTCTTCTTTTTAGTGTCACATCCCAAAAATAGGCCTAGAAGAAATCGGGATAAAATTTAGATTTTATTTTTTTAAGCATAAGGTAAGAAAATTTAAAATGCCTTAAAAATTATTTTAGTTAAAGAATTAATAAGAAGAGTTTGCTAGTTCAATGGTAAAGTCTTAGATTTCCTTTAAGTCCCAAGTTCAAAGCTTTTTATGCACTTTTAGCTAAAATATTTTATTTTCTTTTTGTTACCTCCATAAAGTACCAAAATTTCAAACCAAGCTATAACCAAACACTATTTTTTTAATTCAGTCTTTAATTTAAATCAATGCTAATTCTAAATGAATTCCTAATCCCATTTCAAATAGGGAAAAAGAGTTTTATGAATAGTCAATCTTTTCAAACCCTAGAATTTTTATCTAGAGAATTTTTCAAGAAAAACTCTCAAGGTTTTTCATCTTCTACTCTATTGCCAAGTCAATTTTCAACCAAAAGATTTCAAGGTTTACAAAACCGTCCTTCTCCTCCCAATAGATCATTGATCTCTTCATCCAAATTAAGTTTTTTGTGTCTTCAAATAGGTGTGGGATCTAAACTTATATCATTGTGTATGATTAATCAATTGAAAGTATTAGAAAATAAGGTAATCTATTATGCAAACTCTATCACACAAACCCCTAGGAGGAATATATGTGCGATCCCTTAGTACATAGATGCAAACCCTATATGTTTTATACATGGGAGCTCTACAAGATTTTAATATGTGAACCTTATATGTCTTATATATGCGAACCCCCATGTTATATATTATGACGTAGTATACGAACCCTCATGTTATATAGTATGACTTAGCATTTGAACCCCCATGTCATATAGTATGACATAGTATGCAAACCTCGATGTTATATAGAATGACATAGTATGTGAACCCCCATGTTATATAGTATGTGATTTAATATGTGTGAACTTGTTATGTATGTGTTAGTCGAACTAAGCATGTTAATATCCCAATGTTAAGTCGCATGAAGAAACTGTATGTGTGAAATTGTTTTAGTTCGCATAAAGTAATTGCACATGTGAAATTGATATGAATTAATTGCATAAATACATGCCAATATTTGTTAGCATGAAACTTTATACACTGTATTGAAAGATAAATGTGCTTGATAAGCATCGGGTTTGATTATTGATTGATAAATAGTATGACATGTTGAATTTAAGTACATGATTATATGAAATCGGGTATGGAGGATGGAGGAGTTCCGTAGGAGAAGTGGCAATTTAAGTTTGCATCAAAAGTCAGTACTACACGAAATAGGTGTCAATGTTATCAAAATCAGGTAACTGGGGTGGTGAGTTATTGTTGTCAAAGTCATCGTCATGGATGACAAGTGAACGACCATTGTCACTAGGAAATCCAAGATGGTCAATTTTTGTCATGTATATTAGTGTGTCGAGCGATGCTTGAGGATGGATAGGATGGATAGGTGGAAACTCAAAACTAAAATTGCATTACATCATGAACATAACCTACACATGCATTGATTTACTGAATGTTCCTTACATTATGCTTAATTTTTGTGTTGTTATATATTGAATACTTTATTGTTTGTATGATAATATTTAGTGGTTTAAAAATTAGACTCACACTGAGCTATCATAAGCTTACTCCTCTTTTTTCTTACCTTTCAAATAACATAGGAAACTTGGAATCGGTACGGCATTAGAGGAACCTCAAACGAGCAACTCATTTTTTTATTTTAAAGTTTCCATTAAAAGTTTTTCTTAATCGCTTTTTGGGTTTTAATTATTAATTATTTCTTGATTTTATATCTTAGGTTTGAGATTGTTTAGCTTATTAATTCTAAGCATGATACTTAGTTAATAATCTGATAATTGCATAAGATTTGGTTTAGAAACTATTATTCCTCTTTACATTCGATTCTTCAATTGAGAAAGTAAGTGAAATTTCTTTGTGATTTTTGAAAATTCTTGATCATCTAAGTTTAGTCTAGCATATCCAAGTTTTAGATTATCAAATTGTTAAGTATATATTAATTTACCATTAGTATAATTTTGTGAAATTAAGCTTAATTTTGGTGAGAATTAGAAGTATGAGTTTTGGGCATGTTAGGACTAAATTGAAAAGTAGAGATAAATGTTCGAATTAATTAGAAATTCAATTAAGCTATATAGTTTATTTATGATATTAGGGACTAAAATGAAAAAATTAAAAATTTTTAAGAAATTATGCTATAGATTAAAAGTCTAAGGTCCCTCATGAAAGAATATGAAATTTGATTTTTTATTTGATGTTAAATACCGAAAAATATGAGCATTTCGGGTATAAAGACTAAAATGAATAAAGTGCAAACTATGTTTAACTATGTTTTTTCATGTGATTAGGTGGAAACTAATACCATATCTATAATCGAATCATCATATATAGCTAAAGACGACATCGAGCCATCTCAAGATAAAGGGAAGGCGATGGCCATAGATGAAAGCTATCCCAGTTTGTGCTTTCATGATTTTGGTTCAATACATATATAGATTATTAAGTACCAATTTAACAAAGGTAATGTTTGATATTGTCTCATGATTGGTATATTTGTGCCATGGTGAAATGTGGTATATGAAGTATGTATGTATATATATGATTTGTTTGCAAATGCATGTGATATAAAGTTATTATGATATGATTCATAATATGTAAAACATATATGTTCTGGAATATCAAATATCCTATTAACAGTCTTGGGAAAAATCAGGTATAGTTGGTATGCTATAGGATTAGTGTATAGGAGTACTTTGGTTCATCCTGATGAGGCGCGATACACATATTATACTTCGTATATACATATGAGGCACTAGGTGTCGAATATATTGGTGTGGTGGTTGAATGATTTGTGTATCCGTCTTGAATCTGTGTCCAGTTAATAGAGATTATTAAAATATGAATTCTGTCTATTGATATTGAATACTACATTGTATAATGGTATCTTGATGTTAAAGTAATGAAAGATAGGATGAGAAAAAAATTGTGATTCGGTTAATACAAGCCCTGAGGTTTGATATGGATATAAAATGAATCAATGGATTCGATTATGGAATGAGAATATGAATATTTTTCAATAGGATACTATGTAACTTATGTAATTAAGGTGTTATGTTAAATGAAAGCAAATATTGATAAGTAACTTGCTATAACATGTATGACAACACCCAAATAAGGCATGGGACAATAATGGTTGTTGTATTCTAATAGTTACAACTTGCATGTTAGTTGTATTTGGTATCTTGTTTCTATTTGATAATTGTTTTAAATCATGTTAACGTCATCGGGTCCTATTTCTTAGCGTACAATTTTATTTATTTTCATGTGCAAGTATTGTTCGATCTCAAGGACTTAAGAAGTGTGACATCATCCAAGACTTAACTCTCAGTTCAGCAAAGTTTGTATAGTTTTTGATAAGTTTATAGCAAATTGGTTGTACCTAATGTCTTAAGTTGGTCTTAGGGTTCATTTTAATATTTTGGTCCATATTGTAACACCCCCTACCCGTATTCATCGCCGAAATAGGGTACAAGGCATTACCGGAGTTTACCGAATTAATTTTTTGTTATTACGAGTTAAATACTATTCATTTACCAAAACATATCATGACGTCCCTTAGATGGGCCTCCAAAGCCCAAAACATACATCGGGACCAAATCAGGATTAAATCGAAACCATAGGAATTTTTTCATAAAATCTCAAAGTTTTTTTTATGAACTCAATATAACCCCCTTTATAAATATCCAACATTCCCTGCAATTTTACAACCGAGACCAATCCAAACCAACTAATCCATTTCAACCAATTTGATACCAAATCATACTTCTATTATAATTATACCATTTAGCATATTCATCACTCTTTACTTTAATACATATTCATTAAACAAGTCTTAGCATTTATATAATCATCAAATCATATACACGCCATATAAATCAAAAAGGAAATTTACAAAAGCTACCGGAGATAATCTAGATAGTGTGATCCTCAGTGTTGATCCGATCCTCCGTATATTTTTACGTCAATCTACAAGAGACATTGAATATACTCAAGTAAGCTTATAGAAGCTTAGTAAGTCCATAGGCATAAAACATAAATCTTACCAAACATTCATACACTTATACAATATACACAATTACTAAGTTCACTTGTTAACCACAATCATTGGTGAGTTCCCTTGTATAAACTCACTACCACTTATCCGTTTACTTTAATTCTTTTAAGCCCATTTGTCACTTACCATCCTTAATCAAATTAGGCAACGGTTACGAAAAATTGAGTACTTCACTTCCACTTTGCCATAGTATAACTATGATCTTGCATATGATCACTTATCACTTTCCGAAGCCATAGCCCTACCACGGTCTTACACGAATCACATTTATCACTTGTCACTTATCACTGATTAGATAAATGTAGCTAAAGCTACCACTTATCACTTGTCACTTGTCACTGATCAGATAAGTGTAGCCAAGGCTACCACTTATCACTTGTCACTGATCAGAAGTACTCAAATCTGACGTTCCGCTCAATTTGATCATTTATTCGGTTTTCGCATTGTTATTTTATTCTCAATTCATCAATAAATATATCTCATCATACATTATATAATTCATAAAATTAACATTTAATCAATAAATTTCGGCCATATAAACTTACCTGGGTCGATTTGCAAAATTTGTGAAAGTTCAAGGACTAATCAACTACTTTTTCTTTTCCTTGACTTGCTTCGGGTTCTCAATCTATCATTGTAAAATCATTCACTTATCAGTATTAACTTCACCTTCACTCTACTTCACATCCTTAAAGTTTATAACCCACTTATAAGTAACATTATCTATAATTTCACTATTTACTTATGTATATTCAATGTTGTCCATCCGTGTCATAGTCACTAAATTATTTTTATCTTGAACTATAAAACTCAAAATTAAGATCTGATAATTTTCCTTGAAACTAAACTCACATATCTTCTTTCCATAAAATTTTCAGAATTTTTAGTTCAGCCAATAATTATAGTTTATTCCTTAAAGTCACCCCTGTTCTGTTGTCTAACAATTCCGACCCTTCTTCACTAAAAATTAATTATCTGCTCTTATAGGATTGGAATGATCCCATTTGTTTCTCTTGAAAATAGACTCACTCAAGATTTTAAACATATAAATTTAAGCCCCTAATTATTTTTCTCCAATTTTTGATGATTTTCCAAAGTTAGAACAGGGGAACCCAAAATCATTCTGACCTTGTCTCACAAAATTTATTATATCTCACGATTTACAATTCCATTGCTTACCCAATTTCTTCTATGAGAAACTAGACTCAATAAATTTTATTTCATATTTTATTCATCCTATAATTCGATTCCCACAATTTTTGGTGATTTTTCAAAGTTCAAGATAAAAATAATTTAGTGACCCCTACTACTGTTATCCAAAACTATTTTAATGCAAAATGTTGATTTCCATTTTACCCCAAATTTCACAGTTCATACAATTTAATCCTTGCTCAATTAACCCCTCAATTAAGCTAATTTTTCTCAATTAATACTTTACCAAGACATTATAAGTTATTTCCCAACTATTGAAATTCAGAATTTCCACATAAAACTCTAACTTCAAACTCTTTTACAATTAGGTCTCAAACATTTACTTTCTATTCAATTCTTTCAATAAAATCAGCATATAAACAATTTAAAGCTCTAATTCCATGCTAAATCATCATATACTTCCAGCACATATTCATAGCAACTTTCAATTTCTTTCATAGAATCAAAAACTAATGAATTCAACAAGTGGACCTAGTTGTAAAAGTCACAAAAACACAAAAATTTCAAGAAATAATCAAGAATTGAACTTACTTGTAGAAAAAATATGAAAAACCAGCTTAAGAAACCCTTCTATGGTTTTTTTGCTGATGAGAATACAGAAAAATAAAAAGAAATCTAGATAATTCCACTTTAGTCCTAGCTTTATTAAGTAAATTTTGCAATATTCCAATTTTGCCCTTAATGCTCATTATTTTCTTGCTGATTTCATGCCCTTGTCGTCCAGCCCAAATAGACCTTGGGTCTATTTGCCTTTTAAGCCCTCTTTCTTTTACCATTTAAGCTATTTAATCATTTCCCATATTTTGCATTTGTTACAATTTAGTCCTTTTTGTTCAATTAACTATCGAAACTTTAAAATTTCTTGACAAAACTTTAATACTAACTTATTAACACTCCATAAATAAGAATATTTATGGCTCAATTTAAAATTTTTGAGGTCTCGATACCTTGTTTTTAATTCTAATTATTTTAATATTTATTTCTAGTACATTGTTCACTATTTTAAAAAATTTCCTAACTTCACATTTAACTTATACTCACTAAATTAATAAAATTTTCTACTCATCTGTCGGATTTAGTGATCTCAAATCACTGTTCCAACACCACTAAAAATTCAGGCCATTACACATATGGTAGGAAATGCTTATATTTTGAATATGATACCATATATGTTGATGTTTTATATATATGTAGTAATCTAGTGAATTAATGGTTTCTTTTCCCATTTGATCATATTATGCTTATAAATGAGTATTTCTTGCTTTACAAGTAAATAAATAGGTGCATATACTTGTGATCATATATGAGTGGATGTTGATATTTTAAGAATGATAATTTGACATTTTGGGTCATTTAAACCAAAAAAAAGATTGGAGCTTACTAGTGTAAAATGATGCATAAAATGAAGACACTATATTCATAGTTGCGACATCCAATGTTAATGTCACAATAATAAGCCTTTGTTCCCATAATCACGACTCACCCCTATTGAGGTCACGACTCACCCCTATTTAGGTCACGGCATAAAGCTCATGTCATCAAGGTCACGACACTCCCCTATTGAAGCTGCAACATCAAGCTTCTGTTTACAAATTCATGACATATCTTGGTAGAGTCGTGACACTTATTCCTCGTTGTCGCGACAACACCCTTATATCAGTCGTTTTTACGTATTAGTGCCTCATTCGTTACTAGAGTTATATAAGAGCTTATGTAAGCTTAATTATAACCTGGATTTAAATAATTAATTTTTTTAGAAGTTTTAAGACTCAATTTTTTGCATGATTTGTCGTCTGAATATTGCAATGAAATTATAGTTGCTTCAACAATGAATATGACATCTCACATCTCGAATCTGGTGATCGAGTCAGGTGTGGGGTGTTACAAAAAGTACGATTAAGTGGTATGATCTAAATGTTTTGTAGCTAAAAGAGATAAAAATAAGATAAATGGTTAGGTAAGCAAAGAAGAAACATGATAACGACCTTTTAAAGTGTGTGATCTAGTAACTTACCTTAAACAATATTAAGGGAATTGATGATTTAAGCATGTTATAGTTCAAAGAAATGAAAGTGATGCATATGATTCTTATAAAGATTAAAGGATATAATTGGAAAATGTGAAAGAACATATCAAGATAGTATGCACTCTACTTAATAGTCTTGAATAGATTTTTCATTGAATGAATGGGTTAATAAATTATTAATGTGTAAATTGAGCCATTATATTTTGATAAAATTGAATTGAATTAGCGAATAGTACTAAAATGTGGTTTGAACTAAACTAGCGTAATGTTCGTAAGATGGGCTCAACCTTAATAAAAATAGGATAGTCATTCGTTGAGATTTTTAAGCTCACGTACTAATTGTTTAAAATGCGTAGGTTTGGACTTACCAAGAAGTCATGGTATTGTGGGAGCATCGCATCATCCATCAAGGTTTTAAGGTTGTAATTCATGTGTTTAAATATCATTAGTATTGGATTATTGGCATGTATACAAAGAATTAGGTTAGTCGAGCAATTGTAAAGTTAAATGATGAACTTGATCCTCTTTTGCATTTCTTTTAAACAAACATGTATCTTTTGTTTTGGATGTGTTCATGCTAACTTTTTAAGCTTAAAATAAGTTTAAGTTTTGATTTATAATGACATGATTTATGTTGTAATGATATGGTGATGTTTGGGATATGTTTTAGAGTGATTTTTAAATGTTTTGAGCATACTCAATGAGCCACATCACAACCACGAAGTTGCAACATCGTGACTTGTCAATCCTCGCATCACAACTTCACTACTCAACTTATCTTGTTGTGATGCCATAAGTTCATTATCGTGACGTTGCACCATTTTTACAATTCTACACTATTTGAAGTTGTTTTGAACTTTCGGAGCCTATTTTGGGTTCTAGTCACTTCTGATTAAATCTTAAATGATTTTAAATTATTTTTTGAAACTTTAAATCTTTTCTAAAACATATTTAATTATTTTATGAAGTCGTTTTAAATTTTCAATTCTTAAATAAATCCAAGCATTTTTACTCGTACATGTTTTGGTGGCATCACCCACCTATACTAGTTGTCTAGAACGGGTGAGGGATGTTATAGCATGGGTCATATCTAAGCCAAATATATGCATTAAGGTTGATGGTCGGCTATGTAAAAGAATCCCGCCAGCATTTGTTCATATGATCTATAGGAATTCATCAAAGTTATTGACCGGTCAACATCATACCCCTCATAGGGCACCTCATCAACTTCTGGATCAATGAAGTCCTCGTGTTGAACATCAGGGACATTATCCTCATTGGGCTCTTCCCTTGAACCTCTAAACCTGTATGGAAACTAGATACTATCGGGGACATTATCCACCTCGGGCTCTTCCCTTAAACCTCTAAACCTATATGGAAACTAGATACTAATGGATCTACCACTACGGCATTGATATCAAAATTAAACCCACTTGTAGAAGACCTCCCACCAACTAATTGTCTTGGTGGTTTATATATGAGGCTTCACCTTGGTAATGTTGGTTTAACGATGTTGGATTATAAACATGATGACTAGAAGATGACATATTACCCACATCTACTCTCTAATCCCCCCTACCAATTTGACATAAAGTTTAGTAGCATTCATAAGTTTAGTGTGGATATGTGTCTATATCATGGTCTGCACGTCTTCATTGTCCTTGAGTGCCAACATATTATAAGTATAAGGTGTTGATAACATCGAAAACTTATGTATTAGTATCAATAGCATTCAATTGCATCTTTGCCCTATTTCAAACTAACATTCCTTTCTATTTCCACAAGGTTAACATTATTACAGAACCTCAATGCCAATTTGTTGTTTGATTCAAATATTGTGCCATGGTCTGTCATATGAATTCCTCGTCGTAATATATATAAATCATGAATCGATTACTCATATTGGGGCTTCCCTAAAACTGTACAAATGAATTAAATCAATTTCAAATTGTTTACATTACCACAAACAATTTTGATGCCTCTGTTGTTAGTGGATAAATAGTTGCAATGCAATATGAATTCAAACAAAATTCACATTCAATTTCAATTGCAATATGTCAAGATTATTAAATGAATATTTTCTAGACTTTATAACTATAAAATAAAAAAATTAGCTAAAACAAATTATTTAATTAACATTTTTTAATAAAAATTATTACATTTCTTTATATTACAAACCCTAAACCCTTAAACATTAACCATAAGCTTGTACAAGATCTTAGGCCTTGACCTTTTTAACCTGCACTAATTTAGAATTTATAAATTATTTTGGTAATTTTTTAAGGACCAAATTGTTCATCTAAAGAATTCATGGAGTTTCCCAAATAAGTTTGTAGATATTATTACTCATAGTAATTTGGCAATTCGCTTTGCACCTTCCCATGCAATACTTGTAAAAAATATTTAATCAATATTTTGTACCAAACATTCTCCTTATGATGCCTCGTTACAAGTCGCCATAATCTATTTAACATAACTTTATACTCTACATAAATAAATATTTCCTTTAAATTATTACATTTAAGTATTTCTAGTCTAATTAATTTTTTAAGTCTATCTTTTGACACGTTTCTCTCTGTCTTTTGACATGTCAATTTTCTTTTCTTTCTTTTAATTTTCTTCTCGATTTTTTAAGTCTCTTTCTGTCTTCTTTTCCATTTATTTTGTCGATTTTTTCATATGTGTTTTGATATGGAGGATGATTTAGCCAATCTGAAACTTTTGGATGAAGAGGAGGCGGCGTTCCAAGAGGATTCCGCGTTAGTGGACCAAAACTATCAATTCTGCTTGGTGGGGTGATAAACGTTAAATTATACATATTTTTACCTCATGTTTAGCCTAATTTCTGGATGAATTATTATTAATTTTGTGAGAATTGGTGCTCTTAACCCTTTTATTTCATGTTGTATACTCAGGAGAGAATAGGGAAGAGAAAAAAACGAAAAACGGACTGAAAACGAAGAAAATGGGCCAAAGTGTGAAAACGACACGACTCAAGAAGTCACCACACGGCCGTGGCACACAGTCGTGCCACACAAGGTCCAACATGGCCCAACCCCGACAAGCACGGCTAGGCCACACGGCCATGCCACCTCAACAAGCCCGAACACGGCCCTTATCGAAACCATACAGACGTGGTACACGGACGTATCCCTGTCATGAAGAAGTGCAATTTCACTCGGATTTGGATACTTAGAAGCTAAGAAAGGCATCCCAAAGCTCTATATAAAAATCCTAAAAGGCAACTTTAAGGGGGTACACTTTTCTCCCAAAAAGGAGCGCCATATTTCTGCCAACATAAGGAGTGAAAGCAAGGAATTACTCCAAGGGAAGTCAATTGATTCATCCCAGAAACCAGAATTCTACATCAAGACAGAAAATCTCCCTAAAATTCCTTCAGTGGTTTTTGAGTTCTTTATGTTTTGTTACATTATTTCTTCTGGGATGTTTTCTTTATTAATTATGAACTAAACCTCTCAAATACTTAAGGGGGATGAAACCTAAGAAAGATCTTGTTATTATTTATTCTTGAATTATATGATAAATACTTGAATTGTTCTTAATTGTGTTCTTCATTCTTGATTTAATAATCCTAGGTATTACTTCAAGAAACCGATGTGGTTAGGTAAAGGAGCAAAAGCCTCTGTTTTAAGAGTAGATCTACCATAATTAAGCGGAGTTGCATGCAACCTTAGACATAGGACGACATAAATCTGCCGGATTAAGGTCAAACCTAATAAGGGGGTCCATAGATCAAATTAATACAACCTAAGGGTGTTAATTAATAAAAAAACTTTAATTAACCATCTAGAATTAGTTGTTCTTATCCTCGACAGAGGTATTAACATAGGTTAGAGATCTCTACGGATCAAGTCAAGTGAAGAAATCGTCTAGTTCAAGAAACCAATAACAAGCGAAGTCTAGGTGAATTCTCCCTTGAGTATTGCTTATATCAATCAGTTTTCCCAAAGAGTCTTTTCCCACTTTACTTTTTGTGCACTTTTAGTTAGTTTTAGAATTAGTTTCAAACAACCATCTTTTATTTTTAGGCTAGATAATAGAAAGAAAGTAAGTACTAGTACTTTTGGTTCCCTTGGGTACGATAACTCGGTCTTACCGCTAAACTATACTATTGTTCGATAGATGCGCTTGCCTTTAAAATCGTGATATTAGTTAGTTTTTTATGTGATCAGTTTTTATAAATTTTATTACTTAATATCGCGAGTAACATAGGCCGATGTCTCACTGATAGTGTTGTCAACTTCCCCTCTTTACGTAACACATTGGCTGATTTGTGGCATCTAATAAGTGGAATATGTATTTCGATCTTGGTGACAAAAGGTATCTTTTCCAATTTTTCCATGAGGTTGATGTGCAAAAGGTTCTTTTAGGTACACCCTGGTTTTTTAATAACCATCTACTTATTCTACAATCAGTACAAAAAGGAGAGAATCCATCAACTATTTTATTAAACTTCACCGAATTTTGGGTTCAAATTCATGATTTACCTGCTGGGTTGATGTCTGAAACCATGGCAAAACAATTTGGTAATTTTTTGGGAAGTTTTTTGGAATACATTTTGCTATCCTAAATTAGGGTTTTCAAAAGTTCATGCGCATTCAGGTTCGTCTAGACGTATCTGAATTGTTGAAACGAAAGAAAAAGATTCAGATTGGAAAGGACACAATTGTTTATGCTCGTTTTCAATATGAGAAATTGAGTCTTTTTTGTTTTATTTGCAGTAAGCTGGGCCACAAAAAGAGCTTCTGTCCGATTAGACTTTGGATTGAACCGACTAATATTATTTTTGGCTAGGATTTATCACTGCGTGCAGTGGCGAGGCGAAAAAGCACGGTGGCAAGTAGGTGGCTCCGTCAGGCAAATTGATCGTAGTGGAGCAGTGCAAATATGGAAAGAAATTATCAGGGTAGTAAATGGGGGCAAGATTTTGGGAGTAATTCAAGGGGGATTCGAAGGATCAATCTTCTAATCCTAATTTAATTCCGTTGAAATCTAATCAATTGATTTCAAATAAAGGATCCATTAATTGGCATAATTTGGGCAGCGGTGATTTAAATAAATTTGATGCTGATAATGGGCCCACAAATTTGATGCTAAAAGAGGAAAATGATTTGTTATTCCATGTAGAGGGTAAGAAAAGACAAAGGAAATTGGAGGGATCATTTATTGGTGCAGGGAATATTGGGGAAACAGGTCCTTTTGAATTAACGACTAGCTTTAGAAATCAGAACAGCCGAATGCAATGAAAGTCCTTAATTGGAATGTTCGTTGGTTGGAGAGTCCACGAACTGTTAAGAGGTTCAAGAATAAATTGAGAGCCATCAATCCCTATATTTTGTTTCTTATGAAAATAAAATTAAGTGTGAAAAATATGGAAAGGGTGAGATTGAAATGTGGTTTTGAAAATGGAATTGATGTTTGGTAGGTGGGGACTAAAGGAGGTCTCTCTTTGGGATGGAAAGGGAATTTTTTGATTCAACTTAAAAGTTTTTCCTCGTATCACATTGATATTGAGGTTCACAATGAGGATTGTGATGTTGTTTGGCACTTTACGGGATTTTATGGGAATCCAGAAGAAAGGAATAGAAGTGAGTTGTGGGATTTGCTTAGAAGGTTGGGGCAGGAACAAGTAATTCCTTGGGTTGTTTTGGGTGATTTTAACGAAATTGTGCACTCTTTTGAAAAAAAAGGTGGTCGTCTAAGAGCTGAAGTCAAATGAATACTTTTAGAACGGTATTGGAATATTACGATCTCAATGATCTTGGGTATATGGGTAGATGGTTTACTTGGGAGCTTGGAAGATTATCATTAACCAATATTCGGGAGAGGTTGGATAGGGGAGTTGCAACCTTGAATTAGGTTGATCTTTATCCTAACTGCTGTCTAGAAATTTTGAATCATTCTTTCTTTGATCACTGTCCTATCCTTTTGGATACCATGGGAAAGCAAAGAATTTCCTCTTGTAATAAAGAAAATTCTTTCTATTTTGAGGCCTAGTGGTGTTTGGATAGCTCTTTTGAGGATGTACTACGTAGTAATTGGAATGAATTATTTGAAAGTGTCCTGAATAAACTTGAAAATCTGGGCCAGCAACTTCAAAGGTGGAGTAGGTCCAGAGCTAGAGATAAGAAGGAAAACCGACTGAAGTATGAAGAGAGGCTTAATTACCTTTATAATCAAGACCTACCAGATGAGATTTTGGCTGAAATCACTGATATTCAACTGGGATTGAATCTAGAGGCTGATCAGAAATATCTCTATTGGGAACAACGTGCTTGTGTCAACTGGCTAAAGAATAGTGATAGAAATACCAGTTATTTTCATCAAGTAGCTGTTCAACGTAACATACGGGGCAAAATAAAAGAGTTGGAGAGGGAATGGTGAAAGAATTCTTACAAATGAGGAAATGCTGAAGGTTGCCTCTAATTTTTTTGGTGAGTTGTTCTCGGCTTCAGATTCAGGTTCTGATGAGCATGTTTTTGGGTTAGTGGAAAAAAAGATAAGTGATGATATGAATGAGATTCTTCTTCAACAATTTACAGAGAAAGATATCACCCATGCTGTTAAATCTATGGCACCACTGAAAGCTCCTAGGATAGATTGTTTTTTAGAAATCTTCTTTCAAAGGAACTGGCATATCTTTGGTACTGATATTTTTCAATATTGTTTAGCTATCTTGAATGGTGATTCTGATTTAGGTGATATTAATAGAACACACATTATTTTGATCCCTAGAATTGATAAACCAAAAAATCTCTCATTTTAGACCCATTAATCTTTGTAATGTAATTTACAAAATTATTGCGAAAGTCTTAGTGAATCGTACTAACTCTATTTTGGGATGCTGCATCAATGAAGCCCAAGGGGCTTTTATCCCAGGAAGACTTATTTCGGATAATGTGATAATTGCTTATGAGGTACTCCATTCTTTGAAGATGAAGAAAAAGGAAAAAAACGGGAATTTTGCGCTTGAACTCGATATGAGTAAATCGTATGATCGGGTTGAATGAGATTTTTTGGCCAGTATGATGACTCATTTGGGATTTCATGAGAATTGGATTGTTCTTATCATGAAGTGTCTATTCTGTTTCTTATTCAGTGAGTATTAATGGTGTGAATGGCGAGGGGTTTTCGCCATCTAGAAGGTTAAGGCAGGGCGATCCTCTTAGCCCTTACCTTTTTCTTATCTGTGCAGAAGGCTTCCCTACTCTTATTACTGAAGCTAAGCAAAAAGGCCTAATGAAGGGAGCCGCTACCAGAAGGGAAAGATTTGCTGTCAATCACTTATTCTTTGCGGACGATTGCATCTTGTTCGAAGATGCTTCTATAGAGGGAGCAACTGTGGTTTATGAGGTTATTAAGGAATACGAGGAGATATCAGGCCAGAGAGTGAATTTTGAGAAGTCTTTGATCTATTTCGGAGCTAATGTTAACGATAATACCAAGGATTCCATAACCAATATTTTAGATGTAAGGGTTGCTTTGAACTCTGAGAAGTATTTGGGTTTACCCATGATGGTGGGTAGGAAGAAAAGTTGGGCTTTTGCGAACTTTATTGACCGGTTCAGGAGACGTACCACAAGATGGAGTTTACGTTATTTATCTATGCAGGGCAAGGAAGTTTTTATGAAATCCGTGTTACAGTCAATCCTGATTTATGTCATGCAATGCTTCGCTTTACCAAAATTTTTATGTCGTAAACTTGAAAGCATTATGAACAAGTTCTGATGGTCTAATAATAAGTCGATCAAAGGTATCCATTGGAGTAATTGGGACACATTATGTAAACCAAAATGTGTTGGTGGGCTGGGTTTCAAAAATCTGTTTTTATTTAATAAAGCATTATTAGCAAAACATGTATGGCGTCTTTTATCCCAGCCCAGTTGTCTGTTAGTTAAAGTCCTTAAAGCCCGTTACTATCCTGAATTAGATATATTATCAGCTAAGATAGGTTCTTACCCGCATCTGCAGTGCTCAGGATCTTATAACCAACGGAAGTCTGTGGCGTATTGGTAACAGATCTCGTGTTAATATTTGGAATGACTCTTGGCTACCTGGAAGTGAGGAAAATCGAGTTTCAGTTCAACAAATTTCTCTGAATTGGTCGACTGTTAACCAACTGATTAATGAGGAGTCTAATACCTGGAATAGGAAGCTGATTCTTAAGATCGTTGATGAGGAGCAGGCAAATCGAATTCTTTCCATACTGCTTTCTGAGTCTAAGTCGGAGGATATTCTGGTATGAAAATATGAGGGTTATAGGGACTACTCTGTAAGAAGTGGGTATTGGGTCCTAGTAACTGATTATTTACAGAGCCATAATTACATCCAGCCTACTCTTGAGGACTACAAAGATTTTTACAATTCTTTTTGGCCTATACACATTCTTGCAAAAATTAAAATACACTTACGGAGACTTCCCAACAACTTTCTACCCCACTACAATAATTTGGTTATCAGATCTTTGAGAGTTGATTCCTTTTGTCCCCTCTGTAAGAAGGCACTAGAGGACATGGATCATCTTCTGTGGTCTTGCGAAGTCCTTCAGACTGTTTGGACATCCCTTCAAATTCGAACTGCTTCATCTGATTGTAGTAGGAGCTGCAAAAATCTTTTTGTTAATACCTTTTGTTTAGCAGATGATCAAAGCAAACAGTTTATTGCTATTTCTATATGGGATTTATGGTACAGAAGAAATAAGCTAATCCATGAAGGTATCAAATTCTCTTTGCAGGATCTTTTAGGCTTCATTCGGGGTTATTTTCAAGAGTTAAAACAGTGTCAAGAAAAGTTGAGTGTTCTTCACAAACCATTATCAAAAACGTTTTGGTGCCCTCCAATTTTGGGGGTCATCAAAATTAATTTCGATGCTTCTTTCCAAAGTGACTCGAGAACTTCTACATCAGTAGTTATAGCCAGAGATTATAAAGGGGAATAAGTTGGAGAAGAAACTTATCTGTTTAATGATGTGGCTGATGCGTTCGTGGCTGAAGCGAGGGCGTTTGAACAAGCGTTGCTTTTTGCGATCAATTTGGGTTTCCGTCGATTGTTGGTGGAAGGAGATTCCTTGACGGTTATTAACAAACTTAAGGCAAAGGAAGAAGACAAATCACTCATCAGAACTATTATTCATCACATTCGGAATCTAGAAAAATGTTTTGAAGTAATAGCTTACCTTTTTGTTCCCCGTTTGGCTAATGGTGTGGCCCATACCCTGGCTATGGAAGGAAGGAGAAGAAGACACTCTAGGATCTGGGTTGATGAAATCCCAAATTCAGTTAAGATGTTGGTGGAGAAAGATCAGAGATTTTTGGCCCAGCGACGTTAGAGATTGTTTGATCGCTTTGATTATGGAGAAGGTTCCTTGAATCTCTATGGTTGGACTTAAAGCTTTTGGGTTTCCTTCTGCTATTCTTGCTCTCTATTTTTCTGTGTTTAAGGAAGCTGCTCGGCTAATATTTTGTTGGCTAACTGATTCGTTTCTTGGTTTAGGGGGTTTTTCTGCTTTTAATTAATGGTTTTTGTTTTTCTAGGGGCGGTTTTATTGTTTTTTTTTTTTACCGTTTGGTCTTCTGCTGATTGGTCTTTTCTTTGCTTTTCTTGCTGTACTTTCTTTGCTTTTCATTTGCTTTTAACTGTAATTTCCAGCCACCTTGAGCCACGTGATGAATAAATATTAGCCTTTATTTCAAAAAAAGAAAATGTATTTCAAGTCTAACACTAGAATAACACATAAAAATAAATTTCACCATCATCCTATTTACAAAAATTATGTGTGCAACAACACGTGTTGTTAGGTTCATTCTACAATTAATTAACTGCGCCTCAAGATTAGCCCTCACTTCTTTTTTCTTCTGAGTCCTAACTCATTATGCAGTAAAATAAGTCGGAACCATTTTCACTGCACCAATTATACCAATAAATATTATTATCATTATCACTAACATATGTCATTAAATTCATAACTATTAACTATGCTTACATATAAATTAATCATCATAATTATCACATAAATGTTTAAAAAAATTTTAAATAGCAACTCATACGTAATATTAAAAAAAATCATGTCAACTTACTTACAATGGTTTCATATTCCAAGCCCGAACACCACAAAAACATGGATAATTATTTAAAATAATTTAAATAATTTAATTTATAAATAACATTATTACAAATTATTTTAATATTGTGAATCAAATATCACAACACTAACATTCAAAACATTTATCACAGTATAACATAACTATTAAATATATTATTTAAAATTTCATAAATAATATTAATTATACTAATATAAATAATTAAAACATTATGCTAACTCATAATATTCTCTTTTACCTTACTAACCCCTCATTCGGAATTCAAACTATTTTATTTTTTTTTTTACTATTAATTTGGGGGTTTAAGTTTTTTTTTTTTTTTTTGCTTTTTTTTAGGGGGTTTATTTTGGGGATCGGGTGTTTGGGATTTTTCCCATGCTTGTGTAGTCCCGTGGGGAAGAGAATTTCTGCCCAAATCGATACTCTTTGTTTCGACTTGGCAAATATTCCTGTCCAAAATTCTGCATAATGGCGTTTGCTACAGTAAAAAGGCCTAGGTCCTCACACCATCCTTGTACTGTAGCAATATATCATTTTAGTTTTTTATTTTATAAAAATTACCTTAAATTTTTTTATTAATTATGAAAGTGAACCACTTTTTTTATTATACACATAAATAATCTGAAATTTATAGTAAAAATTGGTGGAATGCGCCACCAACATGTCACGTCAACAAATCTAATAAAAATTTATTTTTTTAGTGTAGTCATATAGAATGACGTCACTTGTACATATACCAGAAAAATACTGCTATTTCTGAAAAATGGAGAGGCCTTAAAAATATAATTATTTTTTGGTGGAGTCAAAGAGTTTGGCACCACCATTTTTCAATATGTCAATGTAATTTTTTCTTTAAATTTTAAAACTATAAAAATGTTTTCTTATTGGTGAAGCCATTCACCACTTTATTATCAGAGTTCTTTTTAAACGTATTTTTTATTTAAATTTTAAAAAAAATAATACTTTTTTTACAAATAAATCCATTCTCTCTTCTTTTTCTTTTCCAGTCAATTCAATCCTCACTTTCTTTCTTTTTTCTCAATTTTTTCTAAATTTTCTTTATTTTTTAATCCTCTGTTACTTGATTTCTATTAAAAATACTCCTTATCAATCTTTCTTTAAAAATGTCCTTTGATTTTTTTAATTTCACATTAGATCAATTATTTACAGGAAAATTATATTTTACAAAATAACTATCAATTTACATAATTCAAAAATTATATTTTACAAAATATAATTTTACATCTCAAACATTCTAAAATAGTTTCACTTAACTTACAATATATATTTTGCAACACAAGCAACTTTCTCAATACTAAAAAAAATTAAATGGTTTTTGTTCAAGACCAACAACATTGTGTCTTACAAATTGAAAAGTAAATTGTTTAACCGCAACAAGAGCGACTTTCTCGGTACTATTATCTTGTAGCTCAGATGCTGTTGATATTGATGATCTCACTCGTGTGGTTCGATTTGGGATTCCTTGAAACCTTCATACATCCCGTTGACCCGGGGAATTCCAAATAATCCATCTATTGGTTGCATAACTAATTTGAACCCATTATCATCCTACCACAGCCAACGGAAAGATTTACATAACCAATTTGAATTTGTTATCGAATAGATTACTGACAACCAAAAATAACCATTAAATTTAATGGTGTCGTAGCTCCATCGGATTATCGTTAAACAAAACATATCTTCAAATTAAAAATTTTACTAAATAAAGAAAAACATAAATATTTAAAAAAAGGTTCTTCATCTCTCTCCCATTCATTCTCTAACAAAATATAATTAAAAAAATTCCTTCAACTCAGATTGATCTGTCATTAGGGGTTATATATATCAATTTAGCCACGCCAAAGAGAATGACTTCATCAAATAAAATAAAATTTTTTAAATTTAAATTTAAAAAAATTAAATAAAAAATGGTACAATGCACTGGTAAGAAAACAATTTTTATAATTTTAAAATTAAAAAAAATACATTGACATATTGAAAAGTGGTAGAACCAAACTCTTTAGCTCTGCCAAAAAAATGATTATTTTTTTAAAGCCCCTCATTTTTTTAAGAAATAGCAGTATTTCCTTGGTATTTATACAGGTGGCGTCATTCTACATGGCTCCACCAAAAAATTAAATTTTTTATTGGGTTTGTTGACGTGACATGTTGGTGCCGTCAAACTCTTTGGTTCCACCAATTTTTATTGTCGATTTTAGGTCATTTATGTGTATAATCAGAAAAGTGGATCATTTTCGTAATTAATCAAATTTTTAAGATCATTTTTTAAATTAAAAAAAAAAAAGCCTATCATTTTAGTTAAAAAATTGATCCCATATTATTTCAGTAAAAAATTATTAAATTTATATTATTTTAGTAATTTTCTCTATAACTATACCAATATGAGATAATATGACTTGACTTAATCTGGAAAAAAAAGTTAAATGGTAAAAAAATCTTTTTAAAAAATAAAAAAATTAGTTAAACCTTTTAAAAAAATATTCTATTGAATTTTTAATGACCAAAAAACAATAAATTAAATCTTTTTGTTAATAAAAATCGTTAGTTGACCGGATTCGTGTTTAACGGCATTAAAAGTAAGCATCAAAAGATGTTATGTAAAAAAAGATGTTAGCGTGACATGCCATGTTAACAAAAAAATTTATAAAAAATTATTTTAAAATTTGTAAAGATATACCCATCTACATTGAAGCTGGTTTATTTGAACACATACACTACTTGTTTAGATTCTTTCTAGATGAGTCTAAACTATTACAAAATATAAAATTATTATTAATTACTAAAAAATATATAAAAATAAAAATAATTTATAAAAATCAATAAAAATACACAGTCGAAATCATTTTTAAATTTTGAAAAACAGGGTCGACTGTTAAAACGAAAATGGAGTCGCCACCAATCTTTTTTCAAGGTGTGATCGGGTCACCTTGAAATTAATCATTTTAATAAAACATTTTGATTTACTAAAATAATGATTTTGGTCTACAAAATCTGAGAAAACGGGCTTGGGAGTCGGTTACGCACGAGGAAGGATTAGCACCCTCGTGACGCCCAAAAATTGATACCTAATTGATTAATTAATGTCCTAATGTCGAAAATTTGAAAAGATTTTAAAATACGATCCTTTTATTTAAAAGAAAACTTGAGTAAATTGAATTGAAAATTAAGACCCTCTTATCTCGAAGAAATAAAATGTCACACCCAATGAGTTAGGATACAACACTTCAAACCTTCGAAACTAAGCTTGTCCTTTGATTTTTAAAACTCATGCATTAAAGTTAAAAAAAATGGTATTCAGTTATTTGGATTTTATGAAAAAAATTGGAACCCAGTAAGTTAGAACACAATTTCTCAAAATTCTCAAATACCGAACATTGTCTTTGTTTTTAGAAATCCTTACCTCGAGATAAGAAAATGTCACATCCAATGAGTTAGGATGTAACATCTCAAGTTCTCGAGAATAAGCTTTTATTTGAAACTTATGTGTTTTGATTTCAAAAGGGTACTCTGTTACTTAGGTTCAACGAGAAAAATTGAAACCCAGTAAGTTAGGGCACAATTTTCTCAAAGCTACCAAATATCGAGTATGGCCTTATTTTGAGAAATCATTTTTATGAGTTTGAGTAAAGATGTAACGTTTTAAAAGGTACACGTAATAGAAATAAAATGGACACGCAAGCATGAATATTGACGGTAAGAGCTAAATAATCAAAAATAAATAAATAGAGGGCTAGTAAAACAATAAGTGATAAATGAGAGTTAAAAAATAAAATAAAATAAAACAAAGAGGAAGGTCGAAAACTAAAAAAATAAAACAAGGGAAGAAAATTAAATAAAAATAATAAAAATAATAATAAAATAAAAAAGTGATAATAATAATAATAAATTAATAAGGATAAGGACAATAAACTAATAATAATAATATGCTAGCAAAAATAGTAATATTTAATTATAATAGTAATAATAATAATGTTTAGCTAATAATAATAAATAATAATAATGAAAAAAAAAGCAGTAATAATAGTAGTAAATTAATACACTTGATAATATGCTAATAATAAAAACAAAAATGAAAATGTTAATAATGACGGTAATAATATAGAAAAAATAGTAATCATAATAATAATAATAATAATAATAATAATAATAGGAAATAATAACAAAAAGATGATAGTTATAATGAAAATAATAATACCAATAATAAATAATATAATAGTAAATACAAAACTCAAATTAATTAATTGAATAATAAAATAGCAAAAATAACCGAAAAGGGACTAATTTGAACTGAAAATAGACATTTGGGGTGAAATCAAAAACAAATTAAAGGGGAAGGATCGGATTGCAGTGTGCGAATGAAATAGACGGACCAGGAAAGTAAATTTCCCTACCCTCCAATGCGCAGCATTTAACACGGGACCAAAATGTGACAAAATCAAAATTATCGGGTAAAATTATAAATAACAGGAACTTGATTGTGAAACCATAAAAAAAGCGGAAGGGCTGAAAGTGCAATTAGCCCTTCAAAGAAAAACACGCAGATCTTGCTTGCAAGTCGGGTCAACACGCGGACCCTGGGCAAAATGGCATCGTTTTGGCTTTACTCTTTTGGCCCAAAACGGCGTCGTATGAGAGACCCTATAAAATTAAAAAAAAATTAAAAAATCTCATTTTCTCTCTTTTCTTCAAGAAAACCCAAAAAATTTTCTTCTTTCTCTTTGCAGGTTTGTCCCTCAGGCCAAGTTTCGACGCCGACCACCGCCACTCACCGTCGACAGTCGTCGCTGGTGGCGCCAAAGGTAAAAAAAAAAAATTCCTTTTTTATTGTTTTTTAATATATACACATATATAAAAATACTTTTTTAGAAAAAATAAGGAAAATAAAAAATATATTTACATAACAGTTTCGAAAAGGAAAATGAAAAATAAGAAGAGGAAAAAAATAGATAAACAAACCACCTCTAGTAATTTCAACTGTTCCCTTTACTAAAAAACTATTTGCTATTGTGTTGGTTTCAAAAAACCTCCTCCCCCTAGAATTGACATTGTGGCTTTATATAGCCCATTTTACAACTAATTTGCTGCTTCGAGTTTGCAAGTATGGCGGATTTGCGTGGGTGTCTTGCGACGTGGGCGTGGTGGACGACGTGGGAGGAGACCTACGGCGATGGGCATTTGGATTTCTATTTTGGGTTGTACTTTGGGCTAGGGTTAGGTTTTGGGCTTAGTTTAGGGTAATTGGGCTTTGGGTCTGAATTGTGTAGTGGGCTTTAGATGAGTTGGGGTCTTAGGTGGGTTTGGTTTGAGTTTGTAATAGGTTAGTAGTTAGGTTTGCATTTTAATGGGTACGGGCAGAATTGGGCTTGCACATACACATTTAAAAAAATTGGATAAATTGTTGTCCAATTTTAGATGAATCAAGACAAACGATTGTCAAGATTCATTTTGAATTAGCACAATTATAAAAAATTATAAATTAAAAAAGAATATTAATAACTATTAAAAAAAAATTAAACACCCTTTAACATCTTCATTTCAAACACCAACAATTCGATGAGTATTGAAAGGTTAATAAATTTGATATGAGACAAAAAGTTACGAATTTTAGTTCGAGGGTTGAGATAAAATAAATCAAATTACAAATTATTTTTTAAGTTTTGGAATTAATTTTTTAAATAATTTTAAGTATAAAATTATAAAAAGATTTAAAAAAAAAAAAAAAAAAAGCGGCTGATGCCTTCGCCAGCCCTATCCCAGTGTCCTTAATTAATATGATATCAAGGGGAATGAAATTTTTGTAAGAGGTGCTATAATTGAATAATAAATTCTTGAAAGGTGATAATATAATTTTATTATATATTAATTTATAATATTATCATTTTTAAAAATAAATAAAGTAAAATTTTGTCATCTATAAATCTATAAGGATGCTAACTTGTAATTTTTCATGTCTTGTCCCCCTGCTATTCTCCTTGTATAATGTGTTTAAATATCTCATATTTGTATATAATATTTTAATATTTTATTTTTATATATTTGCATCAATTAGCAAATTGAATGTTCAGTCGCAAAAAGATTATTCATTAGTTTTCCAAAATTGTTGGTGTTTCAAATAAAGATGCTAAAAGGATTTTTAATTTTTAATAATTTTTAATTTTTTTATGACTTATAAAATTTTTGTAGTTGTGCATTCATCCATAATAAATTTAGATAAATTGTTATCTAAATCCAAATGAATTTGGACAATTAATTTTCCACTTTCATTCTATAGGTGCATTTTTATTAATAAGTTTTATAAATTATTGATAGTTTTTAATTTTATTTATTTTTTACATATTTGAATTTTTATAGTAATTAAAATTTTAGAACTTTTTATATTTTTGCATCCATCTAAAATTAATCAGGAAAAATAGTTTTAATTTTTTTTCATATTTGAATATGGACAACTAGTTATCTATGTTCATTCTTGATGTATATATTTTTATTAATTTTAAAAATAAATTTTATTTTTTAATTATTTTCTGATGTGGCATGTCACGCAAGCATGCCATACTAACATCCTTCCACGTGACCGTTTCCGTTAACGAAAGAGTTTAGTTAAATTTTTTTCGTCATTGTAGGCTCAATAAAGTGAATTTTCTTAGTTATTTTTTAGTTTTGACTCAAAAGAATTTTAACCTTAAGATAAAAATAAAACAATAATTTAACTATAAATTATATAAAAATTATAAATTATTAATTAATTCCTTTAACTAATTATACTATTGCATAGACAAAAATTAAAGTTTAAATTAAAGAATAATATTAGCATATCACATATAGTTATTGTAGATTAATTAATGATTAAATTTTAAAATATTTAAGGTCTAAGAAAATATTATTTGCCATCTTGCCTTTTTTTTTTTTTAGTTGCTAACTTATAAGTATACAATGCTTACAGTTAGCCTTTATATATATGTCCAAGTCTTTCATTATAACTTTACGAGCAATAAATTAAATAATTATTTTAACTAAAAACTAATTTATCAAAATAAATTTGAATCAAACCTACATATATCTGAGTAGAGCTGGTAAAACAATTCAAAAGCTGTCAATCCAAACTTGTAACAATTTAAGTATGAGAAAATTTGAATTCATCACATATTCGAATTCAAGAAATTTCGACTGAACTTAAGAAAAGCCCCTGTATGTAAGAATCCAAATCCGAGATTAATTTCGCCGAAACCCGAGATAAACTTAACACAGAGTCCGAAAAAGTCCTAATTTATAATTGAACTTCCATGATAAATATTTGTAATTAATAGACTTTTATGATATTACTTAAAATAAAAAATTTAAAATAAAAATTCTTTATTTAATAAAAATGTATTCATAAGCATAACATATTATAGATTATAATATAAATATACATAAATATAATGTACTACTGTCATATATAACTATTATTATATTATAAATTAAAATAAAATATATAATATTACATGATATTATAATGTTCAATCATTGATACATATATATATAAACTGTTAATATATTATATATATAGTAGAAGGGATAAGTTTTCAAATGTACGAAAAGTATAGGGACTTGGAGTATTTTTCAACCAGTATAATAATAAAAAAAAATATATGATAATAATTTATATATAATGTACTATTCTTATATATAACTATTATTATCTCATAGATTATAATAAAAAGATATAGTATTACATGATATTATAATGAATAAATCATTGATGCATATATAAAAACTATTAATATGTTATATACTACATGATATGATATAGCATTATATAATATAATAACGAGGCTAACTATCAAATGTACGAAAAGTATAGGGACTTAAAGCATATTTCAACCAGTACAATAATAAAAAATAATATATTATGTACTACTCTACTATTATAGTACGTGATATAATGTTATATAATGAAATAACATATTTTATAAGTATTGATATATATAACTATTATTATTTTATAGATTATAATAAAAGATATAGCATCAATAGCTATGTGTAATTTAGTATATTAAAATACATGTTTATAATTATAACTAGCAATACATAAAATATTAATTAAAAATTTAGTATCCCAATAAAATATTATTTTATTAAATTAAATTTTGTATTGGGTTTTAACTTTTACAAATGGCATTTGAGTATTGAGTTTAATTTTCTTTTTGGACTTGAAATTTGGGCTATAATTAATTTATTTTTAGCTTGGATAATAATGAGTATATTATTTGAGTTTGGGCTTTGAATAAATATTTAGAATATTTGAGTATTAAGTATATAAATTTAGTAAGAAAGATAAAAAGTTATTCAATTGTCAATTAATATAATAATAAATAATAAAATATATTTTCATTAATTCATATAATATTATAGAATAATAATTTTTACATAAATAAGCACTTTAATTATTTTATACAAAACAACTCTACTAAATAATATAATTTATGTTATTTTTTTCTAAAATAAATTTGAATTGTGTTGTCGTTATATAAAAGTAAAATAAATTATTACACTTGAAATTAGAATATTTATAACTTATAAATTTCAAAATTATTTGAACTCGTCAGAGCCTGCCCGACTCAATTCGAGTTTGACTTTGAAAAAATTCAAACTCGAAAAAATCCAATCGTATAATAAAGTCAATTCGAGGTTGATTGAACTCGCCCATTTGCGAGTTCTACATATGAGGGTTTAAACATGAAACCTAAAAAAATTTAAAATCTCATTCTTGCCTCGAGCCATGGCATCATGTTTTTAAATGATGAACCTTTATATGAGTATATATTAGTATGATTATCACGTTTCACATTGAGTTGATTGTGTATTTGTGTCAAATTAGATAATATAAATTTGAAAGTTAAAATATATTGTAATCCTACTTTTATTTTTAAAAATTTAAACTATTTACTTTTTTATTTAAAAATTTAGGTCCAATTGTTACAATTATTAAAATCCTTCTATTAAATTAACCGGTGTAGTGTTTTGAAATTAAAAAAAAAATCACGTGATAGTCATGTAAGAATAAAAATAACATTAAATATATTTATATAGATTTTTTTAAAAACATTCATTCGAACTCATTATGATAGTCTTTTTTTTTTATTGGAGTAGTGCTCTAAAGAAAAATTAACATTAACATTTTGACTGAACTAGTTAACAAGGTTAAATATTTAGACTAACTAATGACATTATAAAAGTCGAAGGATCAAATGATGCCAAAAATAAAGTATATAGATTAAATCCCAAGTTTCAACATAGTATAAGGGTTAAAATTAAAGTTTGATCATTGTTTTATATATATATATAAAGAGGCGAAGCAAACCTAAAAGAAATAAAAGTCACGTGTCCATCTTTAAGGCCCTTATCATATTCAAATTATTATAATCACATAATATTTGAATTAAAAAATTAATACTATTAACTATTTGGACTAATTAATAACATTATAAATTTAAAAAAATCAAATTATATTAGAAATTAAAATGTAGCAATTAAACATTAAATTTAAGCATAATAAAGGGATCAAAATTAAAATTTAATTAATTTTCTGAAACTGTAAAAAACGTAAACCTAAAATAAATAAAAAGTCACGTGTCAATGTTTAAAACTCTTAAAGTAATAAACTTGAATATAATCACATAATATTTTAATCAAAAATTGACGATATTAATTATTGGGACCAATTAATAATATTATAAAAATATATGAAATAAATTATATTAAAATTTAAAATATATAGATTAAATTTCAAATTTAGGCGAAAGAAAAATGATTATTTACCATTTCTAGAAAATGAAAGAGAAAAGGTGAGAGAGCGGTGCCTTCTATATATCGGCAAATAGATCATTGAAAAAAAAAAAAGGCATGATTATAATTATCTATAATATTATCTGTTTTTCTATTTATTTCATTCTCTTCTTCTAAAAGAGGAGGAATACATATTATTTGTTAATTAAAAAAATAAGGAGTAATAATAGAAAGAATTATATGCTCCTCCGTTCAAAATGTATTGAGTAAACAATTAATATTTTGGTGGAAGAGAAGAAGTGCAGTATGTTGACAATTTCTTGTGGCTTGTGAATTGAGTTAAAAGAATTGTGAAGTTTTCTCATTTTTTATTTAGGTTAGAGAAAGAGGGTCAAAAAGAAGATGTTGGTTGGCAACCTCAATTCCAACAAACTTGTTTGACAAGTTCACTACACCTTTGCCTTTCATTCAAAATATTAAATCAGTCAATGCCATTTATGAAGTAACCTCATCAAACCCATGCCTACCTACATACCATATTCCGTCGCTTTCTATATTGCTGTCTCTTAAAATGGGATCTTTTATTCAATTATATTACTTTTTTCTTATATACATATATTAATATTTTTTAAATTGATTCAGTAGTTCAATTAGTTCAATTAATTTAGTTAAAAATTAAAAAATAATAAAAGTAATAAAAATTAAAATATTATTGTCTCTTAAATTGCTTGTTAAGTGAGCTAGCCCGTGTCTCAAGCTGTGTAGACAAGAAATAGGCCAAAATCAAGCATTTTCTTTCACCCAACTTCAACAAGTATCAATACGCCAAATGAACCTATGATCAAGGCACCAAAACGTGTCAAAATATGCATAATAAGTCCATTTCAATATATTATAAGTCCATTCAACCAATATGCCATTTAGGCACCTCAATCACAACCAAGCATTCATACTTACATGTGCATCAAAATGGTCATGTTTCATCCAAACAACCTTAACTAAATTCCATATCAACACATAACTTAATTGACCACATTTCAACCATGGCAACACATACCACTTTGGCCATTTAACCCATACATAAATTTGGCAATAAAAACACCAATCATCAAGACATCAAATGCCAAAAGCACACCAACCATATTACTATATTTACAAGCCAAACATAACAACTAGTTCATCAAACACAAGTCCACCTATACATGCCATTATAACCTTGATCAAGATATCAAATCTGCCAATATAATCGTTGGATAGTGTGATAGATCTCCGACGAGCTTCCAACCCAATCAAGCTTCCGATAATTTGTAAAGTAAAAGAAAATAACGACGTAAGCAATGAATGCTTAGTAAGCTCGTATGAATATTAAACATAACATTTCATCATATATAAGAAATTTATACGATAAATGTAAAGCTTTACCAATGCCACAAGATTTATCAAACTATAAAACTATCAACTCACATATACTTTCTATTCATAACATAATAAGATCTTATAAGTTGTACTACATAATCATTAATCTTTTCTTAAAATGATGAATTATTCCACTTACTTACTTTCTGTTCCATTTACTTAGCACAAGCTTAATTACATTATCAATTACGAATTATTGTGATTATTCATAACATAGGTAAATTCACCTTTAGCATAAATAAATTTCTCACATATAAGTAAGTCCTTTAAGTCATCAATCCTTTTTATCTTATCACATTATATTTCAATTGTGAACTTACCATTTCATTACCTTTTCTCACTAGTTTCATTTGCATAACACAAGACATAAACATAAACATCAACCATAACCACAAGCTTGATATAAGCCTAATCATCATCATCATCAATACACAAGTTAGTACATTTATACACAACTCTTTTGGGATCAAGTACATGATAAATCATTTAACAAGAAATTATATCTTTTGATTTATACTACATTTTCATGAACATAAGCATATTTCCAGTTGAACACTTACTATTTCAATGTATACCATTAATATTAAGCATGACATAATCCAATCTTAAGCTTGGCACAAGCCTAAGTATTATCCACAACACATGTTAGTGCATTAACTCGCAAATCACTTTTTATTCTTTTTTCTTTACTCTTTTCATTTGCATAGTACAAAGTATAAACACAAAAATTAATCATATGTTTTCTTACCATCCACAATCTCAACCGATGAATTGAAACATTCAATTCAAGCTTAAATATATGGCAATTCCATCAAAATTGTTAAACAAGTTACCTTACCAAAATTTACAAAAGATGAATTCATCTATGTTCATCTCAATATTAATAAATTTTTCAAATTCATTAAACAGATTACCTTACTGAGATTTTCCATTCGAAGAACGACTTATGAATAAGAGTACATCGTCAAATCAACCGAACACACTAGACAGAAGCTCATAAGAGCTGATCCAACCGAAGTACGCCAAACAGAAACTCATAAGAGCTGATCCAATCGAAACACGCCAAACAAAAGCTCATAAGAATTGATCCAACCGAAACACGCCAAACAGAAGCTCATAAGAACTGGTCCACCTGAAACACGCCAACAGAAGCTCATAAAAGTTGGTCCACTCAAAACACGCCAACAGAAGCTCATAAGAGCTAATCCACCCAAATCACGCTAAACAGAAAGTATAACGCGAGAGTTCGAAACAAATGTTGAACCTCGGTTTACTTGGGTAATATACAGATATCTCCCTCTTATACCATCTCCACTCCAAACCCCCGTAACACACTAAAATAAGAATGTGCGCTATCCCGCGTTCAATTCAAACCGAACATCAAATTTAATATTATAACTTAGATAATGATTCATTTCGAACAATGGAACATATATAAATTATATCATGTAATATCAATCACCTATGTATATAAATGTTAAATTTTAACCGTACGAACTTACCTAGCCAAGTCGTAGAAATGTCAAAGTACAGGGCTATTTGGTAATTTTTCATTCTCCTCAATTTTCCACTCGATCTTCATCTAAATTAATAATTTCATTCAATTCATTAATTTAGATAGTAAAACAATTTATTTTAGACAATTTATTCTTTTTTACATTTTTACAAAATTGCCCCTAATATTTTACTTTTATTCAATTTAGTCCCTGAGCCTAAAACATGCAAATTAACCATTTTTAATACCAATTCATATCAGCTGAATATTCATGGCACACAAAACAGCCCACATTTGTAATAATTTCACATCAAATCTTTGTATTTTTACTATTTCAATAATTTAGTCCCTAATCAAAAAATTCATCAAAAATCACTTAATAAAATACTTTTAAATAACAACTAATACTTCAAATTCATCATTTAATAACAAAAAACACGTAGATTCATCAATGGCAACATTCAATATCTTTGACAGTTTCAAAATCAAAGATACGAGCTAGCTAGACCTAGTTGCAACGATATCAAAAACATAAAAATTATTAGAAACATTGCTAAATTGGACTTATCCTATGAAGCTTGGTCGAAGCTTGAGTATTCTTTCTTAGAGGTACGGTGATGAACCAAGCAAAATGGGGAAGAAAACATTAGGTTTTCTTTATTTTATTAACATTTTTTCTTTATTTTAATAATAAAAAATAACATATATAATCTTAAAATTAAAAGAAATTAAAGCATCCACCGTCTCACTATTTGAAAGATGGTTTAATTATCCGTTAAGGACATCCAATTATAATTCTTTAATCAATTAACACCTTTAAACTAATAGCGATTGACTTTTTCAACTTTTACGATTTAGTCCTTTTTGCTTAATTAACTATCAAAACATTAAAATTTCTTAATGAAACTTTAATAAAAACTTAATAACACTCTGTAAATATTTATAAAAATATTTACGACTCGGTTTATAGAAATGAGGTCTCGATACCTTATTTTCTAAAACCACTTAACTTTAGGGTCTTACTACTTAAACTTAATTAATCATTCGAATAGCATAAATTACCATATCAAAAATCTTTTAAAAACCATAATTGACTCATAAATATTAAATAATAATATTTACGAACTTACTCGTCAGATTTGTGGCCCCAAAACCATTATTTTCGACACCACTGAAAAATAAGTTATTACATTACACACCTATAAATAGGTATCACCTATAAGCTTTATTCACATAAGATCAATATACGAATTGTGAGTTTATTCTTTTTTGTCTCTTTGAGAGAGTTTGTTTTGAACTTATCAAGATTTCAATCTTGTAACATTCATCCTTTTTTTGTGATCTTATCACTCCCCTTTCCTATCCCTGTCTATGGGTGTGGCGATCATATACTGTTGGTTCAAATCTTTTTATAGATAGCGAGTCATAGTCTTTATCGAAACCATTTTTTTTATTTTTGAAAACGGGAGTCGACTTAAAAACGAAAATGGAGTCGTCACCGAACTTTTTTCGAGGTGTGATCGAATCACCTTGAGATTGATCATTTTAACAAAGCATTTTTGATTTATTAAAACAATGATTTTGGCCTACAAAATTTGAGAAAATGGGTTTGGGAGTCGGTTACGCACGAGGAAGGGTTAGCACCCTCGTAACACCCAAAATTGGTACCTAATTGATTAATTAATGTCTTAATGTCGAAAATTTAAAAAGATTTTAGAATACGATCCTTTTATTTAAAAGAACACTTGAATAAATCAAAGTGGATGCTAAGACCCTCTTATCTCGAATAAATAAAACGTCACACCCAGTGAGTTAGGATATGACATTTCAAACCCTCGAAACTAAGCTTGTCTTTTGATTTTTTTTAAACTCATGCATTTAACTTTAAAAGGATATTCAATTATTTAGGTCAAATGAAAAATCGGAACCCAGTAAGTTAGGGCATAATTTCTCAAAATTCCAAACATAAAATATTGCCTTTATTTTTAGAAATCCTTACCTCAAGATAACAAAATGTCACATCTAGTGAGTTAGGACGCAACATCTCGAATTCCCGAGAATAAGCTTTTATTTGAAATTTATATGTTTTGATTTGAAAAAAAGGGTGCTCGGCTACTTAGATTCAACGAGGAAAATTGAAACCCAGTAAGTTAGGGCACAATCTTCTCGAAGCTCCCAAATGCGAGTATTGCCTTATTTTGAAAAGTTTTGAATAACATGTAGCAATTAAACGAAATGCATTTTTTATTTGAGACGATGATTTGTTAATAAAACCATTACACCAATAAAATACAGAATACAAATACTAAATGACAATTCGCGGAAATTACACAACATGCTAACTTTCAATGCTAATATAAACAAATAAAAGAAAATGTAATAACAACATAACTAATATCTTAAATAGTACAAAGCCAATGCCAAAGCTAACATAAAAAAGGGTGATAAAATATCAAAATCTCGATCTTAAAAAACATAAAGTAAATAACAGTTCGAAAATATATACATAAAATAAAAACTAAGAAAAAAAATGAGACTTTATATAAAAGAAATCAAATATGTATAAAATAAAATAAAGTATGTAAAATGAATGATATATAAAAAATAATAGTTAACAAAACAATTTAAAGAGAACAATATGATAAATTTAAAAATAATATATATACATATATGTAATAGAATAAGATAAAGAGTGCTTATTTTAAATAAATAATTGATAGAAATCTTAAATAAATAATAACACCATTTAAAAAAAATAAATAAAAGATACAACAAAATTTAAATTAGAAAAAAAAATAAAACTAAATGATATGTAACAATAATATGTGATAAGTGAGAAAATAATAAAATAACCTAATGTAAATAATAAATAAAAAATGATTTAATATAAAATATTAAAATAAATGACAAATTTAAAAAAATAAGCGTGTAGGGACCAAATTAAAATGCACGCCATATCGTAGGGACCAACTGGGCAATTAGGCCTTATCCCCAAAACGACGCTATTCCAATATCCACATTTAATTGGCCCAAGGACCAAATCCAACCAAAAGCAAAATGTCGGGGCCAAATTAAAAATAAAAGAAAAAGTACGCTGGGCAAAATTGCATAACAATAAAAATGCGGAATGACCTAGGGAGAAAATTACCCTTTTATTAAAAACGCGCGGATCCTTTCCCGGGTCGGTCATTGCGCTGATCTAGCCTTTAAACGATGTCGTTTTGGTCACTAATGAAACACACCAAAACGACGTCGTACCACTGGCCTATAAATACTAAAAGGTTTAAAAAAATCATTTTAATCTGTTTCTTAAAAAAAAAACAACAAAAACCTTCCAAAAAAACCTCTCCGAGCCCTAGCTTGGTATTGGCCTGGCTATGTCATCGAGCCATTCATCTCCTCCGTCATCCGCCACCGCATACGGTGGTCAGAGGCCCTAAAAGAAAACCAACTTGATCCTTTCCCCTTTTCCGATCCAAATCCCTAGTTTTTTTTTAAAAACTAAAGGCCTCTAAATCGCGAAGTACAACGAAAAACCCCACGGCCTTATCTTTTACTCATAAAAAAAGGTAAAATCTCACTTATTTTTTTTATTTTCATGATATGCAAATAATTAGATAATAGATACAAAGAAAATGGATTTGAAATATACCTCTGCTGTTTGTTTTTGTATTCAAAATTGTAAGGGTCGGCCCTTTTTATAGCCAATTAAAAAGATAAAAAGAAAATATAAAACCCTTCTTAAATTTTTTCTATTACATTTGCTGTATATTGTTGTTATTTGTCTCTTTTTGCAGGCGAAAACCGTCATACGGAGGTCGTTCGTGGGGAAACTGCAGACGTGGCAATGACGCGCTAGGGACCCCCGCTGAAGGAGCTACGGCGCTGGGAGGTTCTAGAAACCTTTAAGGTTTCTAAACCTTCAATCAATTTTGGGCCACTCGGGCCTTTTATTTTCTAGGCTAATTTTGGGTTGTAATTTGGGTTATATGTAATGGGTCATTTTAATATAGGTGGACTCTTAAAAAATCTTTGGGTTTTTTTATTATTTTTTTGGATTTTAATTTGGTTTAGTTTTATTATTTTGGTTTCTGAATAGGCCCGGGCAAATTGGGCTGATTACAGTTGCCCCTTTTTGGTCGTTGTTATGTAACGAGAATGGAGCAAAGACTTATAAGAAGGGTCAATCTTGCCTGGTCTCGCCGAATCTCAACTTCTTTGGGTGCTCATCTTCTTCAAGTAGTCTCATTCCATCCCACTGCATCTTCAGAGCTATAGGAATTAGTGCTTCTATCCGCTCCAATGTAATTTCAGGGAGAAGAGATTTGTAGTTTTGATCTTCTTTATTGGAACTTCAAGGAGGTAAGAACTAGTAATTTTAACCTACTCCACTGCAACTTCAGGAAGATGAGGTTTGTTTATTTTCCTGCTCCACTACAACTTCAGGGAGATAAGGATGGTGGCTTTGAATCGCTCCAATGTAGTTTCAGGAAGAAGAGATTTGTAATTTTGATCTACTCCACTACAACTTCAAGGAGGTAAGAACTGGTAATTTTAACCTGCTCCAGGGAGATGAGGTTTGTTTATTTTCCTGCTCCACTGCAACTTCAGGTAGATAAAGATGGTGGCTTTGAACCGCTCCAGTGTAGTTTCAGGGAGAAGAGATTTGTTATTTCGATCTACTCCACTACAACTTCAAGGAGGTAAGAACTGGTAATTTTAACCTGCTCCACTGCAACTTTAGGGAGATAAGGTTTGTTTATTTTCCTACTCCATTGCAACTTCAGGGAGATAAGGATGGTGGCTTCAATCTGCTTCACTGTAACTTCAGGAAGATAAGATTTGCCATAATTTTTACCCTCAATCTTTTCTACCGTGACTCTAAGGAAGTAAGATTTGATATCTTTAGTCTACTCCGCTGTAATTTCAGGGAGATAAGACTCGTGGCTTCGATCTGCTTCACTTCAACCTCAAGAATATAAGATCTGCCATTTTCGATCTACTTCATTACAACTTCAATGAGATAAGATCTACGACTTTAATCTGCTCCGCTGCTATTTTAGGGAGATCAGATTTGTGGGTTTACCAATATTCCTATACTGCCTTCTGGGGGGCATGACCTGTAGAATCAGTTTCATGTACCTATGTTTATGCCAAATAATTAGGATACTATAATCAAAATGAATCAAATACTCCTAACTATACGTGTTATAAATGATAAATAAATGCAGAAATGTCATGAGAATGATCCCTTTTTAATGCTTAAGGTGTCATTGCTCATTATTCATCAAAGTTCTATCACAAACGTATATGCTGCCTTCTTGCTCAGCTGGTATTTTGACAAAAACTCGAAGAAACGATCACATTTTGCTCAAATGGTTTGCCCTACTGCAACTTCAGGGGGATAAAATTTGGTTTCTTTCATCCTACTGCAACTCAGAGGTATAGGATTTGTATTATCTTCAATCCATCTAAGCGCAATTCAGAGGTATAGGATCTATATCATCTTCAATCCATCCCATTGCAATTCAGGGGTATAGGAATTGTAACTTGTTCAATCAAATGATCACTCCATGGGTGACCTGACCAAATGTGTATGCATGATACTTGCATGAATACAGAATATCATTTTTCTCTTCGAGAATGACCCCCTTTTAATGCTTAGGTTGACATTGCTCATTATTCGTCGAGATTGTATCACCGCCACGATATCTTATCATTTTTTTCAATCAATATTTTTGACAAAAAATCCGAAGAGATAGTCTCAATTTAGACTATTCCTTTTCAGATATTTCTTACCCTTAAGCTTGGTGAGTTCTAAACAATAGTCCTATTTTAGGTTCTTGTATTATTTAGAAACTTCTAGAGTAATATACAGAACTTCTTTTGTGAAAGTATTATTAGTCCATTAATCATTATTTCAATGCAACATGCTCGAAAAATATCATAACAATGGATAAAAATAGAATTGATTGGAGTATAGCTAGAAATGAATAAATAATCAAAGATAGCAAAAATAAAAAGGAAATCGATTGGGAACGCATATCTTGAAAAGAATAAAATATTCAAAGATAGTAAATTCAATATGGATAAGATGAAGACTAGCTGCCCCAGATATCGCAGCCTGAGCTTCTCTGCATGAACTTCTTGAAGACCGTTTTGAGCTT
Source organism: Gossypium stocksii (assembly GCA_020496765.1). Classification (NCBI taxonomy): domain Eukaryota; kingdom Viridiplantae; phylum Streptophyta; class Magnoliopsida; order Malvales; family Malvaceae; genus Gossypium; species Gossypium stocksii. The sequence goes on from CM035623.1 coordinate 25,940,258, forward strand.
GGCATGTGTTTAGGAGATCTAGAGTACTTTGTCAATGCCCCAAGATGTAGCATACCTTTCCCTTGTTAATTCAGGTCTAGCAAGTTCACCACATGCCCCATCTTTGATCAAAATTTAAGCCGCCATTTCCAAGTTTTCGACTCAAAACCCCTTTGGTCTCAAGGTGCCCTTTGCGGGTTTTCACCTTGGCCTCTCCGCTTTTTTTAAAAGGTTTCAAAGCACCCTTTGCGAGATTTCATTTTGGCCTCTTCCTTTTTTAAGTAAAGTACTACTGAATCTGAATTTACAAGATTAGGCAAGTTTTTCCCATCCATTTCAGCCAAAATCAACGCTCCTCTAGAGAAAGCCTTCTTTACCACATAAGGTCCTTCCCAATTTGGCATCCATTTCCCTTTAAAATCCCTTTGTATGGGAAGGATTTTTTTTAAAACCAGGTTTCCCTCGTGAAATTCTCTTGGGCGAACCTTTTTGTCATAAGCTCACATCATTCGCTTTTGGTACATCTGACCAAGACAAATAGCCATTAGCTTCTTTTCCTCAATCAAGTTCAACTGATCGAGACTGGATCCATTCTGCTTCATCTCACTTTAGCTCTGACAAAATTCGAAGGGAAGGTATCTCTATTTTAATGGGTAAAACTACTTCTATTCCATAGACCAATGAGAAAGGCGTTGCCCCGGTGGAAGTTCTGATTTTGTGTTCTATGGCTGCCTGGAGTCCCATGATACATGCTTCATACTCTGCCATATTATTTGTGCAATTAAAATCCAATTTACATGTGAATGGATAATGATCTCTATTTGGCGATACCAGGACTGCCCCAATTCCATTACCCATAGCATTTGATGCTCCGTCGAAGTTTAGTTTCCAAAGATGATCCTTTGTAACATCTTTTTCTGTAGTTGCCACATATATTAACTTCTCATTGGGGAGATCAAAGTTCAAAGGCTCATAATCTTCTAGAGCAATGCTAGCCAGAAAATCTGCTATTGCACTCCCTTTCATAGCCTTTTTGTTTACATAAACTATGTCATATTCAGAGAGCAGAATTTGCCATCTGGCCATCCTTCCATTTTTAAACAGTTAACTCCATCATATATTTTAGAGGGTCTAGTTTCGAGATTAGCCAGGTCGTATAGTACAGCATGTATTGCCTCAACTTTCGAGTTGTCCAAATTAGGGCGCAACACAATTTCTTAATTGGTGAATATCTCATTTCACACTAGGTGAATTTCTTACTAAGGTAATATATCGCCCTTTCTCTTCTTCCTGACTCATCGTGTTAACCAAGCACACATCCCATAGAATTGTTAAACACTATCAAGTACAGTATTAATGGCCTATCTGAATTAGGTGGTGATAGTATTGGGGCATTTGACAAGTACTATTTAACCTTATTAAAAGCTTTCTAGCACTTATCATCCCATACGTCTGGATTGTATTTCTTAAGAAGACGAAATATAGGATCACATTTCTCAATTAATTGTGAAATAAACCGAGCAATGTAATTTAGCCTTCCAAGGAAACCTCAAACTTCTTTTTGAGTGTGTGGCGGAAGTAATTCTTGTATAGCCCTAACTTTGTCTGAATCGATCTCAATTCCCCTCTTGTTGACTACAAAGCCCAGTAGTTTTCTCGACTTAGCTCCAAAAGTACATTTTGTTGGATTAAGCTTTAATTGGAATCTTCTTAATCTCAAGAATAACTTCCTCAAAACTTGGATATGTTCTCTTTCTGTTTGGCACTTTGCGATCATATCATCGACATAAACTTCAATCTCTTTGTGTATCATATCATGAAACAAAGTCACCATGGCCCTTTGGTATGTCGCTCCTGCATTTTTCAGCCCAAACGACATCACCTTATAACAAAATGTACTAACAAGGTTATGAAGGTAGTCTTTTCCATGTCTTTAGGATGCATCTTTATTTGATAGTATCTCGAGAAATCATTCATGAAGGAAAACAGCGAGTAGCCTACCGTATTATCCACTAGAGTATCAATGTGAGGCAAGGGGAAATTATCTTTTGGGCTGGCCTTATTTAAGCCTCTATAATCTACACACATTCGCACCTTTCCATCTTTCTTAGGGACAGGCACAATGTTGACTACCCATTTTGAGTATTTGACCACTTGCAGGAATTCGGCATCGAATTGCTTTTTAACCTCCTCTTTTATTTTTAGCACAATGCCAGGCCTCATCCTTCGGAACTTCTGCTGAACTGGCTTGCAATCCTCTTTTATGGGAAGTCAGTGTAACCCGGGCATATCCTGGTATGACCATGCGAATACATCTTTAAACTCCTAAAGTAACTCAACGAGATCTCGCTTTGTTTTTTCGGTTATGCACGTTCTAATTTTCACTACCTTTTCTTCGTCTAAAGTCACAATTTCCACTGTCTCCTTATGAGGTAGAATTTGTTCCTCTTCTTGCTCTACCATTCTAAACAAGTCCAGAGATAAACCACAGTCTCTGTCATCTTTAAAATCCTGGGATCCCTCTAAACACATATCTTGCTCAAAAAGAGATTCTGAGTTAGTAGCAGCGTCGCTCATATTGATGATATCCGGGAACCTATTGAAGGTACAAAAGAATATAGAAAGAACGAATGAATTTAAGAATAATTATTTGTATGGTATGATTATGAATGAAAGAATGATTTGGAAGAAGGTTCAAAGAATGAAAGAATCTAACATAATTACTTATATAGAAAGAATGAAAGAATATAAAAGAACGAAAGAATGTTTGCTAAAAAATGATAGCAAAGATGTATTTCATTAAAATAATGATGTTTGGACATAAGCCCATTTCACAAAGGAATTCTTATTGCTTCTAGGCTTAAAGTAACAAGTGTGTTTTGAACATTACTCTGAATAAGCTCTAAAAACTACAGGAATTTCTTCTGCTATCCAGTTGTTCAGAACACTCCCAGGTTCATAAGGGCAGATATCTGACAAGGTCCCTCTTTCAGTTGTTTCTTCATATATGGCATTGATGTGAACATTTCCCAACATTTTTTCAAAACTTTCTTTCCTTGGCATCCTTCGCTCGAGGTAAATAATCCCTTCAGATACAAAAGTTTTCGACATGTGAGGGAATATCATTGGTTCCCACTTGATTTCTTCCCCACTCACACGTGCCATTCTTCTTTCCTGCCTCTTTTCCAATTCTTTCTTTCTTTGTCTCACATCTGGCTTGAACCCTATGCCGAAGCGGCCATGCTTGTTCTGCAGCGTTGGAGCTTCAACTCTTCTCTGAAGATGTCTCCCTAGTCCTTTCCTCGGTAAGGCTCCCTTTCCTATCCTGGTAGTCTTGGATATTTTTTGCATCAGAATCCTATTCCCTTCAGTGATGAATGTTGCATTCACAAACTCCAAAGACCGGGAAGAACATTCAATTGCCTAATCATTTGTCTCCAAGTATGGCACATCACTGGTTACAGTTGTAATAATATTTTCTTCAGCGTTTATCGTCACCAGCCGACCTTCTGATACTAGCTTTAACTTCTAATGTAGTGACGAAGGCACTGCCTCCGCCGAATGTATCCAAGGTCTCTCTAACAACCAATTATAGGAAGGTTTGATATCCATTACTAAGAAATCCACTTCATATGTAATTGGGCCAATCAACAGAGGTATTTTGATTCTTCTCATGACTCTCCTCTCTGTGCCGTCAAACGCCCTCACTATATTCTGGCATACCTTCATGTGTGAGCTATCCACAAGTAATCTGTTTAATATGGATAAGGGTAGTATGTTCAATGCCGACCCATTTTCTATCAGAACCCCTAGCAGTGTGTACCATTTGCATTTGGTGGTTATGTACAAGGCTTTAATAGATCTCATACCTCTTGGTGGTATTTCATCGTCATTGAATAAGATGAAGTTTTCGGCACTTATATTATTAACTAACCGGTCCAATTTATTGACAGAGATATCGTTCGCTCGTTTAGCACCTTCATCTATGCACTTCGATGTGCCTTCAAACTCAAGAGTAAAGCTAATACAGATATGCGAGCTGGTTGTTCATGCAAGCTATTCCACAACACTATACTCGTTGTGTTTCAAAAACTTCAAGAATTCCTTAGCTTCCTCCTCTTTTACTGGCTTATTAACTAGTGACTCAGGTTTGACTGTTTTTTCCTTCTTTTGCTCCACCATTAGAGCTTTTCCTTTTATGGGTTCTGCTCGGGCATTTATCAAATCATAACGCCTTCCACTACGTGTATGAGAACCTACATCTTGATCCTCTTTTGAAGCACTGGCTGAGTTCTCCTTTCCCGTGATTGTCACGTTGCAATTATAATTCTAGGGAACCATTTTGCTATCTTTATAAGAAAAAACTGTAGGTTTCTGAATTATGATCTTTGGTGTCATCTGTGCTCCAACTTCATCGCTTGTAGGTCGTGGAATAATAACCACAGGGTAATTGACTTTTGGGACCTTCACTGCTGATCCTTCTTCTGATGTGTAAATATTCCCTTCTTTAACTTCTTCACAAAACTCCATCTCTTTATTGTCCATCAAGCCTTACACTAAAACTCTGAATTTGACACATTCTTGAACCCTGTGCCCCTCTCTATGATGGAACTCATAGTAGTTCCTCATTTTTTCATAGCCCCCTTCTGAATCTGTTATGATTAACCCCCTTTCTACCATCTCTTTCCAGACCCATTTCAAAGGGGTTTTTACTTCTGCAATATCTGTCTTGATTCGTCTCCCCATATTTCCACCTATCGCGTTTACCCCTTTATCAATATGATTGGGTAACGGATTTTCTGTACTAGGTGCATCATCAAATTTTACAATACCCATTTTAACTAGTCTTTCAACTACTTTCTTGAAGGCAGTGCAGTTTTCTATTGAATGCCCTGCGATCCCTGCATGGTATTCACATTGAGCATTTGTATCATACCAATTGGTGTATGGGGGCTGTAATGGTTTTAAGTAAAAAGGAGATACCACATGTGCGTTAAATAAACTTTGATACAACTCCCTATACGTCATTGGGATTGGCGTAAATTGGAGCTTCTCAGTATTTTGCTTTGTGCCAGATTCTTATCTTGATGAACTCTGATGCCTAGTAGTCACTGTTCTTGGCTGATTAACAATAATCGATTTTGAATAACCCTTGTTATACATGCTTGTGTTGTTCACCTCGTTTTTCTTTTTCTTCGAGGCTGACCTTTTGGTACGCTCTCCTACATTTATCTTTCCGCTTCTTACTGCATTCTCGATCATTTCGCTAGTCATCACTATGTCTGAAAAACTTTTTGTAGCACTTCCTAGCATATGAGTGATGAATGGGGCTTTTAAAGTGTTGATAAAGAGCATCGTGGTTTCTTTTTCTAAGAGCGGCGGCTGAACTTGTATAGCAACTTCCCTCCATCTCTACGCATACTACCTGAAACTCTCATTCGATTTCTTCTCCATATTCTACAAGGTGATTCTATCAGGAGTCATGTCTGTTACATTGCTATACTGCTTCATAAATGCTTATGCTAGGTCTTTTCACGAACTAATCTTGGTACGGCTCAGTTGATTGTACCATTTGGATGCTGCCCCCACCAAACTATCTTGGAAGTAGTGGATCAGTAGTTGATCGTTGTTAACATACCCAGTCATCATTCTGCAGAACATGGTGATATGAGCTTCAGGGCAACTAGTCCCGTTATACTTCTCAAATTCTGGCATTTTGAACTTGTAGGGAAGTACCAGGTCTGGAACCAAACTCAAATCCTTAGCATCAATTCCCCTATTATTATCAGCATTTTCCATCACATTGAATTTTTCCTCCAGCCATTTACCTCGGTCCTCTAACTACTTTGGCAAATCTATTATTACCATTTCCTTTTCTGCCACTTCATCTAGATCGGGGATACCAGGATTAGTTGGTGGGTTAGAGCCTGATCGAGCTTGGAAGTTCATTGGTACTGAAGCACCATCCTAAAATTATTGAGGCCTGATCATGACGGATAGTCTTTGGGTGCACACCTCAGGTTGTGTTTCAGCATTTTGTGGGGTGAAACCGGAGGATAGAAAGGATCCTCATGATCATTTCCAGCGTTAGCCATAGGGCTTTTCCCTTTGTCGAGCCCCCCAGCGAGTAATTGAGTTAACTGACTTATCATGTTCCTTTGGGACTCCAGCATTTGGTCCCTCATGTCTTATTGGATCTTGGCTAGTTGCTCTTGCTTTTGCATCTGTAGCTGGTCTTACATCTCCCTTTGTAGTTGTTCAAGCCTTTCGAATCTTTGGTTCATGTCTTTTGTCTTTGCTCGAGTACCGTAACGATGTTTGGTTGGTAAGTTTTTGTTAGTTTCCAGATTAACTGAAATAATTTTAATTAATTAGGGTCTTTCTATAAATTTTGATGCACATGATGTGATGCGAATGTATGAGATGAATGCAAAAAGGCTTCGATTCTGATTCAATTTCATTTAGAAAACTTTACTAGAAAACAAAATTATTTACATAAAATGGATTACAAATATGGCTTTGCCCTAATGCTCCAAACTTTAACTTTCCTAAGCAACGAAGCTAACTCTTGACCCGGTCTAACTCTAGCTCATACTTCACGCTTAGCATGTCGGCCTGAACTGCCAAAGTCTGTAGATAATCGACTACCTCTTAAATTTGAGCCACGGTTTCACTCATAATGTAATCTTGATTCCGAACCTGATTCTGAGAATAGTGAAGTTGTTCATTCCAACACTTCTCATTTACTTCAAAAAGCTCTACCTAGAACTTAGAGTTTTATAATGTAGACTTTAGTTCTTCTATCCTTCCTTTCATCTCTTCAATCTTATTCAAACTCACCCTCAACTCAACCGCAGAATTACGATTTCTATACTGATGAAGTACTTTTTCAAGTTCTGCCACTTTGGCCTTTACTTCCCCTTTGTCATTTTGGACTTCTAACAAACTCTTCTCTAGGGCCTCTATCTGTGCCTGAGCCACTTGGAATTTTCTCTCCCACTGATCAGATTTAGTCATTTCCTCTTGAATCTCCTGTCGCCACCGCTCCGACGTTTTTCCCAATCTGGCGATTCTTATTGATAGACGCAATCTCTTGTAATCCACCTTCAAACTATCCAAGTCCTCCTCGGTTTTATTCTTTTCTTTCCTTAGTTTCTCGGCCTCTAGCTTTTGAACATCGGCATCTAACCTTAAATGCATATTTTCTTCCTCCAATTGTTCTATCATCTTCTTGAGCTCCAGATTCTTCTTTTCGAAATTTTGCTTTATGATATCAAGTTCTGATGGAACTACTTGTAAATACTCCTCCATCGGTTGAGCACCTTCTAAACTTGGGCTAGTGATATTATCATTAATTCTTTTATTCTACCATCTGCTGTACTCGGGTGTTATCATCGAACCCATGGTCAACCCTTTCATTCATCGAGTCTAATTCCAAGCGTTAGAGATCTCTTTAACCTTTTTTCTCGTAGTTATCTCCACTATACGAAAACTCACGTTGAGCTAGCCTTTGCGTTGCCGGTATGAATTGTCTTGATCTGTATTGCCGAAGTACGAGTAAAGGAGCATACCCCACGACTCCCCAAATTCTAAGTAGAAGGACCCGTCAAAACTCCCACATCAGTAAAGAATTTCGTCAGAAACCATCTACGGAGCTCTTCACTCGACATCTTCTTCCTGGAGATTTTGAAGGAGTGCTATCCAATTTCCCTCTAATATGTCATCTCTTCTTGGTGTAGTCGCTAACTCTTTTAGTAGGGAATAATTCTCGGAAAAACCCGATAAAAAACTTTATCTGCCTTCTAGAAATGACTTTGAAACCAAGCTAACAACAACTGCGCACACCCTATAAATTTGCTCTCGTCGGATCTTCCACATGTATTCAAAGATCTAAATGTTTTAGCCAAGATTGTAGGAACAGGAGTGACCCCTTTATTAAGTCAGTCGAAAAGATCTGAGACCGCCTCATCTACATACCCTAATGCCCTAGGGAAAAGCATTAATCCATAGATGCTCAAAGCAAAAACATCAACTCTCTTCTTCATATCAAGATGTGCTAGAATCAAATCCCTTAAATTCTTCCATGGGAAGCACTTACACTCATCTTTTTGCTTGATCCTGGCTGTAATCCACTGTTCACTCATTCCTGTAATGTTCATCAATTTCTTCCAAAAGGTCAGGACATAAGCGGCTCTCAAATAGGCTTTACCGACTTGAACCTTAGGACAACGCAGTAGAGCTGTATATTCTTCCATAGTGGGCATCAAATATACCATCCCAAAGGTAAAGCAACTGTATGAAGGGTTTCAATACTAGGCGAGGGCCTGGAATAAATGCTCGTCTACCTTGATGTCGAGTAGGTACGGCAAATCCCTATAATTATAGTAGAACAACTACTTAGTCTCATTATTCCACTGATCCCATATCTCCTTTAATTCCTGAAGATTATTTTACATCACGTTGATGCGAGTGTAGCCATAATTCTGACGTGTACCCCTCAGCTAGACTATCCAATTTCTCTAATTGCGTTTTCTCTGACCATATACGGACAGTCACATTATTTTCCACTTTATCAAGAAATTCATTTTCCATGACAAGCTCTCTAATGTAAACCGAACGTGAATCAACACCTCTTAAATATGAAATGACATGCAAACATAGCAAAAACAAAACATTATAAGTCAGTACAATATAAAAAAAAAACAAAACTTAAAGCAAATGAAAAATAATCAAGCACCTATCCGGGTGACCGCTAGGGTTTGGCGTAGTTCTACCTAGGGTAGGATATTAGGGTTTTCTACATGTGGTTTGGTTCTAAAGTTGAGGTACTTGAACCGGCAGATTCATCGATCCTCACCTATTATAGGCTCATACGGACCTAGTTCAGTTCAAGGGAATACATTTCCCTATGGCTGCACGGAGATGAAAATCTCACGAAGACATAGGTATGGATGTCTCCCGAAAGCGATCCACTATCCTGCACGGAGGTGAAAACCTCATGAAGGAGTAGCTTCTCACTCCGACTTAAAAAGGTGTGACCAAACGGTCATGCAATGCAATGTGCGCAAAAATATTCTATAAGACTCAATCCACAACAATTATATGAAAAAACACAAACAAATGTAATAAAAGGATAGTAATTTTTCAAATCGAATTTTTAATTTTCGACACAAGGACAAAAATTAACCAATTTGTGGCTCGACTCTCTGAAATCCCCAGCGGAGTCGCTAAACTATCGAAACCATTTTTTTATTTTTGAAAACAGGAGTCGACTTAAAAACGAAAATGGAGTCGCCACCGATCTTTTTTTGAGGTGTGATCGAATCACCTTGAGATTGATCATTTTAATAAAGCATTTTTATTTATTAAAACAATGATTTTGGTCTACAAAATTTAAGCAAATGGGTTCGAGAGTCGATTACACACGAGGAAGGGTTAGCACCCTCATAACGCCCAAAATTGGTACCTATTGATTAATTAATGTCTTAATGTCGAAAATTTAAAAAGATTTTAGAATACGATCCTTTTATTTAAAAGAACACTTGAATAAATCAAAGTGGATGCTAAGACCCTCTTATCTCAAAGAAATAAAATGTCACACCCAGTAAGTTAGGATATAACATTTCAAACCCTCGAAACTAAGCTTGTCTTTTGATTTTTGTAAACTCATGCACTTAAGTTTAAAAGGATATTCAATTATTTAGGTCAAATGAAAAATCGGAACCCAGTAAGTTAGGGTATAATTTCTCAAAATTCCAAACATAGAATATTGCCTTTATTTTTAGAAATCCTTACCTTGAGATAAAAAAATGTCACATCTAGTGAGTTAGAACGCAACATCTCGAATTCCCAAGAATAAGCTTTTATTTGAAATTTATAAGTTTTGATTTGAAAAAAAGGGTACTCGGCTACTTAGATTCAACGAGGAAAATTGGAACCCAATAAGTTAGGGCACAATCTTCTCGTAGCTCCCAAATGCGAGTATTGCCTTATTTTGAAAAGTTTTGAATAACATGTAGCAATTAAATGAAATGCATTTTTTATTTGAGACGATGATTTGTTAATAAAACCATTACACCAATAAAATACAGAATACAAATACTAAATGACAATTCGCGGAAATTACACAACATGCTAACTTTCAATGCTAATATAAACAATTAAAAGAAAATGTAATAACAACATAACTAATATCTTAAATAGTACAAAGACAATGCCAAAGCTAACATAAAAAAGGGTGATAAAATATCAAAATCTCGATCTTAAAAAACATAAAGTAAATAACAGTTCAAAAATATATACATAAAATAAAAACTAAGAAATAAAATGAGACTTTATATAAAAGAAATCAAATATATATAAAATAAAATAAAGTGTGTAAAATGAATGATGTATAAAAAATAGATAGTTAACAAAACAATTTAAAGAGAACAATATGATAAATTTAAAAATAATATATACACATATATTTTAGATAAATAATTTATAGAAACCTTAAATAAATAATAAAATCATTTTAAAAAATAAATAAAAGATACAACAAAATTTAAATTAGAAAAAGAAATAAAACTAAATAATATATAAACAATAATATGTGATAAGTGAGAAAATAATAAAATAACCTAATGTAAATAATAAATAAAAAATGATTTAATATAAAATATTAAAATAAATGACAAATTTAAAAAAAGGTTAAAATCTGATGTACTAGGGACTAGATCGAAACAACAATAAAAACCAGGGGTAAAAAGAATATAAAAAATAAAAGTGTAGGGACCAATTAAAACGTGCGCCACATTGTAGGGACCAACTGGGCAATTAGGCCTTATCCCCAAAACGACGTCGTTCTGATATCCACATTTAACTGGCCCAAGGACCAAATCCAAACAAAAGCAAAATGTCGGGGCCAAATTAAAAATAAAAGAAAAAGAACTCTAGGAAAAATTGCATAACAATAAAAATGCGGAAGGACCTAGGGAGAAAATTGCCCTTTTATTAAAAACGCGTGGATCCTTCCTCGAGTCGAGTCACTTCGCGGGTCTAGCCTTTAAATGACGTCGTTTTGGTCACTAATGAACCACACCAAAACGACGTCGTACCACTGGCCTATAAATACTAAAAGGTTTTAAAAAAAATCATTTTAATCTGTTTCTAAAAAAACAACAAAAACCTTCCAAAAAAAACTCTCCGAGCCCTGACCTGGTATTGGCCTGGCTCTGTCGTCGAGCCACTCATCTCCGCCGTCATCTTCCACCGCATGCAGTGGTTGGAGGCCCTAAAAGAAAACTAACTTGATCCTTTCCCCTTTTCCGATCCAAATCCAGAGTTTTTTTTTAAACTAAAGGCCTCTAAATCGCTAAGTACAACGGAAAACCCCACGGCCTTCTCTTTTACTCATCAGAAAAGGTAAAATCTCACCTTTTTTTTTAATTTTCACGATATGCAAATACTTAGATAATAGATACAAAAAAATGGATTTGAAATATACATCTATTGTTTGTTTTTGTATTCGAAATCGTAAGGAATTACACTGTTTATAGTCGACCCTTTTTATAGCTGATTAAAAAGATAAAAAGAAAATATAAAACCCTTTTTAAAAATTTTTTGTTACATTTGTTGTATATTGTTGTTATTTGTTTCTTTTTGCAGGCAAAACCATCGTACGGAGGCCATTCGTGGGGAAACTGCAGACGTGGCGATGACGTGCTAGGGACCCCCGCTGAAGGAGCTGCGGCGCTGGGAGGTTCTAGAAACCTTTAGGGTTTTTGAACCTTCAATCAATTTTGGGCCACTCGGGCCTTTTGTTTTTTGGGCTAATTTTGGGTTATAATTTGGGTTATATGTAATGGGTCATTTTAATGTAGATGGACTCTTAAAAAAACTTTGGGTTTTTTATTATTTATTTAGGTTTTAATTTGGTTTAGTTTTATTATTTTGGTTTCTAAATGGGCCTGGGAAAATTGGGCTGATTACAATCTTCTTCTATAAACTTCTATTTTTGATTAAAATTTGAAGAAAATGGGTCACGTTATTCATAACGTTGGTTCTTTTCTAGGTTTCTTTCGGTTGAAGTTTTTATCAATTTATCCCTTATTTTGTTTATCTTATTCTTACTTGATTATTCTATTTTCAAGTTACCTGTTAGAATGATCAAACAACAAATCATACTTGTGATCATCAAATGATTACGAGCACGCATCATTTGGTATCAGAGTTAGCCATTTAATTTGGTATCAGAACTCGACTCGGATCAATTGCCTCAACTGCATGGGTCGTTGAAATCTTACCACTATTTTCCTTGAAGAAAATCCTACTAGTATGACCCCACCAGGATATGCCAATTTGTTTGTGAAAATTTGAATACAATACGGCTGACTCATCTTCCCAACTATACGCCAAAACCACTCCAACCCAACGTGCACTTTGTGTTGAAATTGAATTAACTTTAATAGACAAATTTGTACTATCCCATATTCCAGAGAGATGGTGAATATTGTATGAAAGATTTTTTAGTGTGAATTCATTTCTCACGGTTCTTGACCAGGAAGAATACTGACCTAAAGTTAAGTAGAAGTTTAGTTAAGCATGAAATTAATCATGCTTTGTTGGTTTGTGGAGGGGATTAAATTGCAGGGTTGAATGGTGGATTTTGGTGTAATTGTGGTAAGCAGAAAAGAGTAAGGAAGCAATGAACTAAAAGCAAAATTAAACCAAAGAAAATAAAATGGAAAAAGAATGGCAAAAAGCTTATATTCTACTGACGCATGAAATAGAAAAGAATAAAAATAATTTTCATTCAATTTCAATGTGTTTTTCAAAAGCCACCACCCATCTTATTTATATAATTATCATATTCTAAAATTAGCCTAACTCACCTAACAACCAATTACATGAAATAAAATTCATATAAGATTTTTTTCTAAACAAAGCTTTTAAAAAGTAAAATAAAATCTTATCAACCCTAAATGTCTCGAGAGTTTCGATTAGGTCCTCTTTTCTTACTCGTGCTCTAATTTAGTCCTTTTCTACTTGTTGTTGACTTAAAGTATCCCAATTGTGTTCCTAATAGAATTTAAACATAAAATCACCAATTTAGTAGGAATTAATTTAAGAATTAATTGATTTAAACACGTAAAACTTGCTATCATACTCTTATCAAGATGAAAGTATGTAACGAAGATCACTACCTAACCACTCGAATTGGCAGACTTGAGGATGGCCTGTCTAATTTACACGACACCTTAAGAACCATGTGAAATCAGTTGCAACATTGAGTTAACTCCAAAGCAAAGGAAGTAACACTGAACCAGAAATTAGAAAGCATAGAAACTAAAAAAGAAAGGATAAAATTTAGATTAAGGAAGAAAATTTCAATAGATGAGTATTAGACCATGAAAGAAGGTAACTGTAGACATAAATAAATAAAATATTTTTCATACCCTTTCTTTTGTCACCTAATTTATTTATATAGTAATTAAGACTAAATTATCTACTCCTCACATCACTTAATCATTAAAGACTATCGATCTGGTCTTATTATGCGTGAGCTTTCTTAAAACTAATAGTAATTCATTAGTTAGTCCTGCTGAAAAATATTGCTCCAAGTTAACAAACCATGAATATGAGTTGAATAGTTTGAGGCGTGTTGGACACTATCTTTAAGGATATTTCGCCGTATAGTGTATCTCTCAAGATTCAAAAAGCTCTTCTATTATGAAACGATAATATGAATTAATAATAGATTGAAACAAAAAATTCTTAGCAAACTTAAAAGGAGTGAATGTGGAGCAAGAGGAGAAAGATAGATTTTTTTAGGTATATTTAGAATGAAAGTGAGTCATGATATATATAGGAGTTTTACTGACTAAAAATAGTAAAATTAAATGGATTTAACTTAGCCAAAAATAGTTAAAAAAATTCAACACATCTAGACTTGACTAAATTTAACTTAAATTAGTTAAGTTATTTTTAGCTTGGCTAAATATTAGTGTTATTAGTTAAGTATTTTAATTTTCTTGGACTCTAAAAAATTTAGTAAAAAAAAATTCTAAAAACAAAAGAACTCGGATGCCGCAATGTATCACATACAGGGAAATCCATTAAATTACATCACGCTATCCATTCAAGCCCAGTTCTCTTGTGCATGAGTCCACCCTCTCAACTTGTTCTTACTAGCCCAATGAAATATAATAGCTTATAAACAAGGGTCACAAGGTCTTTCTTTAGGAATATAGGATTTGATTCTTTTGAAATATATTAATTTTTCCAACAATCCCCCACATCTTTTAAAAGAACCAAGGATAAAATTTTGCTAAGTATTTTCTATCTAGCTAATATGCATCGAGTTTGGTCTCCTTTATAGACTATGAACCAGAACTAGAAAAATGAGAAATAATTTACAAAATAATTGGTGAAACATAAAGTTTCTATGAACCAAGAATTCTTTAAGTAAATTAAAATTTTCATCAATCACAACATACCTATACTATTGTTATTCAATGTGATTGTGTGCTAATAGGTCATGCATGTACCTTGTTTTCATTAGTGCTCTAGAGAATTTGTAATAAATCTCATAGAAGCAACCTCCTTCACACTCATATATGTCAATCTATCAAGTGTATTCTGCAAATCAATACACCACTAATAAAGGATATAGATTTGATTAAAAGTTTTTACTCATCTTCACTTTGTTTGCAGTTTTAGCATTATTTATACCATAGGAGGAATATAGTTTTTATAGTGCTTAAAAAATTAACTAATGACTTTGTTATTACCCATATGAACCTAATTAATGGGGTCTACAATAACATAGGTTATGTTTCCATCATTGTTGATAACACCATTTGGTAGTAGTTTCATTTCCTTATATATATCATTTACTAGTTCTTCCCTAGAGGGTTTAGTTAGAGAATTGGTCAAATTCACTGCTGACTATATAATAATCTATGGATTATAATTCCATCATATTTATAGTTGCTTTATCATGTCATGTGTTAGACAAATGTGTCTATATTTTACCATTGAAAGTTTTATTCTTTACAATTGTTATTGTCGATTGGTAATCATAATGAATGGACACAAAAACTATTGACTTTGTGTCCAATGAAAAACTTCCTTAGAAGTTTTTCAAAAACTCAACCTCACCACCATCCAATTCCAGAGCAATATTACACCACCACCAAAGGTGAATATATAACCATTAGTGGATTTTATCTCATTTGAATTTGAAATCTAGTTAACATCATTGTATTAGAACTTCTAATACAATGGGAAATCCACTAAATAAGATATCATCATAATTCATGGTACACTCCAAATATTTTACAGTTCTAACTATATGTACACAAAAATTTTGAGTCAAAAGTTGACTAGAAAATTTGGAGTCAAATTTATTGATAACTTTAAAAGAAAAGTTATAATCTCTAGATTTCTTTACAAAGAAAACTCCTTTGATACATCTCTCCAATTTCATTTTGATCTAAGGGTCGTCTGACTTGATAGATGAATGTAGGTTGCTTCAAGAATCTTGTTGACTGATAGATGAATGTAGGTTGCTTCAAGAATCTTGTTGACTTACTCTTGAAATGGGTTTAGACCTCATTTCTTCATTTGATTTGGATTGAAAGGCGACTTAGTTCAAAAACAACTTTTGGCTTCTTCTCCACAGTTAAATTGGATTGGAAGGCGACTTTGCTTCAGAACTAATGCAGTATTCTTCAAAATTTCTTCAAGTTCTTCGACTTATTCAGAAAATTCTACAAATGTTTTTTAGGCTTCTTGAACTTGTCAATTACTTGAAAAAATAGAATTTTAGTAGAATTTTACTATTCGATTTGGTATTCTACTAGAATTTAAACTCTTTTATTTATTATTTATCTATTATTAATTTAATTAATTATAGATAAAATAATAATTAGATATTATCACTCAATTGTTTTATTTTTAACTAGTGATAATATAAAATTTTAACATCTATTTCTTAATTAATTTAAATTAATTAGACAAAAAATAATTATGACCCAGATATGATGTCATCATTTTCACCACGGTAATTTTGGTTTTACCCATGGTAACTTCAGCTTTACACATGGTGCTTTGTAATTGAGTCAAAAATTTTCCTCATCTACACTACAGCAACCTAATATTCACAATTCAGGTTATGTGTATTTTCTTAGACGACATACAAAATGTTATATCTATTCAAGTAAAATTTATTAGATGTGTCAAACTTCCATTAATGTATGCATACTATAATTAAGCAATAAGCTTGCATTTATTTCTTTTCCTCAATTAAAAGCTAACACTGTAAGGAGTACCCATTAATTTGACACCAAAGTATCCAAACTTTTTTAGAAGTTTCTCAACATAATGTTTTTATATAGCATTATGCTATCCCATTTCCTAATGATTTTAGCACCTAATATAATATTTATTTCTCCCATGTCTTTCATTTCAAATTTGGAAGCAAAATATCTCTTAGTTTCAAGTAATAAGTCATAATTAGTATTGAAGATTAACATATCATCGACATATAATTAGATAATGACACAATAGTGCTAACAAGTTTTGTGTAATACATATTTATCTACTTCAACGGAAGAAAAAACCATCATTTACTTGTGTTTGATCAAATTTCTCATGCCAATATTTGGGTGCTTTTTTTAAGTCATATAAGAATTTGAAAAGTTTACACATTTTAGATTCTTAAACTAAAATGATAGAACCTTTGAGTTGTTTCATATAAATTCTTCTTCTAATCTCCATTTAACATTTTGTTTTAATATCCATTTCATGTATAAAAAGTTTGCGTATTGAAGCTAAAGCAGATAAAATGCAAGTTGAAGAATTCATTATTACTGGAGCATAGGTATCAAAATAGTCAATGTTTTGTATGTGTGAAAAACCTTATGCAAGCAGTCTAGCTTTTTAATTTCTAATAGAACCATTAGGTTTAAATTTATAAAAAAATCCTCTTACAATCAATAGGTTTTGCTCAAAGGGGTAAATTAACTAATTTTCAAGTTTTATTTTGTAAAATAGAATCAAGTTTTATTTTAATAACCTTTTTACATAAAGAAGCATTAGAAAATGAAAATGCTTCAAAATAAGTTAATGGATCATTTTCCACCAAATAGGTGTAAAAATCATTTCCAAAAGTTTTTTCTAGTATAGGTATTTTAGACCTTCTCAAATATTCATAGTCATAGTCATTTTTCTCTAATAGGTGAATGAGAAATGTTATATATTTTAGAGAAAAAATATGCTAAAAAAAATTCTACATTTTTGCCTCAAGTATAGTATTATGATCAAGTACATCACTATTTAAATATGCAACAGTATATTTATCATAGTTAATGAACATGCCATCAAAACTCATATTCCTTTTAATAAGATAAAAAAAACACAATCTTTAGACACCCCCACATTTTCATACATTTTAAGTTAGAAATAATAATCTTCAAAACATAAGGTATCTTACCATTTTTCATATTGAATATAACATATAAATGAGACGCTAACGTGGTTGTCAACGCTGGGAGTGACTATTTTGCAAGATGGCAAGAATTGTGGAAACTTGGGTTTCCATTGTTTCAAGGCGAACTTTAATATGGCTTAAACGTTCCTCTACAGATGAAGGAGGTTGCTCCTCTTGCTCCCTAGTAATGAAATTGTGACATTGGCGAAAGACTCTATTACTACGAGTAGTTCATCTACTTGGAGGAACAAAATAATACGTAATAGGGGTGTCGGCTAGCAAACTCATAGAATCCAAACAATACTCATCTAGATGCCATATTATATGCACATGTAAAGGAGGAAAAATCGACTTCAGAGGGAAAAAGTTGAGAGATTAAATCTGTTATATAGGCTAAGTATGAGTGGTCGACTAGATTGTAAAACAACATGAAAATTTTATACAAACCAATATCCTAAATTAACCTTATATCTAGAATGCGTACACCACAAGAAAAATAATTTTGTCTTAGCTAAAACAGATGATTAATAATTTTGACCTAAATAGCTAAGAGCTAAAAACCGACGAATATATATTAAAGTTGGTTCATGCACTAACAAGTCCTTAGAGGTCTTGGGATTATAAAGATGATTCCTAGATTGAGTTGAAGTAGAATAAACAACATTAGCATTAAAATTACTTGGCCTATCCAATAAACTAATATGGTATGAATTAGTTTGAACTTCGTCAAGGTCAGCGAAACCCATGACGATATTAAAATCTGAAATTGACGTCCTAAAATCCTTACCAAGTAATCAAAAACAGACAACATCTCGAGTTTCAACAGTTCGTCATGCATTAATATTAAGCTAAACGTTGCATAGAACTCATAGACTAGTTCATAATATGCAGCACATGAAATATTTGCAAACCAATTCCAACCAATAGCATCAAAATAGTTTAATACAACATCACGTATATTAAGCATATCAAGAGTGTAAAGAGAATTTTTCTTACAAACCGGTAGTGTACGTTGTTGACTGTCATCGTATCTTGCGTGATGTTATGTGGTTGTAAAGTTCAAGAACCCTCAAAGTCATGCTTCTATCGGTATAGTGTAGGTACGGCCTCGCCTATTATGTTGACCGTCTTAGGGTGGTCGACCATTTTCTTCAGGCGAGCCGGGTATTGGACTCAAATTTTCTGCAGCTTTAGTACTACTATGTAGAGGTGCTAGTGGTTCATCAAGTGGTAGTCGATGTGTTTGAGTAGCGGACGACTATGTTCGACACTCAGGAATGTGCTCGTTTCTATTCGAACAACCTTCGCCATGATTATTAGAAGTTCCAACCTCGTCTAAGCAACTTGCTAAGTTAGAAATCAACCTTTTAGAAGTAGCAGGACTGTTGTGAGAGCTTTATGTCTCGACTGAAATTGGGCTTCATTGGTAGTGATTCCTAATAGGCGTGGCAATTCACTTGTAAGAGGTATAGATGGTTTCGAGTCTTCATTATCTAAATCAACGACCATTATGAATGATGTTACATACTCAAAAGTTGCATACCCAGCACACCAGCTTTCATTTTCTTATTTATTTTAACTTAGGCTTTTATTTACATCAAAGTATACAAGTCACGCATATGTAGTCTATCATCCACTCAGGATTTAATTATGTCACACTATGAACATTACAAGTGAATAAATCCATAAACGGATTCAATATCTATTCTTCCTAGGCCTAGTCTGATGTGTTGTCAGTCTAGTTAGTCACATTTATATCTCTATCTTCTGAGAGTCATCTACTCCGATACCCAAGACAAAGCGTCTTCCCAATTGGACTTGATAGATGGCATATTAGTTTTTCAATCGGTTTGCTTTTTTTAATTAAACTAAAGACATGTTTAGGTTCATCTACTAATACAAGTTGTCTTTCTGTATTACGATCTGACCACATAATACTGCTTAGTATTAGTTTAAACATTATACAACCAGTGAGTCAATATTTGCTTCTATTTTGTTTTGCATGCAAAAGCTACATAAGACAATTATACAAAGTATATTAATGTAATATGTGAATTGTTTCATTAACAAATTTGTTCAAAAAAATTTTAAAAGTGCACATAGACATAAATACTACACTTAGGACACCAAATCCAACAACATATATGGTTACATAAGTCTTTTCTCACAAAAGTATACTTTCAATCATTAAGAAATTGTCACATTCAAAAGAAATGTTCACTTTAACTTTTCCTAATAATCCAGTGGAAACCAAATTGGTTCAAACATTAGGAATATAAAACAACTCACTTACACTGTTGTCTTTCGAGATGAATGTCTAAACAAAACCTTGCCTTTTCCAAACACAAGTGTAGTTTCAAGAGTTTCTAAGATAGACAACATCTTCTCTTTCTTTCTCTTGGTGGTAGGACATAAAAGTATTTTTAATTATCACAAATGTGCCTAATGGCACCACTGTATATCACCTATTATTTCATATTGCTCACAATATTGACTTAATAAATGAACACAAAAATTATATCATTTACTTTGACCAAATTAATATTTGGTTTAACAAGATTTTTATTTCTCCTTTCTTGATTTTTGCATAGAGTTATATAGTGGCTCGGTTTGTCATCACAATTGGATACTAGAATACTAAGTATAATTGATTAATAAAGGACTTGGTAGATTCCTAGGAAGAGAAGTGGTGTACATGATACTCTAAGTACCAAATTTTTCCTAGCTAGAATCGTTCCTAGACATGAACTTTCACACTATCTCATTCATTTTTCAACAACCAATTAAGGATTTTCAACACAAAATAATTTACTTTTTTCCCTTCTTTTCTCAAATTTTTACTTTGGCCTGTAATCGATCCAATATATATACATCATATCATGTTTAAGATAAATTCAACTCATACATATATATAAGCATACAATTCAAACTAAATAGATTAAACTTACATACTCAATCAAACATGGTAAATAAAAAATTCTCATTATAGATATAATTTAATATCTTTTGGATCATCTGCGTGTGTGTGCAAAAAAAATAACGATATTATAAATAATTTAAAAGAACAGGTTTTTAACTGTAAGTGTCCAGTGTCAGCATTAATATTTATAATTCTGATGGAACACGAAGTATTCCAATGGGTTGAACTCAATAGACGACATGGTTAAGCAATTTCTAGCCAAGAGCATGCAAAAGAAGGAGTCTAAACAATTAACCACTAAAAGTTATATTACAGTAAATCATAAAATAAAGAGTGATAAAATTAAACTATCAATTAATTACCTAGAGGAATAAATTATAAATATTGCAAAATATGAAACTCACGAATAACTAACAAACGGTGGTTGATTAACTTCGATATGGTTCATTAATCATATTAATATTCCAAATTGCCTAAACTCTCAAAATGACTCTGTTTTACCTTTTGATCTCAATTTTACCAAGTTAGACAAACTAGTTCGGTTTATTTCTCGATCTCATTGGCTAACTCGGGACTAAAGAACTAGTGCTCGACAAGATCTCTTCTCGATTCACTTGCCTAATCTTTTCCTAGAGTCGTCAATCCTAAGTTTTTAGGTTCATTCAATTTAGTCCAATTTGTTGCAATTTAGTTCCTTAGCCAAAAATTAGTTTACCTACATCTCCATCAACTATCCCCCGTAGCAGTTTAGTTACTTATGATAAAAACTAAACTAACAAGCATAAAGTAAAGAAACATGGTAGCCATTAAAGCAAAGCTTAAGAAAAATAAGAAAGTTGGGTTTTAATGGAAAAAACTTAAGAACAAGGTAAAGATGAACATCTAATAGTAAAAGAAGAAGCAAAAAACATTAAAGATGGAAACTTTGACAACTAAAGCTAAAGGAAATTAAAAATGCATTAAACAAAGATGAAAATGTCATTACAAAATAAGCAATGGACTAAAGGTGTAAATAAACCTTAGCTACAATAACAACTAACTTAACTAACATTAAGAACAAGAAGAAAATTACAGAAATTTAAAGTTTACAGTTAAGGAAGAAGGTGGAAAACATGAAACCCTAGAAAAAAAAAAGAGAAAACTAAGAGAAAACCTAAAAAAACTAAAGCAAAAACTATCCTGAGTGTGGCCTCCTCTCACCTTAGCCAAAAATTGACTGATTTAGCAGCAATCTCTAATTTAAAATTGTGACCAAAATACCCTTGAACAAGTCTCTTTTGATTGGTGCTTTGGTTGGACAAACATTGCCCTTGGTGTCATTTTTTGTCTCCTGACAATAGTGATATCGGGATACCAAAGGCTCAGTATCGCGATATCGTCGTCAATATTGAAATGGGGGTCTTCTTGTCACTTGGATATCGTGATATCAATGCTTTATGCCTTAGTCCCAGGACTGATGGGGATATCGCAATTCCAATGCCTTGATGTCGTGATACCCCTACTTCGATGATATTTTCACATGATTTCAAGCCCCTGACTAGTACCTACAACACTTAAATAAATGTTCAGGGCCCCAATGTGCCGATTGGCCAATTTGGGTTTGAAAAACAAGTTAAAACGAGGCAATTTTTACTTATTCAATCAAAACCTAAAAACTACTAAAAATTACAAATATATATAAATACTTGAAAACAAGCTCATTAAGTATAATTGGGAAGCCTAATTTGACATATCAAAATACGACAAATCACTTATCATTAAAACCTTAGTTTTCTTTTTTTAAAAAGCTTAAGGTTTGACCCAACCCATACTAAAGCTAAATTTAATATTAGCCACAATATTACTACATTAAAAATTTCACGTTATTAAACTCCAATTTAATAAATTTTGACTAATAATGAATGAATTCATGCAATATAAAATCATAGATTCATGTTTGGTTCAAACAATTAATTATAGAAATAACATATTTTATATGCGATTAATATTTTATTTTTTTTAAATTAAACCAACCCTAGGCTTTTGGAAATATTTAGATCTTACATTTTTTTATACCTATTGTTGATGCATGGGAATCTTAAATAACATAAATATCTATATTGTTGGGATACGAAAAACAAGACGACGATAAAAGCAAACACCTGGTACGTTCATGGAAAAATGACACTGACAACATTACGGAAATAATGGAACGACCATGGACATCTACAGTGCGAACATCATCTAGGTACAAAAGTATCCTTAAGATTGTTGGCAAATATTGCACCATGTTAACGAACCAAGAATATGAGTTGAATAGCTTGAAGCATGTTGGACACTGTCTTAAGGATATTTTACTTTATAATATATCTTTCAAAATTCAACAAGCTCTTCCACTATAAATGAGAACATGAATCAACAATAGATTGCAACAAAAAATACTCAATAAACTCAAAAGAAACAGAAGAGGAGCAAGAGGAGATAGAATTTTAAGGTATATTTAAAGTGAAAGTGAGTTATGGTATATATATATATATATATATATATGAATTTTACTAGCTAAAAATAGTAAAAGTAAAAACAGTTTAAGTTGACTTGACAAAATATAGCTTCAATCACTTAAGCTACTTTTAACTTGGCTAAATATAATTGTTACTAGTTAAGTAGTTTTCTTTTCTTGGACTCTAAAATATTTAATAAAAATCATTTTAAAAACAAAAGTAATCGGAACCAAGGGCGAAGCTAGAAAATTTTTAAGGGGGCGAAATTAAATTGTGCAATTTCACCATTGTAATAATTTATATCTTTATAGTATTTAAATGATTAAATCAATTTTTTATCATTTTTACGGGGTCAAATTGTAATTTTACATTTATTAATTTAAAATTTTAAAGAGCCTAAAGAGAAAAATTTTTCATTTTAAGGAGGGTCAGAGCCCTTGCCAGCCCCTACTCAAAACATTATGATATATAATACACAGTAAAATCCACCACTTCACATAACACTAGCCATTTAAACCCAACTCTCATCCATGTGAGTGCACTCTCTCAAGTTAATTATTATTAGTCTAATGAAGTATAATTGTTTATAAATAACGGTACGGAGATCTTTCTTTAAAAATGTGAGATTTGATTATTTTGATATATCTCAAATTTTCCAACAAGTCCTTCCCCAATAATGGTCCAATATTGTTGTTCATTACATATCCAAATAAGTATAATTAAAACCAAATTGATATGAAGTACAATCAGATTGAAAATTAAAATATATTTAAATCTAAATCAAAATAAATTAAAATAAAATCACAAATAATTAAATTTAAATCAAGATAAATCTAAAAAAAATATTCCTTAAAATTTCCCGAAAAAGAAGTAGAGATAAAAGTTTTAAAACCTTAATGTTGCCTTTTGGAAAGAAGACGGGCAAAAATGAGAAGAGACATAAAAGTTTTAAAATATTTGTGAAGGAAGACCAGCAAAAATGAGGGGGAAAAGGGAAAAGTGAAGGAAGGGTAGTTTTTGAGGGTGGACTAAAAGATTTAAGATTGGCAGTGAAGGATAAGGTTGACGTGGGTGAGTAGGAATATCAACAACTGGAACTGGTGGTGGTGTTAAAAAAAAAAAAAAAACAAAGCCCGTACGATTAGGAAGCACAAATACAAAAACCAAAAAGGGGAATGAAATCCAGCAAACGTCAACATAATAAGACGCTGACTTTGTTGTTAGCCAGCAATGTAACTCGCATTTATGAGTGACACGCTACATTCACTCCTTCATTCTTTCTCGTCGGTGCTGCCGCACGCAACTTCTGAGCTACTAAACCGCGTTCTTATATGAATATTATATAGTAACTTTTTTTCTGTCTTTTCCTTTTTCCCAAGTTTTTTATATATTAATAATTTATATTATAACATGTTCTTTCTTTCCTTTTTATATCCTAAATTATATATATATATATATATTTAATTTCATGTTTGTATAATGAAACTAAAGATTCACAGCACAGCTAATTAAACGGGTCAGATCATTAATTTAA
The DNA here is from genome assembly GCA_020496765.1 of Gossypium stocksii. Classification (NCBI taxonomy): domain Eukaryota; kingdom Viridiplantae; phylum Streptophyta; class Magnoliopsida; order Malvales; family Malvaceae; genus Gossypium; species Gossypium stocksii. The sequence continues at coordinate 25,964,647 of CM035623.1, forward strand.
TTAAATAATTATTAAAAACATATAAAAATAAATAAAATTAATTCAATCATAATTTATACCAATTTATAAATCAATCGATCTAATCTTTCTTATCGAATCGACTCAATTAATTTTTAATCCAGATGCCATTCAAACATAATTCACTACAATTACAATTTTTTTCATCTCAATCCCTGTGGACTTTAGCTGGTTAGATTCCATTGCTCATTCACTTTATTTTATGTAGTTTGTTTGTTTTTTCTTTTTTTGAGATTTCCTAATTTTTAAAATATCATTTTAAATATTTTTAAACTATGATTGTCACGATTTTATAGTAAATAAATATAGATAACAAGAAATTAGTTTTAGTTTAAATTTTCTTTAAAAAAATCTAATTTTAGAAATAATAAAAAAAGAACTTGTTTGGAAGTGTAATTAAGAGGTAGTTGGTCGATTAGTATTATATTTCAAATAGAGACGTCATTATAGAATCGGCTCTATCGCGTGCCCTCCAGCTATTAGTGCTGTTACCATTAGCCTATTACCGACTATTTGCCATTCGTATTTGGTGGTTGCCCCATCCCCTATCTATGAAATTTAGCCACGTCAACGGTTAATAAAATATTATACTGGTTTAACTAATTTCACAATTTTTTTATACTAAAAATTATATCACAAGTACAAATTACATATTTAAAATACAACTGCTTGTTTTAAAATATATTAAAATAAAATTTTGACTGAGTAGTAATTTAAAGTTTTATTAGTGAGAATTTAAATCTCATTATATGTATATTTTAATTGGTTTTTTTTAAAATAAAATGATTAAAATACTTTTGAATAATATAATTTTTTTAATTACAGAATGATATTTTCATAATTTTTTAACTGAGTTGTTGACCCAGTTGAGGGTGATACCAACTCAGTCAAGGGCTTAATAAATGTTATATATATATATATATATACACACACAATTGATGTAGATAATAAATTGTGTATATTAAAACAAAATTGTATAAAACATATTAAAATGAATTTTAGTTGACTGGTAAATTTAAGGTTTTGATAATTCAATTGGCGCGAGTTCAAATCCCACCATACGCATATTTTAATTGATTTTTTAATGAAAAAACTAAAATACACTCAAATAATATAACTTTTTTTTTATTATAGAAGGATATTCCTATAATTTCTTGATCAAGTTAGTTGCTCAGTTGGGGATGACACCAACTCAGTCAGGGCTTAATAAATGGTACTAGAAATCATATCACATATGTATATGTGTGGAAACCACATATTTAGAATACAAATATGTTTAAAACTAACATTCAATAACAATAAAACATATAGTTTAAAATTAATTAATCATAATAACACATGAAATATGTATGATATTAAAATAAAAAATTAGATTCAATTGTGCATAAAATGAAATTTAAATAGAGAAATACTTCAGATAAATAATACTAAATGTACTACAATTATTTAGTATATACAACTGAGGGAGATAATAAATTGTACATATTTTAAAAAATGTATAAAAAGTATCATAAAGCTTTGTTTGAGTGGTAAAATTAAATTTTTTTAATCTAATTAGTGTGGGTTCAAATTAGACTTGATCATAGGTCGGGCCACCCGGCCCGGCTCAAAGGCCCGCCTGAAATGTGAGAGGGTTTGGGTAAAAATATAGGCCTGAAAAATAGTTGTTATTGTTTGGATATTGTATAAAACTTATTTTATTGTTAATTTTGTTATTATTTTTAAGGCATTTGTTAATTTTGTTTTTATTTTAGAGGCATTTGCTTATTAAGTTGCATTTATCTTAGTGTTATTTAAGTCTACATATTTATTAAAATTTATTTTCAATTTGTTGGGAAATATTTATTTTGATGTTTTTAGTATTTTTTGATATTATATATATATATATATTTAAAAAGTATATAAAAATAATATAAAAATTAATACCGACGGGCCGGGTCAAGACCGAATTTTAGCATTTTTATCCAGGTCGGGCTTGGGTAAAATTTTAGGCCTATTTTTTTGGCCGAGTCAGGCCCGGGCCTAGGAAATGGGCCTAAATTTTTAGTTGAACCCAGCCCGACTCGGCCCATGAGCACTTCTAGTTCAAATCTCATCATAACGTATTTTTTTTAATTTTTGTTAAAATGAAAAGACTAAATGCCTTCAAATAATATGACTCATTTTAATTACAAAAGGATATTTTCATAATTTTCTAACCAAATTGATACCTAGTTAACCTATGATACCAACTCAGTTAGAGATTTTATTAATAGTATAAATATTGTTATGAAACAATACAAATATTATAAAATCCTTAATTGAAACACTAATTTAATTAAAAAATGACTTAAAAATAATTTTTAACTAAGTAATAAAAGTTATTATGATGTTAATTTTATCTTTTAATATTTTTATATAAAATTTTTAATTAAAATAACTAAAAATCACCGCTTAAAATAAACTGTTTTTTTTTTCCGAAAGCGATTAAGTGTTTTTTTTTTTTTTTTATATAAACCTTTTATCGCTCAACTTATAATTTAATTGATAAATATATTTCTTTTCACATTTTTTTTCGGTGCGACATAATTTTAATATATAAAAAATTATTATAAGTTATAATTAGATAATTTTTTAAAATAAATAATAACTATTAATAGTACACACAATAAAATTAGATAAAAATTTATAAGTTAGAAAAAAATAATTATCAAAAGGTAACATAAAATAGACATAATAATTTATTTGGTCCTTTAACTTTTAAAAAAAAAATCATTTAGCACCCCATTTAATTTTCATCTCTTTTAGCCCTTAAACTTGCATTGTTTATCAAATCATTCCAAAATGGATAGAAAAGTTAACATCAATTAACTTTGTTGACATAACATCCATGTGCCATTCAACGTGTCTATTGCCACGTCAGCAATTAATTAATTTTTTAAAAATTAAAGTTTCTTAAAAATATTTTTTATAATTTTATCATTTTTAAATAATTTTAATATTTTTTTAATTTTTTAATAGTTTTTATTTTGATTTTTTAAAATTTTAAAAAAATTAATTGTTAATGTGGCATCCATGTGGCAATCCATTTGTTTGCCACGTTAACAAAAGAAGTGATCTGACAAACAACGCAAATTTAAGGGTAAAAGAGACGAAAATTTAAGTGAAGGACTAAAATGACTTTTTTTTTTGTAAAGTTAGAAAGTCAAATAAATTATTATACCTATAAAGTGTGTATCAAAAAAGTCATATAAAGTATTATTAGGCTCAGGATGACAACTATAGTAAGAACTTTTAAAATGATAACCATGAGAACCAAAATGATCTTAGTCATTAGATCAAAATAAATAATTCTAGGCCTTAGGTTTTATATTTATCTCACCTTATTAAAATAAAGCTATCAACACCCAATCTTTCTCTTATGTTTTTTCTTTTCACCGTGTAATTTGAAACCCTAATACCTTAATTACATGGTGAAAAGAAAAGTTTGGTGTTATTAATTTTATTTTAATAAAATAAGATAAATACAAAATATAAAATATAAAATATAAAATATAAGATCTAAAATCTAAAACTATTTATTTTGATGTAATGTAATGGCTCTCATTTTAAAAATACTTACTATAATTATCACCTACTTTACTATTATAAATTATTTATAGTAGATATTAGACAGGTTAGATATAATAAATATTATCATTATAAAGTCATGTTGGTACATAATCAAATTGCGACAGATTAGTTGTATAATCATATTGCAAACAATGTCAGTTTCATTATTATTTTTCTGATACATATTTTTTTATGCATTACCAATTTACATAAATTATTTATCTCTAACGTTTTCATGTAATACTTTTTTATTATTATTTATGTATATTATCAAATTACATAAAATATTAGGAATTTTGTAATATTTATATAATACTCATTTTATCATAAAAATTATGTTAGTGTTTGTCAGTGGCGAAGACAGGAGCTGCCAGGGCGCCGTCTTTCCCTAAAATATTTTTTTTTAATTTAAGCTTTTTTAATAATTTATAAATTTTAAATTAATAATTATAAATTTACACTTTGACTTCTTTAAAGATGATAAAATTTTAATTTAATCCTTTAAAAGTTATAAAGATATAGACTATTAAAATAATAAAATTACATTTTTACTATCATAAAAATATACGATTTAATTTCACTCCCAAAAAAGAAAATTCTGACTTCACCCCGGTGCTAGTCTTAATATCTAACTTCAACGCTATTTACAACTTGAAGAAAAAGCTAATAGGCTGGTAAAACTTAACATATTTTTTACTATAATATATAATTTGATATCTGAATTTATCCATTTGTATTTAGTCAGTCCCTAAGTTTTTTTCTGACCTAAGTGGTCTCTGAACTTATATTTAGTCAATTAGGTTGGTGCCTTTGCACAAACACAGTTAGTTTGTGTTGATAAAGTATTGCTAATCAATCTGGTGATGCAACATGGTAATCTCCCAAAACGTCACGTGGCAAACATAAAATTAAAAGATTAAAAACATATATTAAATTTTATATTTATGTTTTTCATGTGGCGTTTTGAGAGGTTGCCATGTGGTATTATCAAATTGGATTGTAGTATCACATCAGCACAAATTAATAATATTAGTGCAAATATACCAACCTGTTAACGAAATACAAATTTAGGGATAAGCTAAGTCCAAAAAAAATTAAAGACTAACTAGGTACAAATGGACAAATTCAAAGGTCAAATTATATATTACCCCTACTTAGACCTTATTTTGGTGAATCATAAAAATTATTAATTAACAATTTTTTTATTATATTGAAGAACCTAATAACTTTAAATCTCAAGTTCAACAATCACTTTATTAAGATATGCATGGATTATCATGGTTTATGTCCCACCATATTTAGATATTGTATAAGTTTTATTATGGTCCAGACTTAAATATATTTTGGATTTTAGTTTAATTGTTCTTTATAATGATAAATTTAGTTATAGTTATTCAAATATATTCTTTGTAATTATGATGTGACTATACTTGTAACTTTAAAAAAAATTATAGGTTTAACATATGATTATAATATAATGTAATGCAATATAATTTATAATTTAATTAAAAAATTAAAATATTTTATAATTAATTATAATCTTATTATTTTCAATTAGAAAAAATGAATATAAAGACCTTGGATAAAAAGTTAAATAGAATAATAAAGTAAATAAAGGATAAATTTATCCTTTTATTTTATAAATAAACTTTGGGGGTTAGCGTATATTTCATCAAACAAAGTGGATATTTTTTAAACCTGAGAAGGGTAAATAATATTTTTTATCCAGCCTTAAAATGTTTGGATATTTTTGCCTAAATATTATAATATTTAAAATTAATTAAGAGGAATAACGAAATCGAAGATCCCGAATTTAAGATCTGTTTTCATATCCAGTCATCGATTATAAAACTTATGTGCTATTTTTAATCTACAAATAAACATCTTCACGTTTTATTTTTCTTCTTATTTCATTGTATCCAAATAAAAAACAAATATTATTGCTACCAAAAAATTAAATATGATTAATTACATAAAATTAATTTAAATAATTAATTACATATAGTAAAATTATATTTTATATAAATTTAATTTAATGTCTTTAATAATCATGTTGCTTTCTCAATATTAATGTTATTTGAATTGGTCAGTCTTTAAACTAAATTGGAATAGTGGGTTGAATAAGTTGGATTGAGAACCGGTTGAATCAAAATTTTTTATTTTTTTAATTGGATTAGTTGGGATGATGAATTGACAGTTTGATTGGTTTAACCATCGACTTCGGTTTGAAAACCATTGCATAATACTTATTCTAACTAGCATTGTCGTGTACCCAAACACTCATTACTATAATAATTAATATTACGATCACTGTTATTTTTAATTTCACCAAAAATAATATTTCTTCCAAAGAAATCCTCTAAAATGTTCCAATCTCGTTCTAATCGGGCTATAATTGTTAACATTATTGCTCATAATTTAATTACTGAGTTTATAGTTACTGAAAAAGTACTTATATTTGTACTTTGAAAGTACTTAAACTTTAAAAAAGAATAATTAAGAGAGAAAACGGTGGGAGTGGGAGTGGGAGTGGGAGTGGGAGTGGGAATGGAAGGGAGGGTGGCCGCGGATCGCCTTGAGATCCATCATTTATTATTTTTTTTAAATTTCTCACCATTTTGATTAATATTTCTTTCAACCCATATTTTTATACTACAAATATATAAATATGTATTTAGAGCGATATGAGGTGAGATTAAAATATACTTTAAATTTCTATACTCCAATTTAAAATTTTCTATTTTTTATTATTTTTTCAAGTGATATATTTTTATTAAAACTTTGGTTATGAGACTGAAATTTTAAACTCAAAATAAAGATGACGTGGTTGAGTAGAGAGACGACACGTGAGAATTGACATCTCGTACGGTTCAAAGTACCCAATCCCATATCTCACTGATCATTTTGTTTGCATGGAGATCCCAAATGACAGTTGTATTTTGTCTGTCTCATTTTCTATCTTCATAATTCAATTTTCTAGACAATTATAGAATTTAATATTAGCACTTTTTATTTATTTAATAATGATGATAAAAACAATAAAATCATTGCATTACAGATCCAAAATTGACTTAAAATTTTTAATTTTTTTAGTTTACTATCGGTATAAATCGTTATAACATAAAATTACAGCAAACAAAGCACATTTTTTTAAAAAAGAAAATGGTACTTTTTGCTATTTTCCGACAAATAATTTTAATAGTCCATCCTTTTGGTTTGAAGGTGTTGGAGTTTCCGGCTACGCGAATATATAAAATTAAATAATTAATATTTCACATTTTAAGCTTACAAACAAAAAATCTCAACTACTTATGAAGTGTAAAGGTTCAAAGGCAATTTGTTCAAACAAATCACTGTTTTATTCTTTATTTTTGCGACTTCTCCTTTTACAGCAATATTAATTAATTTTGTTTTTTATGTTGCCGAAAGGTTCTAATTGTATGCATAAAACGATAAAGGGGTGACAAATCATGCTAATATTCTAAACCATTTCCTTTATTTACCTTTCCAACTTCATAAACACACATTTACATTACCACAAATTTGAATTAATTTTAAAGCGTTTTCCTTTTTTCATAAAATAGAATTTCAAAACCAAACACTCATTTAAATTATCACATAAGCATAACTTGTAGATTAATCTCGCGACCTTTGAAATATGATGAACACTCTTGACTAATAGACCAAATACCAGCGTTTGAGGGTTTTACTTTTTCAATTTCAAATCATTTGTTACCAAAATTTTGGATGTTAATAAAAACATATGAAACATCCATAATAGCATTTCAACTTTTCAAATTTAAAAACTAAAATAACAATATCATTTAGATTGTATCTTTAATAAAATTTACAAATATTATTTTTATTTTAAAAAAATATGATTATACAGTTTTATTGTAATCAAAATATAACATAATATGGAGGTATATGAGTTAGATTGTAAAGCAAAGAAAAAAACAAAATGAATTTATGGTTAATGCATATAAAAGGTAGGATGGGTTGTGAAGTGGGACAAAAAATAAATATAAAAAAGGAAGGGCAGCAGATATTGTAGTTTTAGTGGGGAGTATAAAGCATAAATTGTGTTAATAATTTCAAAATACATGCACAATCCTCAACACATTATTCTATTATTTAGGTTTCATGGACAGATAGATAATATTTGTATTTATTCATATTTATAAAAGGGTCACCAACTCATATGGTTGAATGCTCCTCCTTGCATGAGATTGAGATATATAAATAGGGTTGTGGGATTTGAATTGCAAGTCAAGGTGTGGGTCATTGGGGAAGTTTCCTTCACTTCCAATACCACTGAACTTGTGATGTAAAATTATCTCCACTAACTCCTATATTTGCAAAATAATACCACTTTCTTTGTCATTTTTACATCACTCAACTATTTGTTCAGCAGCTGCCCATTCATGATGCAAATGTCGGTTAATCTATATCGCATGCTTAAACTCCTAAATAAATGTGCCATGTCACGAATTCAAAAAAAATTATAATTTTATAAATTTTAAAAGAAAGCTAACCAATTTAATTTTTATTATATCTGTAACAAAATTGATATAAATAATAGATATTTGATGTCAAACTCAATCTAGCTATAGTCTTTTTGTGCGAAAAAGTCAAAAATTGAAAAACCCAAAGCTTGGGGATGAAGGTACGAGTTTTTTACAAGTTGAACGATACGATACGAGGAGAAATTAAAGAAAGAATTGCCAAGTCAAAATCAAATCTCTTGTTATTTTCTACGACTCCTTTTTGGTTTCAACATCTTTGTCCGAGAATGACCCCTTTATTTTTTATAACAACAATTTCCAAGAAATTTTAGACTTCTACTTTTATAAGAAACAAATTAAAGGTCCATCCCACAATTTCACTCTACTTTCTATGCAACTCTGCTTCCCTTACAATTACTATCTTTTTGCTTCAAATAACCAACTTTTTCTTTTAACTACTAAAAATTAATATGTTTCCGACTATCTAATTCAAAAAAATTATATAATCCTTCATCAACCCAAGCAAAAAGTGAAATGAGACCCACCTCCAGCTACAGGGTGTTGAAGAAAAAAATAGTCCAAACTCCAAACCACGTGGTTGGAATAAAAATATAACACAACGCTGTTTTGATTTTGAGTAAATCACAATTTAAACTTGCTCTCTGTCCTCGTAAAATTATTGAATATAAGCCATCGTAGGTGGAGGTTAGCAATGGTACCACCTTCATTCTAGCATAAAAAAACCAAGTGTTTTTGTTTTCAGAGAGAGAGAGAAAAAAAAAAAAAAAAACTCAAACTCAAACTCAAACTAAAGTCGAAATCCCAGGATAGCAACCCCTTTCTTGCCTGTTTAACTATTCAAGGTAATGTTTCCCTCTAACCTCCACTGCTTTATGTTGCTTTTGCTATATTCGTTTTGTTTTGGATTTTGATGAAATGGGAATTATAAGTTTGTTCTTCTTTTGACCATGATCCTATCGTATTAAGTGGGGGTTCCAAGAATATTGCTTTTTTGGCAGATCCAGAATCTAGTATTGGAGGCTTTTGATAAGGGATTCTATGTTTGGTAGAGAATGTGAAAAGTGAAATGCTTTTGATTCTATTTCTAGTAAGGTAGAAGAGTTTTTGGAGTTAAAAGTCTGTTTGTTTTGACCATCTTATCTTGATATGCTTTATTTGGTAACATTGATAAATTGATATATTTAGCACTGGGAAAGGCTTAACCAATTTCATTTTTGATTCACAGAAATCCGTGTTGTCCGATGGGTGCTGCTTTGTCCTACCCATTTGCTAAATGCAGTGATTTGGAGAATGCTTTAGAATCTGTCACTGTGAAATCCATAAGTTTTGGAGATGATGGAGTGAAAACACCTGTTAGATCTATCAGTTTCAAAACTTCAGATTCTGAGCCCACCATTTTAAAATCAGTAGGTTCTGGAAAGATGATATTGGAGGGATCTATAAGCTTTAAAGGGAGCGACTTCGAGAGTATGCTTTCACTCAAGTCGTCTTCTTCATCGGATAAACTCGAGGATTTCCACATTAAAGATGTCAGTTCAAAGAGAGAAGCAATGGATATTCAATCCACATCACCGGTATTAGATCCCAGCAATCCACAACATGAGGCGGCAATAAGATTGCAGAAGGTGTACAAGAGCTTTAGAACACGAAGAAAACTAGCTGATTGTGCAGTACTCGTTGAGCAGAGTTGGTGTGTATTATATTTGTATGTTCTATATTACCTTGCAACCCAAAATTTTTATTTGTTTATTTATTTTTCTAATGATATCATTTGTTGTATTGTAGGTGGAAGCTCTTAGATTTTGCTGAACTCAAGAGGAGTTCTATATCATTCTTCGATATAGATAAACATGAGACTGCAATTTCGCGTTGGTCAAGGGCAAGAACTCGAGCTGCCAAGGTTGGAAAAGGTTTGTCAAAGAACGATAAAGCTCAAAAGCTTGCTTTGCAACACTGGCTTGAAGCAGTAAGTTGATTGCAATAAAAACGAGATTAGTTTACGGTTCATCTTATTTGTGGCTGATTATAGTTTCATGTATTGTGCAGATAGATCCAAGGCATCGCTATGGACACAATCTACACTTCTATTATAATCAATGGCTCCATTCTCAGAGTCTAGAACCCTTCTTTTATTGGTAATTTTCTTTAACTGAGCATTTTGGTTTGTTAGAGCAAGAGATTCTGATCCTAGGTTCAAGAGTTTAAAGCTGAAAATTGATGGACTTGTTTTGGAAATGCAGGCTGGATATTGGAGAAGGGAAAGAAGTAAATATCGAAAAATGTTCTAGATCAAAGCTTCAACAGCAGTGCATCAAATATCTTGGTCCGGTGGGTATTTATTTGTTTATTTTCATCCTACTTTATCTGAATTTATATTCAAACTGTTACTGAAACAATTATCCACTATGCAGATGGAAAGAATGCCGTACGAAGTTGTTGTGGTGGACGGAAAGTTCATGTACAAGCAAACAGGGAAGCTTCTCCACACGACTGAAGAAACTGATGATACCAAGTGGATTTTTGTCCTTAGCACATCCAAAGTCTTATATGTTGGCGTGAAGAAGAAGGGTACATTTCAACATTCTAGCTTCTTGGCTGGAGGTGCCACTATTGCTGCTGGAAGATTAATTGTTGATAATGGTGTCCTTAAGGTAGAGCCTCGCATATTATCTTTCGGATCCTTTTGTTTTTCATTGATTGATAGTCTTTATGTTCCAAAACAGTCTCTTAACCATTATTGCTATACCTCTGTTTAACAGGCAGTTTGGCCTCACAGTGGTCACTACCGTCCTACAGAAGAAAATTTTAACGACTTCATTTCATTTCTAAGGGAGAACAATGTCGATCTTACAGATGTGAAGGTAAAAATAAAATGAAGAACAAAAAATGTGCTCTACACTTTTAAGCCTGTGTATATTTTCGTTATGCAATTGAAATTAATATTTTGACAATGCTTGTTTTGTTACATTCAGATGACTCCGGTGGATGAGGAAGCAAGCTTGGCTGGCAAACGAAGAAGCATTAACCATCTTAGATGCAATTCGTCTGAAGAGGACTTTAGCTTAGAGGTGGAAGAGATGAATGTAAAAGATTCAATCGAGGAGGTAATTAATTCAGAGGAACAAGAAATTAGTGCAGCTGTTGGACGGCCCAAGTCAAGGAGGCTCATCAGTCTTAGCAGAAAATTGACTGATCTTGAAATACCGAAAAGAACAGAATTGTTTGAGATGTCAAAAGATGACCATGGTGCTGATATGCCGAGTTGCAATGAAAATCCGATGGATTCCCCTTTGGGAGATGATTATGAAAGGATGGATGAAACTGGGGTAGAAGACGTCCCTAAAGAATCAATACTTCAAAGGATCAACTCTAAAAAGGGAATGAAGTCATATCAGTTAGGGAAGCAGTTGTCGTGCAAGTGGACAACAGGAGCAGGACCACGGATAGGTTGTGTTAGGGACTACCCCTCGGGACTCCAATTCCGGGCTCTGGAGCAAGTGAACTTGTCTCCAAGATGTACAAGCTATTTGAAACCATACTTTTCTCCTCAGTCGAGTAGTAGCCCAAGTCCAAAAGTTGGCATACCAGCAGGTGGTAGTGAAGAAATGAGAACCCAAAGTTTACCTGTGGGGATGAAAGAGAAGTTACTGCAGAGAAGCATCCCTTCCAAAAGGCAGTCCTTCCCATTATGAAGAGGCTATGTAGGACTACTTGTTGCTAACATATATACCATAGTGAAAACCACATTCAGTTAGTTCATTCTTTTAGTGTGAATAGAAAAGATGATATAGGATTCTTTTATCATTCTTTTCAAAACTCCATCAATGTACACTATTTAAAAAAAAAATTTCATCTTTTGTATCATAAGATGACAGGACAATTTAGGAATTTTGGGCTTAGTGCCCCTTCAATACAAAGGGAAAAGAAATTGCTTTGTTTTTTTTTGTTTATTTTTTTTGGTAAGAAGATCTGCAGTTGCAACAAGTTTTCTACTTCACACGATTTATCCCTGTCACCACGTTTCCTTTCAGTGAAAATTTAATAACAGCAGAAGCAGCTATTATATTCCCAATTTGTAAGCCAAATTCAATTTCTATCCAAGTACAGGGCCTTGGTTGTATATATTTTTTCTTTTGAAGAAAGGACCTTCATTTTGTTTGTTTGTTTTTTTTACTGTATTTTTGTATTTGTATTGAAAGAGTGGCATTTGCATCACATTTGGTTTAATGGAATAGCCAAAACATTGCAGGTGTTTTTTTGTGTGCTACAATGACACGACTATTTGATTTGGCCATTCAACAAAATGGACCATTCGGGCATTATCCTGAAATGTCCTAGATAGTCCAATAAATCCCCTCCAATTTGCCATTCAAGTGAAAACTCTAAATTGCCCTTAAATTACTGTTTCGAAAATAGCCTTGATAAAAAGAAAATGAAAATGACAACAAACAAAAAGAAATGAGAACTCAACACAATCAACAATTAAACAATAAAAATGAAGGGTTCCTCCTTGGGGGGGGGGGGGGATGAGAGAAACAAGTTTGGCTTTTAGGTTAGGCAGTGGTGTTGGGGTTTCAAAATTAGGGCTTAAGGAGAGTAGGCAAAGATCAACGACATTTCTATACTCAAGAAGTTTGGAGTGACAAATTTGGAAAAAAATTTGAAAAGTCACGCCTTTTTTTATATATAAATTTGGAGGGGTGATTTAAAAAAAAAAAAAACTAATTAAAATATGAGAAGAAGTTAAGACGAAGTGATTCTAGGTTTTGGGAGATGGTGGTTGGTCATTGCTTCCAATAAAAGATGGTGGTCGAAATTTGGAAAAGACAACAAAATGGTTGATCTCAAACTATGATGAACACTGAAAACCTTACATTCTGAACCAAATGATGTGGAAGTCTAAATCCAATTTTGGGCTTGAATGAGTGAAAAAAAACTAAAACCGAAGAAGTTTGAACTTTGAGAGAGTGACTTGCGGTTATCTTGAAATCAAAACTTGAAAGCTTCAACAACATGAAATAGTAATTACACTTAATAATTCAAATAGAACCAAACAAAAAAGATTTAGAATAAGAGGATAAGAGTAGCCTTGCAAAACTTGGTGTATGAGCTTTCTTTCAATTCAAGTAAGGTGATCGACTATCCTAAGAAGAAATAGTGAGATTTTCGTGTAGCTTATTACTTAACACCTAACCTTATAATTCTCCACTTAATCATTGTTTTGACACTAACATAACTAGGTCATTTTTCCTTCATTCTCATCACTTACTACTAAGTTATATTTTTAATCAAAATTGGTACACTCTCTTGCTCTATATTGGTTTAATTCCAATTCCTTTCTTAAACTAATTCCATTATATTAATGGTATAGTTACACTTTGAATAATTAATTTGTCAATAGTAAAATGACAATTCTCGATTCTTATGAATTAATATCCACTCAAGTCCTCCTACATTATGTAATTAATGGCTAGATAATTACCACTCTAGTTCCTTAGCTATTCCCACCATTAATTACACCATTTCAAGACACTCAATTTAAGCATAAATATTTCATACTTTACTATTTATCTTAGAATTTACTATAAATGCCTCGAAACTGTGTTGTTACCAACATCAAGATTTTGAGGATGTTACATATACTATATGATTACAGTATACATTATGTGATCCAAGCATACTATATGATAATAATATTTTACTATATGATCAAAATATACTACATTATTACAATATACATTATATGATCAACACATACTATATGTTAAACCCTAAACAATATTATACTAATGATCATATAATTAAATGTATGTTAAAAATATATGATCATGTATAAACCATATTAGATATCTATCCTTAAATTTGTATAATATATGATCATACCATATACTATATGATTACAATTATAGCCATATATACATTATCTACAATCAAACCTAGTTTATAGAGCATATTTATATAGTTAAAAGGTGGATACCATCTAGACTAGTGGGAAGTTATTAATGGACCTTGGAATATGGGTTTAGTTGGTATAAATAATTAAATTGAAAGGATTTAGAAGATCATAAATAAGGATAGTGTATACTATTTGATAATAGTTAATTTTTATTCTTAATCGACACATATTAATGAGTAAATTGAATAGTGATTTAAAAGAATGAAGCAAAATTAAGTCAGAAGAAACTCCATTCACTTTCTTTTGCTATTAAAGTCTACATGCGAGTTTAAAAAATCATACATAGAAGAAATTTAACTTGTGGTATTCCTTTTTTCTTTGTTTTATGTTTGAGGATGTTTGTATTTTCGTTGTATATCTTGAAATCTAGTTAGATTATGATAACCCTATGGTATTCTGTAGTAGTTATATATTCCATATTTATCTCTTTATTATTTGGTTCATGTTTATGTATGTTAGTTTGTTTATATTTTCTTTGAGTATTTTGAAATTTTTTTCACATTACTCTAAAATCTCTATATTGCTTTTGTTCTTAATTAGTTCTTAAAATCATGTTTAGTTATTAAAAGCACGTTTATGCACTTTGTTCTTTGTTTAGCTATTAAAAGCATGTTTAGGGATTTTGTTGAATATCTTGAAATTTTTACTAATAATTTCATCTTTTAGAATTTTCTATTCAGTTGATTATGGTGGGTGATGATGCATCCAATGTTCAACATGAGGTTACTCTAAACTTAAACCTAGATTATGAGTTTTCTTTCTTTTGGACATATGCATAAAAATTGATATAAGATTAAGAAACATTCTTTGGTGGGAAAGTTATTAATTGATCATCCCATCCTTAGTCGAAGAATTATTGAAGGATTGTAACCCCTGAAGAATTGATGGAAGTACATCAGTTAGGATAATATTTTTCTATTTATATTCAAGAATATTAAAGACAAATTGAATGTTCTATTTAATAGTCCATGGTAATTTATGATTAGCTTTTTGATTCTGAATAAGTGGTTTATGGATTATAAGTTGGATGGTATTAACTTTTCGACTGTTGATGTTTAGGTTCAAAATCCATAATGTTCCTTTTAAGCAAAGAATAAAGCAAAATCTTCTCAAAATAAGTAAGTTATTTCATCATTTAATCTTAATTGATTTTAATTGTTTTGATAGTTCTAGTTATGATGGCATTATGGGAGTTTAGATTAAAGTCAAGATTGAGAGGCTATTGTTTAAGGATTTCCTATTGAATCTTGAGGGCTAAGAGCATGTTATTGTTCTATTCAAATATGAATGGCTTTTATAGATATGTATGTAGCATTCTAAGGTATAACTCCAAAACATGCCATGTATTTGATAATGCTACTGAAAAGTTTTTTTATGAGGATTGGATGAGGGCTCCCCCACTCAAACTATATCAACTACCTGGACATGTTGGAAGCACACATGGGATAGAGGGAACTAGCATTAGGCTTGAGGGTAATTTATATGTTCTAACAACACCTTCGGAGATTAACTTAGTAGTTGAGGAAAAAATGAGTTAGAAAAAGAATGGGAGGCTTGCATCTCAGACATCATCAAAGAGTTGGAAGTTTAGTTTAAATTACAAGCTAGAGGTAAGAGATATTTTCGGCATATTGGGCTAGTTGCATTGGTTAAAGCTGCTGAAGAAAGGACCTGAGTTAAAAAGGATAAAAGACTTCATGAAGCATCTAATTTACCCTTGCTATCAAACTTTTTAGGATGGTCTCAAGAACATTAAGGTGTTGTGATACTATTTCTATTTCTTTTGATGGATGAAAATTTTAAATTTTACTAAATGTTAATATTTCTTTTATGATGATAGTTCGATTTTCTCCTTTATATGGGAGTTTAATTGCTACATTAATGGAGAACTTGTACCATTTTATGGTTTTTTTTATATTATCGCATTTATGGATAGCATATATTAGTTAATGATATATTTTTCTATTGTTGCCAATGGTCAACAACTTATTAATTATGGTTATATTTTGAAATGAATGATGATGGTTATATTTTTTCATTGGTATACATGTTTTTGTTGATGATGTTTTTACGTATGTATGGATATAATAAGATTATTTAATCATCATAGTATGGATGGTTATAATATGTATGTGGTTTAGGGTTTAGGGCATTGTGTTATATGAGCAGAAATTATTTCAGAGTTTATGGATATTGTTTACATTTTAGGCAACCTTATGTAATGGAAATATTAAGCTTATAATATGCATAGTTTAGGGTTGTTTAAGGCTTGTGTCATTTGTGAAGAATATGTCTTTAGAGTTTAAGGTTTTTAGTTTAAGGGTGTAATCTTTAAACCAGCTTTTAAACACTAAAAAACTCACTATATCTTTAAACTAGATTCCGTTTTAGGCTTGTGTTAATGGTTATATTATGCTTCTGCATGGCTAGAATTGTGGTCTTTGTTGGAAAAATGTTGTAGGTTGTGTGTGGCGGAATTTTAAAATTTTTATTGCATCTAGGATTAACTTGGATAGATAAGACTAATAGAACATCGATCATCTAGAACCTGGTCTTATCTTGATCCACTTTGATAAGTTGGAGTAGATTTGCGATTAAGCTCAAATTTCTCATAGAAAATTACACTTCTTTACTGAAATGACCTTGTATTGAGTTACAAATATACAAATCTAGTGATTCAAAAATTGTTGTAAAAAAGACTCAAAGACCTATGATTTAGGCATAAAATGCATTCCAAAAGGTGGTTGGAAAGTCCCAAAATCTAGTTGAAGAATGTTGAAAAGTCTAATTAAATTTGACCCTACATAACTCTACAAGATTGGTTTTCGATTCTTACATAATTTTAATCTTTGCTTTCAACCAATCAAATCTTTTCCACATTCTCTAACTCATGGACCACATGATGTGTGGGAACCATTTCAACCACAAATGCAAGTACTAGATTAGAACTTGTAACACCCTTTACCCGAGACCGTCGCCGGAGTCGAGCACGAGGTGTTACCAGACTTACCTTACTAGTTTGGCCATAAAAAAATGCTTTTAAAATTAATTCATTCACATTCATCCAATATACCCCTAAAATGGGCCCTCGAGGCCCTAAACATACAATTGGAACGGTTCGGGACCAAACCGGGAACATTTAAAAATTTTTCAATTACTTACACAAATTAAAACAATTTATTTCACTGTTCATAATAAAACTGTCCACCTGCATAACAGTCACTCAATTAATTATAACTTGAGTTACGAAACTCAAAATTTAAATCCATAAAATTTCCCTAAAATTAGACTCATATATCTTCTTACCATAATTTTTACAGAATTTTTGGTGTGGCCAATTAGTACAGTTTATTAGTTAAATATTTCCCTGTTTCACAGTCCAATGGTTCTGACCTCTCCTCACTAAATCAATTATCTCTTAGTACAATTTTCATATAGTGATTCTGCTTATTTCTAATGAAAATAGACTACTAAGGAATCTATAACTATAAATTATGACTCATAATTCTTTTTTTACAATTTTTAGTGAATTTCTAAAATCAAAACAGGGGATCACGAAATCCTTTTGAACCAGTCTCATAAGAATTTAAATATCTTAGAATATAGACTTCCTTTGCTTGCTCTATTTCTTTCTTATGAAAATAAACTCAATAATCTTTAATTTTATATCTCATTCACCATTTAATTCCATTTCTACAATTTTTAGTGATTTTTCAAATTCACATCACTGCTGCTGTTCCAAAACTATTTCATGGCCAACTTTTACTCTTTCATCATTTCTTTGCATAAACTATCATTTAGGTATACATAACATCAATGCATGTTCTTAATTAGCCATTTCAATAGCTAATCATTATCAAGTATTCACATGCCATTCTTTAATCGTATTATAAGGACATACACACAGAATGACCAAGTCCCTATACATGCCATAACTCAAAACATTTCAAATTACAAAATACCGAGATAGCCTTTGATAGTGTGAGACGAACTCCGACGTCCTTACGATCCCCGAATTGGCTTGGCTATACTATAAAAGAGAGAAAGGAAAAGGAGTAAGCTACAATGCTTAGTAAGTTTACAAGCAAATAAATGACAACATTCACCAAGTATAAATATACTCATATTATACCATCAACTAACAAAATCTTTATTTTACTTCTCCACTTACTCTTTAACTTTCTTGTTTATCATTCCTTTACCCGAACTTTATTGTAACATAGCCTGTATATTAGCCCAATGAATTGTTTGGAATATTCAGGATACTTGGGTTTTCCTGCCTGATAATAGCCTACCAATGCCATGCTCTAGGCATGGTCTTACATGGGATGTTCCCTGTCCTGCCAAAGCCATATATCTGATATGGACTTACATGGGATGTTCCTGAACTGTCTCAACCTGCCAATGCCATATGTCTGATATGGACTTACATGGGATGTTCCTCAACTATCTTAACCCAAAATGTCATGACATCTCGTATCCCATACATTCCTAAGGTTCAAACGGGCTTTCTGATACTTTTTCTCTGTTACCTCATCTTTGATTCAACTTGGAATATTCTCATAAAATATATGTATATATGCTGGAAATTAACAACATTAATATAAAATATTAAAATATTACATTTATTTACCGTAAACTTACCTCGGTGCAAAATACGATCAACTTGACAACTTAATCTTCTACCTTTTTCTTTCCTTTATCTACTCTCGAATTTTGTTCTTCTTGATTTATAATGGCAAATTTAGTTTATTTAATACTCACATTTATCAAAACAGTCCTTAACTCTAACTTTGGGAAAATTACAATTTTACCCTTAAAATTTTAAATATTTATACTTTTGCCCCAAAGCTCGGAAATTAAAATTTTTCCCTAATTCTTATGTTTTAGGACATGCTGATCATTTTCTCTTAATGGAAACATCAAACTCTCACTCTAACATGTACTTATGAACATTAGGTATTTTTACCGATTATGTGGTTTTTTCACTTAAAATCGAGTAGCACAAGTTGTTTAACATAATTTAAAACTTCATATTCTATCATAAAACACCAAAATAAACACATTTCACCTATGGGTATTTTTCCAAATATGAACCCTAGGTTAAATTATTGCTAGAATAAGCTAAATCGAGTTACCAGGACTCCAAAAACGTAAAGAACATTAAAAACGGGGCTTAGAATCACTTACTATGAGCTTGAGAAGTTGAAGAAACCCTAGCTATGGTGATACATGGAGTTTCGACCCTTATGAAGAAGATGATAATAATTTTGCCATCTTTTTCCCTTTTAATTCCTTTTAATTACCAAATGACTAAAATGCCCCTCATTAAAAATTTGGTTATTTTTATCTATGTATGTCCTTTTTTGTCCATGAAAACCTAATGGTCTAATTACCATTTAAGGACCTCTACTTCAATTATGCTCTTCAATTTAATCCTTTCCTATCTAGAACTCATATTTATCAACTTTTGCAATTAAGCCCTAATAGGCAATTTAAACATGCAATTCATGAAATTTTCTATCAATATTCTAACACATGCATCTAGTCACTCGGTAAATCATAAAAATTTATCGGAATAAACTTTTCTATCTCGGATTCATGGTTTCACAACCATTGTCCCATTTAGGCCCTATTTTGGAATTTTACAGAACTTTGTAAAGAAAAACGATTTCGAATAAACTCTTTTTTAGCCGAATAAGTGAATTAACAACTAAGGAATTTTAGTTTTTTATCAACTCATTGATTTTCATTAATATTCTCTCTTCAATCAATATAAGATATTTATAAAGAGCTTATTAGAGTTCTACTTATTTAGAATTAGCAATAAAATAAAAAGTTCTAGGTTAAGCTTAATAGCAATGAGTTGCACACCTAGTCTTAAAAGGACTAATGTTGCCACCTACATGCTTGCTTAGGCAGCAAGCAATACTCCCATATGTTAGCCGACCATATTTGACCTTCTTAGGTACTTTAAGGCCCACATATGTATTTGGGGCTCTTAACTTAATTACTAACTTATTTTAATCTCAGTCAAGCCATTATGACTTCACTGTATTAAAATGAATATGTAATTTTAATTAATTAATTAATTTTATTTCATTCCAAATAATTAGATACCATGATCCCTTATTTTAGCTTTACTGTAACAACCCATTTTTCAGTGATATTGAAAATGATAATTTCAAAACCCTATTTTTCGATGATCGAGTCAGTAAATATTCTTATTTAATATTTATGAGTTTATTTTAGTATTATATTAATTTTTAGTCCAATAATTTTATTAAACATATTTTTAGTTAAGGTACTAAGATTAAATTGTAAAAGCCGTAAAAGTTAATTGCTATAGATTTTTAAGTGGTCAATGGTTCAATTCAGAAATTAGACCAATGTTTAGTTATATGTGGTGGATGATGATAATTTTGTCATTAATGTAAAAGGATTAAACATGATTAATAATAGATTAATTAATATTTAAACCAAAAGATCATAATATTTACACTTTTACCAACCTATATAAGTTAAATTTTAAGAGAAAAAATCATCATCTTCCATCTATTTTCATCTCCATTCCTGTACAAGGGAGAAAGGAAGGGTTTTTAATTTTTCAAGTTTTGTTTTTCAAATTGGTAAGTGATTTCAAGTCCATTTCTTATAATTTTTTTGTTTTAAAGATCTTAGGAGCTTGATTTAGCTAGCCCAAAGACTATTTTGCAAAACTATTAAAGTTTTTAAAAGTTTCCATTGTTGACTTTGAAGCTTTTGATACTAAATTGATAGACTTTGAGCTTAGATATGAAAAATGACCAATTTGTAAAATGAAAATTGTTAATTTTGAACATAGGGTCTAAAGTGTGAATAATTAAAAATTAGCATGAAATCACTGTAATTATAGTTATTATAGAGTTGTAGAAGGATGAAATTGAGATTGGTTTTGAAATCGAAGCTCAAAATTTGAAAGTTAAGGCAATTTCAGTTATAGGGACTAAATTGAATAAAATATAAAACTTGAAAGAATATTTGATAAATGAAATTGAACTGATATATAGATACATAGTGCTATTAAATGAGTTTGGAATTGATAATTTAATTAAATTATGATTTAGATTAGGATTTAAACTAATATGAGGATATTCGTGGAAAAGGAAAAATTACGGATTTGTCCTTGACACCTTATCGATTTCTATTTTTGCCAGTAAGTTCATGGTGTAATTATGTTTAAATCCTTGTGAATGTTATATTGTGAACCTATGTATGTTTTGTTGAACTTTGAATTATTTGCATTTTCGTTCTAAATGGTGAGATTTGGACTAAATCGAAAAAAGGTTAAATATGAGCTTACATGATGCAAATTACCTTGATGAAACTTCGTAAATGTATCATACACATTGTTATAGGTTGATTTCTGATGATTCTGAGATCTAGCATTTGTTGCGAACTTAAAGATACATGCGCCATAGGTTTAGCTTGGATAAGTAACCTGATGTCGTTTTATAGGTTTAGTTGGGATGTGTAACCTCACATGTATGGATAACTTTGGACAAGATGTGTCAATAAGGTTTAGCCCAGAAGGTAACCTAACACTAGAATATGTTCAATTCAGACGAGTAACCTGAGGTCATTGAAAGGTTTAGTCCGGACGGGTAACCTGACCTATACATTATAACTTTGGCCAAGCTATTTGATGTGTCAATAAAAGTTTTAGCCCAAATTGGCTACTTGACAGATATGGATATATATATTTATCTGGGACGAGCATCAGATGTGATTGGTACCAGTTTATTTGAGTTCTGTTATGATGGTTCATCGGGTAACTTACAAGATACTAAAGGTGGAAATTGAGTAATATGTAATGTACTAAATTATCAAAAGTAGCAAAATGGAGGATTTGATGACAAGTTTGAGTATACTTATGTAATTGAATATGAATCACGCTCATATTGTTGTGATTTTGTTTTGATATGTTAGGTAAAATTTAGTTATACACGTTAGTTTAACCTATGTACTTGCTACATGAGGTAAGTTAACCGTTTATATGCATATGAGCTTATTAAGCATTTTGTAATGCTTACCCTGTTGTTTTTCCTTTTTCTAAAAGTTTGACTTATGGAACATGTCGATTAGATCCCCAAGGAACACACACTATCCATTTCTTGATTCACTAGACTTTTGATCATTTGAACTTGATTATATGTGGCATGTACTTGGGAGTGTCAAGTTGTTTGTAATGTTAATTATATTTTGTGATATAGTTGATTTTGACCATATATGGTAACTTATGGAAATGTTGATTTGCTCATGTTCATAGTTTTGGTATATTATTATGCATAAATAGATGGTAATTATAATGAGTCGGAAATACTTTAATCAACTTGTTGTATGGAATGGATAAGTAGTAAGAAATGGTATAAATAGGTGGAATGGCTTGCATTGATTCAAGTATCCTTGTTGTGAATTAGTGCCAAATGTGGCATATTGATTTTGTGGATTAATTAGATGATTATATGTTATGTTTTGGCATGGAATTGATATGTTTTGAACAAGTTTAAATGAGGTCAAAAGCATTCTTTGGCCTATTTGGATGGTTGGTTTGAAGTAAGTACCAAATGGTCAAATTTTGCCTTAAACAGGTTTCTCATCCCAATGTCGATTTTCCTTCATCGCAATGTCGACTAACAGTTTGTGATGCCCCAACATCAAGTGGTCCAATGTTGTGACGTGACATGCTATTTGGCAATGTCCAGACTTGGAGAAAATCTCATCATGATGTCAACCTTATATTTTTCAAACCTTGTAATTTGGTCTTTGTTTGATCTTGGGTCAACTTTTGAGCTGATAAAGGCTCGGGAAAGATTTAAATTTGTTTTGAATGACTTATATTATGATAGATAATGATTTTTGATTTGAAGTATCTGTTAAAGGTCTATAATTATTCCATTTTATACTGTAACATTTTGTAGCTTAATCACAGAGATCGAGACTGGCTTAGGGAGTTATATTTTATGGTATCAGAGCCAAGTTTAGTCGATTCTAAAATTTAATGTAGCGTATATTGAGTTTAGAAATATAGGCCATAATAACTTGATAGTGTGATACTTTTTAATCCGATCTAACTCTATTTTTCATATAGATATACAATGTTGGTTGAGTCTAATAGCGCCGTACCTGATGAGGTAGACACTAATGTTTTGACTTTCGAATAGGGAACAAGTCGTAGCTTACCTATTTCACTGATGCTTGGAAGTGAGGATCTTGGTGCCTTATTGCAAATGATGAATTTATGGTTTACTCAATTTATGCGAGCTAATCCTACGGCTCCGCAACCTCTACCCCCTATCGTGTAACAACCCATTTTCAGTAAAAATCAAAATAATGGTTTCGGGACCACAAATCTGAAGTGAAAAAATTTATTTTATTATTATTTTAAGGTCTACAGTATGATAGTAGAGTCATATGAAAATTTCGTTAAGAAATTTTATTGTTTGCATGTTCAATTTGATAAAAAGGACTAAATTGCATAAAGTGCAAAAGTTAAGTTCTAGTAGCTAAATGTATTAAATAGCTATAGAACCTTAGAGTAAGAGTCCTTATATGGTAACTAGACCATAAATAGTAATAGTGGGTGTTCATGGCTTGGTATAATTGTAATTAGTAATGTTTTTAAAGGTTAAATTAGTAAATAAGTAAATAAAGGTTAAAAATTAAAGAAAAACTAATTTCCTTCATGCATTCATCTTTTTCAACTGAATTTTAGGGCAAGAAAAGCCATTGGAGAGCTTTTACATTTGGCAAACAATTCTAGCTTGCATGGTATGATTTTTCATCCCGTTTTTAATGAATTCTATGTTTTTGAAGTTGTTGTAGCTTAATCGAGCTGGCCCAAGGACTAATTTGAAAAACTATTGAATTTTTTGAGTTTTTCCTTTGATGAAGATGCTAAGGTTTTGAAGATTAATGGAAGAAAATGAATCTTTGTTGTGAATTAAATAACTTTTGTTAAGTGAGTTTTGTTGAAATTGTTAAATAGGGATTTATTTGTAAAATGTAAAAATTATGTGGTGAAATATGTGAATTAATAAAATATGTGGGTTGCTATAAACTTGTATGAAATTCGGCTAGCATGGGTGTGGATTAAATTACATGAATTTGCATTTTTATGAACTAGGGACTAAATTATAAAGAAGTTAAAATTTAGGGGCAAAATAGTAATTTTTCCATAATATGAATTTAGGTTGAATTGAGTAAAATATGAATTAAAGTGGGTAAATTTGATTATATAGATCAAGAAAAGCCATGTTCGGAATTAGATCGGGGGAAAAATAAATTAGTGGATTGATCGGTCGATTTTCTCCATACTAAATCGAGGTAAGTTCGTATGTTAATAAGCATTAAAATAATTATATTTTAAATGTTTTATTATTTCATTCTTGATGAATACGACTTCATGAAAATACTCGACGAAGATTTGGCAACGTGTGAAATCCCTGTTGAACTTTAGGAATAGATAGGATACAAATGACATGTCATTAGGGGTTACCATGTTGTGGGTGCTGGTCCTGTACATTCTACCAGTGGTTGAGTTTTCTGGCATGTGTTGCGGTTACTCATCAGCTTGTGTGAGCAGCACTGTGTAGCTAAGTTTTGACCGTTAGCTTGTGTGAGCAGGCCCAGTGATGGCTCGAAAGTGAGCATTTATATGAGATATGAATAGAGATGGTTTCGACTATGTATTGCCACTTAGTGTGCGAGATTCCTGAGTATCCAATATTATTCCAAATGGTTCAAAAGGCACAGTGATTATATGAAATAGTATGAGATTGATATATATTAGTATAAGTATGTACTTGAATCATGTGAGAATTGAAGCTATAAGGATTGTGAATTCATGTCTAACTTTGTGATCAAATATGTGATAAGTTTATGGATATCATGTTGTATGTGTGAATATTACATGTTATAATCTTGATATTGGTTGGTTTTGGATGATTATTTATGCAATAATCATATATGAATTGTTGAGCTTACGTTGGTAACTATTTTGGGTGAGGAATGTGGCTTGAAACATAGCCTATTTTGTCCACACGGGTAGAGACACAAGCGTTTAGCCGTGTGTGACACACGGTTAAGTGACACAGCCATGTGTTCCCTGTTACCTCTTTAGAACGCAAGTCAGTTAGTTACACGGGCTAGTCACACGAGCGTGTGGTTGGCCGTATGACCCAAGTCATTGAGTTACACGAGGTCGGACATGGGCTGGGACACGGTCATGTGATCCCATTTTGAATACCCACACGGTCTGAGACATGGGTGTGTCTCTTGAACATGTGAGACATACGGCTTGGCCACACGGGCGTTGTCCACTAGATTTTAAAAGTTTTCATTGTTTTCCCAAAAGTTTCTTGAGTACTCGATTTAGTCTCGAACCACTTTTAATGCTCATTTTGGGCCTCGAGGGCTCGTAATAGGGACTATATGATTGAGTTTGAATGGTTTTTGTTTGGAACGAGAAATGAATTTGAAATGTATGATTGTATGACGTATAAATCTAGTAATGCTCCGTAACCCTATTCCAGCATTGGATACGGGTTAGGGGTTCTGTGCCTCCTCTGGCACCTCTTGGTCTTCAGAGTTCAAATCCCGTAAATGTTCATAGTGTAACACTCGAGTATCTTATTGACTTAAAATTTAGGGAGAGTTAGGATTAAACTGAAAGGATTAGTAAATTGTCAGACTTCATCGAGGAATTCAAAATTTTAAATGGCTGAATTTCTATTAGTTGGAACTTACTTGTTCCAAATTGGAAGACAAAATGATTAAGGATGAATGGTAGAGACAGATGATGAAAGTCGTGGTAAAGGTTATATATACAGGAGTGTGGAGAGACCGAATTTTTCAATTATGGTTACACATTTTTCTCTCCATAAAATCATCTTTTTCAGTTACTCTGAAGAAGAAGAGGATGTAGCTAAAGGAAGCTTTGCATGTCGTAACAGTCGTGAGCATGGAAGTTTGGTAGTTGAGAAATTGAGGAATTGATAAGCTTATTTACCTTTATATACTTGTGGATTGAAGAAAGAAGTAGAGTAAGAACACTCAAAACCTTTGTATAATGATGAATTCTTATTTTTAAGGGCTGAACACCTTTAGTTTAACCGATAAATAGTTGTCATGCATAGCTGTCAAGACAAATGAGGCTTTGATATTTGGACAAGCTAAGTTGACAAGGATAAGGAAGTGAGGTGAGTTTATATACCTTATCTTCTAGATGATAGATGATATCTTGTGACTTGCTTGTATCATGTTTGTAACACTTCCAACCCGTATCGATCGCCAAAATAGGGTTATAGAGCATTACCATAAAAACGTAACTTTAAACATTCATTTCCAAACATTTCAGTAACCATAGTATAATTCATTCATACACATGTATATCGTCTCTTTTTCGAGCCCTTGAGGCCTAAGAAACACTTTAGAAATGATTTCGGACTAAATTGAAAACATTTAAAACATTGTGGAAAAAGTTAGAAAATTCACACTATAGGGGTCACATGGCCATGTAGCCAGGCCATGTAAATCACATGGCTGAGACACACGCTCGTGTCTCAGGCCGTGTAACATTCGAAATAGGGACACATGGCCATGTCCCAGCCAATGTCTATGCCTGTGTAACTCTCTATCTTGGGTCACACGGCCAAGCCATACGTCCGTGTGCCAGGCCATGTAACCTTCGAAATGGCCTCACATACCTATGTGTCAGGTTGTGTTCTACGCCATGCAACTTTCAAAAAGCAACCTTTAAAACCTACAGGGGACACACTGCCATGTCGCATGTCCGTGTGTTGCACACGACTGAGATACACGCCCATGTCTTAGGTCGTGTGGAAAAGAAATTGGCTAAAATTCAAGCCATTTCTTTCACTCATTCAAGCATGAACCTACAAGCAACTTTCACATATAATCAAGACCTTAAAACATACTTAAATCATGCATAATAAGACCAATTCAATAAGCCATTTAACCATCCAACCAATATGCCGTATAGGCACCTCAAACACAAGCAATCAAATATACTTAAACTTATGTCTAATTGGTCTTATTCCATCCAAACATATTTAACTCAATTTCCACATTAAGCATGCCATAATTGGCCACATTGCAAACATACCAACACTTACCACTTTGGTCATAAAACCATACTTCTACTTGACTATATTAAAATTGTAACACCCCTAACCCGTATCCATCGTCGGAATGGGGTTACAAGGTATTATCGGACGAGACACAACTTCCGGACAATCATATATGCTCATATGTTATAATCACATTTTTTTTAAAACATAAGTCTGTTAAAAGTATTATTCAAGCAATTTGAATTAACATTCAAATAACAATGAAAACTCTTTATCATTTATAATATGCCTTTCAAATACGTACAAATATTCATGAATCATAACTTATTAACATATAACACATACTGCATTAACATATCTTCAAAGAAGTCAAAAATATTTCTATTACTAAAGCTTTATGCGCATAGTACATAATAATATGAAAATGACCCAAAATTCACGGGCACCAGAAAAACGAGTCATAGGACCTCTGTCATAGTAAACCGAATTAGAAAATAATTATTAGGAAAATTTATGAGCTTAGAAGTGTGTCTACTTAAGTTCTAATTAAGTGAATTTAGTCTAATTAAGAGTAAATAGGAAAAAGGATTAAATTGAATAATGAGTAAAAGTTGAATTATAGATGAAAAGAAAATAATAAGGACCAAATAGGCAATTAAGCCTTATTTGGAAATTGAGGCGGCAAACTAAGATAAAAATCTAAGATTTTTATTTAGATTTTTATATATTATGATTATTATTATTTATTTATTATTAAAGTTTATATTAAATTATAAAATTTGAATATTTATTACTAAATAAATAAGATAATGACAAATGTATGATAATAATAAATATATGTGTAAAATATATATTAATACACTTGTAATATATTTGTACATTTTCTTAAATAATAAGTTAAAGATATTTTGTAATAATATCATTATTATTATTATTAATAAAATAATAATTATATTATATTGTGTGATAAATTAAGGTAAAACAAGTGTATGGTAATGATGAATTACATGTGTGATAAAATGTATGTGTACAATTGTATGTATATGATTAGTTATAAAATAGATATTTCATAATTATTAATAAATTAAGTTAATAAAATAATAAAACATAAAAGAAATAAGAAACAAAAGAAATAAAAAGAAAAAGAAAGAAGAAAGAACAGAGAAGCCATTCGAAAATAGCAAGAAAAAAAGAAGGAAAGAAAATAAAAGGTGAAATTGAAGATTAAAAGCTTGGAAGTTTGAAAGGCAAGTCAATTAAGCCATTTTTCTTCAGTTTTGATGTTTTAAAAGTTTTAGAACTAAGTTTTGTTGAAACTAAGTTGAAGTTATGAAAGTTTTTAAGTTTGTGAGTAAAGTTTATGTTGGACAAATGGTTGAATTAAGGGCTTAATTGATAAAATCATTGATTAGAAGTGGTTAAGGGATTAAATTGTAAAAGAGGTTATAAATTTATTACTATTTTATTTCATGCAACTTACTAAGCATTTTATGCTTACTCCTTTATTTTCCATTTCCATGTAGATTTGCCGAATTAGCTCGGGGATCAATCGAAGTCGAGGCTCAAAGTCACACTATCAAGCCATCCATTTTGGGTATTGTATAGTTAGTTATTTTGTATATGGTATGTATAGGGAACCTTGTCACTTTGAGATGTGTCATTTTGTTAGCCTAATGTGTTGGCTATTAGTAGTGCTCAAGTCATTTTGTAATAGCTCTTGAAGAGAGGCTAATATTGATCAAGTTAATTGCTAAATGAATATGATGGTTTGAATGTTATGGTTGTGAATGTTTGGATATTCTATTGTGCCATGATATGTGATATGAATTGGTATTGTTCCGGTTCAGTTTCAGGATGACAAAAAAGGCTTGGAAAATAGCCTATACTTGCCCACACGGATGGGCACAAGGGCATGCGCCTAGGCCATGTGTGACACACGGTTGGCCCTCATGGGCATGTTAGTAGACCGTGTGTCCCCTGTATCCTAAGCAGGTAAGTTAGAATTGTATACGAACTGAGCACACGAGCGTGTACCTTAGCCGTGTGAACTCCTAATGTTCATAGTATTTAAGTCAGAGTGCTCCATGGGTTATAGACACGAGCATGTCTAGTGGGTGTAAGGGATACGGGCTACAGACACGGGCGTGTGCCCAAACCGTGTCCAAACCTGTAGGTTTGAAATAAAAAAATAAATTCAGCACGGGCGAGGGACATGGGCATGTGTGACCACACGGCCAGCCCACATGGGCGTGTCCCACCTCACACGGCCAGCATCTGACTCGGGTAAGGGGTGTTACACTGACGTGGAGTCTGAGTATTTCGAGGCTATTTTTGTCCGCACAACCAACTTTATATGAAGACCTAGGATGTATTGAAGACCTAATTCAGGTTACTAACACTTATATAAATAAAACCATAAAGGTATGATGTAACTAAATTATCTTAGACGCATCCAAAAACCCTCGTAGTTTAGGAGTAGGATATAGGTTTCATTTTCTTAAAACGTTTTGTTCTTCTCTCTTGGAATTAATTTTGATCTAAGATTTCTTTTATGCAATCAAAGTTATTCAGTTTATTCCCTTTGCAAGAGACAAGATTCGTTATCCCAATCGAGAGATTCGCTATTCCACTCTTAATCGAAACAAACTAGGATTATTCTAAATCTCTTTTCTTTTTCAATTTATTCATGTTATTTACATGTTTATATCAAATGAGTTTGAGATTATGAATATCATGAGTAGCTAATTCCCTTAGGGAAGATTAATGAGTGGATGGGAAGTGATTAATAGAGGATTGAAGGTTTGACAATCGGATTAGTTGATATAAATTACGCGTTCTTAAACCCTATGCTTGATAACCCTAGGCAGTAATCAAAGGTTAAACGAGGTCGAGAGATAAGTTTGTCAAGTAAATCATAATTTATCCTAGTTGAGAAAGTGAGGTCAAGAGATAAGCAAGTATCAAATAATTAATTAATTATTTAGAGGCTAAAAAGTTATAATTGGTTAGTTAATTGTTAATTCACCCTAAAACCCGAATCCGAAGTTAATTACATCCCTGAAATGAATTAATCTTCCTGATTGGTTTAGTTGTTTGTATATTTTGTTGTTTATTTCTTTTAGTTATTTAGTTCCTAACATTTATTTCTTTTATGATTTATCATAATATAGAATTTAATCTTTACTGTTTATACTTATTGTTGTAAAGAGGTTTTCAATTGATTTAATTCATCCTCCCTTGAATACGATCCTCGAAATACTTCCATGTGTTCCGTTGTAACACAACACTATATTACAATTTGACTGTATACTTGCCAACACTACTGCTTCAATTTTATATATATTTGGTGTAGCATTTTTAGTCAACGTTTGAACATTTAGTGGCAGTCAACAAGCGAAAACAAAAAGATTGGGAATGTCACGTGATGGAAAAGTGAAATTATCAGAGAAATCAACGACCCAAATTTGGCCTACCTCCATCACTCCTTTCGCCTCTCCATGGTTTTTTTGTTCCTATCTCTTCCTTTCTCTAATATATATGAAAGGAATTCATCGGTCCTACATTTTAGTTAATTTCTCATTATTATCAATTATTTCTCTAAAAACCTCTAGAGTTTTCGTTTCTCAAAAAGAGTATCGAAGAAAAAGAAAATGAGAGAGAGTCAAAGGAGAATGAATTGCATAAAATGTCTTATGATTTTTTAAGTCGTAAGACATTTTACAATAAAACGCTATCTTTTTCAATTAACTTGTAAAATGTTTTGCGTTGATGAAATTTATTTTCCTCAACCAAAAATAAAATAAGTGAAACAAACACACCCTAAATTCAAAGCACAATCATCTAGCCACAACAATGAGACTCATCACCAACATTGTTGAGATTGAAATCATTATATGTTATATTTGAATCATTAATTCATTTCACTTATTATACTTTGTCAAAAATCCGAACAAATTATTCAGTGTTCGTCTTAAATCATTGTTACTATACAAATTTTGATTTCCATTTTTTGGGGTCTTGTTAGATATTAGAGAATAACGATTAAGGAAAAGATAAGAGATTAGAAAATAAAGATCAACGAAAAGACAAGATTAGAGAATGATGATGAAAAAGAACAAATGAATATTTATAGCCTCTTCACATTCTTTACATGGGATAAGATGAATGTTGTAAGTATAAGTTAATTAAGTAATTAGTGGGCAAGAAAGTGGAGCTAATTCAGAAAGGCGATCAAGTACGAACCCATGATCCATCATTACATTAAGTCAACAATCTCAAACTCAAAAGGAGGAAACAATACCTCCAATACAATCAACACGCTTACAACTACAACACCACAACTCCAATTAACATGAAAGCTTCCGGCTGTGTTATATATGACATTTCACTTATATATTTACTTACATGCTAAAATTGAACTCATTCAACTAAAATCATCAAGTTCAAGGAAGCCTACCCAAGGGTGTAATCATTGCAACTTGACTGCGTTCATGGCTCGTGTACTTCTCAAATGTCACCTTCAATTGCCCTGAACTGGCAGCTCTTTGGAATCTTAATATCATTTCCGCACACTCCCTGCCCACAATCAGGCAACAAGTAAAGATACGCTTCTAAGCAAAACTAACAAATAATAATAACAAGACCTTAAAAGAGATTTGCCTGATTTCTGATGCATCATAGCGTGTGTGTCTGCAAAGCAACGGGGTCCAAGAAGGAGACATTTGCAGGGTACATCGAGCAACATAGATAGCTGATGCACATAGCAAGGAAGGCTTGAACTTCAAAGCTTCATATTCAACCAAGCACAGCTCAATGAGGTAGAAGGCTAGATGTTCAAGCTGAAATTATTATCCAACCAACCAAACTTTTAAACAATATGGCTATCCAATTCAAGACAGTAAAGAATACCTAATATCCAAATAGAAATTTAATCAACTATCCCAAAATATCAAATCACTGATCCCACTACGAGTAGAAGCTGCCCACTTTTCTTCTCAATTTTGTAATGAGAATTCCAGGTCTTATCAAATAGTTGATTCAGCAGTGACATTTGAAAAGATACCACGTACCTTGGTGTCTGACTGAGCAGCCTTTATGAACCTCAACATGAAGACATAGGGAGTAGGCGCATTTAGGCGAAACTTCAACTCTTTAAGGACAAGCTTCTCCTGAAATTCAAGTTAATTATATATCGTTAAGAATAATAAAGGCAAACACATATAGAAGGTTGCACATCACTGGACAATACATCCACTTTAATCCTTAAAAATAGAAATAAACAAAGCAGATAGAATCCTAGTTCAAACACCAAGTGATGGAGAACACAAGTATCCTAGTTAGGACAAAATTATACGGGACTCTGTTTTATATTTTACAAGTTTGATGGTAAGCTTTGTGATTGCAATCTTTATAATTATCTACGCTATTTAGGGTATTTAGATTATTTTATATTTATTCATTATCTTACTTTGCAAGATAAGGCTTTAGGGTTATAGATAGTATTTTATATTTTATTAGGGTACTTTTGGGTTAAGTTATAAATACATATGCTGTTTTAGCTTCAATGTGACTTTGATTGTGGAATGATTGAGATTCCAGAATATCTGAGCTTTTGGATTAGTTGTTCTACACAAATTTTCCTCATAAAATAAATGTAGAAACCATAATATCTGAGCTTTTGGATTAGTTGTTCTACACAAATTTTCCTCATAAAATAAATGTAGAAACCATGACTGTTTCTCCAAAGTTTAAACTGCATTCTGTCAAAAGAAAATGCGTACCATTTTGAGCATTTGTTCACTAGTATAAGCCTCAGCTGATATACTGATTAAATCTTTCACCTATAAAGGATGAAACACAAAATTAAATAAGCAAAAGGACTGAAATTCAAAAAAGAATTATACAAGATACCATGCAAAGTTGACTCATCAATATTTACCCTAGGATGCCAAAAATCCTCATATTTTGATGCCAGCAAAAGTGTAGTAAGACCAACCAGCTGCATCTCATTCTTCTTTATTTGGACCTCTGAGAGATATCGATCCAACAAAGTGACCATGAGATAAAGCGTTTCTTGCATTAAATCAAATTTGAGGTGCACCTGTTGCGAGAGTGACAAGGTAAAGAGTAACTAAAATAAGCAAGGTAGACCTTAGATAATTTACATAAGGAGAACACTATGAACAAAAGGTGCATTAAAGCCATGTGAAAAAATCAGAAAAATTATACCTCAACCAGCCAGTTGATCAGTATGCCTCTCATATGAGGCGTAATATCTTTCTGTATTGACATATAATTTTCCAGAGATGGATTCAACGCCTGCATTTTTATGAGTTCAGTATAAGCAAAATTATCTGACTAGTTACCCTGGTATTGCTGCTATAACATAAGCAAACAATTCGCCATCAAGATAAGTAGTTATATTGTCATTTCATCGTTTGACAACATTGGTGTTTGATGCACACAGATATAGTACAGAAACAAGACAACATCTGAGGATAAAACAAAACTATAACATGAGAAATGGGTCAGTAGGAAGCAGGAAATTACAACCTAAAAAAAATCTATGCTTTTATTTATTATTTCAACATTGGAGTTTGATGCACACAGATATAGTACAGAAACAAGTCAACATCCGAGGATAAAACAAAACAATAACATGAGAAATGGGTTAGTAGAAGGCAGGAAATTACAACTTAAAAAAAATCTATGCTTTTATTTATTATTTCAACTTGAAATCTAATGAAGAATAAATCTCTGTTTTCTAAAGCATCAATATGGCAATACAAAAAATATATATTATCCTTAAATCATCTTATGTTTGCAACTCTTTAACTGTCATTTTGGTCAAGAACCAACTAGTTGAGAAAAAATTACTTGTCTGTTACTTTACCATGTTACTATTTCTTCTACGAAGCTAGTCCTTTATAAGATGGTTTTGTGTTATATCTACATTAGCTATTCATCATTAGATGAAGCCCCTTATAAGTAATTTGATACTATGTAATGTAAATATTAAAGGAGAAGAATTCCCATGGTCTGCCTTCTCTATGTTTAAAAAGGATCACAACTGGACTACATGAAGTAAAGGTGAGCAAAACTCAATTCGATTCGAAAAAAAAAAATCGAATTTCGAGTTGATCAAATCGAGTTATTCCAGTCAACTTGAATAAGTAATTCATGTTTCAAGCTCAAATCGAGTTGAATTTTACAAATCAAATAATTCGAATAACAAAAATTGATCTCTGCCAATTTTGAAAATGAGCAAATTGATCTCTCAACAAAAAATACAAAAAAAATCAAAATAGTTTTCAAATTTTCAAAATAATTTTTAAAATTATAATAATTTTAAAAAAAAATCTAAAGAATATATAAAGAAAGTTAAAAATTTTCTAAAATAATAATTTTGAGAACCTAAATAAGTTAATTAATGATTCAAGTATCTTAATTTTTTTTCTTTATTTTCTTTTGAAAAAGTTTTCAAATATATATGGTTTCAAATTTATGTGCTCTAACATAGAATTAGTTATACTATAACAAGATGTTAATTTGACATGTTTAATTTTTTAATTTAACTTAAACAATTTCACTCAATTCGAATTGATTCAATTTCTTTTCACTAAATTCAAAAAAAAATTCAAATCGAGTTAGGATGATGAAATAGGACCCGTCAACTTGATTGGATCGAACACTCACCCCTAACATGAAGCCTAGACCATAGTAAGCCAAAAATGTTTCTAGAAAGAGAAGCCTAACGAACAAATACCTCAGTGGTCCAATAGTACTGATAAATTTCATCAACATATTGAGCAACTTCCAATGGATTGTCATCTTTGTCAATGCCAGGTAGCTTTTCTTCTTCTTTGACTCCATTTCCCTCTAATAGCTGCAAAATACTTCCAATAGTCATTTAACTTCTCAAGGAAAAGGCTGAAACATTAACATAGATTGTAGCAGGACCAAAACCTTTGATCTTGTCATCAATAAGGATGTATAAGATCTCCTTCGTTTGGCTTTCTTTCTAGTAAGGATATCAGGCATGTTGATGCTAGCATCACTATTGCCATTAGACATAAGATCCTTTTGGCTTGCTTCACTGGAAATTGCTGCTACATTATTCGCTGGAAGAGTACATTCTACGTCTTTCTTGGATGTGATTGCAGCAACAGATACTTGTTTTTTCAAACCTGAAGAGTGCTTCAATTTTGATGCTCTTTGAGTATTAGAAGGCCTGAGTGCAGTCTTAACACTTGGCTGAGCAATGAATGACAAAAAACAACTTATGAAGGACACAAACACAGCATCGGTTGCCAGGTAAGCATTAAGCAAATCAGAAAAAATAAGGCAATATCATTAAAATATAGAACAAACTAATTGAAAGACAATAGCATGTCATATACCTTGAAAGATCTTGGCAATATGCGAGCAGCTGAATTAGATCCACTTTTAGTAGCCCTATATCCAAATTTTAAGCTAAAAATCAGAATACTCATATGCAATGAAGCTTGCTTACTATTAGAAAGAACATACTACATAAACCGGCAAAACTTCAATATGAATCTATAATATATGCCTGTAAACTTTCAAGCAGATCTATCATCTATCTTTTTGTTTTATAACAAATATCCCTCATGGTGCCCAGCAAAACAAAGAAGCGGTTAGTTGTCAGTTTAATTAAAAGTGAATAAATTCCCATTCTGTATGAGCATGTAGAAAAAGAAAATATTGACGTAGAGGTGGACATTGCAGATAAATTCTAAAATGCTAAAATACTTCCTAGAATTAATTCACATGCTTTGTAAAAGATAGACACCAAAGGAAAACTGATTCAGGAGATAAAACAGTGAATCAATATGACAAAGGTAAAGACTGTTGATTATCCTCAGCATCAAGCACAATCATTCAATGAAATATAACTTCGTAACTTTCGGCCTTGCAAGACCAATCACCATTAACATTGACACAGATAAGCTAGAATTCAACGAGGCATTTTTCAATAAATTGCAAACTTTACAGTGGCTCGTCTATAATTTGAAATTTTAATAGACTTCAAATTCTTGGTGGCAAATTTATACTTTAGTGTAGGAGACTGAACAAGCATTTCACTTCTATCCCTGATTAAGACCTTACTACAATGTTTAGAAAACCAGTTAGACCTCCAGTTGTTGGACCAGCCAGTTCATCAAAAAATAATTTATCTCATTAAAATTTTTGCTTGAATTTACCGGTACCGTAAATGGGTAATTCATTATGGTATTTATTCCAACAAAAAAAAAAAATCTGAGTTCAGCAGGGTAAAGAACCAGAATGAAATCAGAGACTCATGCTTACATCATTACAAAGCTATCACTCCCTCTATTCCTTGAAAGATGGTTCTTTCCATAGCTTGCTTGATGTGAAGCACTCTCACAGACTTTAGCCTGACCTGAAACCCCCAAAATGGGGACAAAAAAAGGGGGAGAATATACAGGAGAAAAATGCCATCTTAGTGAAAGCAAGTCTGGGCACTGCACTTTTGGAGATTTAAGGAAAATAGATCATGCATCTTACTTGTAATCCTACTAGCTTCTGTAGCTTTGTCCTACATGGAAAAGGGGAAATATATAGGCAATAAATAAATAAAAGATAAAAAGGCAGATGCAACAAGATCAGCAAGATAATATCATGAGAAAAGGGAATAACACTATCTTCATTTTCATTTCTTTCTTTTTTCGTTGGAAGAAAATGAAATAAATATGTTCAATATTGCCTAACGTGGAAGGGCTGGGTTCACCTTCTTCAACACCGGTAAAGACTTCCTTCAAGATGAAAAGGAAATAAAAGCATGCATCAGTGGGAGATATTATATACATTCTTTTAATCAATTATTCCAGTGACGCTTAAATTCACAAACCTTGAGGGTGGAAGTGGATTCTTGGTTGTCCTGAATTGAAGTGAGAAAAACTTGATCAGATAATTTCAAAACAGCAGTCACACTAGCAGGTTTTATCCTGCACCCCAAACAGAAATTGAACTCAATTTAACATTGCACCTGCTGGTGGTAAGAACAGATTTACGATCTGAATTCTTGGTTGTAACACTTTGGACACTCAAGGAAGTCTTCACATCTTTTTTACTTTCTGTTCTCAAAAAGCAAAACTTGCTTATATGTTGTTTTACTAGTGAACGTTACCAAAACAACTTTATAAATAATAGCAGGCTACCTGTCTTTGAAGTATGAACAACAGCACCTTGATTTAGATGGTCCCTCTCTTTTCCCTATTTTAAAAAATATTGTGAAATAGATTAAGTCCTTCGTAACTCCATGATCACACAAACAAAAGGTGATGACATCAAGAGAGCTACAAAGGAGGCTTATTGCAAACCTAATAATACTTCAAAATGCTGTGTCTTGATTATAGTGGAAAATCAAATAATATATCAAAACTAAATAATGAATTTTCTTTCAGTAATTGTGGTCTAGATTATCAAGTGAAATTAAGATGCCATAAATATGGATAAAACACTCAAATTTAGCAGTTTGAAAGTCCTAAACTTCAGCCAAGACCTTACTAAAGTTTAAACTCAACACTACAATAAATGTTACATCGTACCACTTTTCATTGGTTATTCCCAATCAACAATTTCTAATGAT